>OZ023143.1:6514599-7141281 GCA_963675895.2 Styela plicata | reverse complement strand
TTTCTGACGGGATATCCGGACGGACTTCTCATTATCCGGATGTAGAGAGATAACAATGTCCAAATTTGAACCATCCGGCTATAAGTTAATTTAGTGCTTATATCTTATATTAATCGTGACAATTTTTTGAGATCATAAAGTTGAAAAGAAGCAATATTTATGATTTTTTGTAAAATCATTTTTTCCACGTATGTAATATATAAAATTACATAACTCGCTTTTTTATCCGTTTGATTCACATCAAGTAATACGATCCTAGTGTCAACGATTTCCAAATTTATAATTTTTGTTGGAAAACAATTTTCTTTGACGTTATCATAAATATCAACTGACAATCTATTTCTTTTTTTAACTTTTTTAAACTGATAATTACAGCAAAATGAAAATAAACCGGAAAAACTAGGTAGATTGTCATCAGGAAATTTGGCAGGTGTGAAATTTGTCACGATTCTTTTCAAATTGGCAATGGTTATTATTGTTGTTTTCGTTTCCTAAAACATTTGTATAAAATTGTTTGGTTGAGTATGAGTCACTGATGAAATGCGCCGCCGAGGCGCGGTCCATCTGTGACCCATGCTTGACAGAATATAATAGGTGCAATATAATAGGCTTATTAAAAATTCTACTTTCTCAGGAAAGGAGTCGTCAATGGTTATTAGAGCATCCACGCAATAATTTGATGATGACTCATTTTGTAAATAGCTTGCAAAAACTGAGCCAAATAACCTAGGGGTTATTGGAATCGCTAGATTAAGATTTCAGGTTTCGTGTCTGGTAACTTCGGCTGACTAATATGTCACACGTCACTACCACCCTAACACGCGTAACAACAACCAAACTAGACTGCATTAAGGGCGATTGTGTTGCTTGCATGTTTTTTTTATTTGATGGCTGAACTGCAGTACGTGAAACGCAAGAACTAATAAAACAAACGGTAGTTTCATTACAAAGAATATTTGAAACTTCTAAGGTCTTTAGAAGTGAAAAATGTAAGTTTTATGTAACGAATGCCGTAAATTTTGCCGTTTGCGCTTTACATATGGGCCAACCGTCAGTAATATTGAACTCAATATAAACATTTTTAAGGTTTCGATTCGTTGAAACACTGATTGTATTTTAATCTTGTTGATTTACCCTTATTTGACCTTATTATTTTAACTTTTTTATAAACAATTATTGATCTAGTTATTTTTTCTAGTTCATGAGAAAGCAGATGTACATTGTTGCTATATATCGTACTCAAGTGACGCACTCTAAACAAAACCAATATCAGATATAACTTGGACATTGAACAAAGATCATATAGAATTTTGTGACGTACACTGTAACAAAAATGCAGTAATATCACTCATTTTTATCAATTACTTTGATTAAATGATATTCGAATAACTATGAAATCGACTTTTTGTCTGATCATGGGCTGTTGGTGGAACGCACCGCCGAAGTGCGGTCAATCCACAGCCTATATTGACGTAAATCTCATTGAAAAGCGATTTTATTTTTTTGAAATATACAATTACTGCAAACAAACAGTGAATTGACTGCGATTTTGTGCTGTTTTAAATAAAATTTACTTTTATTATTTTTCACATATCTAACGCATGAAATGTTGCTCTAAAATGTGTTTAGTATTTCGACTATTCGAATTTAATTTCTTTATAATTACACAATTTACGTAATTTGGCAGTTGCAGGGGCGTAGGAACCATAACTGTGAATTATTATATCGTTTCGATAAGCGAGCCAAACCCTATTTGTCAAGTTTTGCATTCAAATTTTTATTATTCTGGTTTCTCCCGAAATTTTCTTCATTTTCGGGATCGTGACGTCTTACTACGTTTTATGGTCACGTATATAAACAGTAAATTGTCCATATCTTTCAGTGAAGCTAATGATGTAAGTATATAGTAACGGTAATGATACCCAACCGGAAAAATTTTATCTAATCATTTTTCTGTCAAGTAAGCGTCACTGACGGATCGCGTCCGTGGGACGCGGTCCATCTGTGACGCATGCTTGACAAAATAAAATGTCTGACTGGGATATCGTTGATCTACGTAATTTCAAATTCAAACTAGATATACTTAGTTTTGACAGAATCCGTCACTAACTAAAATATTGAAAACACTGTAATAAAAGTCCGGTAACATCTGTTTTTTGACGGTGATATAAAAAAGATCTAAAAATTGAACTTTCAGGCTAATTATGGGACAGCTGCGACGCGTTCCATCAACTATTTACGTCCTTGGCGGAGCGTTCCACCAACAGCCGAAAAAAGCCGAAAATTCAAAGTTATGGTTTGATTTCAATATTATCAAGAAAAAATACCATCAAATAGTGGCGAATTTACTGCAATTTTATTACAGTGTGGTTAGTGTATTGTTAATGAATAAAATGCTAGTTGACATTCGGCAGAACGATTCTTATTTTCATGTTCGCCGTTCTCTCTATTCCTGGACAGGTCAGGCTATAAGTACAGGTTAATTGCAATGTTAATATCCATCGGGAACTACGCGAATAATATCTTAAATCTCAGCAAAAATAAAAACGATAAATTTTATAAATTTCGTAATCTTACCTCAGGCGATACATGAAGTCCGTGTAGAAATAAATTCGTTGAATTTGCGAATTTCAAATGTTTATTTGAGATTTCCGGAGCGTTTCTCCCGAGTTTGTTGACCTATTGTTGTATAAAGAAAAGTTATTGAAACGCAAAACAACATTTTTTTTAAATGACGCACTCCTGAATGTGTAATTGTAATTTTTCACCTGAAATACCCTCTAAGCAACACTATGACAAGGGTGTAGTAAATTTACCGTTCATTTGCAGTAATTGCGTATTTCCAAAATTCAAAAAAAGCTATGTTGATTAGACGAATACCAATCATGGGCTGTTGATGGACGCACCTTGACGGTGTGTTCCATCAACAGCCCATAATTGTCCAAAAAAATGATTTCGTAGCTTCGTATCAACATCACCAAAGAGCGATGATTTTACTACCCTTTTGCTAACAGTGAACTGATTAAGATGAAAACAGACTCTAATTTAGGTTTGAAAAATAAAATATCGATATCTTTATACGAATTTATTTAGATGGGAATCGAATGCTTCCTATATCATAGTTCATATTATGAATACCGTAAATTTAGCGAACCCTTTATCACATATGTTTTCTCAAAGTAAAGTTTCAAAAACTTATGAGATGAAATTACGTAGAAAGATGCCCGAAACCACTGAAGTTATCCACCCACACAAGAAAATCGAAAACTCTCATCTGAATCCGAAGCAGAAAAAATTACTATCTCTCCCAGCCCCAGTGTCATAACAGGCGATTAAAACGAAAAAAGAGGTTGTGCAGACGGCTTTACGATCACACAGAGCATACATCACTCACTGCACTTTATTATAGCGACGGAAATTCTGGGTAGTTTTCCGCTTAGAGTGCAGTTTCTGTTATTACGTTTTGTAGTCACTCTTTGTTTGCCATATAAGTAGCTGGCAATTGCTTCATTCGCTCTGCTTTGTTGCTCCTGGCTTAGCTTAGTGTTAACTTCAATGAAAAATAAGGTTTGCTTTATATCAGTCATTTTTATATTTGGCTTCATGTATCAAATTAGCACCAACAAAAATTGATTTTCATGCATAATAGTATTCTAAAAAAACTAAAAGCTACCCACTTGAAAATACATTAATTCTTACCAAATTTACGGTTATAGTATCACCAGGCTTGACTCTCCATGTCGGTCCTCCCATTTGACCGTTATAAGTTCTTCTCCAGATGTTCAACCATCCACCGACTGTTATTTTCGACATCTGGACATTTAGATTGACTTCAAGATTCTGGTTCTTTGATACAAACTGTGTGGGATGCTGAAGCGCCTCTTTTGCTGAACGAGAATATAAATAATATCCAGTTTTTATTTGAAAAAATAGGGTCTGAATTTAGTGACAGTGGGCAGTAATGGATTTAAATATATTTTTTGTAGACCGGTTTTTCATCTCCTTCGAATTACCACGTTATGATTGCATACAAATAACGTTTTTACTCTGAATAAACTTTACAAACTTTTACAAACCATTGCGCGATTTCAAATTACCCTCACTTGTTTCTTAAGTATCGCAAGAGTCGACTAAAAGGAAACAAAGAAGTGTTGGTTTTGCCCCCGTTCAGGGCAGATAACATTCCTTATATTACGCTTCATTATAACGGTTAAGTTCCGCTAGGGATGCATTCCGCGTAGAATTCGTTGATACTGCATTTTGTAGTAGCGCGCATGCAAGTGTTTGTTGGTTGTTTACTAGTATAAGCTGATGCTTTCGGCGTTTGCTTTAAGTGAATTTCATGAAAAAATGATCTGTTTCGAATATACTAAATATCCCACATACATCGATGTTCGTTGAAAAGTGAGTAAGGCCAAAGAGAATTATAAACCCATCATGACTTGCATTGGGACGTATCCACGTTATTATTTGCGAAGGTTATTTGAGAAATGCGATTTTTTCTGTTTCAACTAAATTGTCACTTCTAAACCCTCATATCGAACTATATTTTGTCATTTTTTAATTAAAAGTTCATATTTGGAACTAGTATATAATTAGCCGATATTTACGACATAAAATCGAAATTTCCTACTTATTTTTACGTTTTCTGAGAGAAATTAACAATGTTGCGTGCAGACTATAGACATGCGCAAGACTCTTCATAACAAAGAGGATTAAAATGAGATCATCAGAGTTAAAAATAAATATGTTATTGAGATTTAGCTGCTTTTTTAAAAATAAAAATAAATTTCAGAAAATCAGTTTCAACTTCAACAGTTTGTAAAGCAACTATCGTATTACACTATGGATTCAATCGAAAATATGAAATGGATTTGGCGACGTCCATCAGCAACACATACTTAACAAAAGATATTAGAATGAACAATAAGGGCAAGGGCCATGGGATTCGAGTTGAAAATGCGCACAGTATACATATTATAACGACGAAGTAGCGATGTCACGGCACAAATTGATCTTATCGTATATTGAAATTCACTCGAAGCAGACCGATAAAGCACTCAAAATGAAACTACTAACAATTAATCAAGCTGCAGAGAGCTGGTGAACATCCCAGCCCTTCAATAGTAATATAATAAACCCTTATGATGAGGTGCAGTGGATGAGTGAGTGGTCAAACATCTTCTGTTTCTTTGTTTTCTTTTGATATGAAAAATATTCGGCCGATTGTAAAATCCGCGCATACAGCGCTGTTTTACATTGGTTTGAATTTATTGATTGCCATTAAATAGATTGTTATTACAAGGTATTGACATTAATTACATTTGGAGCATTATATACATCTATGAAAAACATTGTATTTCAATAAGTTTTGGTTAAATAAGGTTTCTCGAGGAATTGTACAAGCAGGGGCGAGGTTTATCTCTGGCTCATGCTGGGCAAAACAAAATATTCAAAACTTAGTCCATCACGTTGCTTTTGGCCTCATATATAAAACGACGTACATCATTCTTTTTGGGAATGAGCAGGAAAATATTTTGAAATTCTAAATTTTGATGCAATATTTTGTAAGGTAATTGGGCTAATTGTAGAACAATTAGTTCACTGAATTGAAAATTCAAAAAGTGGATCTATTGTTGAAGAAATTAAGATTTGAATCAGACGGTATTTAAATATAGTGATGAGGACACACAACAATGGAAAACATCATATTAAAATTTAGAAATCGCAGGTTCGATCAAGCACAATCATTTATTTGGCGGTTTCGATTTCACTGATTTTGTATTTCGGGATCAGTATTTTACAAATTTCGTAAAAAATAGGTCAAATATTTCATATATTCAACTCAAATTTATATAACAATGTTCCTATCTTAAAACTTTAGTTTTAAGTTAAATTATGATTGTGTTGGTAGTAGTAAATTTTTGAATTTTAATGATACATCATTCCTAACCACACTGTGAAGAAAGCAGTATAATCGCCATTATTTGACAGTAATTTTGCTTGATGATATTGAAAAAAATCAATATTTTCAACCAACTATGGGTCGTGCTTTATATCAACAGTCTTGCCTTGAAATAAATATCATCAACAAGGCATATTCAGCATTTTGAAAAATTTTACAGCTAAGGAACGGTGAATTTACCCCGAGCAGATACCATTTAATGCACTTTATCGTAACAGCTGAGCTCAATCTTTGAATATGTTTCCCACTACGTTTCTTTATCTTGAATATAAGTATTTTACATAAAAGTGGCTGTTGGTTGGTTATTTTAGTAGTTGCTTCGACGTTGCACAGAGCAAACTTTAATTTATAAAATCATATGAAGATTATTTTGTAGAATATATACCACTGATGGGCCGCACGGATGAGGTGCAGTCTATCAGTGGTTTATATTCTACAAATCAATCTTAGTTATCAAACTGAAAATTGCGAAACTTACACTTAAGGGGACTGGAATTCAATTGCTTTCATATGTGTAACGAGTTTATTGATCATTATAGTTTTTTTTTTCAAATTTGACCAATCTACTAATCTTCAATAAATAAACGCCAACTTTGTCAATTCAACCATGGATTAATAGTATAGGTAAGACGTTGGCACGACAGGTAAAATATTTCGGGTTTGAGTCTCGGTAATTCAGGCTCGTTAATCCACATCCACTCAACCCACGCAGGCATTTACAAATTTGGTTAGGCTAGGTCGAGCTAGACCGGAAAGCTTGCAACTTCCCAGCAACACAGATGAATGACCGTAAAAAAGATGGTTTCCAACTACTGGAAAAGGCATGATAAAAAGAAGTCATTTAACTGTGGTCAACACACCTTTTTCGAAGTGCTATATTAGCGTAAATACACAGTTTCGAACACCAGTTTTGAATGACATGAACACACAACTATTAAAACGCAAAACATGCCTTGTTTAATGTTTATCCTGACAGAAAGGGGCTTAGTCAAACATGGATCAATCGCGAATCGCGTCTTCAAGCATTCCACCTGTGGCCGATTCAAACCACCAGATTATAGGTATTCTTATGAATATTTACATACCTACTTGGGTAGAGTAGAAATTGTGATTATTCAACCAAATTTAGGTATAGGTTGGCCTTATATTAAATTTTTCAAAGAAAAAACGTCTCCGCAAAAATTCGAAAGTGAACATTTGAACCTTTCTGGCAAATTCTTAAACGTTTCTGACATACCGCGGTCGAAGCCACAAAGTCTTCACACCGGATAAGTCACAGCCATCCACATGTCTTCTTCTGTTGGACAGATATTTTGACTAAATACCCACAGGCGAAAACTTATTTATTTTAGGTAATCGTGACGTGTATTCATAATGGGGCTGGGTAAAACCGAATCGTTTGGAGTTCGAATACGATTCAGATAATTTTTTTCAAATCACTGATCCCATAAATATAACAAATATCCCATTTTTCTATTACTACTATTATATCTAATATGATAATTAAGAAATTTACAGTTACGAATTAGAAATATTAACTTGAACAGACTTTGGAGAATCGGCAAGTCGGGCTTGCTAATCCACACCCACTCAATCCACGCAGGCATTTACAAACTTGGTTGGGCTAGGCCCAGCTAGATCGCAAAGCTCGCAACAATACAAATATTAACTTGAACAGACTTTGGAGCGATGTATTTTCAACCTAAATGCAGTCTTAGTGCGAAATTTTTATTTTAACGGCAAAATACAATCAATTTTGGTCAAATTTGACAAAATCGATTGCCTTTTGTCGTTGAAAATGAAAAATCAACCAGGATCTTTGCAAATGCTCAAAATTGAGGATTTGAAATAATAACATAGTGTGCTATTGTGGATGGACCACCGCGCCTTCAAGGCGCACTCCTCAGTAAAATAAAGTTTCTGTATCGAGGAATTGACTAACCAAGTTTTTCTGCCTTATTGGACTCTGTATAATCTAAGCTAAAAAAAATGTTTGTAGTAAATGCAATCTCTTACTGTGAAAAAAGCACAGTATATTCGCCGGGTTTATTTGCAATAATTACGCATTTTTAAAATTCAAGACCACCTTGTTGAAAAGTTTTACGCCACGTTTGGACTTTTGATAGACTGCGCCTCGATTGGCGCGTTTCATTAATGCCTAATACATGGCTCAAAGAGTCGATTCCACAGTTTTAAATTCTAATATCACCGAGTAAAATTACTGTCAAATGACGTCAGTTTTACAGCCTTTTTGTTACAGTGTAGACATTGGTGGTATTTTAGTGTTTTTTGAACTAGCATCCGAATCTCGGCGAAAAATCGAAAAAACAATCACGAGATCCCTTTTATTAATGATTTTCGGAAGTATGTGATCTTTTAAAACGCTTTAACTATATTTTGAGTTCACAGGTCACTTTAATAATATAAATCACGGTGGTTTTTCTTCGCGTGATTTATATTTTAAAATGACGCACGTTAAAGCACGAAGAATGAAGATTTATTAACTTTGTACACCATAAAATTGACACGTTGCTGAAAAAATAAGGAATTTTATTACTCTTTGTCTGACTCCTGTTGATTTATATCTGACCGAAGCTGTTAGGTATTGAATTTTAATACAAAAAAAAACTTGTCAATACATTTATTTTTGAAAAGAGTCAAAAATTTAGTCAACTTACTTCAAATAGTTCCTTCTATATTATTTCATCTTGAGAAATTTTTATTTTGTCAAGCATGAATCACATACAGACCACTTCTCATTGGCGCAGTCTATCAGAGATTTATCCTTACTATAGCAAGTTCAGTAAAATACTTTATCACTTGGTACATTTTTTTTCTGGTTAATTCCATTTGTAAATTTCATATAAATATCATTTTCTATCTTTTAGCATTCAAACTGTAATACGTTACGTCAAGGCCACGTTAAGTGACGCAATTAATCAGCAACGAGCGTGAATTTAATATATGTCAAAATATGAATTTTCATTTCATTTCATTTTGATACTAACTACGGCATGACAATGCGAAAATGTTTATATAAATTGGAAAATGACCTATATTTTTTTTGAGAATCGAACTTTCACCGATAAACTTTTGATTCCAGGTTTGGCGTCTTCATCAGAAATATACTTAATATATTTTATTATTATTATTGATAACTTGGATGTATGCCATTATCTGGAATAAATTTCTCAGTTAAATATAAATGAGGTTTCAGCATTTATAAACGTCAGAGATTCCCATCTTATAGAAAATGAAAGTTGTCGATAGAAAATCAATAGTTTCACAAGTACAAATTTTGGCGGCGCGATCCATCAGTGGCTCATGATCAACAAATTTAAATCCAAATCAAATATATTTTTGCATTCAATTACTTGTTTTTACTATAGGCAACGACGAAACGGTACCCTAAATAAATCAATGAACGACCACGGATTTGTCGAAGATCAATCACATAAACATATTACATAAACTGCAACTTCAGCAACCGGGGCATTGATAGACGACAACGCTAAGTACCTAATTGAGTCGCTCCACTAGAGTGCAGTGAATGGTATCTGTCCTGGGTGGTGGGTGACGATGGAACTAGTTACCACATGGCTTCTTTTTAATCATCTTATACGAAACTTTTGAAGTCCGTTCCCACAGGTCACATAAAGAGGTTTTAAACTTAATAGCATGATCAAGTTTTGGAAAAATTCCTACATCCTCTTAGGGTTTTTTCGCTATAGTCGCTTAAGCTTGGCAAAACGAATCATTTGAATTTTTTTCTAATCGTCAATTTCGTCCAATAACCGAATACCTCCTTTTCTCATTAAAATTTGCTTAATTATCAAAATATTAAATCTATAGTTTGCATTTTTTCGGTACAATTTGACACTTTTCTATTTCATTTTGCAAGTATACACGTCTACCGAGTCAAAAAAGATTGACGAAAAAACTTTAAAAAACGTTAATAATAGGGCACTGATGGATATGTGACTTAAGCTAAAAAATATAAAATTTCTGATTGGATTTGACCGATGCAAGACTGATTCGAATAATTTGTGTTTCGATTTCATTCTAATAGCAAAATTGAATTGTTCGGCTCAAAATTGCTTTTCGTATTCAGCATTCACGATATTCAGTATTCTTGATTCATTCCATACTATATGACTATTTCGCACTAGTTCACCTAAAAATTATATAAACATAAAACTTACTTTTAAATTCACACGGCTTAGAATTTCCACATTTTCGTTTTTGTATAATTGAGCTTGAACTTGACGTAATAAAACACACACAAACAAATAAAGTTACTTTTGTAAGTCCCATTTTGTTTATAATAATATATAATAAATAGTTCTTCTGCAAATAAAGTTATAGTAATGTTAGAAAACGAAATGAAGTGTGCAAAAGTATCAAATTTACGGGAGATCCATGACTTCCAAATTATTATAAAACTTAGTAAGTCAACAAGCGTGCTTTTTAACAGGGCACTTTTTTGGGTGGCCGAAACAGACTGAACGTGGTCTAATTTGGAATAATTGGAAAAATCACTCGTGTTGACAAAGTTTTAATCAAAAAAAGTAATAATGGCATAATATTATACTGTTAGTTCATAATGTCTAAAATTTGAATTTCACGCAACCGTTTTGATTTAAATCGAGAAAATCATTTTATTTCAATATTGGCGAGATAAGATTCTAAGCAATGATAATAACTGGAACATCAAGTCAGGGGCCCTGGTCAGTACATTACTGTCGAAACAGCAGCTGTAAAGCCGCCGAAGCGCGGTCCTTCTGTGGCTCATACTTGAAAGATTTAAGTTCCTGGCTGGGACAGTCAATTTGTCGAGGCTAATATATTCAAAATTGCCTATAATTTGCCTATTGTAATAAGCAAAAATGTGCTGATATCAAAAATTTTCTCACCCCACAGACAAGATTTAATATGCCTAATCTCTCTATGCATGTCAAAATGTCACCCGAATAAGTCCCTCAACTCACTACTAAGTTTTGAACATCTGACCGCACTACAAAAGGTCCTGTACATACACTCAGGTGAAAGGACGTATCACACAAGCCATATAGTTATGTTGGAAAGGCAGTAACGGTTATCAACATGATAACCACCAATCAAACGCGACTACGAAAATACAACCAATAAAGTCCCATCTTTATGTAATATATAAATGACTAAATAATTTCATGCTTTTGCTCAAACTCAAAATCGATGTAACTTTATTTTTGTTGCATGATTTTATCGCAAACAACGTAATACCGCAATATTTTATCATTATTTCATCACCGATTAGTGTGAACTCTGCTCGACTTCAATCGAATCTTTGTTCACAGATTATTTTGAATGTACAATGAGGATGCTACATTAGGGGGCTATCAAGTTAGTTACATCCAAATAGAAATTTCATATTGTCAGGCACTGCTGGATCGCGCTGACTCGTACTTGACTATCTTTGAATAATTTTCCGACTGGGTATTGTCGCCCACAAGAATATATTTCCCGATTGGGTCAACAGTTTACAATGTGGTTTATGACATCATCATTCCATTTTGAAAGGCAAAGACACTGTCATTTTTGCTAAAAAATGTCATGCTTAAATGCGAGCAAAAATAACAATAATTCTAGAAAGAAATAACGCGTAGAAGGCATGTAAAAATTTGTTCGCATCATTTAATATGTCAATTTGTCTATGTTTATGATATAAATTTTAATATAATTGCAAAAAAACGCATTCTTTGGTAACTATACAATCGAGAGTTTGAAAGTTAACAACTTCTTTGGTTGAGTACTCTTTGTCAGATTAATAATATGTCTCTATAATCAAGAAATACACTTTATTTTAACAAAGGGGTATAGTATTTTGTTTTGCGTTTCGAAAAACAATCCTTATTTCTGTATTTGCATCCCGAGTTGAGTGGTGGACGTTGCCTGTTATATTTTTCTCAATTTTTGATATCCCTAAACCAATTGCAGAAAATTTATATCAGTCGTTTACAGTGAGCTCAAACCCAAGATGAAAAATAATTCTCGTTGCAATATTTACGTTAAGCATGAACCAGAGATTAACCATACATATTAACCGCGTCAACCACAGATAGAACTAATCTACTTAACCTCAGCCTGCTTAGACAAAATGTTCTGATTTTCGATTCAATAATAAACAATAACTCTACTTCACAAGTTACAAAAAAGCTGCTCCTTTTTAAAAAAATTTAAAAATCTTTTGTTAAGTATGAGCCAAGATAGATCGCGCCGCTGTGGCTCATACTTAACAAAATCAAATTTCCGTTTGGGCGCTGCCTTTCTGACCTTCCTTTTCTTTCACATTCCGAAAAATGACGGCCAAAAGATAATGACCATCGTAAAACCAACAAGACAAATTAATTATCAAGTCAATGTTGTAATTATTCTTTTGAATATGTTGCCAAGAGGAAATAGTTTTCTCTTTTGTAAATTTATGATTACTACATAAAAAATCCACATCAGACCAAACTTGATCTTGCGTTAACAACAATAACATTTTTGTACTTGACAAAGTATGATTTGACTCTTGTATTTCTGAGAATAAAACATATTACTTCATATGTAATCTGAAAATTATGAGTTTCACATTTGATGAAAATTATACAAATTAAAATAATTTATAATGTAAATTGCAAATTCCTCCAAAATTATATCATTTGAAATAAGTTTAATAAAAAATATCTAGCTTGGTCCATAATAACTTATACACATTACTAACACAAACCATGTTGAGATTTTCACGATTTCAGGATTTGACCTGAATGAGAAATGGCAAATTTGTTTTTCGTTTTCTTTACATATTTTTAGAAAAACTGCCTAATTACAGTCTGCTTCGAGATTAGTTCGAAATTGCGCGCTGAAATTGATGATTTGCCAAGCGAGGACCACGAATAAATTACGCACCGAGCTTATTTTTTTGTCCTGCTTTTGTAAAAAGCCTGAATAATATTGTATTATAAATATTTAGTCACGAATTTATGGGATTAGTTCAAAAGTGAGACAAAAAATAAAAATTAGAGAAAAGGAAATTGTAAAAGCCCAATTCTTATTACTGCCTGCAGCTAATAATAAGGATTTCCAACGTGAATTAAATAAAATAAGAAACTAGGCTTGCCAAGATATTTTGTGTCTCGTTTTGTCACGCAATGAAATTTGGCATGGTCACGTAATAATAGGATGATTAAAAAAAAAATCGATCGGATGTGATTTTTCAAAATTAACGACGCAAGACGTGGTAATTTCATTTATATGTCTTTATGTCCAATTTGCACTGGCAAAAAGTACCCGATATTTCTAGAAATTGCATATTATAGGCTGCGGGGAAATCTCCGAATTCTGCAATCTGGTTTTCCTATCGGAATAAGCATTTTGTCTGGCTCGATATCTTAGTAGTTACCATGTTTGCCTCGCAGAATAAAGATCTCAGATTGAAGTCCTGGCAAGTCCCACTTTAAACCATGACCGTCACAATCCAGTGTGTAATGAATTGTGTATGCTCAGCCGAACTAATAAAATCGACATTTTTTAGCAACACTAACCCTGTTTCAAATTCAGAACATTTATTTTGTCAAGCATGTGTCACAAATGGATCGCGCCTTGGTGGCGCGATCCATCAATGACACATACTTGACAAAACTTGTTTACATTAAATGTATCCGACTTGGTTGCTAATGAGGGACTGCTAGCACAGGACCTCGCTCAGTTTGATAAATCCTTAGTGAGATCTGTCCATGTCTCGCACTTAACAAAATATAGTTTGACTAGAGAACTTTCTGACCTGGAAATCCGGAATTTAAATACTCTGAAATTACAAAAAAAAGTTAAAAAAACTTCCTCGACTGCCAAAAATAAGTTCAGAACAAAAAAAATATTTTAACAATTACGAAAAACAACGTCGTCAATGCGGGCATCTTGTGGACGCAAGTTCGATTCCCTCTATATGCGAGACAATTGATTGACACCATTTTTCGTGAAAAAAGATTTTAGTTGTACCACACCAAAAATCACTCAAAAGACTAATCTGAACGCGCTAGTAACTCATTGCGCTGTCGAACCATCTTCTCTTGAACAATTTCGAGATCAGAGATTCAAGCCTGAACATATTTTTGCATGACACGAACACCGTAACAAAACTAAATTAACTGTTCATTTGCAGTTATTGTATATTGAAAATGTTCGAAAATGCCTTGTCGATGACATTTTTGCCAAGTATGGATTGTTGATGGACCGCACTTCGGTGGTGCGTTTCATTGACAACCCACAATTGGCAAAAAATTTTATAGTTTTTTTTTTCAATATTGCCTTGGAAGTAAAATCACTGTCAAAGAGAAGAGAATTACAGCATTTTTTATTGAAGTGTAGCTTTCAACACAGTCGGAAAGCTAAACCGATTGTGCTATACGCAGGCAGCTTATTTATTTTTATTTACAGAAACTGAATGGCTATATACTCAGCAAACACATGTGTTTTACACAAACAAAAGCCTAAATACACTAATTCTTGAATTTTAAATCAAAATATAAAGCTTTCTGATGATTTGCAAATCTCTTCTAATCTTGTTTTTTTTGTGGCGGTGCCAGATTAATACTGCTAGCTCATTTATTTCGTTTTTCATAAAAATATATATTGCCTTTTTGTTTCAAAATACATCACAGATTATTGACACACATTATTGAATTGCGCTGCTTATAGGTGCTCCATCTTTGGCTCAAGCTTGACACAAATTCTACCTCATTAATCATATTTGTAGTTCTTGTAAATCTGACAACAAATTTGTGTCAGATTCGAAAAAATAACAATAGATCAAAACATATTTTACATATAACTTTAATTTAAAGTTGCATATGAAATCCTGGCATCGCCAGGGAAATTCAATTTAAATTGAGTGAAGGTAAATGCTCTTATATGAGTATTGCAGCTGATTTTAAACATTTTAAACTCTTTGCAAGAAGAAGAAGAATTTACATAGAAAATGTACTTTTTCTGCTTCTGCAATCCAAATCGAAAATTTTATTCTGTCAAGCATGAGCCACAGATGGATCGCGTCTCGTCGACGCGATCCACCAGTGACCCATACGTAACAAAAGATTTTTTAAGAATTTTTTTTAATAATGAGTCACCAATGTCCATTTGTGGATCATGGTTGACAAAAGGCATTTTCCGACTGGGTTACAGTCCATTTTAAACTTTTTACGTTTTACGTGAAAAATAAAACAATAATAGGGGAACGAATAAAATATATGATTTCGCACCAAAAACTTACGAAAGAGACAAAAATGTTAATTTTGCAAATCTGGCCTCATTAGAAATAGATATAAAATTCATATAAATATATATTCATCTCGATAATCAAGCCTAAAGGCCACAATACACGTGAAGTTGTGTTACCGATGCGTTGAATAACGTTCGGGTAATAAAATAATTGCATTGCTTTGTGTTAATCGTGTTCACATGCCTACAAAGCACAAACGCAAAAAGAGAAACGAGCACTCTACGTTAACTTACATAGCAAACCGTTCTGTTTCACTGGAAAACGTAAGGAACTGCATGCAGAGCATTGCGCTTGCGTAAAACGCAAGGGTAAAATAAAACAAACCTAGAAAAAACGCAATCTACGCAAACGTGTAGTGCGACCTTGAATCTGTTGCATAGATTATATGCATAGTCATTCACCTAATTAGATTGGCATGCTGTCATACAGAATTTTTCATTTCACGTATCAGTTGACTGGAGCGTTACTTGATAATTCTTCAGAAATTGGCAAATAGCTGTACTTTTACCCGGGAAAGCTACCACTCTCTATGCTTTATCCTACAGGTTCAGTTCTGTTTAGGGTGGTTTGCTTGAAGTGCAGTCGCCACATTTTATTACCACTTTTTTATGTATAAGTGGCTGTTAGTTAGTCGGCTGCTTCAAAGAGAATTTTAATATAAAAGAATTATCTACGGCATTGTCAAGTCTTAACAAAATCTTCTAGAAGTAAGTTTAATTTTTCCAAGTCTGAGCACCGCGAGTCGATGGTGCGAATCGTCAATGAAGTATGGTCTCAACGACTATAGCTGAATAGTTTTATATTAAATTAGTAAAAACGCCACATATATGTGATAAATTAGTTAAAAAAAAACGTGATATTTCAGTAAAAATCTTCTATTAGAGAGTCACCTCAAATTACCTGTACAATTCAATGCGGATCCTTACTTTTATTCGCAAAGATAAACTTATTCTAACACTGAGTTTTTTCTATCCGAGTTCACTCCCAGCGAGGTCTCAAGTAGAAGTCGTAATCGATGCATAAACGTTCTGTTGAGCGTGAATCACGGATGAATCGCGCCGCTTGGGTGAGATCTATTGAGATTCATGCATGACAAATTAAATTTCCTATCAGCGGCTACACACGGGGAAATCATGCTACACAAAAAACGCACCGTTATGATAAAGTGTACAGAGTGGTTACTGCCCTGGGCAATGATACACTATCTATCACTTTTTGCCTAAATTTAGTCGCCTCGTAAAACACGAAGAAAACTTTATAAACAATAAAAACTTACTTTGACCCGCCCGCTGGTGTACAAGGCATGTTAGTGTACACCGCAAAATTCATATGCTTTTAAATATACACCAAATTATTCTACTCGTACCCGTTGCTTCCTGCTGTCAAAACCACTTTTAAAACTTAGGTCATCTGCTATGTCATCTGCTAGAAGGTTAAGGTTACGTGAACTTGTTGAAAAAAAATTAAATTTGAATAATAATATATCATTGAATTTTCGTCAATCTATATTTTTTCTGTGGCCCATGCTTGACAACACTCAATTTTTGATTAGGCCAAGTCACCGAGTACGCCTTTCTATTACGTTAGTGCTAAAAACTTTCATTTTCCAAAGATTGAGCGAGGGCGCGAAAAACCGAAACATCATCCACCAATGAGATTTGCTGGCCCCTAATTGGTTTAATGCTGGAATCAACCAGTACGTGCACAAGTCGCGCGAAAATTTTTTTCACGTTATAAATCACGCAAAATATTATTCATTTTTCATTAGTGTTGTTCGCCGGACTGTCCACAACAATCATACTTCGCTTGCTGTTCGTTATTCTTACTATTGACGACACTGTTTCCGACGAAAACCGCTCTGACTTCACGTACCGATAGATCTGCAACGGCAAGCACAATTATAGCCTGTATTGAAACTCTGTGAAAGCTCTCTGACGATCCAATGATGGTAATCACGATTTGTTTATAAAAGTTGCCTGTTATCTGCATCGTCATCTGCGAGAAGGTCAAAATCGAGTTTACGAAAATGACGCCAAATTGCTGAAAATATCGCGTCGCCTCAGTAATTGTTTGATAGTAACTAATGTGGGAAGCTATTGTAGAGTTGACCTGCATAGTTATCCTTGTACACTTAAACTTGGACCATTATTATTTTTTTAAAATATGATTATAAGTCAGGATATTAGTGCGTTTGACTAGTATCTCTAAATGAATAAAATATTTTGCAGGGATTGATTTTAATGCATCAAAGGGGGTTAAACCCAACTGCGAATCTACCCACAATGTGACTTGGTTAAGGGCACCCTCGGTGATGGGACCTTATGGTTTTAAAAATAATGCGCTACTTATTAAGAATATTTTTCGAAGATATTGTTGCATTTTATCGCAGTGTTTTGAGCTATATAAACCAATAACTCGGATATTTCAAGAACGCAATTTCATCATGTTTTCGCAGATCAAAGCATTCATACGGTGTTTGAAATAGTCTTAAAGTGTTTCCTGCGTGTTGTAGGAGACGACTAAAAGGAAACAAAGTAGTGGTAGATGGGTTTATCATCTTCCAGGGCAGATACCACTCACTGCACTTTACTATCAGTTACGGTGGTTCAGTTCTGTATGGAATGTTTTCCGCTCAGACTGTAGGTGGTGCTATACATTTTGAAGCGACGCAATGTAATTAGATGGCTGTAAGATCCAAACCGCCCACTGACTTTTTATCTAATGGTGGCCTGAATTCTTAGCTGAAATAAGCGATCCGCGCCTATTTCCTGGTGCTCTATTCTTCTGAATTCAATATGCGCACACAATACGGACACACCTCACAAAACCAGTGGTTTAAAAGTATATATTGAAAACAACAGAACACTGGTATGTGCCAGAAAATGTCTTATAACTTGCAGCAAGAGTTGAAATAAACAGCAAACATGGAAAAATACAATTGCAGCAAATTCTTCGACTACGAGCCTCAAAGTTGCGCCCACACAAGTTATGTTATGGTGAACGCAAGGATAAATTGTGACAACCTTTGATGCAGCGTATGAATATTGGCATGCCTGGACGCAAATTACACTCTTGGTTCTTCACGCCCACTCTGCGTGCTTGCGTGCGATTTTGAATTAAATGTGAGAGCACACTACAGGTTTAATTGTCTGAAAAAGAAACAATCGTATAACGTGCTCACACGAGCCTTACCGGCCGGAGCGTCAGCCAAAGGCCGAGCATGACAGCCACAAAACCGCGACAAACGGTCAAGTGGCAAACAAGCCCAGACCATGCCTGACTCTGTGGTAATATCCTAATGAAAAAAATAGAATCAAGTCTAACCCCTAAATAGGTTAAATACAGCTATATATAACATAACTCGCACGGCCAAAGCAGGAGTAGTCGATAATACAACTAACAGCTCTTGTTTCGCCAAGCGTAATCATGGATCGTGAGTTATAAACAAACGTGAAAAAGTTACTAGCATTTTGCTACCGTCTAAAAGAATACATTAGACCAAATTAAGCAACTACGTAACCTGGACAGTTAGGGACATGTTTTAGATTCATAGTACAAAATACAAGTCACCTAAACCAAATTCAACCATTTCCCTAGCATCGAATAACCAACATAAAACAGCACACCTCAAAAGACCACCTACAATTTAACGCTGCCGACTTGAGTCGAACACAGAAGTATACTAATGGGTCGAAAATTTAACGTGACGAATTCTCTCGTCTCGTGGCACCTTTTGCCAATAAGGTCACCACGCAAACAAACCAATTTAGAGATGCGCAACACCAATAATGAACAAAACATTTCGGATAATTGAGTTAGATTTTCGTCCGAGGACGATTAAATTGTAAACATGATTTCAGACGGGCCAAATATAACATACCGGCTCCAAAAAGTATAAATGTGTGGAGCTTAAAGAGAAGCACATGAATACATTTTCCAAAAAATGCCGTCTGAAATAAAAAATGTTAAAATATTATAACCGGATACACAGTTGAAAAGTTCATTAAATTCCTTCAAGAAGACAGATCTTCCTCACATCTCTGATGTAACTGGAGTTGGCAGTTCTAACGAGAACTCGGCGAACCAGGTTTTCTTGATCTGGATAGACTTGTTCAACTATTGCTTTAGGCCACAAGCCTCTAGGTGTTGATTCATCGAGTAGCAGAACGACATCACCAACTTGAAGATTGCGTTCAGGATACATCCACTTCTGTCGTTGTTGTAGAAGTGGTAAATAATATTTGAGCCAATGCTTCCAGAACTTGTCTGTAAGCAGTTGTACACGTCTCCATGTCTTCTTATACCCATCAGCTTTGATGAATACATCAGGAGCGAAGGAAGGATCGATCTGTTGCTTCAAAATTGAATTTGGCGTAAGTGGATTGACATCGTTTAGATCATCGCTCATTGGAGATATTGGACGATTGTTGAGAATCATCTCAGCTTGAGTAAAAAAGGTGTATAGTGATTCGTCATCTAATGTTGTACTGGATGCAAGGTTCATAAGTATTTTACGAACAGAACGTATCATCCTTTCCCAAACCCCTCCTTGGTGACTACTTCTTGGTGGAGTATGGTTAAATTGGATACCATCTTGTGATAGTTTTTGGTTTATCCTTGCTCTATTCCACCTTTGTATGCCTTGTCTGAGTTCAGTCGCAGCTCCCACCAGGTTAGTGGCATTGTCGCAGTATATGTGAAGTGGTCGAGTTCTTCTCGATATAAATCTTTGAAGGGCTTGAAGAAAGGATGACGTCTCAAGTGAATATGCCATCTCTATGTGTATGCCACGTGTGGCCATGCATGTGAAGACGCATCCGTATCTCTTCACTTGACTTCGCCCTAGCTTGGTTAAAATTGGTCCCATGAAATCAATTCCAGTGAACGTAAACGGCGGATAACCTGGGGTAACGCGACATGCTGGAAGCGGAGCCATTCTCTGATTTCCTGGTTGAGCCTTCAGTATTTGACATGTCAAGCATTTCTGAAGTGCTCGCAGTACGGTTGCTTGGCCGCGGATAATCCAATACTTTTGCCGGATTGATGAGAGAACGTGAAGTGTTCCGCTGTGTCCTTCACGTTCATGAAACCAAAGTATTATCAACTCAGTGACATGGTGTTTAGACGGCAGGATAGCTGGATGTTTGTTGTAGTACGGTAAAGATGAGTTCTGTAATCTTCCACCAACGTAGATAATATCATTCACGACAAATGGACTGAGTTTTCGCACAGCCCTCAGTGAAGGTGATTTTGACAAATCTCTTTTCTTCGCAAGTTTGATAACTTCGTTATCAAGGTGATTATGTAAGCTTTGAAGTACATCTGGAAAAGCTTCCTTTTGAATGCATTTGATTATTTGATTTTCAGAAAAATTAAGTTCTTCGACTGTCAGTTGACAGGTAGCAGGTACATCTACTTTATGCCTGTATTTCCAAGAAATGAATTTCACGAAACGTAGTAGCCACGCAACAGATCGTTTGAGCTTCGTGAAACTTGAAAAATAGTTTAAAAGTGTTTCAGTTGACGTCGTCTTGCATTGAGATACAGAAGCACAAGTAACTGTGTCCAACTTGACTTCAGGATCGTTGTGGTTTACAGGTGTAACTTTTAGCTGTTGTGGCCATTTTGTTTCGTCACGACGAAGAAACTCAGGCCCATTTAACCAAGAATTTACTTTCTTGATTTTGTCTGGCATTAAACCTCTGGATGCGATATCAGCTGGATTCATTGTGGATGGTACATGATGCCACTGATTTGCATTTGACAAATTATGAATTGCTTGAATTCGATTGGCAACAAACGTTTGAAATCTTCTCTTTTTGTTGTGAAGATATTTAAGAACCAACATTGAATCCGTCCAGTAAAATGTTTCGTCGACACCATATTTTAACTCTTGTTTTATGGTATGAACAAGCTTGGCCGCTGCTACAGCTGCGGTCAATTCAAGTCGAGGTATTGCGACTTGTTTCTTTGGCGCTACACGAGAAATGCCTTTCACAAATGCGCAGTGAATATTCTCAAATTGATCTTCAAAACGCAGAAAGGCAACACACCCATATGCATTGCGACTGGCATCACAAAAGCAGTGCAGTTGTACAAACTTTGGTTGAAACTCTGTTGGTATGAAACATCTGAGAATTGAGAGTTGCTCGAGGTTATGCAATTTCTCCATCCAGGTTTGCCATTGATATTTGTCGGCTGAATCTAGTTCTTCATCCCAATCGAGATCCTGGTTGCATAATCGTTGTAGCAGCAACTTCATTGGCAAGATGAAAGGCTGTACAATGCCAAAAGGATCAAATATTTGGCTTGTCATAGACAGGATTCCTCTTCTAGTAGAGGGTCTCACTTGAATATTGACTTTGATAACGAATTTATCGGACTTGACATTCCAGAACACTCCGAGAGTCTTCTCAACAATTTCGTCATCGAAGTCTAGTTCGTCATCGAAGCAAATTATCAGCCTTGTCAACTTCGGGAATATTCTCCGTAACTTCAGAATAATTACACATGAATTTAGTTAGATGAAAACCACCGCTTTCAAGCAATTTTATAAGGTTTTTAATTAGCTCTTTTGCAGTTTTGACGTTCGTTGTTGACTTTAAGCAATCATCAACATAGAAGTTGCGAAGGATCGTCTGAATAGCTTCCTGACTTGCCCCACACAAGTTTTCTTGAGCTGTTTTGCGCATTGCAAAAGACGCAATAAATGGAGATGATATCAAACCAAAAGTGTGAGTATTCATCCATACATCTACTGGATCTGAACTGATGTCATCATCTTTCCACCAAAGGAATCTGAGACTGTCACGATCTTCTGGTTTGACTCTAACTTGGTGGAACATACCCTTGATATCTGCTGCAAATGCAACAAGATGCTCTCTAAATCTGAGAAACACTCCAAATAAGCTATTGGTCAAGTCTGGCCCAGATAAAAGCTGTTTGTTGATTGAGGTATCTTTATATGTTGCTCGACAATCAAAGACGATTCTAAACTTCGATGAATTTTTTACAAAATGATGAGGAATGTACCAGGTTCTCTCTTTTGCAGGTAGCATTTCAGGAGGAACAAAACTGGCATAATCTTCATGGATATACTCACGAATTTTTTCGCGGTATTTGTTGAATAAATCAGTGTCTTCTTGAAATTTACGTTTCAAATATTGTAGTCGTCTTTCTGCAATGGAGCGATTGAAAGGTAGAATTGTATTCTTGTTTCTCCACGGAAGACCGACTTGAAAATGGCCATTGACTTTAATACAGCTTGTTTCAATTATATCGAGAGCAATTTTGTCTTCAATGGAAAGCGATATAGATTCTGGATCTTTACCATCTTGATCGACAAAATCTCGATTGTAGATTCTCTCAAGCTGCTCATGAAGCGTTTCTTCGTTTTGTGGAATTATATCAACATAATTCATTGAGCTTTGACTGGATTGCAAACCTCTGTCGGGTCCCATGAGAGCCCAGCCAAATACAGTGTGATATGCACTAGGTTCATTAGAATTTCCGATTCGAGAATCGTATACCGGAAATCGTCCAAGTGTATCTGCTCCAATAACAATTTCGATGCTATTGGCTTCAATTTCAGGAAACTTTATTCCTTGCAAATGCCTGTACGTATGAACATCTTGAGTTCTTGGTATACTGCTACAAGCATTTGGTATACTTTCGAGGGCCAGGATATTCTCTCATCTCCACCGCACCTGGTTCATTGAGCCCTTGCACAATCAGTTTGATTCTGAACCCTTCATGAAATTTGGATCCATTTGCAGTATTGATATTGCAGACTTCCTTGATTCCAACAATGCCCATCTTCTTCATGACACTCTGTGTACAAAGTGATCTTGTAGACCCTTCATCCAGGAATGCATATGCTAAAATTGTCTTGCTGACATCTGGATGACTAATTCGAACAGGAACAACTTTGAGTCGAATTGGAGATTGCATCATCATGCAAACAGCACTTGACGCTGACGTGACATTTGTGCCGGCTCCATTGAATACCGGTGAATCTCTCACTTTCCGTGAATCTAACACGTTATTTGTGGCTGGAGACAGATCTTTGTGAAGCACAGTATGATGTAGTTTTCTGCATCCCTCTGCCTGGCAGGATTGCTGGAGCTTGCATTGCCTCACGAGATGGTTACTCCGGAGACAATTGAAACACAGCTTCCTCGCTCTGGCAATTTCTCTGCGTTCATCTATCGGTTTAGATTTGAACAGCGAACACCTAAACAGAGGATGGTTCTCGGAACAAAAAATGCATTTGCCAGCTTGACCATTTCGCTCTCGTGGTGGATTCGAACCCTTGTCGGTAGGTTCAACTGTTGTAGAATACGCAGAATATCTTCAGACTTGTTTGGGTTTTGGCTTGAAAGGAAATTTGCTAGTTTTGTTCTCTTTCGATCCCAATAGTTTGCCATAA
This sequence comes from Styela plicata, assembly GCA_963675895.2. Taxonomy (NCBI): domain Eukaryota; kingdom Metazoa; phylum Chordata; class Ascidiacea; order Stolidobranchia; family Styelidae; genus Styela; species Styela plicata. The sequence goes on along the minus strand of OZ023143.1, from coordinate 7,117,590 downwards.
AATGAATAGGATGTAATTGCCTTTTCCTCCACAAATTTTACCATGTGAGAAAACGGCGGAATGATTCTTCTCTGGATTCTCCCGAAAGTTCTTACACGGGGCCTGTTTGCCTCGTAGTATGCCTGAGCCAACTTACAATATTCGTTCTGAAGATTATACGGCAGACGATAGAAGAGTTTCTTCATATTGTCCAGAGAATCCATGATTGCTCCAGACTGATACTCTTCTAGAACTGTTAAACAACTTCTCAATTGTGTTGCAAATTGATTCAACCCAACAGAATCGTTGACCCTTATAGCTGGTCCTTCCGTGATAGATTTTATTTGAGCTTCTGCTACAAAATAGTCTTGACCGAATCTTCTTTCAAGAATATCTCTGGCTTCTTGATATCCTCTAGAAGATGGTTTGGTCACAATACAAGATCTGATGGCTGCCTTTGCTTCTCCACAGCACATTTGAATAAGATGAGAGTTTCGTTTGTGGCGGCAAAGCTTGGTTACCAATATTAATGTCAAATGTTGTAATGAATTCGTAATATTGCAAAGGATCACCAGAAAATGAAACTGCATCCAACTTCGGCAAAGTGATACCGTGCTGCAAAGTTGTGGCAAATTCTCGAATGAGATCTTTAGCAGAATTTCCATCACGTTCTTGAGGAAATCTATATGTCGGATTTCTGGTAGCGTCCGGTTGCATTTCTCGTTCTGGTGAAATTCTGTCCTGATCTTGAGGCCCATACTCCGCTGGCTCCCCGAGGTCGTCAGGATTGAAAAAACGATTCATCGGCTCCGTGATATTAGCTGGATGACCGTAACGGCGTTCCGGCTCCGTGACATCAGCTTGGCTATGCAGAGGAACAAATGGATTCTCCCATTCATGCTCGTTTCTTCCAATCGGATTCTGGGTGCCGACTGGAGGATTAGTTTCAGAGATTTCACACGCCGTTGCATTTCTTCCCTGTTGAACTGCATTATCTGCTTGCACAAATGGATCCCTGACTTCCAATTGATCACGGGAATTGCCAGCTTCCATCTCATGCGCTAATTCCTCAACCACTGCAACTGTTCGTGGAGTATGATTGCCTGGTGGATCCAGTTCCAGACGCTTTGCGACCACTGGATTGTTCGCTTGTGTTGTTCTATTTGAAGTCTGTTTTGCAAAAGCTGCGATAGATAATCGAGGCGTTGGCTCGCCCGAAGGAGGAAAATTCCTGAAGTCTTGTAATATGTCAGAACCATGCTGCGACCCAATTTCACTTGCATGTTGAGCCACTACAGCAGCTTTTGCGGCTTGAGAACGAGCTTGGAGAATCTTCTTTTGCATCTGTAATTTCCTTCTTCGAAGATTCATTTCTTCCCTTTCAATTTCAAATTCCAACTCCTCTTGTTCTTGTATTTCTTTGGCTCGCATATTTTCTAACTCGGCTTTTAATGCTAATGAAGATGACGTTGCCGAGTGCGAACGTTCGGCTGGAATTGGACGAGTTGGAGAAATTATTTGAACAATTGGAGGAATTGATTTTGAGTTAAATTGTATAAAATCTCGATAACGATTAGAGCATGCAAGTTGCAGTTCTTCAATTGCGGCAAGCTTGCTTTCTACTGCTGACAATTCTGTTGGCGATTTACCGTCATTCGCCAACGACGTTCTGTGTAATTTGAGAACTCGTATACAGTGATCCACAGTTGTGTCGAAATAATCTTTCAAGGAAATCGCCTCAGCTTGATCAGCAGTTTCACTTTTAAGCACTGTTTGTAATCTCTGTCCCATTTGCCAAGCATTTTCGAAAACCTTTAAACATTCCACCATGTTCTGATTGAGAGGACACGATGAAGCTTCTGCTTCAGTTTGCTGCTGTGCCGAAGATGTTGGATTTGTGTGCGTATTTGTTGACATTGTGATCGACGTCGTAGTCACGTCGGGAGAATTCTTCGCAAAAATCGTGATTGTTGCCTACAGATTTTGACAATGAGATTAGTTTAAAACTTCAATCGACTTTCTTCGAAGTCGATGGTTATAGCTTTCTTCAGAAGCTAATATTGAAAGACAAGTTTCAATTCCGAATTAATTCAAAATATAATCGATCTTCTGTGAAGTCGATGAGTATAGCTTTCTTCAGAAGCTGATAAGTCGATGGGTATAGCTTTCTTCAGAAGCTGATATTGAAACGCAAGTTTCAATAAACATTTAATTCAAAATAATAATGTAAGATCCAAACCGCCCACTGACTTTTTATCTAATGGTGGCCTGAATTCTTAGCTGAAATAAGCGATCCGCGCCTATTTCCTGGTGCTCTATTCTTCTGAATTCAATATGCGCACACAATACGGACACACCTCACAAAACCAGTGGTTTAAAAGTATATATTGAAAACAACAGAACACTGGTATGTGCCAGAAAATGTCTTATAACTTGCAGCAAGAGTTGAAATAAACAGCAAACATGGAAAAATACAATTGCAGCAAATTCTTCGACTACGAGCCTCAAAGTTGCGCCCACACAAGTTATGTTATGGTGAACGCAAGGATAAATTGTGACAACCTTTGATGCAGCGTATGAATATTGGTATGCCTGGACGCAAATTACACTCTTGGTTCTTCACGCCCACTCTGCGTGCTTGCGTGCGATTTTGAATTAAATGTGAGAGCACACTACAGGTTTAATTGTCTGAAAAAGAAACAATCGTATAACGTGCTCACACGAGCCTTACCGGCCGGAGCGTCAGCCAAAGGCCGAGCATGACAGCCACAAAACCGCGACAAACGGTCAAGTGGCAAACAAGCCCAGACCATGCCTGACTCTGTGGTAATATCCTAATGAAAAAAAATAGAATCAAGTCTAACCCCTAAATAGGTTAAATACAGCTATATATAACATAACTCGCACGGCCAAAGCAGGAGTAGTCGATAATACAACTAACAGCTCTTGTTTCGCCAAGCGTAATCATGGATCGTGAGTTATAAACAAACGTGAAAAAGTTACTAGCATTTTGCTACCGTCTAAAAGAATACATTAGACCAAATTAAGCAACTACGTAACCTGGACAGTTAGGGACATGTTTTAGATTCATAGTACAAAATACAAGTCACCTAAACCAAATTCAACCATTTCCCTAGCATCGAATAACAAACATAAAACAGCACACCTCAAAAGACCACCTACAATTTAACGCTGCCGACTTGAGTCGAACACAGAAGTATACTAATGGGTCGAAAATTTAACGTGACGAATTCTCTCGTCTCGTGGCACCTTTTGCCAATAAGGTCACCACGCAAACAAACCAATTTAGAGATGCGCAACACCAATAATGAACAAAACATTTCGGATAATTGAGTTAGATTTTCGTCCGAGGACGATTAAATTGTAAACATGATTTCAGACGGGCCAAATATAACAATGGCTATTAGTTAGTTTCATTTAGGCACTGCTTCCTGCCTTGCGAGAGTGAATTTCAATAGTAAAAAAATACATTTTGAGAAACGAGAATTATTTTTATTATCATAGATAGTTATTCTTCTTATTGGACTAGACTATTGCAAATACGTGTTCTACAATTAGATATATTTCTTGATTTTACTACACGATGCCTAGTCGGCGCCATCCATAAGTGACTCATATTTAACAAGATATATCCGAGGATAGATTTCCCGTCTCCGACTGGGAACAGAGTCTTTGTATTTGAAATTCCGGAAAAAAACATATGATTTGAACATTTGGACCAATTTTATCAGGAAAACGGTCCGATAACAGACGCTATATTAATTCATACTAATATCACATTTTCTGCGGAAACAACTTATCGAGAAGATATGTAGCCAAGCAGGTAGATTTTTTCCTGATGGTTTGAATCAGTGATGGCAACCTATTTTTTTATTGAGTTTAGTGTAAGTGTTTGGATTAAAAGATTGGTAAACTAGCCTATCAATACTGTTTTGCTGCATTTAATAAATTTCCAGTAAGTTTGAAGATTGAAATTACTCAAATATAAAAAGCATTTTATATAAAGAAAACGTGAATAACCTCATTTTTTTATACTAGGTATCTATTTTTTTACCTTGTTGAAAAATAGGTAGTGTTTTATATTTTACCTCCCAAATTTACTGGATAAAACTTTGAACAGAAAATTCGCAAAAGTTAAATTAGATCAATTATATATTCTTGAAAGTACGTCGTAAAATAAGTATAATATGTAAACTCTGTACTAGAATCACCAACACTGATTTGAATAGTCCAGTTCTGTGATTCGGTATGACTCGAAAAATTTGAGTCGAACTTTCATTATATTTGTTAACATGTTTCATATTTTTCCTAAAGTTTTAGCAAGAAATCTAAAACGATAGTAATCCATTTATTAAAAAATATCATAACTTTCTCAAATAAAATCCGATTCGAAATGACTTGAATCAAGACTCGATTCGAAAGTGAATGTATTTGGAAGTGGCAACCATAAATATGACATACTACAGATGAATCTTAAAAGATAAAATTGCTTGAAAAAGAAAGAAAAACATGTATATGACGTGGGAGCTTCCGTGGTTAAAATAGTTTTTTTGAAGGCGTTTAAGGTTACCCACAATTAATGATGTATTGAACTCATTCAACACAGAACTCGATGCAAGCTTCAGAGCTCATATCTGCATCAGTATACATACACCGACTCGAGTTGAAATTTTATCAGATGGTCATATCGTATAGCAGAGCATAGAGCAAATCTTTATCCAAAATCATTACCTTATACATAGGATTAAACTTTTGTTATTTTGTCTGAGCAAACAAGATCAAACTGTACAATTTGCTTGGATCCCGGCACACGTTGGACTCGAAGGAAGTGAAAATGAGGATAAATTAATCAAATCTCAAAGTTACAACAAAAGAAACAACAACAATGATATATGAAAGATGCATACAAGGGTGCAATAATTACTATATTTCACATCATTTCAAGTTTTTCTATTAAAACACGGCACAAATCTAAAATGTCCTGAAAATATGAAGTAATTTTAATGAGACTCCAAACGGGTCATTGTCGTTTGAACTATCATCTGCACAAGCTTCATCTTCATGAAAATGGACTGTACGACTCTTGTTCAGTAAATGAACTGTAGACTTGTTCCCGTTATCAATTTCATAGAACTATTTTTATTTTGACTTTACTTAAAGTAAAGTTAAAACCCCAAGGTTTTAAAAAGGGGACAGTCCCTTTCATGAATTTTGAAATTTTATACAGAAATTACATAGAAGTGACAATTTTAGCGCAACTTCGAGCACGTATTTACATATTCCACATATATTTATTGTTTTTGTCCAAAATAACCTATTTTGTTGAAGAAGAAGGTTAAAAGATTTCACGCGCCTTCGTCGCGTAATTTTTCGTGAGGAAGTATATCTTTCATTTATTTATGCACATTTATTATGTCCCCCAAGATTTGACACTTTCCACCGCCAATATGCACAAGTCCCCGGTCACCGGTTTTCTGAAAATACTTTCTCGTCGCGACTTGTTTGCACTCTAACATATGAAGATACTTCCTAGCTATTTAGCTTAACCGATGAAATGAAACAGATGTACGCCGACGTTTCGTATATTCATTTACATCTACTTCACTGAGGCAATGAATGACAATAATTAAGTCAACCATATCAACCTAGTAAGCCTATAGTTCGTTCATACCATGCCTTAGCAGTTTAGACGACTTTATCATTTCATATTTTTAAATACTTTAGAAATATATATCCACATTAGACTCATTTCACTCATTTCCATTGCCCTAATGAAGGATATGCAAAAAACATCGTTTGTATTTCACCGGTTGAGCAAAATAGTCAGGAACTATGAATAATTCTGGTGGCAAACACTCGATACATGAATATAATAATATTATGAATAGTAGTTGGGGCATGGGTCATCTATGGCCATGTTCAATAAAGGAATAATACTGAAGGAATACTCAAAGCTATAAAAACGAGAGTAAAAATATGTCCGCCGGGTCTGATATCCTTATAAGCACACAATTGAACTGAATCTCGGATTTTGCCAGGGGGAAATCCGGAATGTTTAAATCGACCCCTACTATTACATCATCCTCGTGATGTTTAATCTTAAAATATGGCGAATTTTACGTTCCACCCGGAATTGTCCCCTGGGCCCCATGGTCAGTCACAGTACCAACTTTTCATTATACAAACTGACATATAAATGGAAAAAAAAATCAACAAGTGCAGAATCAATGAGAACAGGCTAACTGAAAACAATGGAATTGTTAGTTAGACAATATATTAACAACTTGTCAATTGTAAGACTGTGCATTGCATTTAGCGCGATTACTTGTACCTTTTCATCTTGTAAGCCCATGAAGAACAAGAGCTACATAAAGAAAAGTCGAAGAAATAACGAATCGAATATGCTTAGTTCCGAGTGCCGCGACATAGACGGATACGAAAGGTATATGAAAATTAGACTTTCAGTATTCACCCATATGAAATAAAACGATTCTTAGAATAGTTCTAACGTATCTTTCCGGTATGATATTTTTATATTAGTTTTTTATATATATGTGCGGCCGTTGATATTACTTAGTTACTGCTTCTTGCTTAGCTTAAATCGCATTTCGATAGAAAAAATCTCACTAACAGTAAACAAGGAAGCGATATATGGTTATATATATATATATTGAAATTCACTCTGAGCAAGGTCGGAAGCAGTGCCGAAAAGGAACCAACTAACAGCCACTTAATAGCAAAGAGCTACTAAAAGATGTGGTACCAGCAACTGCCTTAAAGCGGAAAACATCCCACGCGGGACTGAACCACCATGGTAAAGTGCAGTGAGTGGTATCTGCCCTGGGCGATATGAGGACCCTCTACCAGTCATTTGCTTCCCTTTAGTCGCCTCTTACGACACACAGGAAATACATTAGGACATTTGTTAAACCCTTACATACAAAGCCTGTATCATATCATCGTCCACGGCGACATCGCTCGCTATGCATTGCAATGACGCTTCAGTTCTGTCTGCGGATGTTTTCCAATTAGAATACAGTTGCTAGTACTTCATTTTATTGTTGCTTTTTGCCATTTAAAGAAACGTTAGTTGGATTCCTTTTAGGTGCCACTTCTGGCCTCGCTCAGAACAAATTAAAAGCTAAAACGAAAAAATATTGCAATTTCAATATGTAGCACTGTTGGTTGTGAGTAGTCGTGTACACATCCCATTCGGAAAAATCATGCAAAAAAAAATATCTTGTTAAGTATGGGTCACTAATGGATCGCGTCTATGAGAGGCCCATCTGTGACTCATGCTCAAGAAAATAAAACTTCATTTTAACGTAATAGAAAAGATTTTGTCTCAATGGCCATATTCATCGGACAATATAATGTGCACCGCTTTAGGGGATGCCAATGCCTATTCCAAGCACCTGTTGCAGCTGCCGCCCTGACGCAGTCCTCCACTCGACAATGCTTAACAAATATGTATACTTAACCCCTTCCTTGTTTGTAAACTTCAATCGTTAAGTGTGCTGTACTCTAAACCGCCATTGAGCAAATATGAATAATTAGAACTCACGCACACAAATACCATGTCCTGTAGTTTGAAAATATCAAATCCTATTTTATTGTTTGCCTAGTTGATAAAATGATTCGCGGACTATCTAGTAAAAATCTTATTTTGTCAATGATTAACTTCAGAAGGAACGAGTCTCGTCGGTGCGGTCCATCAGTGAATCATACCTAACAAAGGATGTTTTGAACTATTCTATCGATTGGGACCTATTCAGTAATCTGCTGACGTGAAATGTTTTGTATGGCCATATATGGCCCAAAATCAAGATTTTGATTGGACCAAATCAGATATTTTATTTTGTCAAGCATGAGACACAGATGGACCGCGCCCCGTTGGCGCGATCCATCAGTGACTCAAGCTTAACAAAATCATGTGAGCAAAAAATATTTCTGATTGGGAAGGAGGTAGTCTTTAGCGGAGCACGCGTTAACCAAACATTGAACATATGAAGAAGAACAGCGAACCATATACGGTTATGTCACCATCACTCTCTAGCAAATAAGCGGTAGGAAACCGTATGAAAAATATTGAAAATTATAGGCGTCGCGCAGTAAATCCTATCGCAGGTGGGTGGATGTAGGTTAAATTCCCCGGAAAAAAACTTTGCGTGACAAAAAAGGGGTGAATACAAGAACAAAAATCCATCCGGCCAGAAGCCCTTTATTGAAAAATGAAAAAAATTTCTCGTCATCATGAAATGCATCAGAAGGATAATGTTTTTATTGTATATCTAAATATTGATATTATATTTGTGAATGTTGAGCTATCAGACTGTTGTTTTGAACATTTATAATTATGCAATTATCGCAAATTGTTAGTTAATTTACTGTACTTTTGATACTCTTATCTCATTTATATTATTATTATTATTATTGTTATTATTTAGACGGGAGTGCGAGCGAGATTTCGTGAATGGATATTTGGAATGGTCAAATAAACAGCTTTCCCGGAAACATTTTTCTAAAGGACTAGAAGTCATACATCAATTGTCTAGACAAAAACGTAACATTAATCGTCTTGAATGTCTAGTATTCAATGAAGACTACCTCAACAAAACAAAGGACTTGAAAAGTCGAAGTATTTCTCCTTGGATTCATTTTATAAACCGAAAAATTGGAAGGTGGGTTGAACATTTCCCTATTATAAATTGTGTTTATATATACAGACTTTTTCAGAATTATGGGTAGGTCGCAAAAGGTAATAAAATGGGTCGCGCCCAGGACATCCAAAACGGTCAAAATAAGTTCATTAAATTCTTTGGAATGACTTTTTTGAAATTTTTGAGATATAGCTGTGCCGAAATTTTCGAGCGCCTTTGGCGTACAATCATTTCCGTTGTTTATATAACAACAAAATTCCTGCACGTTACTATACACAAAGCAGAAGATGAAACCGTTACAATCACTATATTTGATCCCTATTCTGCGTCGACTACTCCATTCGCCGTAAAGCTGTATTCTTCCTCTCCTGAAGTTTTATCTTTGGTTGACTTGGCACAATGGAATAAATTTTTTTTGCTGATACCTTTTCAGAGAGCCAAGGGACATATTGGAAGCTAAATGCCTATGCAACGGATGCATTGGACCGCTGACACGCAAAGAAGATTTAAGTCTTGTGAGTGTGCCAATAATTATGCCAATGAAGGTGAAGGATAAGGGCAAACCCGTGGTAATAAATATAAAAGTGGGTTGCACCTGCATTGTACCAGACTCGACTCGTAAATTGAATAGAAGAGCTCGAGGCAGAAGACGACTTGTTATCAAGAGAGGGAATGGAAAGTAAAGGATGTCGAAGAGATCTTTGTGGCGAGCTCACTGAACGCAACAATTTACCGTTCATTATATGTAATTATTTATTTCCAAAATCTAACAGCGTCTTGTTGATGAAATTTATTTCAAGTAAGGACTGTTGATGTATCGCAACTTGGCGGTGCAGTCTATCAAAAGTCCATAATTGGCTGAAAAATAATTTTCCATAGTTATAATTTAAGATCGCAGAGCAAAATTAATGGTAAAGAAGTTAACAGGAATGGAAGTTTTAAATTTTTATAAATGAAATAGGATGATCTCCAAATTTCAACAAAATGATATCTTATTGCACTTAGAAAACCACACTGTCTCAATATTAATCCAGTACATTGGGCAATTTTTTATATACTCGTATTTATTATATATAACGTCTTTGTTGTCCTTTATGCGCACTATGTGGCTAAAGTGCAAAAATTGTATATATCGCCAGCCTCATAACCAAAGTGCGTAAGTCATTTTTCTACTTTTTCTTTACTTTTTTCTACTTTTCAGAAAACCGCGAAAAAACTACCACAGGGTTTTATTATGTGATATATATACATTTTGTTAAGTGGAAATATATTGTTGGTATATACCGATTATATTTCAATGTTTATGGCGTCATACTGCTTATGCATGACTTACTCAGAATGGCAAGTATGGTTTCCTGACTTACGCAATTTGGACACAGTCTATTAACGCTTGGCACGGTCATTTTAAGAAGAAGAGCAAATAATTTTTGCATGTCTTTTGCAAAACGAATAACCCATTATTGAGAAATTTCATAAAAATCATTTTGAAAATAATTTAAACCGCAATATCAACACAATAATTAATTAGAAAGAAGAAAAAATCGAGAATTTCAATGTTAAAACTTTTGTAAACGCGCGAATTTTTTCTTTCTTTTTCTCAATTACCATTCTTGGCAGGACAAAACCAAATACTTTTGATGTAAAAAATATAATTCATTTTTAGTTACAAAAACCGAAAATATTCTGTACACATCGACAAAATAGGTAGTTCTGCTAAAATGTATTATGACCTCATTAAGAAAGGAATGAAACCATTGCATTTTCGACTTGATAAATTTACATTTTGGAGTAATTTTTAAATCTCGAAAGTAAAATCTGAGTTGCCCACTAATTGCATTGTCATGCCACGAACATATTCCAACGTAAGTCTAAAAATCGCAGAAGTGACTTAGTCAATTATGTTATAAGGGTGACGATATAATAAAAATGCATAAATACCAAAGTTTTTATGTTTTAATACAATTTCTTCGATAGCTTTTGGTGCCTAATAGTTGTATTTATTGACTTGTGACCTTCCCCCTAAAATTAGAATGCTAGATCAACTTTAAAGAGGAGTACGTTTTTACTTTTGAAAATAGAAAAATTGGAAACTATGAGCAACGTTGTTTTGAATGGCAAATATAACAAATTGTTTTGGAGACGGCGCCATTTTGTGTCCACATCCAAGCGATACAACGATCTCCATGTTACGAAAAATTTAGCAATAGTATTAAAAGTATTTATTAGGTATGAGCCACTGATGAGACGCAACCTAACTGTGGTTCATATATGACGAAATCAAATTTCGGATTGGTATACCATTTTAAGTCCTTTCACTCTCTATTAAAGACAATATGTATGTTTAATAGTACCATACCCAATAAACATATATAAAAGTTTAGGCTATCTTGTACAGTAATGCATGAGCTAAGCACATCATTTTTTCTTTTCTAGTATAACACCATTTGATACTGGAAAAAATGTTCCTAAATTGGTAAAATCTATTATATTTTTTTCTATGTTATTTTCAAAAATTTGGAATGCTTTGCAAATTTTACCCTAGTTCGTATTTACTAGTTCGTATTACTAATTCTCCACACAGGACGGTGAGAATATGTTTTTCAGAGCAAAATATTTTTGATTGATATTTTTGATATATGATTTATCAATTCACAACTTTTTTGTACATTTTGATAAAAATAAAATAATTAGTCATGCCGTTAATTGTATTCTATGTTGTTTGTTGATGTTCGCTTAAAAAAATTAGACGTAAAAACATTCGAGTATTCTAAAGACTCGAACATCGTTTCCGAATGCGATTTATTAATTTTACAACGTTGTTTCTTTCATACATTTCGACTTCTTCGTTTGTGTTGAGTGCAGTTTATCTACTGCAAAACACACGGTCGTAGATGTTCGAAGAATTTTTAAATCAAACTACTGGCTCTAGATCACGTTTGTTTTTGGCGTTTTATTCAGGCATTACTCTAACAAAAAATATTTCTCGTTTCGTTATGGCTTATCGGTAAACGAGATGGAGGATGATAGGAGACGGAACTTAGTAGTGGCTGTGTATTATGCAAGAGCTACGCACGCGCGCAGTGCTTTGCTGAATGGCTCTCTTGGTGAAACAGTCAAGCATCGAAATTTTGGTATGCGACCGACTGTGTCACCGATCTGGATTCTCACAAATGATATTTCATCACAGCATCTTTCGATTTCAAGAACATTGGAATATTTCTATGAGCATAGAAACCCTTACTTCGTGGAATGATTCCGTGTTATGAATTAACCAACCTAACAGGCATCTGCATGAGAGCTCACGGCTGACCACGAGCGATTAAACCAAATACATGGGTTTGATCTCCTACAGGTTGAAAATTGAATCCTATACCCAAAAACGTTATCATCACAGAGTTGGATACAAGATATTTTGCACAATGGACTAACCCATCATTAATTCCTTCTTAGACGTACTATAGGATCATGTGGAAAGCAGAGAAAGGTTAATCATATGGCAATACACGACCCCTCGTGCAGATGCCAGCGCAAAATTGGGGTGAAAGGTTTTGCGAAATTGTTCAATGAATTCTCTGTGTATGGACATGTTAGCGGTGGAAGCCGTAACAAGTGGTTGCATGAACCACAGTGCACCGCTGAGGTCTCGAGCAATCCTTTCGCATTCCCAACGCCTTTACCGATTGATGTAACCGTCACGTGTTTGCCAGCAAGAAACCAGTGACTTGCTCCATTTCTTCGTCTTGTTGTGCTCCCTAAGGTTGTGCAATGGAATGTCTATGTCACTATTAGGCTAGTGATTTCTTATGGTCTTAAGCTTGTTACATCTTCGCAATGTTACCTCACTTTGTTTATTATACAGATATTTTATTGGTCTTTGTTCAAAGAAACTTTCTGCTCTCGTTCCTCCGAACAAAATTTCAATCGGTTCACAGTTTTTTTCCCAAGACTGGAATTGGGTGCATCCCCACTGCCCACTGCTAAACTGGAATTCCTTGCATCCCCACTGCTTTCCTGGTAGCGTTGATCTGCATGACTTCAAAACTTGTGTCAATAGATATAAGTCAGGTATGAGGATTCCATGCATTCCAGTTCCCACTCCTGCATTTTATTGCCTAAGTGGTTTCAGGAAAATTTTTACTTATGCTAGGTCTCTTGCTCCGAGCTCCAGCCTTGCTCTGAGCGAATTTTCATAAAAAAAACACAGTGCTATAATGAATTGCGATATACAAGAAGTGGTAGCTGGTTTTACCATCGGCCGGGGCAGATGTCGCAGTTTACCATGGCGGTTCAATTCCGTTTGGGATGTTTCCCATTCAGAGTGCGCATTCCCCAAAGTCCCGTATGATGCGTTTGGTCGAATTTAAAATATTTATATTTTTTGAGGTAAGCAAAAGCGCGTTACTTTCTTCTAATGTTTCCTTGAAACTTATTCCGTGGCACGTTTATAAAGTTTCTTACAGGTTTTGTTTGCTTTCCTTATAACTCTGTAATGTTATATCTTTATTTGTATCGCCTTTTGTGTCGACAGAGGTGTCGAAATAAACTATGTCTATGTCTAGTCTGGTCATTTTGGCCTCGATTTATAGATTTCACGACGAAAGCATTTAATGGAGCAGTAAATCAATGTTATTCAACTTAATTTATATATCCTCAAATGATTTTACGAACAAAAACTCACGCCCATTACATGAAATACTAGAACAGGGCTTTAGGCAGGGTGATCTACTCCAAAAAGTGGCTATAAAAAGACAATGGCGGGTTTACAAAGCAGCCTGAAAATATGTCTGAGCAAGATTCTAAATGTGCATTGTTACGTGATGTCATGATATACAATTCAATTATAGACTTCAAGTCCGAAAGTGAACCAACGCTCTTGGGAAAGTTCCTTTGCCGCCTTCATAAAATAAAGAAATGCGTGAGACGTGTGTGCAGACTGCAGACTTAGTCCGCTAGCTGTTGGTCTCGAGCAATATGTCGAACCGCACTGCGTATTCTAAGCCCATGCCTACTGCCTACATGATCAGTAACGCTGAACCATATACTGGATAGCGCTGGTTGCGGACTGTTCAAGATTCTCATTTGCAATTGGCGTTTTAGCAAATAAAACAACGGTGTCCTGTTTTGCTATCTGGTTTGAATGAGCAATTTTACAGAAGAAGAACAAGGATCTGTTCAATTAACTGCGAACGACTTGCTTCACATAAAGGTTCGTTTATTTTGCGTTTTTTACTGTGTGGTACCGTACCCGTACGGGGTCTCATGAAATTTAGTACCATATATCAGATTATCATAAAAATTTCCCATGTTGCAGGCGACTCATCCTAACCCATGAGGCAATGCCAGATGCTTGCAGCTTTGCCGCCCGCCCCCTATTAGTATGAGAATATTCTGCCAGTTTTTATTTTGATGACATTGGCGAGTGTGGTACTAAACTTTACTAGACCCCGGTACGAACCAGTACCATAGACTACGGTTCTGTTGAATGGAGTACATGAATTGGGGTCTCATACAGGTAACTTACCATGTAACCGATTAGCATAAGATTTTCTATGCTGGAAGTGACACATGTTTGCACAGTTTTGAGTCGCAGCGTTGGTCTCATTAGTAGTTTCTGAAATTTCTGATGGGAATGATTTAATTTATCAAAATCTAAAAATTATGATGTCATAATGTGCACCACAGGCAAAAATTTTAACCAAAACATACTAGTACAATTCATTACCAAATAAAAAAATATCCTATAAAAATCACTCCGATTATAATAAGAATATTCATTTTAGTATTATGATGACAGTCTGATTACGATAATCATTTTGCAAGTGTGAATTTTGATGATATTTCGAAATGTTGTGCAAAACTTCATTAGGCACAGGAAATATAACGATACTTAATTTGCAGGGATTATATACAAATAATACAAGCTGCAAATTCATCAACACTACTATGTAATATTTTTAACGACATTTGATTAAAAATAAAATATAAGAATATTACATTATAAAAGTTTCAGACAGGTATTCATCAGATTTTTATATGTACATACTTTTTATTTGTTATAAATTAACCCAAAATAAATTTGCATAGCCTAATTACTTTGTTTTTGCTCCACCAAAGACTAGATTCCAAGACACATCGTATGTAATCTGGAAATCTGAACAAACTAAGTTGAAATCTGGAACATTGAAACCAAGGAATTATCTTGAATACTCAAAATCTACAAGGTATATAATGTCGTAATCAGAAATTCAATATATTATTTCGAGAAGATTCATTTTAATAACGTTTGAGCATATCCCAGTCCCTAAAGTTTTATTCAGAAATGTTTTGTTAATGGGCCTGTGTCTCTGATGGATCACGCTGTTAAGGGGCGGTCCAACTGTGTCTTATGTTTGACAAGATAAAATTTCTGATTGGGATGAACAAGGGCACTCACTCAAAGGCTTGAAAAGTCATCGACGCTGCTATGACCTGTGAACGTTAGGGATTCCACTTTTAGATTCATATTCATTTGAATACATGCCCAATTTGGACATTTCTATGATTCAGTATAATTTGACAGATGTTTTGGGCAGAGCATATTTTTTGATTGGGGGAGTGAATTGACCACTTTTGCGATCAATTTTTATTATCAAATCAGGCTTGAAATGTTCTATTCGAGCTGATCTGATTAGAGATTGAGTCGAATATGAATGTATCTGAAAACAGTAACCCTAGTGAATTCAATAACAAATTCATTCCTCAACGAACATAAATCCTCCGAAACATGTTTACGATGGATTGCATTGCTGAAGTACGGTCAGTCTGTGGTTCAACAAATTTTTGTACCAAATTTCAAAACTGTTGATTGTTATTTTATACCTGTGTATCATTGTACTTCAAGATAATGCTATTGTACATTCTTATCATTTAGATACAGTGCTTTTGGAAACGATAAAGTTCTTGTACCGAATAAAGCAAAAATTCAGAAGACAGAAGAAAGAACTATATCAAAATTTTGTATTTTGATGTAAAAATTCGAAATGAACTCAACAAAAACAATTTGCAAAACTATATTTCAATATTGTTCAACAAGGACACATGTTTTTTATGGACTATCCGTGGGAACTACAAAATTGACTGAAAAGTCGTGTAATGGATATATTCATCAAACTATTTTCAATCGAAAATTTGCTTCAAATGATTCAAAGCCCATTAAATTTGCTCAAGCTTTGGAGGAACAGGAAAATATTAAAGATGAATTGAGCCTAATATCCTATTACAAGGTATTGATGTCTTTTTTTAAATAGTTGGTTCAAATTTCACAATTCAGAATGAGATCTATTTCATTTTTTTGATATTTTAAATTGACCTAATTTTTTTAAAACTCGTAGTTTTGAATATCTGAAATTGTGTGAATTCTAAAATTCTAACAAATATACATCGTTTTATGAATATCACATAAACTAAAACTCTTAACATAACATCCTCTTGTGTTTTTTAAAAGTTTGTAGTTCTTTTTCATAATTATAACTGTTTCATAATTTCTCTTATATTATTCAACAATACAGGTTATATGCAATTTAAATTTCAACATATTTGAAATTTTTTCACATTCTGATGTTTGCTAAAATTAAAATTCACTCAAAGCAAGGTTTGAAGCAGTACTCAAGAGAGATTGATTATCTAGTAACCCTGATAAGAACTACACGAAATGGAAGACAGAAAATTGTACAATTGAAAACACATTTTTTTTAAATTTTGTTTTAAGCAAGGCCAGAAGCAGTATCTAAAAAGAATAGACCAATTGTGACTCAAATGGTGAAAAACTACAGTTATATAAAATGTAGTACTAGCAACTGCACTCTGAGTGAAAAGTTATTCCAAACTGAACTGAACCTCTATAATTAAGTGCAGTGATTGCAGTCTGTCCTGGTTGATGGGTAACAATTTACCACTTCTTACATAAATAGCTACTGCTAAAATTATATGCCGGTACTTATGGATGTTTATCAGTGGTTATTCGTATTATCTAAAATTTCTAAATGAAGGTTTAACCTAAATTTTTCAGACAACTGATAAAATAAACACAAAGAATGCTTCATTCGCAACACTTCTCCGTAATTCTGCTTTTGTTGGACTGGGTAGTTTTCATGGAAAGCTTGTAACCGGAAAAGTTGTAGAGGTAGTACAATTTAAAATAATTTTGACAATATTAATCCCGATCAGAAATTTTATTTAGTCAAGCACAAGACACAGATGGCCTTGTGCCTCAGCAGCGCGATCCATCAGTGACTTGTACTCGACAAAACATGTTTTTATAAATTTTTTTCCTGATTTTTTCGATTTTCCTATGCTAAAAAGGTAAAGGTCACTCAATCTGGTGCAATGCCATGCTGTTCCTTGACAACCCTATTACATAAGGATCCTAGGCAATGAAAATGTTATACATACAAAGAATGACCAAATTTTTATCTACACCACAATTTGCCTTTTCTGTGGTAGGATTTTTTCAAAATAAAAAAGTAAAAATACTGGTATTTTTACTAGAAATTTCTTTTATAATTACATTATTGGGCATGGACACTTATATATTGTGTGACAGAGTCACAGACTGGCAGTATGTCAACTATTCTAGCACTCCAGGCACCCGAACAAAATGGCATTCATAAAAAAAAAAACGATCATGAAAAACAATATTTCATGCCCGTCATTCCAAAAAAAATACACTGACTAAAATCTAATTTGTGTAAAATGTTCCCAAATTGTTAACACTGCTGTATTGAAATTGATTAATTTGAAAATTATTAATTTTTTTGAATATTATCCTGTCATGATATCACTTTGTCAGCGACGAGTTACATATAAGCAATGCCTAGCGATGTTATTATCCGAATCAGGTATTCTAGATTCCTAATGGGAAATGCCAACAATAACTTTTTTCGATTACCCGTGTTCTTAAATTGATTCAAATTGCATTGAAATGTGCCAAATTTGACATAAGTTATATTGGGCAAATCTGTTCAAATATCACTAATTCCATTTATAGTAGTGAATTTCAAGTACTGTTTAAACTTAATTATAGGGATAACATCAGACATGTTTCTGTGGCGTGATCCATTAGTGACTCATACTTGACAAAATATGCAACAGAATCTTTGTTTTTTTTATGGTTGTTTTTTCAATTTCTTTGAACGGCAATGGGTCCATGCCAGTGCTCATGCTTTTGAAGCTGCAGTGCAAAATTATTATCTGGTTCGCACTCCACAGAGGCCCAGTTATTTAGCAAGTTCTATGTCATGAAGTGTGTTTGTTTTTCATGCTGAGAGGCAGAACCATTTTCTTTGGGTGTCACGGTAGCAGACTAACTTAGATTCTGTTGATTTGATTCTGACTGCCTTCAGGAAGAAGTTGAAATTATAGCTTGCTTCAGAAGATTATCGTTCGAAGGACTGGCTGAATGTCAGATCACTCATTTGGAAATTAAAATGTCTAATAATAACAGAACAGCACAAAATCGAAATGGGGCACAATCAATAACACTCTTATGGAATAACTGTGTTGATGGTTTTGAAACCTTTTCTGTCTAGCTGGAGTAAAATGAAGACATGAAAGATTCGGATTCCCCAATGGACACAAGATTCTGTTACCCAGCCACTTTCTTTTGTTGTTTTTACTTGCGATTCTAGCTTCATCGAAGTACACTTCCTTTTGGTGTTAAAATTTATATTTCCTAATTTCTTATTCAGGTTTTTGATGGAAACCTTTTTATAGATTACGGAGGAAAATTTTTATGTGTTTGCAAAAAGCCTCGGAATTCTCCTAGTGATATCGGACCTGGCTCCACTGTGAATATTAAATTGTTAGACTGGGAATTATCTGCTAGGTAAGCATCAGCAACTCATATCAGAATTGTGTGATAATCTTGTGAACGATACATTGGAACTTAATTAATGTAGGATTAATATAGATTTTTTTTGATTAAAATTTTTCTAGACCGATATATCGATCAATCGATATATATATAATTATCATCACATTCTTTAATATGTATCAGACAGTTGTATTAACCAAAAATGGAGGATATCATCTTTTATAGATAACTGATATTATCTGCTATCATTTTGCATGGCTTTCAACTGACTTGTGCATTTATAGCAGATCAAAAGGGTAAAAAGAATACAGATACCCATAATCCATGCTCATTTACAAAAATATATGGCACACGTTTTATGATGCATTTCGAGATTCGTTCCCCACTGTTAAAATCAACCCGAATCAGGGTTATATTTGTGTCAGGTGACTAGGGTCTATCAATTAGATTTCATTTTACTTTCTCAAATTTTGCTATGTTTTCCATTTTTTTTTCTATTTCAACTTAGTTTTGATAGTAGTCTAATCTTTCAGTATCGTTTGAAAAGAAAATGATATTGATGTAGCCTTTATATAATTTTAACTGTTGTCTACAGTACCAGTATCGAGTGAGAAATATATTTATTATGCATGGACCCAGTGAGGGCTCACATGGCTGAAGCTTTGTCCACCAGTCATTTCAAGCTTGATAAAATGAAGTTTCTGATTGGTTACCAGGCTTGATAAAATGAATTTCTTGATTGGGTCACCAGACTTGATAAAATAAAATGAATTTTCTGATCGGATTACCATACTTGATAAAATGAAGTTTCTGATTGAGTTACCAAGCTTGATAAAATGAGGTTTATGACGGGTTACAAAGCCTAATAAAATGGGTTTTCTGATTGGGTTACAAAGCTTTATAAAATGAAGTTTCTGATACTTGATAAAATGAAGTTTCTGATTGAGTTACCAAGCTTGATAAAATGAGGTTTATGACGGGTTACAAAGCCTAATAAAATGGGGTTTCTGATTGGGTTACAAAGCTTTATAAAATGAAGTTTCTGATTGGGTTACCAGACGTGGAGTCTTTCCACAACAAGATGCTGTCTAATTAAACAGTACTGCAATCTGCTTGTCAATGTGCACTTCATAATTATTTTTTAGGTTTCTTGGTGCAACAAAAGATATAACACTTCTAGAATCGGAAGCGACTATATATAAAGTTGAACCAAAATCTTCCAAAAAAGTTCGAACGAAATTTGAGGAAGGCGACGTGGCATTCCGTCTTATTAAACAATAATATCTGTAACATAATTTGTTTTAAATCTTTTCACTTTTATTCTGCTGTAGTTGTATGAAATGGTGCATTTATGATTAAGATGAAACTGCAGTCAGTCTTAGATGATGGCGCCTACTCTATGGAAGTGTATTATTCATTCCATTCAGCTTTGATACGATTGCGATGGTTTATTCGTAAACTTCAATCTCCAAAACCAATATTGAGAGACTATCTTGGTCATACTGCGCATGCTTGTTGGGTCACCTTGGTTGAGTTCTAGATAAGGGTTTTGACCAGGTATTTCATTTCTAATGGGTTGGTAGAGTAAGCTTTTTGAAGGTTCATTGGTGGTCAGTGTCCAACACTCACCTTGTGGGGTTTTAGAGATTTGTGATGTCTCGATGTTCCGCAGGGGCCAATGGCTAAATCTTGTTTTATTTGTGAGTCTGGGTAAAACGCAAAAATCGAGATTTTGGAGTCTAATGAAATAAAAAAAGCAGTTCTGAATGACGGTAAGAAATTTCAATTTTGGCGGTGGCGTTCTCTTGTTTTTTCAACGGCCGGTCAAGAAAACAACTTTTTGAGGGAGGATTCGAAACAACAACCCAGAATTTGTTGAGAATAGAACAAAAATTCTCATTTTAAGAGCGAAATGAACAAAATTTTCAGTGAAAAATAATTGCGCGCCGCAAAAAATGTAAGAAAATGAAATAAAAACTCTTATTTCAAGTATAAAATGTCCCTAAATGCACGAAATTTGCCAGCAAAGCGAGTCAGCCAGTTACGGCGCGCGAAATTTTAATAAAGTAGCTGATTTTGAAAGGCGAAATCTCGCGGAATAAAAAAAATTAGTAATAACAATGTAATTGACCTCCGGGGACGCAGGTAAATTTTCTATTTTTTGCAATTACATTTTCTTTTAAAATCGGCGCTTTTTGTTTTACTGTTTATTTACACCCACAATTTTTCAAATAAGTTTTTTCGCCTCGGTGCCTCCTAGATCCATCAGTTGTTAAGCGATTACTTGCCATTTTTTTGCAATCGGCCTGTTATTCTTTGCTTTCCCATAATGTTTTTGTGATTTTTTGGCAAATCCCTATTTCCACCCAGTTGTGTGAATTCAAATGGGGCGCCCTGAAACCAGCGACAATCAATGCCTAAAAATCATACCCAGTTTTACTCATGTTTATCGCCGTTTGTAAATTGTGAGATTGAATAGAAATTAATCAAGAAACAGTGGAGTTTGATCAATAAAGACTTTTGTTAACTTTTATGATATATCAGTATGTTCTTTTCAATTGTGACCCTAACGCGACTTTTGGTCCCGATTATTTTAACCTATACTTGGCAGGCCTAGTGGCAAGAGTCCGGCTTGTCAATCCATGTCCACCAGTGCCACCACTCAACCCGGAGTGTGGTAACTTGGGTAGGCTTGATCATATCCTTTTTCAAATAACTCTAACCCTGTCCGTCTATAAGTGGCCTCTTGCGCAGGTCCTTGACCAGAGTGATCCGCTCAAGAAGTGGCTATAAAAAGTTTTGCAATATCAAAAAAATTACCATTTTTTCCGCGTGGATCTACGCGATTGCGTAGACGTATTGGCGAATTGCGTACATTTTATTCTAGGAATTTCATCCTTGATTTGAGGGCTTCCCAGCAAAGGAAGGACCATTTACTGAGTAAATCACTGTATAACTATTAAATTTGTATATCTCTGACATATTACAATAAAAACCTTACAAAAATAAAACCAAATAGTAATATGACGATTTATTTACTGAGTGGCCTGAGAATCTGTCTGATCGAAATGATAATATTCATTGTTACGTCATCATGAACAATTCGATAACTGGCTACTAAACCGGATTTGAACAAGGAAGTAAGCGTTCAGAGAACGGTCCCTCGGGTCCTATCATTTTGTCATGGTTCGATAACTGGCGACCACCGGGATTGCAGTGTGGGAGAAAGTAAGAAAAATTATGCAAATTGATGTGAATATATTTAATAGTTATATTTCTCTTAAAAAATACAAAAAGAGATATTTCATTCCAACTATTCACTCTTGATATTCCAGGAAACAAAGATTCATGAACAAAAATCGTAGTAGATTTCATGAAGTAATATTTTTCAAAATAAACTAATTAGTTTACTTTCATGTCTTCCAAATTTAAACAGTTTAATTTTTTCTGAATCCTAGTTTACTCTAAGTATTGTTGAAAGCAACACCTGGAAGCCCAATGACAAATTTCATTTTGTCAAGAAGATGTCTTCACAACATTTTTTTCGATTGGGAGGAACTTAATGATCACTGATATGGCAAAGAACTTAAAACAGCAAAAAAAGCAACCTGGGGCATATACCGAAAATATTCTATACACTGTAACAAAAAATACAACAAAATCACCGGTCTTCGACAGTAATTTTACTTGGCGCTATTAAAAAAATCGAAATTGACTTTTTTTCCAAATATGGGGTGTTGGGGCGCGAAGGTGCGGTCCATCAATGCCCCACAATTGCCATAAATCTAATTAACGTGGCGTGTTTTTTAACTTACTACACTTTTGTTACAGTGCTCATTACATAACCGGAACTCTAATAGTAGATTGAGGTAGGTATTACCTGTTCGGACAATAGAAAAACCCCTTTTAGACCATATCAAAGTCAAATATACACGGTATGCATAAAAAATAGGAATAAGTTATAAGCCGAATTAGGTATTATCGGATAACGTCGAATGAAAAATTTGTCTCGACTTATTATTTAATACTATTTTGCGACCGTCTAAGATATCGCAGCCATTTATGTAGCAACTGTTTTTCAATATACTCAATTTAACAAAACTATAGTGTGTTACATAAAGAATCAAATGACTTGTTTTAAAAAAGAGTACTATTAGTTAGTAGTAATTTATTGATATATAAAATTTTCCATTCAACATTGAATTAAAAATAATTTTCACAGAAAATTTGATAATGTTAAATTAGAAAATGCTCTGTTGAGGTTGAAAGTTCAAGTAAGTTAAAAATATCAAATAAATTGATTATACATGGTAACAATTGTTAAATATAATGCTATTATATTACTACTACGCTCAAGTTAGATTTTGCATAATTTTATATTAGGAAGCACAAAAACAGTTACATCGAGAAGTGAGAAACCAAAATGCAAAAGAGTTGAGAAAAAAGAAATCAGATAATTCAAAACACCAAGGAACAAAATCAGCTTCGAATATCAAAGATTGCCGATGAAGGAATTTCAGACTTTAAAATAAAGATTTCAAAGTCTGGCAAAGTAAGATTGTAAATAATGTTTATGTATTTAAAATTGCATCAATATCGTAAAGTTTTGGCAAATCCTCTTACGTTAGTTATGTATCACTGACGGTTTATACTTGCCAAAATAAAATTGTTGATCGGGATCTCGAATTCCAAACGTTATTATATAGATATGCAACCAGCACAAATGCGTTCTATTAATAAAAAATAATAAACGAAAACTTGCCCAAGATTTTTTTCACAGTTGGTGTTTTTTCAACAACAAAGAATGCGATCATTAACTGAACTCATCCTGCAATTCTTTTTTGTCAGCTTAATGCCATAAATCAGAGGAAACTTGATGACTTACTTTAGAAACTTTTTTTAGTTTTCAAACTCGAGGAAAAAGAGAAACTAGCAGAATGCCCATCAGTTTTCTATGGAGAAATTTTATTATAAAATACGTTTGCGCGGTTGCTGATTGATCCGGTTCACAAATCCGTTCACTGGGACAAATCTTAACGAAAATGTTGTAATGACATTTGGCACGGAAGAATTCTTCAGGAAATAAAAACAACACCGCATTACTTATTCCACTCTGCAACACAAGGATTTTATTATGTTTTACTATCTATCAATAGCTCATACTTTATTTCACTCTGCGACACAAGAATTTTGTTATGTTTTACCATCCATCAATAGCTCATAGCTCATACTTGGCAAAACATATTTAAACGTCTTTTCATTGAAAATTTTTCAAATTACTGATGCCATAGCCGAAACGATTTTTTGTAGTATCGTTTAATATTAATTTACCAACGATGCTCTTCAAAAACTTTGAATATTTTTTAATTAAAATATTAGTTTTTGGGTTATGTTAACTTGATATGAGCAGGCTACCCTGGTTCTCCTGCATCACCAATTCTTAATTGATACGAAGAATGTTTTTCTTATATTTATTTTCATGCATATGTTATTTATTATATCAATTCGTTATAGAATATTGCCCTTAAAGTATTGAATATATATTATTAAAATTCATGCATTTCGCAATAGCATTTCATTTTGCATATATATATATATATATATATATATATATATATATATATATATATATATCATTTTGCTTTGGTCATAGGGAACTTGATGAGTACGACAATCGGTCGCTTTCTCTATCTCCTAATTGTGATTGATGCGGTCCACCTGTGTCGCTCGACAAAATAGAATTTTTGATTGGGATGTGCACGAACAATTCAGGGGAAAGTGAAATAAATTAATGCTTTGACTTGATCAAAAATTTTCCAACCAGTCAGCCTAACCGAGGTTTTTTCCCGAGAACATGCAATTGGCTCAAAGATTGTTGCTTACAGGATAAAATTGATAGCCAAATGCTTGAATTAGTCAAAAAAGTGCCTGCAAGATGCGGAAAAGACGATAGGTCTCTCAGGCACATATATATATATATAGGTTATATATTAAGAGAAAAGAGAAGAGTCTGTAGTTCAACAATTAAGCTTCATCAACCTTTGATATGCCACATAAAAGCGCTTTGACCAGACGTTTAGCTTAGTTTCCTAAATAAAATTTCGGATTTATCAGGACTGGTTCATGGTCAGCGGCGAGTAACCTTACTTTCAAATACATTTATTTTTCAATCGGTTGTCGAACCACTTTAATTATAATCTAATATCGAATCGCATCATTTTGAAGCCAAAATTGAACCACATCATTTCGGTTCGAATCTGTACGAATAAAAAGATCTGTTCTAAGAAACAGTGGGATGATTTAATAGATCACTATTTTTTTCTCCTGGATTGGTGATTTTTTTAAAATCAGATAAATTCGTCATGCTTGAAATTTTTGTTCAAATAGATCAGAAATATTACATAATGAATCTCACGATCAAATGATCTAGCTTGGGTATTCCTTTTCGATGACCATGTGTTGCTGATTGCCAAAGGCAGCTTCAAGGAAACGAAAGGTAGAAAACGTGGAATTCTCAACAGTTCACGTTGCTAAAATCACCAACGAAAGCTCCAGATAAAACAATAACACATGCTTTCAGAGGGCCGCAAAGTTTGGAGATTTAGTTTGCATTAATGTGATGAAAATACTACGTGATAACCAGAATTGGAGCAATGCAAATTGTTACGACTGAGAAGGCAATTTGAAATAGGTGATATAGGCTTACATATGATTGCTCATATTTTAACGAATGAATATTCAAGAATTCTTTCCGAGCAGAAACGGAAACGATATCGAAGAGAAAGCAAGTGAGAAAGATGGAAGTAATGCCGAAAATAACACCTGATTAAACGCCGAAAACAAGCACTTACACGGTCATTACAAATGGGATCCCTAGCATTCAAAGTGGAAAACATTCCAAATAAGACTGAATCACTATAGTGGAATGCAGTGAGTGATATCTGCCCTGAGCGAGGATATAATCATTTTTGTTACCTTCTAGTCACCTTTTACGGTACACACGAGGACGCCAGAAAAATTCTTTACTCCCGATTTCCCTTATATAGGCCAAACGTACTATTATTTGCATTACTGTTGTAACATATTCAATACGTTTAAGTATTCTATTGATTTCAGAAACAGCAACAATTCAAAAAATATCTGACCTTAGTTGTAATGTAAATATTTACTATAAACAAAGAATTGATAAATATCGGAACAAATGTTTCCCCCTTGTTGGTTGGTTGATTGATTGTTAAGAAATAACAAAATATTGAATAATTTACCAGCATCCTACACTATAAGCCTTTAATAGTAAATTGCATCGGATATCAGAGAATGATTAGATTAGAATGAAGAATAACGGAACGGAACACATAATTATACTGAATTTACCGTTCATTTATATCACAGTAATTGCATATATCTATATTTGAAGTTGTCTTTCTGATGATATTAGTGGAAAATATCAGTAATTGATTAACGTTGCCTCTAGTTCAATAAACTTTATTTTTTCGATTAACATCGCTCAAAGGTTGGAAGCAGCGCCCGGAAGTTCCACAAATGGCAAAGTTGGCCGGAATATTATATCCTCTTTGACATGTTTCGATGTCACCAAGTTAAATTACAGTGGAAGAACGGTGATCTTGACTGCATTTGTTACAGTGTAAAGAAATAATGGGCCAGAGGGCAATTAGGAGTGGCCAGCAGTGAGTGCCCCAACTAGGCGTGGACACAGGAGCAAACTCTTGCTAATTACGTATATCGTGTACAGGATCCGCGCCTGGTTATATTATGGCGTTACATATATATATTCGACGAGAAACAAAAAAGGGCCCAGTGGAGTAGAATAATAGCCTAGTTACTTCACTCCACGCCAGAGAACACTGCAAAAAAAGTTGTTACAAGCTCTTTCTATCAGCTGCGCTCCAAGTCTATGTCTACTTTGTAAATGTTTCCCAATGCTGAAAAATACCCTTTGTTTGATGCTAAGGAATTGTCGAGTGTCAGAATCATGATGCGATAAGTCTGATATTATCAGATATACTCTGTCTTCCCTGCATCAATAGATTTTAGTGGCAGTCAACTGTGTTTTCGGTTCATTTTACTATTTTTTTCTGTAATCCTTTTGGGCTTGGGTTGCAGGGATCAAGTAAATAATGAATATTTTCAAATATACAATAGACTATAACATCTATCTTTCTTAACGAAAGAGGAAGACTACCGCATATACTATTGATAGTCACGTGAACTAATGAACGATGTATAATATTCTGATTAAGACGTTTATGCTGAGAACATTAACACAAGGTATGACTATATATGATTTTATCCAGATAGGTATTTATTCCAGAAATATGGTAGGATATCATAAATTAAAGTATCTGCAGTAAAATCATGATATATGCGAAATTTCATGTCGTAAAATTTGACAGAAATCAAGTAAGACAAAATAAATAAAACGAAACTGAATTCTGTAAACTTAATCCAATCTAAAATATCGATTAAACATACCCTCATCATCACAGGTATGACTAAACGAAGGATATCACAAGAGAACACAGCAAATAACAATGTGTTGTACCGAAATGTTTATGAACGGTAATATTCTTTTTCTGTATATTCAATTACGTTACAAAAACAACGAGGTTAGTTTACTGGCGGTAGCAACAAGAAGCAATCTATTGTAAAATAAACTTGCTTCGGAAAAATATAAAATATTTTGGCATTCTCATTTTTCATGTTTTAGTAATCACGGGTTTGAAACTTTAAAAATTTCAATACATTGAGGTCGGGGATTGGTTCCTACTAATTTGATAAAATAAACCCCTTTCAAAAACCTGATCTGAGTTTTTGATATTTTTTATATATATTTTTTATTTAAATTGTATCTACAACGTTATGAACAAAGGAGTTGGGAAAGCAGTATGGGGACTGGCAGAAGCAAACAATATAAAATCCACGTCAGTCTAACCACACGATGTGTAACTCAATAAATTGGTTGAATAAAAATTAACAAAATATATTTGGACGAACAATTTTCTGATTAGGATACTTTGTCTTTATTCGATATGGTCCATGAAGAAATGATGTGAATTGTTCACGTATGCAGCTAGTATATAGGCTCACTCACTTTGCAATTCTCCAACAAGCAAAAAGAAAAAATGTTGAAAATTCTGTTCCAGAATGGAGCTAGTGTGTTCAGATGGAAAGTTGGGTGATTGGAGGAAGTACTTAAATTTATGTGTAGCTAATTTTCATGACGACATAATATACAAACAAATGTATCCGTGCGATCAACAGCGACGACTTTTTCTTCAATCTTATTTTGAATATTACTATAGACTTGCGTACAACAATTATGGAAAACTAGCTTATGTGAAGGTATGTTGTGTAACCAATCGGATAACGTGATATGATTAATAACATAAATTCGCATCAAAAATGAGATGAAAGAGATTTTGTTTGGTGTGACCCGGTCAGCAATAATTGGTTTAAAAAAGTTGCGTAAATATGTCGTCATAATTTCAAAGACCCCATTTTCATATTTCTAAATCCACCTTTTTGCAGAAGGTCACCATAAAGTACGGTATCCAGTTTGGATATTCAGAATTGGCCAATTTTTAGCCTCCATTATGGGTTACAAATACCGGTGCAAATTCAAGTGGTGCAAGAGTTACTCACAAAAACGAGCGGTAATAAAAGTGATGCCCACAAAGTCATAAATTTGTCTTAAATCAATTTCCCTCAACTGTCATAATATTATTGAAATGGAAAATATGAAAATTTATGTTTGATTTAAAGACTTCTGACCATATTTCATTGAAAACTCGTATGGTAGGAGGTATAACTATCGTCAATGGGTGGAATGATACAGAAAAAGAGGACCCAGAAATGAAAAATATCAATAAAGATGGTTGGGAAAAATATGAGAAGTGAGTTGACTATTTAAAAAAAAATCAGCATCTGATCTTCAGGTCTGTGTCTACTATTAGTATTACTCCTTACAGTATTTTTTTATGGAAGAGCCTTGAGAGGTGAAAACTTTCTTTGGTGTTTTACTTTGTTTTTAATTTGCCATCTGAGTGAATTTCAAGCCAAGTTTGACATTTGTTCGACGTATTTGATTTTATGTATACCGATGTTGCATCGAAATAGCACCAACGCTAACGCAGTATTTTGAAATTACCAACACTTTTGACATGCTTAACTTGGAGTTCTAATTCTTTCTTAATGTGAGGTGCCAGACCATACTACATCAGGTTATTCGACAATTTGGAACAATTGCAAGAACGATGTCTATGAAATAATGTATTTGGAATCCTTCTCTTTTTGCAGGCGAAAGATTTGGCTGGGAGAAAATGTTTTTAAACGCCTACAAGGCGTTTCCGCATCAGTACACATGGCCCAATTGTGGGCTTCGGGGCGGGTTTTATGTCAAGATTACAGACACATTATTCCATCGGGATATTGGACGAAACTAGCGTTGGAAAGTTTGCTTAGAGAACATTTTAAAGAAAAATGGAAATGTGAAAATATTGTCTGTGCAATATCAGATGATTACAGACAAGCTCGACATCTTACTCGCTATTGATGGAAAGTTTTGCAAGTGTATCGTTGTGATGATGGGAACTTTTTCAAAGGTCCGGCTGTTGGACCTCCCAACAGGGTTTGGACTGAATCATTGATATGGATAATGTTGTATGAAATGAATGATGGTGAGGTGTTCGAGTACACTAAACACAAAACCCAAAATGACAAAATTGCTTTGACTGAAAGAGAAATATCAAGTATATTGGAGTTCTAGTAGGGAAATAAAGAGAAAAGAAATAGGTATAAAAGCGTTCTATTATGCGTTTTTACATTATCGCACGCACCAGTTAATCTTATACAACATTGAATTACAATTTAGCCTGGTTAGCAGGTCAACTTGACCGTGTAATTTTGTTTAAATATCCTGGAGTAAGATTTAATGTCAAAAAACGATGCCTTGCAATTTTATTACAGTGTGCAGAAATGAAGGGTCAGAGTGCGAAATATGCCCGTAGTGTCAGAGAATACAGCGGAGAAAGGTTGTAGTTTTTATTTTTCAGTTTTATTTTATTTTTTTTTATTTTTTTTTTATTTACTGAATAACGTGTGATTGTTATACTGTTATTATACTATTACTATTATTATACTATACCGATGTTACCATTGATTTTAAGTCATATTCGTTGTATTGAAGGCTTTGGCAATTTAGTTCACGCGCATTGTGCTCCAAATACTTCAATTTCGTTCTGTGATGATATGTTACAACTAAAATAGATGATGAATTTCAATGGTCGGACCTCTAAAAAAATCGATTAGTAAATAAGGTTGGGCAAAGCCAAAATCGAATCAGATTGAGATATATTTTCGAATCGAATCACTAATTTTATATAAATAGCAAATATTTCGTTTTTACTATTTTAACATGTCTCCAATATAAAAATCAAGAAATATATAGTTGCAATGAGCTATAATTAGCGCGAACAGATTTTGGGAAATGCATACTTTCATATTTTAAAAATCAAATACAGCAAAATCGTTTGGATATCTTCTAAAACAATATAAAACTCCCATTTCACTGAGCAAGTTTTTATTTCTATGAACGATTCGCGATTGATTCAAGTATTGTCTGCTTGGGATCGATTCGAAACGCCGAATTAAATCGTCCAATTTTGCTTGAAAATGGAATCTCTGTTTTTTTCATAGCCACTTCTTGGAGCAGATCATTCTGACCAAGGTCCTGAACTATATGTGAAAACGCCAACTCACTCAGACAAATGGGCTTTTTCACAACCAAACGAAACGTTTTTTTGAGCTTTCGGAAACATCTACACATAGCTTTAGATAGAATTGGAGTGTAAGAGACAGACAAAGCTTGTGTCGTGTCACCAGATGTGCCATAGCGACCGCTTATAAACGGACACTGTTAGAATTGCAGGAAAGATATGATATTTTCCTGTTCGGCTTGATCTACCCAAGTTATTACATCCTGGGGCTAGTGGGCGTGGATTAACGAGCCGGACCCGCCGGGAACCCGAGATCTTCAACATGTGATTAAGCACATCTGGTGACACGACACAAGCTTTGTAAACTTTTTCGGCCCATATCAGTAGTTCCTATAAATTTGAAGGCTGTTTTATGTTTTGGAGATATACCTTTACCGCAGTAATAAATTTACTTTAGTTGCTGTCTCAGTGTCATGCAAAGTAGGCCAAGTGTTTTCTTCCTGTTTTAATTCGCGAAAGCTGCATTATTTGATTGAAGCTCTAATAGTAGAGTTTAGTGAGTGTATATGTTCATATTAATATTATTTTTATTTTAATTAAACTTCGAAAAACAGCATAGATATATATACTGGGGGATAAGAGAGGGTAGAGGTTTTGTGGACGGGAGCACTTTGTGACTCATACCTAACAAAACATAGATGAGCTGTAAATATCTGACGGGTTTAAGGGATTACTATGGTGTGACAATTTCAATTCGACTCAAACATTGCTTCCATGACACACTGTTGTTCGGCGCAATTGTGACTTTAACTTCACCTTTGTTTAATAGGAAGTGCTTAAGAATATGTATTCTGCTTAACGTTCGCT
Source organism: Styela plicata (assembly GCA_963675895.2). Taxonomy (NCBI): domain Eukaryota; kingdom Metazoa; phylum Chordata; class Ascidiacea; order Stolidobranchia; family Styelidae; genus Styela; species Styela plicata. The sequence goes on along the minus strand of OZ023143.1, from coordinate 7,086,478 downwards.
GTGAAAAAACAGTTGTAAAATGAATATGCTAAATAAAATATTCGAAATATGATGTACGAAAACACATTAGAAATTATCACGGTCATACTGAAATTACTGTTTTCATGGCAATTTGATGTAGCTATTCGCCATATCAGTGGTCACTAATAAGTTCCTTTCAGATGCTGCTTTGAATCATGCTTAGAGATAAACCTCAATTAAAAATATCTAAATTCCGATTGTTATTCAACTCGCTTTGTTTCCTGAAATATCAATAGTAAATAGTTGGGATAGCAGAAATGAATATGAATGAATATTTTCTAATAATTGTATGATAGGAATGTGTATATATACTAACCCCAGTCACAATTAAAGCCTACATTTTCGAATGTTCTCCTGTGTTAGTATAAATATAAAACTAAGTTTACTTCTCGCACCCTTAAAACATTGAGCACATGACATGGGGTTGGAAGTATTATTCGGCTTGAGATGACAAAGGGATTTCGAACAAACCCGTTCCTGTTAGTTCCCTCTTGCAAATAAAAATATTGATCATTATCACGATAAAATAGTGTTATGAAATTAACTAAATATATTTGATGGCTCAGAAGGACACGATCAAATGATATTAAAAGCAATCATTTTCAAGTAAAAAAAACTTTTATTTGCGGAATGAGTAGACACAGAAGAATTTATAGGCAAACTTATTTTGATCAGAATTCCCATTTTATTAAACGAGCTGTTTGCCAGTTTTTGCTGGCAATTCTTTCCGTTCTGAAAAATAGAAACATATGTAACAGCAAGGGGCGGATTTTGGAAGTATGGTGTATACTTTTTTAATGAGAATGAAAGGAAAACGCAGAATTCTTTAGCATAAGTAATTCTTGAAATGAGTTATAAATGATTGCTCTCTGATCAAATACAAACAAATGTAACTGTATCTGTAAAATGATGACTGTAACAAAGTTCATATTTTTCCCACTGACAAACATTACTCAAAGGAGCAATTTGTGGATTTATTTCTGTCGGACATGAATTACTAACGGATGGCCCTACCGCCATTCGTTCTAGTGTCTCGGTACTGTAATGACCAAGCATTATTTGTGTATGCAAAATAATTAGGTGCGCTATTTTTTATCACGAAAAATGATGATTTTTTTATTTCAAACACTCGGACTCACTCTTAATAGCTCAGTGTGCTTCAGTGTTCTCTGACATATTCGCAGAAAGATCTTGAGGTATTATTTACTCTGGGCAAACTTGATTCAGAAGATATATATTGCTTTTTTAAATTATGTGAATGGTAAAAGAAACATCACTTATTTGATGAGTTTTATGCCCTACTAAATATCGTTCATTCCATCCATCCTCAACAATGTATGGTTTTTTAGTTATCATATTGATTCATTTGTCATCAACGACCAACCAGGTTGACGTCTGGAACTTGCTTGAAATGGGGAGAGGTCCATTTGGAATGTGTACTCGGTTATTTTACATTTTGTGAGTTGGATAATTTCAATAAGTATTGAATAGTAGACTTAGAGAATAGTAGACTTTTCACAACCAAGGCAAATGCCATTTAACGCATTTTATTATAGCGCGTGATGTTTTTTCTTGATGTTTTCAGCCTATATTTTCTACTTATGTCACGAGGAAAACGTCATCATCGTGTTACATTCTTCAAGATTTAGTTTTTCGAGTAAAAATTTATGTTTTTATAGATAAAGTACTTCTAATGATCTGAAGTTACTGCTCTTTATTCTACATTTGTGTTTTTCACTACTTAAAATTCGTTAAGCCAACACGAGCCATAAGGCGGAGGTTACATTCCAGCAGCAAGTATCCAAATTGAATTGCCGCCGTTTTTGTGTGACGAATTGGTGTGTTGAGACTAGCACTGGCAATTATATCGAGCTTCTTCCATATATGCTATTTTCTGTTCATGTAGGCCTATATACGAAAACAGATATAGGTCTACGAAATACATCTAAAACTTATCTTCGATAATCCGAATATTGAAAAATATTTCTGCATTTTTGATTGATATAATATTAATCCAAATATTTAAATACTACGATGAAAGAATTTATATATTTTTACTCAATAGTTGATAGGTTTTTTTAACATAATCCAATTCAAACTGATGTTTTACTAAGTATGAGTAATAGTTAGTCCCCCATATGTGATAAACATGGTAAATTAAATTTATATTTTCAAATATTTTCATTTTTCGATTGCAGAACAATCTGTTTCTAAAAGAGAAAATGTGACGTTGAGAGCAACCATTGTATTTCGTATAGTTAGCATTTCTTCTACTGTTTAATTGGGTGTTGTTGTAAAAGCAGTTAGGTACAACATACCTGGGTAAAGAATTTTGATGTGAATGATTACAAATGATTGCCAGGGCATCTAAAGCTAGAACTGTACAAACAAGATAAATTTATTTAATATAAATTTGCTCTAAGTAAGGCCGGAAATAGCGCTCATAACAAGTCGATTAACGACCAAACACAGTGCAGAGGGCTTCTACCGGCAACTGCACTATAAGCGGAAAACATTCCAAACGGAACTGTTACGACTTGGTAAAGTGCAATGTTCTGACAATGATAAAATTATCTATCACTTTCTGTAGGTGGAATAGGGAATCAGAAAATTCCTTTATATTCTTTCTATATAATCGATTAAATATCCGATCATATGAACAGAAATGAACAATAATTCAGATATGTGGTAAATATAGCGATCAAACCCGATCAAAATTTTTATTTTGCCAAATATGAACCACAGTTAGATCACGCCATGACAGCGCGATCAATCAGTGACTCATACCGAACAAAATATTAAAATGCCTCCCTATATGATTTTAAAATTTTTGATCGGAATAGTGCTAAAACATATATTAAGTAAAAGAAGTCCTAATCTTATCATTTGCTGATTTTCTTTACCAAACAAACCTTCGAATTTGCGTAGGTAGCCTAATCCCGGTGCCAGCAAGCAACAAATAAGAGGGAAATGTACAAAAGCTATTGCGGCCCAATGTACCAACAACGTTGGTAGCATTTATCGCAAATCATGCAGCTGTGAGCAGCTAGAAAAATATTCGGCAGTTCTACATTAAGAGCGTGTAAAGAAAGCGCCTTTATCCTCTTAAATTTATTGATCATACAATTGCGACTTCGAGGCCAGAATAATGTTTTTAAATGTTTAAAGCGTGCAGAAAGACGCTTCTTTACGGTTGCGCGAAAATCAGCAATTAGCATTTACAATCTCATATTTTCCGCTAAGAGTACAGTTGCTGGTATCACATCTTTGATATTTAGTGGCCGTTAGTTGTTAAGCACTGCTGTTAGTTGTTAAGCACCGTTAAGCACTGTTTATGGCCTTGCTCAGAGGGAATTTCAATAAAAAAAGAGTTACCGATACCGCCATAACACCTCTACAAAAATTATAGATTCTGTTCTCAAGGGATTAGCTTATCGCTAGGACGTCGCTTTGTTTAGATGGCCCCGATTTCTCCCTTGTTTCGTAAACGAAATAGTTTCGCTCAATGGGAATACCAGCTGACTTACTATTTTCCGGAGCACAGTGAAGCTGCCTGTTTCTGATTATTTACCAATTTCCTTTATTTCGATCCCACGCATGAATTTTTCTTCTGCTTGGAGTGGTGTTGAAACGGTATTTGTCATCTCAGTACTTATATAAATATATAAAAACTTCACAAAAAATAATAATAACGAAATCATAGAATACCTGATAGTATATCGCACACAATAGGGATAAGATATGTTGAATAATCAGTTACAAATATTACCGGATCTCCCTCATCCCGTGTTACTGAAAATAAAGACTCTTAAAATCAAAAATAAATATTGTGACAATATTATGTTCTATAACAATACTTCCCCTATTATACATACATACTTCTATAAGAATGATTGGTTTGTGTTGTAGTTGCCTATCCCATCTAGTAGCTCAGACCGCTTCAGTTGTCTAACTGGGGCTAGGCAAATTATTTAGAATTTTAATCTGATTCGGATAATTGTTCGAATCGAATCGAATCACTAATTCCGTATAAATGTCAAGAGTACAACTTTTATTAACACAAGTCAGATTTAATAAAAGAAATTTATGGTTACAAAGTACTAGTATTTTTTAGCTTAAACTCAACGTATTCTTAGTTTATATGTAATGTCTGACAGCATAAATTTTCATATTTGAACAACGAAATACAAATTTTACCAAAATCGAATGCATTTTGTCAATAAAAATATAAATCTTGCCTCATTTAGCGTTTGTTACTATTAACGATTCACGATTAATTCGAATAATTTCTGCTTCGGATCGATTCAAATCACCGGATCGAATTGCCGAGCCCTAATCTTCTATATAACTGACATAAAGGCCTTAATTTGACAGAAGCGAATCCTAGAATTTTACTGTGCTAACCAAAAAACACTAGGAACCTCAAGAAAAATTGAACCTGGTCTCTGTCTTTTCGACAACACTGACCATATTCGTCTGTCAGTTGCCACATACAAGGTATCCAGTTCCAAATGATCCACTGAAATAGTTCTTTTATCAGTGCTCAATCGTTAATAAAACTCGATGCGGAAAAAATTCCACATTTCACGGAAATATAAATATTTAACTACTTACATCCATGAAATGCATCTGGGTTAACATCTGTATCTGAAGTGAAGTTATCAGCACCAATGAACTCTTTATTGACTGAAAATCATAGTTTATATTATCAAAACTACAAAGAAACAACTCCATCTTTTAACTAATGATACATTGCTTTATCAGAGAAACGACTTACACCAATCCTGGTCATTTTATCCGTAAAATATACGTATGCCTACAGAGGAGATGTGAGCTTCCAATATCAATCGTCGTGGCCGGACACCGAATAAACGGTTCTAATATTCATCGCAGATGAAATCTGCTTAAACTTTCATTCAATTCTACTAAACGATTTCCCATTTAAACAATTCTCGAGAACGTACGCATTCTAGCCAGTAAATAGACAAAATTATGAGAGAAACTTCCACTTGTACTTTGCGGTACGGATGGTTTCTCGTTGCTTTATCAGAAATTTTGTATTGTCGAGCATAAGCCACAGATGGAATATGTCTCGGCGACACGATCTGAGTTTTAATCAAACAAGCATAAGTCACAGATGGACCGCGGTCTCGGCGAACTATTATGTAGGAGAAATTGAAAATAGCCTAGTTTAAGATTTCCCCGTATCGTTGCGAAAGAAAAATCATGCGATAATGCAGTCTGACACAAATTAGACAATGATCAAAAATGTAAGGCAAAATACATTTTCCCATACTATTGATTATTTAATGTATTCATACACCACCTATAAACAAGTAATATCCGGTTCTTTTCCCTCGCTTCAACGAGATTTTAAATTCTTTTGGATTTCGCCTGAAAATGAAACGTTACTATATCAAAATAACTAAGACTAAGTTGTTCTAAAAATGAGTGAAGAGTGTAGCGGGTCAAAATTTAGAATTTGAGAACAGAAAGAAACACAACATATGTTTTGTTTGCTGAAATGCGTGCATTACGACAGGGCGCTTCTTGCCCTTCGCAAATCAATTTCAGAAATCCTCTTCACACACCTTCACACAGGTAGCGGAACACCCTATCAGTGATCCATTTTCGTGATCAAATTGATTCAAACCGTTTCAACTTCATATGACATATATCTTACCGGGAAGTTATGTTGGGTTTGAAAATTTTCGAATGATGTATATTATACTTCACATTAGGCAAGCATTACAGCAAATTCAGAAGTTTAAGATTTCAGTTTATAGTGGTCATCCATCGTTATCCAATGTTTTTATCCATTGTTTGCATAAGTCCAAGGCCAGATATTGCATTAAATTTTGCGTTAAATCGCCTGCATATTATGCTATAATGTGCTTAGTAATGAACTTCTAGGCTAAAATTCTGATTACGTTAATCCGACCTTGTGGGTGTGGCCCATCGTTATCAACATTTTTTGCGTTATCATAAGAACTAACATGAGTGGGAAGGGTCGTGATGTAGATTGTTGTTTTCAACCATTTTATTTCTATTTTTACTTGTTATTTTCCAAAAACAATTCATCAATATTTTTAATATTCGTTTTAATTTATTTTTTAATAGAAAACTTACATTTGAACAAATAATTGTTGATAACTATGTGTCCCATAAGGGTTCGATTTATGATAGATAATTCTCTTTGGTTAATCCACACCTCAACTCCGTAGGACTCGCTATATCATCACGATCAGCGTATGAGGAAACCTTTACACATTTTTTAAATAAGTCTTTTCACCCATTGTAGTAAGTATTTTTTGCATTCGTTTGAAGGATTTCATCAACCAGTTTTATATTTCTTATTCTCTGGCAGGCAATAACATCAGAAAATATAGGGTCGGGCGAATGCATTGTCATGTACATTTTTTCTGGCACCCGGTTTGTTTGCAATATTAGGAAAATTATGAAAAGAGTAGACGAGGATATTCACTGATCGCACTACGAAATGTATTTAGCTTTAAAGATATTTCGCCAAGTAAGAGAATTCAGTGATGGGTCGAATTGCAGAGGCACTTAATTGCTGTACCAGCAACAGATACTTGATTGGTTTACACAATAGAAACAAAAACTGGGAAGAATCTCCGTTGGCGCACTCCCGATCCTCGCATAATGACGCTAATTTTAAAATAGGGTCTGTATTGTTCTTACAAAATTTATTTATCGTGCTTTATTTAACTAATTCTTTTTTTTTTATAATGTAAAGGATTGACTAATGTTTTTATAAATCCATGCAATTTGCCGACAAAATATATCAATTTCTGCTCCTATTATACTATGCATACCTTTTCCCAATCCACATCTTCTTTTGGAGTCATAGTACACACGTTTTGTTTGGCGAGTGATTCACCGGCCACAACGAAACAGCAGTAGATATAAATCGAAAACCCTACAAGCATTTTAAAACTTCCAAGTGAATTATTTACCAATGTTATTATATGCTTGTAGCGCGTGAACTTACACACTTTTTTATTTTACTGTTCTTGTTATTTTCGTTGCTTTACCTGCCAAGCCAACAACATTTTTATTCCGTGATTGGCTTGGCAGGTCGGCGACGGTCAGTTGTTGTGCTTTTTTGTTCACTTCCGATTGTTTTTTTTTGAATCTATCGGTCCTGCTTTTGTTTTCAAAATCTAATTTTGCTTGCTGTTTTTCCGAAGATTTGTGCTGCCGCTTTCATATTTCAAGTATAAATTTTATCAAAACCTCATTTAAAGAAGGTAGATCATGAGTGAACCGCGCAGTATAAATTACTTGTATCAATTGCGTAGATCTTTTTCACAAAGTGTTGAACGAAATCAATATCAAAGAAGTAAACTATGAACACGATTTTTATTTCAAGTTTTCGAATTATTCGATATGGATAACACCCGACAGCCGTCAGGCATGGATCTTCGTTCGTCCATCCGGTCAATGTGATCGATCAAAACTAATCGAGTCTTCGAGCTGCATCGCACCATCGCGGCATTATGGACAGCGCAAGCCATATCAAAAATTCGAAAACAAAAAAAAATTAAATGCACTTCCGATTACGTAAAAATTAAAATGGTGTTTTGGTGTTGAAAATACACGAATAAGAGAAGCAAAAGGTTAGGTCAATAATATGAAAATCGGGAACCTAATTCTGAAAAGAACAATCACTGCTTCAATCTAATCATTTCCACATATTCCCATTCCCCATAATACCAATGCTATTACTACACCATGAAAAAATTCTGCCAGCGTCTATATTTTTCTGACTATATGCGCTTTTCGCAGCTCGAAGTCAAGGCTGAAGCTTTTCGAACGGATAATACTGTAAATAAAAACACGAAGATCAATATATAACGCGTTCTACAGAAAACAGAGAATATCCTGCTTGAGATCAGTCACAGTATTTGTATATAATTTCCTTCAATTTCATGTTTCTGGGATGTCAATTTTCAATTGTAGCATATCCGAAGCTTTGGTATGCGTTTTAATGCAAGAGAACGACGCTTTTGGTGTTGATGGTTTGAAACGGATCACCCATTTGCGTCCACGATTTTGCAAACTTTGGTTTATAGTTTATTCTCACTGCTTTAATCGGTCATATCTCGCAGACATGGTTTATTGAAAATCTTTCAGTCGTCTTATAAGAGTACCACGCCAACATGACATTGATGAAGGAATCTCAAATACGTCTTAAATTTTTATGCAATCGTCGTAGCAACCTATTACTCAGTCTTGTTTACTTGCCGCTTTTCTGTTTCATTCAAACGTTGAGCACTTGCAAACGCGTTTGGAAAATATTACAGGAGATTTTGACGAAAAAGTCACGACCGAGATAAATAATTGTATCCAGCATAGACATTGCTATGTAATGAATTGTATTCAGCATGAACATTCTTATGTAGCTCAGATTCTAGCACAGCCTGATATTTGGAGTGTTGAGATATTATTATTAATGGCCCCTGGTTGTATTCGAGATATCTGACTCTTAGAATGTGCGACTCATTAGCAATCTACCTACCACCTTACATCATGGCACTACGTCAATCCAGAGAGAAATCTTCACCGTTTTTTTTTATTAATATGTAGATCTTGATCTTTTTAAAATACGTAAATAGCTACATAAAGAACTGTTGCGCAAATCTTGAAAAGCAAAGTAAAACCAAGAGGACAACAAAGCAAAACTCAACCGCTCGACACAATTCAAGATTCGGAAGTGAAACAAACTATATGGTCGTCGCCGACTCGATATAAAAAAATAATGCAGTAAGAAGTTAAAAATAATGTTGTTGGTTTGACAGGTAAAGAGACGGAAGATCATAAAACCGACTAATCAAAATGGTATGCTCTCTCGCTACAAAATAGAAATTATATTTAATAAAAAATAGCCGCTCAATGACCCAACACGTCGGGGTGATCACAACTGTTCGATGGTCCATATAAGGTGAAAAACAGAATTCAATTATATCATGATTAGTACAATCCCGTGCAATATTTAAACAAATATCTTCGTTCTATCTCTGAGTCTTGACCCATTTGCAAATGATATTTATTGTAGTATCAAATAGACTTGTCATTGTTGTCAGCTCAATTAAGCAATTTGAGTAAAAGGATAAAGTAGACTAAAATGTAGAGTTAAGAGCATAGATTCGACAGAGTTCATTATTTTTACGATTTCCTAGCCTTCCCAACCAGAAATAGTATTTTGCCAAGCATGCGCCATAGATGGATCGCTCATTTCGTTCTCGTGAACGTTTACTTATGAAACCCCTCATCGCTAAAATATGATGGAGATAAGTCTGAGGAAAATTGGAAACTACATCAATAATGGTCAATACCAATATATAAAAATAAAAAAAAATATTCGATAACCACAAAATTTCATGACTACCAACACATGTGAAAACAAAATAGCCAAACTCTTCTTGTTATGACTTTAATAATATTTTCTTAGCACGAATGTATAAAACATTTTTGTTTCATAAGTGGTATAAGCTCAAAGTAAGGTCAGCGGATATCTTTAAAGGCGATTTCTCGAAGCACTGGAGAGCAATGAACTTTAGAATCGCTCGAACGTATTTCTGCTTGCAAGAGGCGACTAAAAGGAAAAAAGAGTGGTAGATAGTTCACCATTTGTAAAGCCATACAACACTCAATGCACTAAATTGATTCAGTACCTCTTTGATATGTTTTCTACTCGGAGTACAATTGTTGACAATATATTTCATATTAGCTATTGGACAGCATATTGAGTACACTGGCAGAAGACCCTGCTCAATTGTGACGGTGGGCTTTTGGCGAATATTTGGCTTAAGAGGCGACACTAAAAAGAAACAAAGAATTGGTAGACTATTTTACCATCGCCAAGGCAGATAGCACCCGATGCACTCTATTATGGTGATTCAGTGGTACTTGATATATTTTCCACTTTGAGTTTCCGGATCATTTTGTGAGTTCGAATCACCTAATTGAATTACTTACCCCTACCTGATTGTCACTATTAAATTCCATAAATTAATTAAGACCTCCTAGGACATCCATTTTCAAAAATCAGAAATTTATTTTCGCCCCCTCTCCATACTGGATTACGATCGCCGCCTTAACGATATTTGTACACTATTCGAGGTTTTTGTCATAACCTGGGCGCTTGAACTATATTGTCGCTTTGTTTGCTCTATGGAAAAGTATTCTTCGAATCTATAATGAGCAAATAAATGTTATGCTTCACATCCTTAGAACCGTATCACCGCAGGTAAGCATGACTGAGTAAACTTACCGCGATGATGTCATTCAAGAAATTCATAGAATGGTATATTTCTGACATAACGCAGAAAAATAGTCGTGGCCGGAAGAAGTACTCGTGTAGAGAGAAGCTTTTACAATTTTAGTCAAGAGTGACAAATCTGAAGGGGTGTATTAGACCTAAATAGGGCTTGGCAATTCGATTCGATGATTCATAGCACATGTTATTCGAACTATTCGTGAATTGGTGCGCAGTGAGTTGTATCTGGCCTGAAGAATGGTAAAATCTTTTACCACTTCTTTGTTTTTATTGAGTCGCCTCTTACGATACATATATGTAAAGCGTTTAGGCGATTCTAAAGGGGTATCAGATCTCACCGTTAGGGCCATAATATTAGGTAGTTATAAAACTGTTAGGTATGAATCACTGAGAAGCGAAACGCGAGACATTTGTGGCTCAGCCTTGAAATTATTCAAGTTCTTTTTATGTTATGAACCATCAAAATACTTTTGCTCTGATGTAGTAGGGATATCTAAACTCCTCTTTTTCCAAGCATGAGCCACTGATGGACCACGCCTTAGCAGTGCGATCCATCAGTGCCTTGTACTTGACAAAACATAATAGGAGAAAAGCTCTCTGACTGGAATGAACATCAATTTAGATATTGACCCAGCCTCACCGATTTTAAAGTTTATAAATCTATACTGTTTTCAAGTCCCTTGTAAACACTTCCTTGGAATTTCCAAAACGCGTTTGTGCTAGTAACTCTTAGTGCTTCAGTGGTTTTTGGGAATTGTTATATACTACATTCATCTGATAGAGTCACCCCGATCAAAGCCCCTTACCGAAGGCCTCTGGTAACCGAACAGGGTTAGTTGTATTGGAAGGTTATGAACTCTCTGTTTCGAATGAGCCTAACTAAGTTATTAATTTTTGTGTTGAGTGGTGAGCATGATTTAACGAACGATAGGGCTGGGCAATTCGATTCGGTGATTCGAGTCAAATCGAAGTACAGATTATTCGAATCCGTTGTGAATCGGCCATAGAAACAAAGGCATGCTAATTAAAGTATATTTTTCATTTTTAACGAAAAAATGCAATCGATTTTGCAATCAATTTGACCAAAATCGACTGTGTTTTGTCGTTAAAATGAAAATACATCGCTTTCAAGTAAGTTCATGCTAATATTTATACATTTTCGAATCATCACAAAGGCGACTACATTAGTAATGGTAAAAATGGGATATTTGTTATTTTTATGGTAGCAACGATTCGATCCGATTCGGAAAAATTATTCAAAGCAGATTCGAATTCCAAGAATTCAGTTTTGCCCAGCCCTAATTAACGAGTTGGACCGGGAGTCGAATACGAACCAGATCTTCAACCTGCAATGCCAACATGCCAACGAACTCCTTCAAAACATCTTAATTTCAGGTACAAAATTTCTCTCAATTTCATATAAATTATTCGAACAGAACGTTAAAAAACATACTCTGTGATTTCACAATTGCGCTTTAACTTCAACGTTAAATGACGTAAGTTGTGTAAATAGCAAGTCGAATTAAACTTTTTTTGGGGGATTTTCCTTAACTAATAATTAATATATATGTGAGGCGTTAGAACACACAAAACCCACAATCGGGCCACACTTCATCAGCGAACAACGTCAATAGCCAATGCTGAATACTCAAGCTCTAGCGGCGATGTTGTGAGAACCTTTAAGCACTGGTGGCCAAGCATGAACCGTTGTTTTATTTTCAAATTATTAAATACTGGGTAATGTGTACACCGCCCATCACTAATGTACACAAAAATGACATCACGAAGGTGTAAATGCGCACGATTATACAAAGAAACTCAGATAGTAGATTTACGCTTAGTAAGCAGGTTCTCTATTATTCTGGCATACGTTAGCTAATATTTTCCTAGCGATTGCATGCTTAAGTGGGGCCGATTCGCTTGAGATTACACGTTACCACTAATGCCTAAAAATTGTCTAAATAGATTTTGAAATTGTAGGTATTCGCCAAAATATGTATAAAGGATATATCAAGTTGAGAAAGGAATATTTATATGAGCACATTCAGTTAAGTGTGAGTCAATGATGGATCGCGTCGCATGGGCGTCGTTCATCTGTTACTCATTCTTGACAAAATAGTATTTCAAACTGAGATTGTGTTACTGCGTTTAAGTAATTCTGTATCGAATAGGAAAATCAGATGTGGTCAAATTTTACTACATAAAACGTGTAGTGGTCTTCCTCGTTGCGATATACATCATCTAAAATTACCCTAAGATATATATTTCCTATCGGTTTGAAAACTCAATCACTTAAATAAAGACTAATACGCGGTTTCCAATTCTCGTGTTTCTTCTTAATATTTTGGGTTTACCGTGAGAATTTCCTGCCATCATTTCAAAACAGATAATTTTGTAGAAACATCTTCTGTCAGGTGTTGGGTTTGATCGCATTGCTTATATCAGGTTCATCTGTGACCCATGCTTGACAAAACAAAAATTTTAGTGGGCTTTAGCGACACTTGGAAATGACTCGGTTCACTGCTGGTACGGTATTTATAGCTCGTGACACGCAATCTCAGTTAAATTTATAAATAAAATACGGCGACAAAACGTGCTATTTTAGACACACTTAGCGTGTAGACTGAATTATTCAAGATTTGAATTACGGCATGCATAGTGAGTAGTGAAAATCATATGGTTTTCTATAGTAAAATTTTTAATCGGCAGTGCATGACTTATGAAATAGTTTACTATAATAATGTATTCTGCGAGGTCAATTATTTTGCTAATCCATTCAAAGAAGCGTTAGATATTTCGCTTTAAGTTTAAGGCCTGTTTAGGTGTGACATTTGCGTGTGGCAAGGAAACAAAATCTTTTTCAAAATAGATTTAAACATTTGATTTAAAAATACGTAATGCTTTCAGATTTTTTTCACATAATGGATGGCATATTTTCCCTGTTTTCAGAAATGCATGTATAGCTTAACAACTAAAGATCATTGTCTTATTCCACATGTCACAAGATATTTTTCCCAAGGTTTTTCCCAAGTGAATGGTCATGTGGAATAAGATTCAGATCTTTTGTTGTTTCACTTTCGACCTCATCTTATTCAAGTATCCCTGGTTGTACACGGATCCATCTCCACAAGGGAAGTGGAACAGAGTATAGACAGTTCGTTGCGCAACAACCGACGAATTTCTTGACTTTCTTGTTTAGATTACTCAATATAAGAAATTTGTCAAATATGAGGCAAGGATAGACTGGGCCCCAGTGATACGATCCACCGGTAACTCAGGCTTGACAGAACATATTTAGGCAAAATTTTGCTAACCGGGTATGACTGCAAAGCTATTAGTTGCGTAATAGTCTATATGCGTGCGCAAGAAAAATATTGCTCTAAAAATCTGCGTTTCCGGTATTTTAGCGTCATCATAAGTAATAATAATAAGTAGCGGCTACATCGACGTTTAGTACGGATCACAGCTTGACTTATTAGTATCTAGGTATTTATAAATCTCATATTTTTTATATCATAAATGGCAAAAGCTTGAAAAATGTATTAGAAAATGTCGAAATCGATCGACAAGGATTATCAATGAGATACAGACAGTTATGAACTTTTGGTATTAAGACTCTACTGAAATATTGCTCTTTGCCAAAGGGAGGTTCTCGTGAAGAGAGAATTTCATTCACTTTCAGTAAAAAATGATAAATCTGCAACCGTAGTATATTTACAGATTTAGTATAATATGTAAGTGCAGAATTATAAGCGGGCGGTAGCCCAATTAAAATATTTTGAAAAGCATGAGCCACAGATGGATCTTGCTCAAAATTCAGAAAATATATGACCAATTATGATTTATCTAGTATGAGGCACGGTCCATCAGTGGCTATTGTTTAACAGATTTAGAGTTTTATTTAAGTTTATATATAGTTGTCAATTTACAGTACGCGCAAAAGTCTAGATTAAAAGTAAAGCGAAAGTGCCGGAATATTACTGGTATCACTATAGGAAAAATACTTATTTTCCCAAATACGTAAATAGAGTTGTTTTGCACTATTTTTAGACAAAGATATATATTTTGCAACCTTGTATCCCAAAATTGTAATCTGCCCTATAGCATACACGCCTTGTTGATGATAATTTCCATTCCTGCTACAATTACATCTGCGAAAGAGTTTCTATATATACCAAAATGTATTTGAAAGAACTCAGTGATTATGACTGTAATTGCCTCGGGGCAAAGAGATCGGCAACATCAGTAACTATGAAGGGGGCGCTAATTACTGCAAAATATTTAAATTTCTGTCAATGCGGTGGCTTTTGAATTGTATGAAATTGCGAACGATTTAGTTAAGCGGTCACTTTTGGTATAGTTGGTTAGGACAACTATTATGGTCAAAATTTCTCCTGGCAATACGCCAGGGTCAAATCATAATCGGTTGATAGTATGTTTGAGATAGCCGTATAGTTTACTGTAGAAGTTTTGAGATACATTTCAATTGATACACCCCGAATTAGTCTTATTTAGTTCTCTCGACATCGAAAATTTTCATATTGATCGTATTGACTGACTGTACAGGTATGTTTTATCAAACAGGGGTCACTGATGGATTGGGCCGACGAGGTACGGTCCATCTGTAACTAGTGATTTGTAAAGTAGAAATTCTGATTGAGTGACCGATTACCGGGAATTTTACCAGGCTATCGAGTTTCACCGATTTTGTAGTGTAGTTGGCACAGGTGGGTCAAATATGACCATGATTCATAGCCAAACGCAGAATGTTAATAAACTTTGCAGTACGTGATTAAACTTAGCATTGACAGCATGTACAGTTAGTATGGTCAAATTTACCGTTATAGTACTAACATCCAAAACATAATAATGCTAGTGAAATTCCAGTCACCAATAACGAGGCCCTTCGTCAATGTTTGAAAATAGCATGGTATTAAAGATGCCGAAAGGTTCCCACAATATTCTGTAATATGTTGTATGGCATACCGATATAAAATATGGTAAACGGACCATGTCTCTTAGCCACTGCATTTCGCTAACTCAGTTGTTATACATTCTTATATTTATAGTTATCTCGTAATGATTAAACGAGGATTGAAATCGCAAAAAATGTAATCGTATCGTGAAAAACAATGTTATCACCAATCTCTGGAGGCGAAACGATGGGGAAGGAAGAGTCCCAAAACTCTTGGAAGGAGAGAGGGAGAGTCCGACCAATATTTTAAAAATTTTCACAAAATACGCACCAGAAATGGTCGTTGCTAGGGTTTTTTATTATATATCATTATAAAATGGGGAAAAAATTATTTTTGAAGATCGGATTTCAGGGCGTAAAATGGACAAATTATGTGTAATTACCGCTACACGCGGAAGGCGCTCAAAAACGTCGGAGATTTTTTTAAGTTCAAAGGGACTTTAAAGGCCAAACTACAATTTTTTTGGGTCGGCGAGGGAAAAGGGGGCTGGCACCATGCTATGTTAGTGGATGCTAATCTGTTTTTTTGTCTCAAGACGTCTGCATTTTATTGCAATTACAGAAGTTGAATTTATCTATTATTTATATCTTTATGATTATAGTTTTTAGCATAATTCTAAAGATAACAATATGAGAGGTGTGCTCGTAAACGATCTACCGAAATATCTGGCACTTTTAATATGGCTTGGATTAAACGGTTTTATGTTTGGATATTATTATCAAATATACGACACCGGTGACACTTTCTACTATACAAGGGTGTTACTTGGACCAGGATTGGCTGTAGCCCGCGGATCAGCTGCCTGTTTGAATTTGAATTGCATGTTGATTTTACTTCCTGTATGCCGAAATATGATATCACTGATCAGGGGATGGAGTGTATGTTGTCCACGGCGAATGAGACGAATTTTAGACAAAAACATCACGTTTCATAAACTGTGTGCTTACATGATTGTTGTCATGACGATGGTTCATTATTATTCACACTCTTTTAATGTTCAATTTTATTCGACTGCTCATAATGTTCAACTCGGTTCCAAACCTAACAGTGCTTTAATCGTTAAGCTTGCAACATTAGGAGATGGAAATAACGAAACATACCTTGACCCAATACGAAAACCTACCTATCCCATTGGATCGGTTTTTATACTTACTGGTGGATGGACCGGCGTCATAATTACTGTTGCATTATTTTTTATGGTGACATCGTCGACAGAGTTTGTCCGTCGATCTTATTTTGAAGTGTTCTGGTTCACTCATCATCTATTCATCATCTTTTTTGGATTTCTTGTTGTACATGGTATTGGAAGACAAGTTCGAGGCCAAACAAATATTGAAGAACATGATCCATTATATTGCAGTGGTATTGATCCAGACGATTGGCCTAGTGATCCTCGGTGTTCTGTTTTGCCACAGTTCGCCGGTAATCCACCCGGTACATGGAAGTGGGTGGTTGGTCCAATGGCATTGTACGCGTTTGAAAGGGTTTTAAGGTTCGCGAGGTTCCTTCAAATGGTGGAAATATTGAAAGTTGTCAAACATCCTTCAAGAGTAATCGAACTTCAAATGAGGAAAAAGAATTTTAAAGCGGAAGTTGGCCAGTATGTTTTTATTCAATGCCCTCAGTTATCTTTCCTCGAATGGCATCCTTTCACCTTAACTTCTGCACCAGAGGAAAATTATTTCAGTGTTCATATTCGTATTGCTGGTGATTGGACAGCGGAGCTCAGTAAAGCTGTTGGAGCCGATGTTGATGACCAAGAAGTTCAACCATCATGGAAAATGCCAAGAATTGCTGTCGACGGTCCATTTGGTACAGCAAGTGAAGATGTATTTGAATATGACGTTGCTCTTTGCGTTGGGGCAGGTATTGGAGTGACACCTTTTGCCTCTATGCTCAAATCAGTATTTTATAAAAACGTGGACAACAGTGATTCTTCGAGACTTAAAAAGGTTTACTTCTTTTGGATATGTCCTGACACACATGCATTTGAGTGGTTCGGCGATATGTTAAAACATCTAGAAAATCAATTACTAGAAAGTGGTAAACAGGATTTGATTGATTACAACATATACTTAACGAGAGGGTGGACGCCAGATCAAGCTAAAGCAATTATTATTCATGAAGAAGATCGACATGATGTAATTACTGGATTAGAACAAAAGACAAATTTCGGAAGACCGAATTGGGATGAAATATTCACAAAAATTGCAAATACACATTCTGGTAGTGAAGTAGGAGTATTTTTCTGTGGTGCTGCGGCTTTGTCAACTATCTTACACAAAAAATCAAATATGCATTCATCGGGGAAAGTAACATTTCATTACAACAAAGAAAACTTTTAACTTTGCGTCATAAACCTTGACAGTCACGGCACTTCGCTACCATTTTTCAGACAGTAAGAAGTGGGATGCGATATACATAATATGGCCGAGTGGCCGATATATTTTTTAACGCCCACCGTCTGTCAGAAATTGTATTTACTCAGATTTAAGACTGGCATTGTAGATATGAAGATCTCGAGCTGTAAGTGCGGTTGACATGCACACAATTCACACCATAGTGCAGGGAATTGAGTATATAGTATTGCATCCTATGTCTTTTCAGCAACAGCGACGTTATGTGCAACTTCTATTAGGGTTGAGAAAACCCGAACCATACGAATTTGTTTCGAATATATTTTTCAATCAAACTGACTTGAAATATCCATATAAATAGATAAAATTTCACGTTTTGATCACAACGAATTGTCCTATTGTGAAAATCATGATATCTGTAGGTGCGAAATCATCAAATCAAAATTTAAAGAACTATCAGAGACAATGCAATCTGCTTTCGCTTTATACTTCCTATGTAAATTACAGGGAATTTTATTAAAATTAGGAATATTTTGGTTTAATTTTGACAATAAAATATGTAATTTCCAATTAATTTAATTTCTTGATCCAGTGAAACAATTCGTGACTGATTCGAATAATTTGCGCTTCGGATCGATTCGTATCAACGAATTGAATTGCTCAACCGGAGTCCCAATTCGTGATTAGTGGCATTATTTAATGTGTGATGATAAAATAATGATTGATCCGCTCTATCCTCGGTGGATATTCCAACTGACAGGCGACATGTGCTTTATGTCTGACCATATTGAGCTAGTCCCATAGCAACTTTGAAAGTCTAACATTCCAATTTACACATTTCAATTTCCACAATTGTCTTTTCTACCGATTTGCTGTTTTTTGCAACTAAATTTTCCATGTGTGCCTCACGAATATGGGGGTAGGTCCGGTTATCTCAATCCGTGAGGCATTGGGAATACGCGCATTTCCGGTCGTCATGAAGCAGGTCCAATGCATAGGAAAAATGATAAGCCAAAAAACCTTCACCCAATATATATCTGAACTGCTTCCGCCATATGATTAAGTTATATTGTCGGCTTTCCTCTCTCGCGGGATAAAATGAAATCCTATCCTATTCATAACATGTTTATTATCACAAGACCCATTGTTGAACAAGCGTTTTGCGCAGAAATAATATTCAAGAGATGTAAACTGCGACTGATATAATTCCAAAACAAAAGAAATGAGTAATTCTATGCTTAATAATCTATATGCTTAATTCAAATTATACCCCTTGAAATACCAATAATCAAGAATATTTATTATTGCTATATTAAAAATCTTTATTCTATGCAATTTTTTATGTTTTCAATATTGGTGAAGTAATAAAGTTATGTATGTGCTTATCCGATGTCAAACAAACTATCACCGTTTCCCAATCCGAAAATTTATTTGTTAAGTATGAGTCTCAGATAGGGGTGGGCATAACCGAATCATTTGAAATTCGAATCTTATTCGAATAATTTTTTTTGAACCGGATCGAATCACTTATTTCATGCAAATAGCAAATATCACATTTTACTATTACAACTTGTCTCCGATGTGAATATTAAGAAATTTACAGTTTACAGTGTATTTTTAATTTATCACTATATGTTAGAGCGAAAATTGTTATATTTTAACGACAAAATGTAATCGATTTTAGTCAAATTTGACCAAAATCGATGACCTTTTTTTGGTAAAAATGAAAATTTCAGTTAACTTAGAAAGTTTTTGTTCCCATGAACGTTTCATGATTGATTCGAATAAATTGTGTTTCGAATCGATTCGAATCACTGAATCGAATGGCCCAGCTCTAGTCACAGATGGACAGCGTTTCAATGGCGCAATCTATCAGTGACCTACGCTTAACAAAACATGTTCCAACATAGTTTTTCTGACTGAGTGAGGTTCAATCACTTTTTAGTTCAACGAATTCCTGTATATTTAACTTATATTATCAAAACTGGTTATGCCACTGCATTTATACTCCTGTATGATTATTGTTTATTCTATTTCATTCCAAGTGATATTTTTTTCGTTTATTTTATATATACATAAATAAATATATTAATGATTTTTTGCACGTTTTTGACTTTTATATTAGCGAAATTTTATTTTGCCTTCGTACTGCATGTATCACTGCATTTAAATGCTCATTTAATATCATTAAAACAGAAGAAGCAATGATATGTGGCATTCTGGCGTAGAGTAATTGGTTCCAATGCCTTGTATCGCAATCGAATATAGATCCAACCGAGTTGTTTCAAGTCTATTATTTTGGGTTTGGAATTTAGGTAGAAATACTGGATTTAGACACTAAGGTGAGATTATTTTTAAAATGCTATTATCGAATTTATTTTCGGATATTTTATTACTAAAATAGAAATTTCCAAATAGGTACTCGGAAATTAGGGTTAGGCAATTCGCTTCGGTGATTCGAATCTATCGGAGCACAAATTATTCAAATCAATTGTGACTCGGTGATAGGAACAAAAGCATGCCAAATGAAGTGCTTTTTCCATTTTTAACGAGAAATACAATCGATTTTGGTCGAATTTGGCCAAAATCGGTTATATTTTGTCGTTAAAATGAAAATACATCGCTTTTAAGTCAGTCTATGATAATATTTGTAATTTGTAACTGTATATTTCCAAATCATCTTAATGGAGACTATAGTAGTAATAGTAAAGATGGGATATTTGTTATTTTTATGAACTTAACGATTCGATCCGATTCAAAAAAAATATTCGAATCAGATTCGAATTCCGAATGATTCGGTTTTGCCCAGTCCTATCGGAAATATTAACCAACTACATAGTTCAATAAACTGGGCGCACAGCATAAATATATATTTAATATAAAATTTTTTAAAATAGATCAGTCGGTAATCTATTATACCTTAAATGCAACCAAAACTTGTTTTCCTGTTTTCTTTTTGTTCTATAAAATGCTTTTTTTTCTGATTGAGCTAGGCCTAAAACAATTTTCCATGTTGAATTCAAAGTCCATTATAATATCCATACAATTAACAAAGTGAAGCAACGTCGATGCGACAAGCTTTGCAGGCCAGAAGAAAATTTTTTGGACAATGCGACAACAATACTCTATGCAAATCGAATAAGATACTTGTTTAAATGAAGTAAAATTTCGGGTGAAAGATAACAGCGCGCACTGTATAGAGAACCGACTTTCGTAGGAGACTTTTTAGCAATGCCTGTGACGTATTCATTCCAAAAGTGACACGTACCGAGTGTTACCCCACAATCAGATATCCTGACCAAATCATACTCAAGCGTTTTAGCGTGAGCTAGGCGTTGTTCCGGAGCAGATTTACCGGAAACCAAGCGTTCGGTGCAAATATCCGCTCGTGATGTCATTATGAGCTCTATAGAATTTTCAAATAAAAAAATAAAATTCAAAATGTAAAAATGCCTTGGGTGTCATGTCTGCACAAATTTATTTCTGTAACTTCCCTCTGTTGTTCAATTAATTTGCTTGAATATCAACTGTAGATTTGATTCAAAAATAATTATAACAAAGAAAATTATGCAGGGATAACAGAATGTATATCAGCAAAGTTAACACAGGAATTACCCACCAAAACATAGAAAAGTGTAGCAATACTTTCATGCAATCCGGAGAAAAAAACAAGCGTTTCACAAAAAGTCTCAAGTAGTTTATTTTGCCAAATATTGAAAAATGACTCAATATATACATAAAGTTACAATAAGGCGATAGTTGCAAAGGACGAAAATTTGTCATCGATTCAGCAACCCCCCTCAGCTCTGTCTAGATACAGCAGATCAGAGGCCACAAGAGGCCCGTGGGCAGGGACCAGGCTACATCCAAGTCTAGGCTTGCGTAGTTGGTTGTGAAATCGTGGTTCAAATTAAACTACGTCACACAGATTACTTTTAGCTATAGGTTAGTCAGAACATTCGTTAATTTATATAAAAACAAATGAATCATGAGTATGAGAAGCTGCCTATAAATATTGAATACGAATGACTGAATATGAGGCTATACTAAATTTATAATTTTAACTATAACTTATTTTAGAAATAATTTTTCTATGGTCATTTCAATTTTTATTATTATTTCATTTTAATTTGGCACGAATACCATACAAACTACAGCTAGTATGGCAACTCCTATTTAAGGTGAAGGCGCGCCTAGTTGCGAACAGCGACACATAGCGGTGATATGGTTAAATCCCATCAAAGCACGGCACAGTACTGTACACAGTACTGGGGTTAGGGGTCATATGGTTTTTTATCGTGGTGCGTTTACTTTGGCATGGATGTATGTATGTATGTTTATTCGTCTCAGAATAAATACATCACCAATACACAATAATAGGAAACACATTAGGATTATGAGACATGCTATACGTACAGGACTTATTTGGCCTACGACATAAAGTGCGACGTAAGCCTTCTAAAAATAAATTTTCTGTACTTGTCCGTCGTTATCGGCATTAAACAGGGTGGCTGCCAAAGCAGGGGCATATCGCTGCATTCCAGAGTGTACAAAATGTACCGAAAATGGACATAATTTATACACAGTTCCTGATGGAAAGGGGAAAAGGTTTGGGGTTCCAACCAAAGAATGGTCGGAAAGTTTTCATAAAGTAAGCTAACATATCTTTTTTCGAAACCATCCTGTAACAGTGTTCAGTATTATGATTAGGCAATAATATTAGTTTTCAAAACTTTTGATTTTCTGATATCGTATTTCCAGCCACCATTTGTTTTTGTGTTTAAGTTAAATATTTGTGAATAAATCTTATCTCAGATTGATGCACTCTTATGTTTGCAACTAAGCTATGTTGAAAACACTTCAGGTTAGTTATTTAATAATTTCTTTAGGTAGTCTTTAAAAATCGCTTTAACACAATTTTTGAAAAAAGGTTCTTGATGGCAAGGCAAAAATCTGTAGTGTGCAGTGTGTAGTGTTCTCTGAAGAAGACATTGTGAAAACGAACAAACAAGTCTGGGTGAACTCAGCTAACAAATTTATATGGTCACCACATGCTAAGAGCATGTCGTGTTTATGATAACCATGTGTCGAAACCATATGTTCACCATAAGAATCTATGAACACTTTTCATTAGGTGAAGAAATGGCAAAAGCACATGCTTTACATATGTCTTGTGGGGAAATTCCCGAAGTTACGATAGGGCCAGAGCATGATATTTGATGACCGCCATACGCTCCCCACGAGAAATCTCCCCACCTATTCAAACCACCCCCTTCTTTATTGAACCTAAAGCTTGCACAGACATTAGAAATGAATGCCTTCACATTTCTGCCTTTCACAATGACAATAAATATTCTTGTTCCTTGAATTTATTGACATCAAAACTTGTACATGATAAAAATATGGAGTAATCTGTGGAAATGAATATCCAAATATTAGAAGTGGTAGGATGTTTTTTTCATCGCAAGGGGCAAGTGTCACTCACTGCACTTGTGGTTCAGTTATTTTTCACTAGAAGTGCAGTTACTAATATCCAAGTCTGAGAAAGTAAGCTCATTGTTGTCAAACCCCTTGATAATCACGACAACTAGGGTTTTGGTTTTTTGAAAGTACTGATACTTTTTTACCACAGGTATGGTTGCCCTTATATTTTAGTTTAGACCAGCGGTTCCCAAACGTTTCCAAAAATTTTACCTTGGGAACCCTTTGCATTTTTTTGATATTTCGCGGCCCTATGAAGACCAAAGAACGCTATAGGAAACTTTCAAACATCACAATAAAATAAAAATCAACACGAAACAAACCAATGAAAGAAAGGACGAAAACTGTCAAATACGGTAAGAAGTTAATGGGATTGGTGTTTTCAGATTGAGTAGAGTGAAAATGGCTGCCTTGCACTCATAGTTGGTTCCAAAAGGTACGAGAAATTTTGAAGCCAACTTTTTAGGAGGCATTTGAAACAATATCTTTGCAATGCTGATAATATAATTTACTAAACGTTTAAATAAACTGATAAATAGGTCTAAATTTAAAAGCCTAATGAATTACCGATAACAGTGTCTTTCTAGCGACCAGAGTAGTTGACTGTAATAAAGCAAGTGGTATTCTAATCATAAGAACTGTGAAAACATTAAACAACCGAGAAAGCATTATTATTGAATCACAATTACTAATTCTTTTTCGCGACCTCTGAAACTGCTGTACGGATCCCAGTTGGTCCACGGACCCCAGTTTGGGAACCGCTGGTTTAGACGGTTTTCGAAATTCACTATATAAATAGAGTAATGTTTCAACATTTTGGATAAACAAAGTTGCTGATATCTGACCATATTACAGCATTTGGACATAAATCATGATTTCAATCAAAAACTAATCGGTCATGGAGTAATCAAAATATGAAATCACTTTGAATCTAGACTTCTAAAATGTTTTTTTTTTATTGAAATTCACTCTTAGTAGGGCCTTCTCTTTAGTCGTCTCTTACCAAACGCAGACAAATTTTTATGATAATCAGATATATGGTACTAAACTCCTTGGAACCCCAAATACTTTGGTAAATATTGGTGATGTCGGATATATATTCCACCAAACAGTAAGTAATATTAGCCTGACATAAAATGTGCGAAAAATATCTGAATTTTCATAATCATTAACACACCTTTACGAGATAAGATAATATCGACAGGGTCGTATATTCTCGTTTTTTTCGAGTGTCGCAAATGTTCATGTCATTTTTGCAGATGAAGAAAAGCTTCAAACCCATCAACACTGATATTGATGATTTTGAACCATTGTTATACAATTACGTTATAATATGTGAATTTTCTTCATATAGAACCCATTTTTGGGGTATCTGAGTACCTGGCATTCTGATATAGAGAAATTGTATTTACGGAATTTTGTGGAAAGATTTTAAGCAATCAAAATTACTTTTGTTTTTTAACATATTCCGAATCTTAATCATGGTCCAATGTCAATTTTACAACATAAAATGTGGAGCTTTCAAAAAGGACTATAAGGTGCAAGAAAAAAGTTTTAAATAGGAATTGAAAGTTTAAAAAAAATTGAATAATTTTAAAAATGTGATCACTCCAGGTGACTTTCTGAACAGGGACTGTATTATTTTGTGAAACCATTTGCATGACTTATAGTAACAGAGATAGGATTATAAGGGAGACAAAAAAAATAATGATTATGTTTTATATGAAATTTTAGGCATATTTTTTTCCCAGGATAAGGGAGAAACACTGGAAATGATGCATGATTATTTGAGTTAAATAACTGTCATGAAAACTTGAAAACAGTAAAAGTTTATAACGTAATTTTAGATTTCTGAAAGTGGATAAATAGCGTGCTGCGTGGAATTTCTATTTAAACTGTTGAATTTGAATAATTGGTAATAATTGGCGACAAGTAACTTTTTGTGATATGTTTGGTTACATACTAATAATTGGATGAAACTTCTTTCCAGTGCAATATCTCCTTGAGTACAAGCATCTGAAATAGAAGCAAAAAGTTATTTTATTCGGCCTGCCTTACCACATAGCAACAAAAAGGGGAAAAACTGAATGTCTGTCAGGTTACGGTTAACATCCGAAGGCAGAATGTAGTTTTGTACGTTTTTAAAAGGTCTTAGGTCTTTTTCATGGCCATATTTAGAGATAAATCCGTTCATACCTAGTTTGCGAAAACATTCACATATAGGTATTACAATTCCCGCTTCTTTGTATGGTGTTCAGCCTAGCCTATTCGTTTTAATATGACACAAGAAATCTCAGACATTTCCAGCTAGACTACGGTACATAGTCAACAGGTCAATGTTGTTAATACTGAAACACTGTTTTAAATTATATCCAAGACACTTTTCTTTAGTGTTCAACTTATCGCTTTCGGCGTAAAAACTACTGTGGCTTTGGTCTGTCTTACCTAGCTTATAGTTCAGACATGTTGTTTATCGTGTCAGTTGAAAATCCTATGAAGGTGGGCGGCTCTTTCAGCTCATGGACGTCCACAGCAAAACTTGATCTTTGCTTGATCTCTCATCTGTGTAGGCCTTTCGAATATTTTACTGCCCGAAGATATACCATAAAATTACTTGAAATCAAACCAAACTCACAGGCAACACAGCCACTATAGTTGGTGGGCAATCTGTCTTGGATCCATCGCCTTGCTCCTATTGTTGAAGGGTGTCCTAAAATTCGTCGCCAACTTGTCATAATTAGAGTATATGACAGGGATGTCAATCGAATATATTCGAAAATCAGCATATCAACCAAAATGAAATTCCTAATATAAATATTTTTCAGAATAGTGACATATAAAAAAAGCAGGATGACAGAAAATCAGTAGTATATTAGTGCCCCTATTAATGTTATTTCCGTTCAAGTAAAAGAAATTGCGGCCCATACTCGAATTTTTTTAAGTGGTTAAGTTTTCTCATCAACCACAAGGCTGGAATTAGAGAGTATTAGATAGCTATTTCAAATTCGGATATTCTTAATAAGGTATTAAAATAGGTAAAATATTTGGTTCCAGCCATCCCTGGTATGTGATTTGGGAATTTATCTTCAATTAGACCATAGACATAGTTTATTTCGACACCTACCTCTGTCGACACAAGAGGCGATACAAATAAAGATATAACATCACAGAGCTATCAGGAAAGCAAACAAAAACTAAAAGAAAGTTTAAATTAAATCAAAGCTGTAAGATTTTTTCTGATATTTGCTAGGAATTACAAGATAATATTGGTAGGAAGAAATTTCTCACATTTGCGAGGGCTTGCGCATATAAGGGTGTAGCGTACTATATTGTTTGGCAGATAAAAATCAGCAAACTCCTTGTTTGAAATCATTCCCATGGGATGCAAACCTGTGCACATGGCTACAAAGATGCGTAGTTGAAGCGCTTTCCTAATGATACTTAATCAGGCAGCAAATCGTCTCCTAGCGCTCAGTTTGCATCTCGTTGAGTAGTTTCAATACTTACGTTGTCGAATATTTCGAGAATTTCTTCCGTTAGGTCCATCGTGATCGTCCGCGGAAATAATAGGTATGTGAGGTCCGCGCGTCTTCGTTGCTTAGAAATCGCTCCTAATAGGGTCGAGATAGAGCTTTCCATACGAGCTTTAATTTGTATGTGAATACAAGAGATGACCTGAATTTTTCACCGCATAATGGCACTAAAGAGCAATCATATATAAGGTCTGGCAGGCCCCTTTCTGTTTGTTGTTTTTGTCCAGCTCCCGCGTTGTGTAGCCTGGTGAGCCTGAAATATAACTAAGTATAATGACAAAGAATATACAGCATTCCCGGAAGAAGTTTTCTCGAATGCAACTGAAGTTACATTATCAAGAGTACCTGCAGAAGTGATAGATAAAGATTTGGCGGATATACTCTCTGTATTCGGTGAAATAAAGTCAGTCACAAGATCAGTGGATGATGATGGAATAGAAGATGGGCTACGTAAATGTAAAATGCTGTTTTTACACGATATTCCACCGAAATATAGATTGCCCAACACAGGAAATGAATTAAAAGTTCATTATATTATGCCATCAACGAACCAGAAAAATGAAGACCACTGGTGTTACGTATGCAAGTCAATAGCGCATGTGGGTAAAGCTATTACCGGTACCGATTTTGTATGTTATCTATGCACTAATTGTTTTCATTATGCTCCCTTTTTGCTGAAATGTTTGTTACTAAAATATGTAACGTTAAATGTTAATTTGAAAAAAAATCAAAATTCTTCTTTTTATACAAGAAAAAAATAATTTGGCACAAAATTTATGAAAATTAATAAATTCGAATTCCGAATTAGGGCTGGATTTGAAATTGGCAATTAATAAAACCTGCACTGTGTAGTGCTCTTGTCTCTTCTCAAGTCGAAAAATTACTAGGTTAGACTACTTTGCCATTTTTTCGAATATTGTGATGTCTCATCCGAAAACAATTAGCAGTCCAGAGTCACCAAAGAGCACTGGCTGCTGGTGCAGACAAAAATAAGTTCCTGCGACATTTAAGACTTTGCATATTTTGGTTAGCGGACTAGTCTGCTAACGTTAGTTGACTGTTACAGGGTATGCCAGGTTCGGGTTCAGGGTTTGTATAGATTTCGATTGAGGGGGTGGGGGTTACTCTGATTAAAAGATTACCGAATCCAGAAATGACCATGAAGCGGTCAGCATGAAAAATGTACCGAAAATCCGCCAAAACTCAAGTCTACCTGCTTGTGAATTCTGAAGTGGTATTGGAGTAGCAAAGAGGAAATTGAATAAAAATTCGCGCAAATATTTACATCGCTCAAAATCCCGGAAAACTTATCTCCATTTATAATCTGTGGCTCGTCATAAATTCCTGCTTACAAATTCTGAAGTAGGAATGTTGTAGCAGAAAGGAAACAGAATACAAATTTGCAGAAATAGCAAAAAATTCAAGATAGCCGGGTTGCTTTTTTGTGATCTGTTACAGCTATTGATGTTTTAACAGTTTAATATTATGACATGCAAGAATATATAACAAATTTTCAGAACAGTGTTTATTTCATTCCAAGGGTTTTGCTGGAATATCTTGGATTTTACTGCGATGTACCAATCGGAAATTTTCCGTTAGTTCAGCTAAGTGCTAACCGTACCGTACCTTGTTCAGCTGGGAATTATTTAAATAATGTAGGTTAGGATGTTAAAATGATTTCATTAATGAAATGAACTTCATTTCATAATATGCAATCAGTAATGTTTACAACTTTATCTGGTTACGACTAACGAGATTAATCGTGTCTTTTAATTTCATCCTGTGTGGAACCAGTAAGGTTATGGATCATTTTACATGGGCCGTGGCTTAAAGTGCCTTACATTGACACCCCACCACATGTATTGACCTTTTTAATGAAGCATTGTTTATCGATTTTAGACATACTTTGCCCGCATCATTTATTAGTGCTACATTTGGTACCGCTCATTGCCCATCTCTTGAACATGTACTTCGAATGATTGAGGTATTACTATCAAGGGTTAGATGGTAATACCACTGCCCAGGGAAGATACCACTCATTGCACTTGTCATAGCAGTTCAGTTCTGTTTGGAAAGTTTTCCGCTTAGAGTGCAGTTGCTGGTACTAGATCTTGTAATAGGTCTTTGCTATCAAGTGGCCATTGATTGGGTTACTTTCAGGCACTGCTTCTATGGTTTGCCCATGCTCAAAACCACATTGTTAAGCAGAGAGAAATCATTTGACATGACCTTTTAAAATTTGAAAATGAATCAAGTTATTTGATTTGATCTATTAAAAGCATTTCAAAATCTATTGAACCAAAAATGTACATTCACGTCCAAGTAGGTGTAATATTTTAACAACTAATCGATGGTGAATGTTATTTATTGATTCAGAAAAATTATTTTATTCGACTTAATAGATAGATTTTATTCACCCCAAATTTCAATTTGTTCAGCATTTAGCAGTATCTAACATTTTCTTTTACAGAGTATTAGTGCTTGTAATACTGTAGGCCTGCTTCTAGGTTACTGTTATCTGGAAATTGGAAGGAAATGTAACAGGAATTTATTAACGTATATAGTAACAACAGGATCTAATCAGGATGAATAGAGATGAACTTTGGCGACAATGTGTCGAATGGCTTGTAATTGTTGGGGCTCTACCACCGGGTCACAAAGCTCGTTATCCTGATGCAGTAGTTTTCGATTTGGCACAAACTCTTCGAGATGGCGTTGTTTTATGCAACACACTCAATATACTTGCACCGGGAGTAATTGATGAATCACAGATTAATTTTAGAGCTCAAATGTCTGAGGTAAATTTTTGGTAAAGCAGTTTCTGTTTATGTTGTTTTGATGGTAATTTGTAGCAGATTGTCAAGCTGAACTTTTCACTATTCCGGAATTAGTCTAGAGCACTTTTAATCAAATCCAGAATGTGATATTCTCTTCTAAATTCATGACAACAAATGGAACATGCAATTGTCTGTATAACCTAGCATTACATAAAACGTTAGAATTGATTATGACCTTAAAAATGGTCTATCAAATTTGAGTGACGTTGTGTTGGGACATTCGAATCAAATCCCTTTTATTTAAAATCAAATTAAAATTACAGTTTTTTCCTTTAGATAGTTCACTCTTTTGAATCCTGATACGCTTTATCATCATCAAGTCATAGAAGACTTGATCATCATGTTCTATTGATCAAAATTTGACAATGAATATTTTTTTTACTTCTTCATTGAATTGCGGGGGTCGGGCACTGGTTACCCAATCAGCAATTTTATTTTGCCGAGCATGAGCCACAAATGAACTTTGCAATGGCTCATGCATAACAAAAACATGTCTGGCCTATATTTTTCTGACTATTATTCTACTGATTGTTGCGTCTAACTAGTCTTCCAAGTTATATGCCATTGAATATTCCTATGGTTTGTATTGAATTTTATAATATTTCTGTGATTCATGATTTGTGTAATAGACATCAAATTGAAGCAAGTTTACTGTTATAATTACAGTTCATACATATGGGACATGCTCAATGAATAAGTTTTAAAACTTTATTATATTTGCTTTTAGTTTCTCTGCATGCAAAATATTCGAGTTGTCACCTATACATTACACAGCTACTTCAGGATTCCATCAAATGAACTTTTCGATCCCCAAGATCTTTATCAAATGACTAATTTTGAAAAGGTAACTTATTTGCAATTCATAACTTGATGATTGATGGTTGGCATTTCGATTAGCTGCTGGTGGCCAAGCTGGTGAATAATTGAATGATATTTATCAAATTTATAAGATTGTATGAAAGAACTTTTAGAAGTACATAAAGTTAAGCTCAAATTGAATATCTGACTGTTTTGACCAATCAACTTGTCTTATGATTCATTGTCGACCATGTTCACTTTGCCATTTCAGAAAAACTTTTCAATGTTTTCACCTTATGTTTTTTGTGGTTTCATTCAGGACTAGATTTGATTTCCAATGTTACTTAATGAAAAAAGATAATGGGCCAGAAATGGCTGGAATGAAGATATACTGATACTGGTATCACTATTTGAAACATGCCATCCTTGAATCAGTAATTTGAAAATGCCTTTCCCTGTATTCTTGGCTTGTGATTGGAAAAGTAAGCGACATTATGCGGGTCTTATCCCTCGGATGATAACAATTGTCAAGTGTTTATCATTGACAGTTTTATTCCAGCGTTTTCTAAGTGAAACTTTCTGCCTGGCACTTGGCATAATACATGAAAAGACGTATAGACCTTTCTTATACTTGTGGTTGTGAGTATCTGTTAGAGTCAAGACTTTTACTTTATATTATATATATATATATATATATATATATTTCGCTATTATTGTTCTATATGTCATTTTAATCAGTTGTTCATTTTGTGAAGCATGCCCCAAAGATGGACAGGGATTTGATAGCACAATGCATTCGTGACTCACACTTAACAAAAAAAAACATCTTTGGTCGAAATTTTTCCTCACTAGAAAAACAGCAGAACACTATAAAGAATAACAACAAACTTCCGCTATTCTTGTTGGTGATTTGGTTCAGACAATTCAAAGTGAAACTTAGTGAATAGAGTAATTAAGTGGGGTAACGGAATTTTGTTTTTTCTTTGGTGTCTGTAGTCCTTATGTCATTTTTTTTTAAATTTTGGCAAAATAACTTTAAAACCATCAACACCCCTAATTCATAGCAGTATTCATGATTTTAAGCCTCTTTTTACAACCAAGTTATTCCACAGTTTGGTTGCTACCCCAGCCTCTCAAAAAGAAACATTTTAATTCTATTATGCATGACCTTTATTATAGAATATTAACAATTTGCTTGTTTTATCATGATGGGACGCAGATACATTGGCAGAATGCCAACTGTTCTGCCAGTACTCAGACACCCAAAGAAAAGTGGTCCCATCAGAAAAAAAATGGCGAATAAGGTATAAAATATGGCAAATGAGGAATAATTCAACACTACCAACACTGTTGAAAGAGACATTTTTGTCTTCTAGCAAGAGAGAAAATTTGCACATTTGCTAAATTTTCTTCTGTTCCTTTGGGTTCCTTTGGGTGTCTGCTACCTAGAGTAGGTGACATTCATTCACTTTTTCAAAGTCGTGCAATTCCACTGTAGTGCTTAATTTGGCAAACTAATATCGAGTATAATAATATCCTTCATATCAGATATTTGTTTTATGATTTAAATGATGTCTCACCGAATCGAAAGTGTTTAGCCAGTACCAGGAAATTGAGTTTGTTCATTAATATAATGACTGCTCAAGAATACATATTAATGTAGACATTGCATTGAAATATTCTTAGTCGTGTCAATATTAAGTGCTGTTCATAAAAACCAATGGGGAAAATTATGTACCTTGAGTATGGTAAGTACCTTTATTCAAAGCTTTCACCTTGAAAAATTCCCTCGTTAAATTCTAACAATATGCTTGTATATTGATGGTGAGAAGGTTTCTGAGTGGATTCTGGCATGCTGCTATAGTCCAAGTCCCTTCAGTTAAACATCAGATTAAAAATATCAACATTGTGCAAATCGTATCAGTATATTGCGTCAGTTAGGTAGTTGAAGAGATATCTTCCATTTTCTCGGATGTGATTATGCTCGTATATGTTATCTAGCTGACGTCTGATTCACAGCCACCACCACTTTACCCAGGGTGTAAAAACTTGGGTATTCTTATGTGGGCCAGATGCCTCATTTTTCAACCCGAGCAATCCTATTTGTCTGTATCGAGCTTTGATCCATTTGAAGGAGTATGGTAACTAACATATCAACAATATTAACCATGAAAATTTTAGTTTGTTTTTCAAAGCATATCGTAATATGGAATGCATCTGAGAAGATCCAAGACATTTCATATTTCTGTTATTCTATTCATTTTAGATATATTTTTTGATTGAATATTTTCCTCTTTGAATGTCTAAATCCTCATCCCTCATTTTTTCAACCGAATATGACCCAAAGACATTAAGACTGGCAGGATTACGACTACTCTACATCACAGACACCAGAAGCAAATAGCTGCCATCGAAAGAAAATTTAGCAAATGAGCAATATTTCATGATAAATCTCCAACTAGATGATTGAAATGGTTCTTCCTGAGTGCCTGGTAGCAATGAAACTAAAACAAAGCAATCAATACTGCTATGTTGATGGTTACACAATTTTTTTTTTCATTTGAAGAAAATGACATGAATATTTTGGAGACCCGAAGAAAAATAAGATTTTTTCATCACCGTGAATTATCCCACCTCAGCAATACAATCTATTACAATCTCGTATTTGATTGAATAATGACAATTGGGTACAATAAGTGAATGTGGTTTTCATGTTTAAAAATATCGTTAAACTTTAAAATTACATTAAGTGCAATTCAAACACTCACTCAATATTGCTGCGCTTTTTGGCTTGGCGTATTTTTCATTCCACTCATTTGAGTGGCCTCGTACAGTACCGATATTTGAAAATGTTCATTTGATATGGTGTTATTTGCCATTCGATTCGAAAATGAATGCGTCCCAAAGTGGTATGCCTATGACTCACTCACTAATAGCAATGGAAAAAAATGATTTTATTATGGATCTGAATTTGTCAGACTGTTATATATTGAAGTTAGTTTCTTCCTTATTGTTTCGTATTCAGTTGCCCACACTTGCATGTAGTTTCTAGTTTCGGGTCTATGATATATCCCATGTTCCAATTCTTGAACAAAACTCTAGTGAAATCTAGAATCTAGCATTGAACATAGATGGAGGCTATTGTGAAAATATTATTATAATATAGTCATTTCCATAGTTGATATTGTACAGATTCTTATTGCTCATGCTTAGGGCTGAACAGAACCGAATCATTTGGAATTCGAATCTGATTTGGACAATTATTTTTCATCTGAATCAATCACTAATTCTGTATAGCGTAAATAACAAGTATCCCCTTTTTACTGTTACAATTTGTCCAAATTATGAAAATTGAGGAATTTATAGTTACAAATTACTCTCTTAAAGGGAATAAAGGGAATGTATTTTCAGAGTTCAAATTCAGATTATTTTTCAACCACAAAATACAATCGATTTTGGTCAAATCTGA
Source organism: Styela plicata (assembly GCA_963675895.2). Lineage (NCBI taxonomy): Eukaryota > Metazoa > Chordata > Ascidiacea > Stolidobranchia > Styelidae > Styela > Styela plicata. Next base: position 7,052,703 of record OZ023143.1, on the reverse strand, counting down.
TTGCAATTTAATATTGAAAATGAAAATTCCGCTGGATTTAGCAAGTTTTTGTTCTTATGAGCGATTCACGATTAATTCGAATAATTTGTGGTTGGGATCATTGGAATCCCTGAATCGAATTGCCCAGTCCTACTGATGGTCTCTGTGATCAATCAATCATTTTAATGTGTAAGGAAATACCGCTCTCCCAAAATATATATTTTTATGTCATGCTAAGACATCTCATTTTGTGTTGAATAATTGATTTGTGACATGTCCCTGTCAGCATTTTATTTTGTCCAGCTTGAACCACATGTGGATCGTACCTTAGCGGCACGTTACGCCAGGGGCCCACACATCAAAATATGATTGAACATCATTTTTATACTACTTGTGAATATTTATATATGTAGTTGATTAATAATTCAAGCATTAAATTATGATATAATGAAGGATATCAAATGGGAGAAAATGTTATATAATCTGAAACAGAAACACTTTTTATGTGTATAATTTTCTATTTGAATTCCTTGTCGACTTGATCGTTATGTGGCTCATTACTGTAGCAAACATAGCATAGGCCAATCTTTCCATTGAAATACTTTTCTTAGTCATGATTTATCTGTGAGATTTAAAAAATTTTGGGTTTGGGAAAAATTTTGCTCGAATATAATTTTGTCCAAATCAAAAATTGTATTTTATCTCGAGCTCAAAACAGGTTTGGATAATTCTAAACAAATAGGCTGATTTTGAAACTGTTATATATGAATCCAATTTATAAAGTGCAAATTTTTTCCTTTTTAGGTGCTACATGCATTAGCCTACTTATCCAGCATACCAGAAATTTCTTCAAGATATAAGTAAGTTCCATTCTAATATTGTTGACATATTATAATTAACTATTATCAGGCTAATGCTTTGCATGGTGAGACATTAGGGATGTCGTCATCCAAATATTCTGTTGGAATTCTGATTCTGAATTCTATTACAAGTAATTTTACTTTACTCTGATTATGAAATTGATTAAATATGCAGTTAAATCATAATATAGACCTAATTTTATGTTGAAAATTTCGACATATATCATGACTTGGCTGGAAAACTGACCTTTCAGTTAGGTAGCCTTTCTTCCATTTATGTTTATTTTTACCACCGGTACATAATAAAATTTTCATGTTAATAAATAACTCATTGTTCTACATTGGTCATTGTTAATTGGATTTGTATAGAATTTGAGTATAGAGATACAATATTAATACCATTACCAGAAATTCCAATTCAAGCATGGTCCATTGACGGTTTTGCCCATAAAGTGAGATCCAATGACGATTAATACTTGTCTCAAATAAACTCTTTTCACTTTTTTTATTGAATATATATATATATATATATATATTGCCAGCATTAAACGTTTTGGCTCACTCTTTATAATATTATTAATATAATCATGCGACCCGGCCCGATAACAATGATAATATTATTTTATTTTGTATCATGAATAGCTTGGTTACATCACATCATGCAGTCTCGTAGCCCTGCCTCTATCATTTAAAAGGAAGTATTGGAGGTTGTGATTCATTTCATTCAATATGCGTCACTCTATCTTGACTAAGTGCATGCCATTATTTTATTATAGTCCCAGCCAGGATTTTTTGCTCAAAACATGTTCAGTAAGAATGCGCCACAAGTGGATCACGCCAACGAGATATGGTCCATCTATGGTTCATGCTTGACAAGACAAAATTTTGATAACAACGGCACAATGTTACTATCGGACTCAATCATGTTGCGTATTCTGATTATAAATATTATGTTGCTAATCATAAGAGGTTGTTCTTAGGTTCCCCGTGCTATTATATTTGATAATAATAATTATAATGCTTCATGTCATTTTGATTGCTTGTTTCGTTCATGAATCCATTGCAGATGTACTTGTTCATGTATTATGTTTCAAGGATAATAAAGTAAACAGCAATCAAAATTATTGTTTTTTTGAATATTATTTTATATGTTTCACTTTCACAAAAAATTTTGAAATTTTATTTTCTGACATATCACATTTCAATAACTTTAATAATTTAGAGTAATTTGACATTTTCAAATTGTGTTTCGCTCTTATTAAATTACTGTTTCGATATTTAAAATTTTTTAGAATTTTTATGAGCATGCTGTGAATTGCTAATGATTTGTCTGGTTTAGCATTTCCACTTTTAAATCAAGAATTTTCAGGTTATAGACAACTTATGAATAACCTTTTCTTTATTATTTATGATATTGAATGTCTATATGGGTCCAAGTTGTTCCAGGTCGTCAATGGTATTATAATTTATACACATATTTAAAGGGAGGCAATATTTTATTATGTCGCCTCTGTACTGATGGATGTTAAATATAACATACTTGAAGAAGTTTCCCAAACAAATTTTGTTTTGCAAAGCATTGGCCACATATGGACCGAGCCTAATCGGCACGTTCCATAAGTGACTCACGCTTAACAAAACATGTTTGATCAAAAACATTTCTGACTTGGTAACGATATTGTTGCTGTTAAAACACACATTTCAAATTCCAATTTATCAAATTTGATTAATCAATTATTTGTGCCTTGATATCGATAGGTGTTTGATCGACAGTTGCAAATTCCACCTGAAGCAATCATATATAATTCAATAGCTTTTTTCTAATATACATATTCGCATATTGGTACAAAGAATTTTTGATGTGTTTTTTTATTTGAAAATAACGACTTTAACAAATTATTCATATATTTTTATAATCTTAATCCAAAATTTTAACTATCGATGCTACATCGGTACTTAATATTTCTACATTTTGAAAAGGTTTGTTGTGAAAATGAGTGCTAATGCCAAATTCTGTTAATTATTTCCTGTATTTCTCCGTTTTTCTCAAGGTTCCAAAATTCTTGCTCATTCACAAATTCTTGTAGTTTTTTAAATTACCTTCTTAATACCGTAAACCCATTTTTTATTGAAATTATAAATACTGGTAATGGTAGAAAAAAATAAAAATAGTAGATGAAAATAAAGTAGCCACTAAGTAAGTTTTTCCATAAATTTTTGCGATTAAATCAGGTGAAAGTTCGAGCAAAAATATACTGCGGTTACAGCGGAAATTTAAAAATGGAAGTTGGATGTTCTTTAATTGATACTGTTACTTCTATCGAGCTTTAAAATTGAAGAGTAAATTTTTTCTAACTCTATTTTTTCTGTAACTAACTTTAAATAAAAGTTGAAATATTTTCCCGAGACCCATTATTGTTCTTAGTATTATGTAAAATGTGAAATATAAATTAGGAGGATTTCATTAAACGACACGCCAGTCAGTTCAATATCAGAATTGATATTATTAATAACCACCTCACACTGCAGAGTTACTGGTATCTGAATAATATTTAATTTCATGCTTATCAATTTTTATTGTTGGGTATTGATAAGCCAGTATTTTCAGAAAATAGAGTATTTATTATATTATATTAAAATGCCAGTTGCATTTGTTTCATTTTCTATCGATTTAGATCTGAACACATTTATAAAGAATATAGGCCATTATTGCGCATATAAAAACTTTGTGAAATACTCTTTGGATGTGTAGACCGTGCTTGAAACTTAAATTAATTGACTATCAGCAGCTTTCATTGGCAGTGACAAACATGAGCTATTTCTGTGTATATGCTAATACATATCCAAAACTGTTCAATATTATCCGCTTTCCACAAATTCAATTCAAATGGGAGAAATGAATTTCAATTCGGAAACTATATTGTTCAATAGTGTAATGATTCTGGTACCAATCCAGTTTGGTACGATTTCCAAGTTATTTGGATTTCGACTTATATGTAGACATGAAACTGCTATAATGTATGGTATTTTAGGTTGTTAATTTAACTGGTCTCGTAGACTATTTGTGGATTCATGATAAAAAATAGGAAATACATTTTTAAAGATAAAAAGTGAATATTAAATTAAATTTAACAAATATATTTAACAAATTATGTTTTGCCAATATTTTTTTGATTGGTGTAAATAGACTGATATCGAAAAATCCAAGCCTAAGCAGACTTTATTGCGATAATACTTTTTTTCAAGTCTTGGCTGCACGTGATTCATGCCTCTGTGATTCGTTTCAACAGTGTTTCTTGCTTGACAAAAGAACTTGGAAATAAGGAGTATAACATTGGCGTGGGACCTTTGCTTGTGGTTCAATAATATTCAAAGCCTTAATGGTTTCTGTTTAACTGTAGTGCCAACAGCAGTGTGAAAGATTTGTATTAAAGTGAAATGAATTTCAAATTTCTTCTGATGCCTTCCTTATATGCTCTTGGTCGGATTGACGTGGGACTAACTACTTATCCTTCTTTTATGCCTTTCATACACAAATTCATTTATGTAATGTTTCGTCTGGTAAAGGTAAGACTTTCTCAGACCAGCATTTCCAACAATGAAGATAAAAAGCATTAGCTATAAAAGTTGTACGCATAATTAAATTGTCATTGTAACCCTATTTTCACACCACGACTAAAATCTGAGGCTTTTATATTGTTATCTAATGCTTTTTATTTTTTATTGTCATTGTTAGAAATGCTAGTCTGAGGAAGACTTTCCTTGGTCAGACGAAACATTACAGAAATAAATTTGTGTATGTGTGTAGAAAGACTCTTGAACCTCTTGCCTTCCTTATGTTGGAATTATTCGCGGTTCATAAAATTTCTTTTGATACTGTTCATCCACTACAGTGTTTCTAATGTTGTGTGTGTTTGAAGAGGGGGTGATTGAAAAAGATCAGCACATCCTTGTCCACCCTCATTTCAACTTTGAAAATCAGCCACAAATCTGTGCTCATCTTTGTAAGCAGGGGAAAATTTCATTCGCCTGTTTAAATTTGCCACATAGACTTATTTTTACCTCTTTGTCGGCACTGGTTTCTATCGTATATCTGGACTTGAGTCTAAGCTTTTTTCTTTTGCCACACAGACCATTAGTATAATTGCATTTCAGGATCGACAGTAAATTATTTTTTCTTTTTTTTTTCTTTAGGCCATTTTATCCTTCGTCAAGATTGAGTACCCATCGATCCAGTTTTGAAGATGAAGATATTTATAGAAATCTACCAGAGCTTGCCAGGTAAGTTAATATTCTCAACTCAAGCATGGCTAATAGATGATCTGTTATTTATTAAAAGCATGGGTCATTTATAGCCCAAGCTTGAAATGTTAACAAATATTGATTTTCAAGATGCTAATTTACACCCATCTCGAATTTGCAGTCATGTGTGGTTTTGCTTGTATTGAAACCTTTCATTCCAAATTCAAAATATTATTACAATTGCGATGAGGTGGAACATCATTCTGTAATAATTGAGTTTTTGATCATTTGTGCTTTCATTTAAGTATTTTGTTAACTGCAGACGGTGCAGTGAAACTGTCAAGTTGAAAAAGAAATTGAATGTAAAATTTTTTGATTTTGTATCAACTGACTTTTAATTAAACTATTTTTATATAGGTATATGGAAATTTCTAAGTCTTGATATATATTGAAGTCTTATATCTATCTATCAGACCAAATTAGTAAAACAAAAATATATTTTTGTAGATTTACATGTATTTAAATATTTAATTACCTTTGATTAATGCTAATAAGTAGGGCTGTCCAAAGTATTTGACTCTATTCGGGATCTGCCAATTCAATAAATTATTTAGATAGACTTTTTCAGCCATTCTAACTCACGATAATCAAAAATGTATAAATTTTCTGAAAATATATATAAATGTAATTTGTATTGTATTTACTTGTTTCTTGGTTCGTTGATGATATAATATGTTCCAATATTCGATGCAAGATAAAAAATAAACATTCAATTTTGGACATCCAATTAGTGGCCATTTTATTTTACTTTACCATTGAGCATTTCATATTTTTTTCTCATCTTCATGCTATTAATAATCTGAAATATGGCCATTGTGTGTTTTAGCAAACATTTATCTTCTCGAACTGCTGGTAACGCAATCAGTGTCTCTGTGTTGTCTATTAGACATTTTCTTATGTGAAGCATGAGTCAGATGGAACGTGCCTTGACAGTACGAATCATCTATGGCACATATTTGACACTCTTCAGCAATTTTTTTCATTTTAAATGCATTGAAAAAACACTTAAGTGTGAAACAATATGACGTCCTTTCATCAAAATCCCCACTACTGATACCGTGCTTGAGGTTTTATTTTAGCGAAATTCTGCCTTGTTTGTTTTTGAAACTATACACTATTTATTCAATAAAAAAAAAATTGCGATTCTCTAGCAACTAAAATCAGAAAACTAGCGATAGAAATTTCGTCTGATAAGCTTCAATAAACAATATACATTTTTATTATTCTTATTAAAATCATTTTAAATTAATATAATTGAAAGTACTGTTTTAGGCATATTCAAGTCTTATTTTACAGCATAAATGTGAAATGAACACTGGTAGTAATATTAATGAAAAAATTAGTAAAAAACAATTAAAATGTGGATCAGAATTAGAATTTTTGAATTCATAATAGTCAAATCCTGATTTACAACTCAAAAAAACAGTTGACACTGAGGACGAAGTTATTAATAAAACCATGATGAGTTTGATAAATGTCTTTTTTATCAAATATAAAATTTTTTTAATATTTATCGTAGTTAGTAGTGGTCTTCGTAACTTATTTTAGAAAGTCTGCTATGTTTCTCAATAACCTTTTCAAAAATACATTTTAAGAACCAGGTGCCCAGTTAGCTCAGTTGGTAAAGCATTGGGAATGAATAAGCTTCGAGCTATGCATTTCTAGCGTCTTGGTTCCAATTCTGTGAGGGATGTTGATATAAGAGAGGTCTGCCGGACGTCTCTCTGCTGCAAAGTGGTTTACGTAAGTGCCACTCACGACTTCTTCCACCAACCCTGTTCATGCACAGGAAAAACGAGTAAAATGTTGAGCCGAAAAGCCTTCACCCCCGATTCGGAACTGGTGTTTGTACTAGAGTTCATGGTTCTGTGATATAGTATATCTTATCCTATTCAAATGATGTTAATTAGTGGTGAATCAAAAATGTTATCACCAACAGAACACAACATTGCATACCTAATTTTTTATACTTGGTTGAAACAGTTTTTTTAGGTGTCTGAATCTTTTTATCGTCCAAGAATTTCATTCACCACTCATTCTCAAATAATCTTCAATTTTTTGGTTTTATTCAGTGAGCGAGCACTGGCAGATGAGGATGAAGATTTGTATGATTCTGTACCTGAAGAAGTTAAAGATGAAGGAATCTATGGGTCATTGATCGATATCAAGAGAAATGCAAGTATCACTTCATCACAAAAAGTAAGTATATACAAGATTATCTATATTCTGTGGGTATTTAAAGCTTCTAATACCAGCATGATAACTATTAGACTAGACTAAATTGGTACATTTGACTGTGATGGGTTTTCAACAATAATCCCTTTATAAGGGACTTGAAAATTGTTCAAATGGCAGCAAATTGCTTCTGTTATGCAAATAATCCTCAAAATACCAATACCATTTGTCTTTTTTAAATAGTGTTCCTATTCCCTTTATTAAAAGGCACATGAGACCTGAACCTACAAATATTATGACATTGTTATTACATTATTTACAAAATCCGTTCACTGAATTGCTATTCCGCTTTTCGGTGTAACTCGATACTGCTGAATCTTGTAAGATACACCTATCATGTAATTGGATCAAATTGACCATTTGTAATAGGTCTTTCAAATCTAAATATCTCCATGTAATTGAGGATAATGAGTAGAGCACACAAGGGTGCCGGTGGTTTTATTCTGCAGTTGTAAATAATTATAACCAAATGTCTCCTCAAGCATGAACCATAGATGGACCATGTCTGTAAGGTTTGATCCTTTTATGGCTCACACTTGATAATTAAATACCTTTGTTGTAATATCGTAATCGGCCACTATGCAGCAATTAGTTTAACATCTATGGCTCAATGACTTTATTTTCACCTGTTTTATTTATAGCCTTTGGCTGGTTATCATACTTGGTATAAATAAACTATTGTTAGAATAGAAGTTTATATTAATACTAGCGGAAGACAATTAGTTTGATTATAGTTGTTATATACCCAATTCCCTTTGTGAAAACATAATGGAAACAAAACTGGAAATATACCTAATTATCTGCTCCAAATTAAAAGTAAAATTACTAGTTATTGCCAGCTAAGATGTGGTTTGTTTGTATCACTTGGCTTGAAACGACATAATTCTCATCCTGCTGCTTGCAATTGATGTGACCAATTTAAACCTTGCTCATATTCCAACGTACACCACATTATGCTGTTTTTTTGCATATTTTATGTGGCCAGCAATAATTTTTTATCTGGAATTTGATGGGTAATTCTGTTCACTAAAACGTCATTTTCCCATATAAATTGAACCACACACTCAACTTTAATATTAGTCCATCTAAAATATATATATGGGTCTTATTAAACCATAAATGTGTTTTAGTTTACCCTAATCGTGCAATTGACAAACTGACATTATCTTTCTTTATCGCTTGCTTTGGAAGTTTATCTTCAGTCCGGTACCTCATTATGTAAGTTGAAAGTGTGTTTAAGATTTAATGGTTTGAGTTGTCTTTTAATGTCGAGTTTGTATTCGTGCTGTAATGATACTCTGTGTCTTATCGGAATAGTTGGTAGGGATGGGCAAATCGAAATAATACACTTTTTTCGCCTTCCAAAATAATTTTTTTCAAACCCGTTTTGTCATGTCTCGACTTACTGACGGATCGCGCCGCAGAGGCGCGATTCATCTGTGACTCATGCTTGACAAAATAAAATTTTAATATTAGGTAAGGATGTTTACTTGAATAGAAATTCGAAATATCTAATTCTATTCCTGACAACATATGAAACATTGTAGTATTACACAAATGCAATGGAGATTACCAAAAAGTCAAGTATGGTTCCTAAACTTTGTACATATGAAATAAGGGCGGCAATTAGACATTGAAATTAATTTTCATCATATTGGAAAATGTTTGTTTCGTTTAACCTATAAATGATGATTCCATTACTGTGTTCTTATAAAATTACGGTTTTAAGATTAGGATAGTTCTTAAATCTAAATCTTTCCGATAAGCTGCTTTAAAATGCCCATCCCTAATGAAGTTGATTATCACAGAATTCTGAAAGAAAGTAAATTATGAATTTCGACTGTTGATACTCCAAATCAGCGACATAAAAATGTATCGACAATTTTAAAATTCCAAATTTTTTAGAACCAGTTCCGATTAACTCATTCGACATATGATAATAAACAAAGACATACATCTTGAAAATTTAAGAAGCAGATTGCTCGATGCCAATTTGCTATGATAAAGCATAATTCCAAATAGAATGTAATCATAAATCATAATCGTAAATGTAGAACGGATTTGTAATTCTGGATTATGGTAATGGTAGAAATTTGCAGAGGAATTTGTGTGAATCCAGTAATATAACAATTTGTTCCTAGTTTTGGTAGTAAGGATATCTTTATCCAAATATGTAGCTATTATAGACTGTTGATTGTAAATTTGTTTTTTTTCGAATATTCTGAATTGAATAATTTTGCATTAAAATCAAATTGTCTGACAAATGTATCAATGTGAATTTGATGTAAATCCTAATTTTAGTGCAAATGGGTCAAAATGAAGCTGAATTGAATTTGGTTAATCATTTTAACTACCGTCCATTTTCTTGACATCTCTGATTGGTAGTATTCTAATATGAAATTATAAGTTTTGTGAATTCTCATGTAATTTGTCAATCTTCAACATGGTACTTTCTTGTATTGTTTGTAGATCGCTATTCTGGATGGTAATTTGTAATAATTTTTCATTCTATTTCAATAAAGATAAAGATAACTGGTACCCATATTTTTGACATACTTGATTTTCATTCCGAAATATTTTTGGTTAATATTAATAACAATTATATTGAGCACTTCTAAATATTAATATCTTGTCCAAAATCAATACAATCAGTAACTGAAATGTAATGTTGCCAATTTGCAAGAAATGTGAGCGAAAACGAAAAAAATAATTTGTTTTAAAATAGTGTGGTGTTGGTGATATTCTGATATCCTTTTTGTGAATTTTTAAAGACCTGTTATTCTTTAGATAGAAAATGTTGCCAAGCTTTGATTTCAACTAGATTTTTCACTTCCAAGTAATATTGATTGATTCTCGATTATAATCTCCCAATTATGCTTCATTAAGCAAAATGAACTTAAACGTCAATTATAAGACACATTTTTTCAGTTAAACATTATAAAGATTGTCCAGAGTTAACATGAAAGTTTAACAAACCAGATCTCTTCTTAATTTCCAAATTTTTTTCCATTAGGGTCTCTAATGGATGGCTTCGCTATGCCACAGTCCCATCTGTCGGTGTGCAACAACTTGTTTTTTTTTGCAAATCGTGCAATCTCTGTCTAAAAATGTCTGCTCTAGTTTTAATAATCCAAAATTTGGATTAATAAAACTAGGGCAGCCACTTCCGGGGTTCAAAAATTGACATGTAATTGAATATTGAAGACAATGCTATAATTCATCTCGATCCCTGACCAAATCGCCATCCATTGTTTTTGCCAATTTGTTGACCACTTTCTTTAATATCTTACTTCTTCATTTTAGTTAGATAAACGTGGCTGTTGTATCCACGAGATTGTTGAGACGGAAAATAATTACGTTGCTCATCTCGATATGATGGTCGATCAATTTATGCTTCCACTGCGTCAACTTTTATCAGAGCAAGACCTTAAAATTATCTTCATGAACATAGAGGTGGGTATGTCAGGATTCAAATTAAATACTTGGGATGTGTGGGTTTGATTTTCACTCATTTTTGCAAATTTTGTTTGATTTAAATTTTTTAAATCTCCTAATTCGAACCCTGGTGTATATGATTTTCACCCACTCTTAGGTGGGCATGCCACTTGTAAATTTAAGACATGAATCGATTTGGATATATGTTTGATACGGATAATTTGTATACTAACTTTTGTTGTATTTCATCAATTTCAAATCGCTATATAGCGATTCCATATAGAAATTTAAAAATGATGATTGTGCCATATATATGTATATATATATATATATATATAATATAATAATATATATATATATATATATATATATATATATATATATATATATATATATATAAACTTATATTTTAGTTTTAGTTCCATATTGTTCTATGTCCTGATTTGCAATTGGTTTTGCATATTGCATAATAGAAATATGACTGCTATGCGTCAAAAGACTATGGTGCTTGAGTCATCTTTATTGTTTTACTTGGTGACAATGGAATGTAATGCTGATTAGAATAGGATATCCCTTTATTGTCAAATCTAAAGCGAAGAATCTAATCGATTCGGATCTGTTTCTAATGATTTGAGTATTCATTCCTGTGATTCGATATGACTTAGCAAGGATATTAGGCTCACAATTCATCGTATATACTAAACTTTTGAATACGAGTTTTCATATCATTTTTTCTGGATGGATCCATGACAGAAAATTTACGCATGGTGATTCTGAAACTTTCTGAACAATTCAATGTTCGTCAGACTTGGTGTCTTATTTTTTGTCTGTTTTAGTAAACTTCCACAAGGCTGTGTTGATGAATGTGAGGCACTCATTAGTTTTTATCACATGCTAAAAAATTTTATGTCAAAGGATTTATTGTTGACTATGACTTTTGGCAAATTTTCTTGAAATTAGGTCCCAATTAAAGTTTCAGAGTAGCTTAGCTAATGTTCTTCCAATTTGTGGTACAACTCGACATATGTCACTGATGGGTTATGTGGGTCATTCAAATATTTTATTCGGTTTGTGCAATAATTTTCAATGTAAACCCAGATTTGCAGAATGTAAGCTACTCTGTGCTACTTGTGCACCTGAAGAAAATGACTGCCACCAGAAGAAAACGTGGCAACTGGGCAATATTTCGTGATAAATCTCTTGCTAGAAGATTAAAATGTCTCATTTTGAATGTCTACTAGCAACCAAACTCGAGAAAAAGGCTCAGTCAGAATCATCAATACTGCTATGTAAAAGCAGTGTTGATGATTTTTAAGCTTTATTGTCAATCCTAAGAAACTGACATGAACATTACAGACTCCGAATACATGAAAGTAATGCCAATAGTATATACATGAATGTTATGAACATTATAGACTCCGAATACATAAAAGTAACGCCAATAGTATATACATGAATGTTATGCCAATAGTATTATATAGTGTTTATTATTATTTTGTTTTTTTTAGCAACTACGACCAATTCATATTAGTTTTCGAGAAGAACTTGCCAAATTACAGAGAAACAGTCAGAATGCAAAGTTTAGTCAGCCTTTTATAAAGTACAGGGTAAGTGGGTTTTATATTACATAACAACCATATTTTCCCAAGGTGCCAGCATCTTGTGAGTCCCACCTCTCTCAATCAATGACACTATGCTGCGATATCAGAATTAGAGATGTGCTGATGTTTCTGTATCCGTGCTATTCATTATTTGCATTGGTTTACAATAATTTTTGTCAATTATTTGAAAGATACTAATTCTACTAAGTATTTTAAACCCATGCATGTTTGCGCTTGCTTTTATGCAAAGGTACATTGATATTAAGTTTAGACGATAGTGGGCTCACACAATAATAAATGGATGCAAACGATCTTTCGCTTGAGGAATGGGTCCAAATATATACGAATTGAAATTTATTTCAAGTACTCGATGCCGGCACTTTGTCGATATCCATATCAGAATATTAATTAAGAATATGGGATTGTATTTGTATTGTTATTAGTAAAAATTATCTTTTTGGTTCATCACTAATAATTTTCTTACTCATTTGTGATAGTAGTATTTTTACATAACCATTTTCTGCCTTTTCAGGAGAAATTCTTGGTGTATGGAGAATATTGCAGTAACTTGGTTGATGCTCAAGATCGTTTGGAAGAATGTTCTAAAAACCAGGATATTCGAAATAAAATTGAGGTGAGATATGGCTTGTTAAGTTTTACTGCTTCTGGCACTTTTATTTGCACGAAGTATTCTTTAGTATTTTATGCAATTGCAAAAAATGGAGTTTATATTACAAAATTGATAATCACCGAAGAGAAATACTTTTTGCAAAATCAGGATTCTATCATGATCTTATAATGTGCATATGTTTGCCATTAATCTGGGCTCAAACCACTTTGAATTGATTCCTCTCTGATATCTGGAAGTTCATTATTTAAGGGCGACACAAAACGTGAAAAAATTTATTGGACATTTGATACGCAACCTCTTTTCATAAATCTGTCATTCAAATCAGTTTTGTGTATAGATTGCAAATCTGAAAATTGCGTTGCTGTAAAAATCATGTTCAATTTTTTTTGCGAAAAGTAATATTTTGATTACTGCTGAGATCCCAACAAAAATACCTCACAAGAGTATTAAGGTTCTTCATGTTTTATTTCTGCTCATATGTAACTCTTTGCACAATAGTGGTTTTGAATAACTTATTAAATGTCTTGTAAAACCACACTCTGAGCAAATTCAGATAAAAAATGAAACACACAGCAAGCCCAGATTAGAGCCTGACCGATATATTGGCCTAATTTTGCTGTTTACTGATGTATCGGCAGATCACAGAAGCAGTCGATAGTATTGGCCAACCAAAAATGGACATAAAATAACGTGATTTTTATTTAAATGGCGAAATTGCGCAATATTTTTTTTCATCTCTGGAAATTCCCAGCAGATGTTATTTACTCGAGATGAAAGTTCATTTCCTTCGCAAAAAATTGTCTAGTAAGTTCATGTTAGAAATATGGGAGATTTTTCAATGAGTTTCACGGAAGATAAAATATTGGGTATTGGTGGTCAAAGGTGGTCAAAATATCGATATTGGGTGCAAAAAAGCAATACCGGTTGGGCTCTAGCCCTGTTTCATAAGCAACTCGAGCTTAACCGAATGAAAAATTCTTCCATTTTTTAAATAAAATTCAAGAAAATGAAAATGAGGATTTGTCATTCGATTGAAAATAAATTTATCTTTAAGTGAAAACCCTAATTGCATACTATAGTTAACTTCCCCCATCTAATATTTCAGGATTGTCAAATGAATTCAAGTCGAAATAAATTTAAACTTCGTGATCTACTGTGCGTACCTATGCAAAGAATATTAAAATATCATCTCCTTGTAAAGGTATATATATATTTTTATATTTGTCATTATTATTAATATTTATAACTTTAATATTTTATAATTCCTGTGAAAACATTTCCAAGAATTGATGTTATGCTTATCCACACACCTAGGTATTTTTAAATGCTGATTTAACCTATTTTGCCGTTAAAATTTTTCGAATTGCAAAGCAATTGCAAATAGCAAAATCATAATTTTACTGCAAAAATTTTGGGAATATCAGTTATTTCAATTTATCTGAACTTTTGAAATATTTTTCCCTCAACTATAATATTTTGAATGTTGTTTAAACCAAAATCTCTCTTAATTGATGGCACCATCAATGGCCCATGCCTGACGCAAGTGATATTACCATATCATCTCAAACTTTATGGAGTATTAATGATTGAATATTTTTGACTTTTTTTATATATATATATATATATATTAACTTACGACATTACGACATACGAATATTTTTGACTTTTATTAACATTAATTATATATAAAGCTTTAGTAAAAATGGGAAACTATTAACATGAATTGTCAAAAGCTTTAGAATAATATTCCATTGTCAACCCAAAATATAACCCAAAGTTTAAAAGCCTCATGAGATGAGCAAGTGAAACTTTTTGGAAAAGTCAGGTCGCAGCATGCAACGTTCTTTATTAATGGTTAAATTTAGATGTAATCAGCACATGAATTGGGTATTCACAGTGGATGTTCCTTTTTTGATATTTCGGACTTTGAATTAAAAGTCGCAAGCACCAAAAATAGGAAGGCATAGTTAAATGCTTTTTACACAGACTCCATAGCTCTGATTTCCGTTTTTTGGTTCTCCATTTGTATCCATTGCTAATAGGCCATGAAATCTGATTATCTTTTTGTAAGATTGTTATCCTTTTAAATTTAGTTTGCAATTATTTGAAGATTTGCTCATACTGAAGTATTGAATTTATTACCAAAGTGTAAGATAATGATATCACACTTTTCAAAATAGAGTTTTTGTCTCAAGATGTGATTTGATTCAGGGATTATTTATCCGGTCAAAAAGTTAAAAGCATTCTTTAAAGAAAATCAAATCAAATAAAAACTGGAATGAATCACAAAAATGATGCATACTTGAAAAATACTAGGTTTATACCATAATTCCGTTGATTCGCTTTGTTTGACCTTCACCTTTCATTTATCCTTTATCATCATATTTTCAATATTTATGTATCAGGAACTCAACAAACACACACCAGAAGGTCATGCTGATAAACCAAACATGCCACAAGCGCTCACAGCTATGCAGGTAAACTGGCTAAAGATTTTCTTGTGTCTTATTATTATTTTGGATATTCAAACATAGACTGGGAGAATGACAGCTAAACTGCTATTCAGACACCCAAAAGAAAATGTTACATTAGAAGAAAATTTAGCAAATGGGCAATATTTCATTATTATACCTCTGGTTAGAAGATTTAAATGTATCTTTCCAGTGCCCGGTAATAACAATACTATAGAATAGGATTCCAACATCATCAATACTGCTATGAAAGATCGTGGGGGTGAGGATTTCGAAGCATTTCGCGAGAATCAGCTGGCATTCAAATCCTGTGAATGATATTCCTTGACGTATTACGCATTTTAAGGAACTTCTGTGCAATAAGAACAGCTTTTCTTTAGTTGTCTGGTTGAGCATTGAATGGTGAAATTTAGCTTAATTTATCAGCAGCCCATGCTTTGTCAATTGTATTTTTTGCTCAACAACCCTTTAATGTCGTTCAGGATTTTACGAAATCCTGACAGGTGGCGTATCACATTAATTATGTATTTGCTGTGTGGTATTATATTCTTTTACAAGAGTATTTATTTTTGAGAAAGCGGATTTTGTGTACACATATTTTACAGCAATTCTCAGTAATGGGGGAATATTTCGACTATTAACCTCCAGCGACGTATTATCCTCTTATTTAATACCTGAAAGAATTATGCAAATATTAGAAATGCTTTATAAAAATACTCGCTCTGATAACGTGCGGCTGTAGAACAAATTTTTTGTGTTTTGTTAAGTATGAGTCACTGATGGAATGGTCCCCAAGGCGTGTTCCATCTAAGACTCATTCTTGGCAAGATAAAATTTAAAAATTTAAAAGGGTTGCTGAATGTACAATTTAATTTCAAAGGTTTTTTTTGTGAATTCTCGAGGCTTTTTCAGTGATCTTAGGCCTATATTTTGATTCATTTGATCGAAATTTTATATCGCTTAAAAATATTCTTTTGAAATAGTATTCGGCAGTATTTTCAAAGGTGGAAAAATTTAACATCTCTGTTGTCAGGTTTGAATCGAATAATTTCCAACAGAGCGAATTATACATTCTAATCAACAAAACTGAATAAGCAAAGGCAAAGCAACCAGAAAATTATCACATATAAAATTCACTTTATTTCCTAAATCAGTTAACTCTTTTAATTAGGTTGAATTTTGAAATTAGAAAAATGGAATTGAAGACTTTATGAATTTGCCCATTACGAATCAAAGTGAATATTATTGATATCCCCTACCAAGAGGTACTTGGTAATATCATAATCAAATCGTATGCACCACCCCATAGAATCAAATCATTGACTGCATCTGACTAACTGTTACCGATCTCCATGGGAATGATATCGTTCTTTTTTTGCTAATTGCTCCATTGAGTAGATTAACTGAGCAAAGCCTTATTACCAGAAGCTAATCATGGGAAAATAAGATATGTGCTGTTTGAAAGAAAACATACTTTAGTTCGGGCGAGCCTACCTTATTTCTTGTATACTGGTATACCAGGGCTGTGTAGTCGGACTTGAGTAGTCTGAGCTTGTCTTCTATTATAATAATAGGCTTCCATACTAATAAAATGATTGCTACATATTACCTCCACACACATAACTCTGTCAATCATTGTTTATGTTTCTGAATAACTTACTGTAATAAAATACAGTTCTCTGAGAAAAATAAAAACATTTAGTCCGTGGTTCGTCAACAACTTCCACCGGCACCACCTAAAACCAGAGCCGAGTTGTGAACTGATCAGTTTCAATAGCCATTTTCTACATAAAATTTATTAAAGTTTTACTTCAGACATTAGTATAACAAGAAAAACAGTATAACATTATTTCCATATATTATGATTTGTTGTATTAATTCAATCATGTTCTCTGATGAAAGAATTGCATACAATTATTGCATTTACTCTGTCCGTTATACATTCCATTAATTTTGTGGGATATAAAATAGGTATTGAAAAATTGAGTCTGAGTCGGTTGTTTCACAAACTGGGGTGTCGAAGTCGATTCCTTCTATTACTTCATTCCATTTGGTGACTTAAAAGTAGAAGTGGTAGTAGGGAGCCCGCATCACTACCGTTCTGGCTTCGAATCCCAATGAGGAATGAATATATGCGAGGGGTCTGCTGGACGCTTTGCCGGTGCACAGTGGTTCACGTAAGCGGTGCTTAGGGCTTGGCTACCTCAACCAACCATGTCCATACACAGGAAAAATGAGTACAAACGTTCACCCTTGATTCTGAACTTGGTACCCACAGGAGAAGTCATGGTTCCCCATATGGTTAAGCTAATTCTCTGCTTTCCTCTCCCACAGGATAAAAAATTCTGTTCTATCCTTGGCATCTTTTAGAATCCATGTATAGCAAAATTTTTTATAGAAACTTCACTTTTCACTCTTTTTTTTTCTCAGGAATTATCTTTATATATCAACGAAGTGAAGAGAGATAGTGAAGAATTGATAAAAATTAATCAGATTGAATCCAGATTGGAAGAATATGATCAGGTGAAGTTCTGTAATATATTGTTTAACAAATTATTAAAATCAATCATAATTTATTCACAGTTGTCATCTAAATTTTCTTGAAATATAATTAGCTCACGCAAGGGAGACAAAAAATTGTTTTTATTTTTTGGTGTCCGAAAAGTTCATATAATTTTCTTCTGATGAACAAAGCGCTTTGAAATTATCAACACTGCTATTTTATAGTCTTCGTGAAATTTGGATTTTATCACACAGTCAGAAAGAGACATATCTTGAAAATATATATCTTCAGTTGCTAAATGTTCTTCTGGTAGGACTTATTTACCATGGGTGGTCTCACAGATGGACCATGCCTGACAGAGTGATACTTTAAAGACTGAGGCTTGATAAAAGATGTTTGGATGAACTTTCTCTAATTGGTCAATACTATCTATATTATGCTCAAGACTAGTCTCGTAATTATATTATACTCAAGACTAGTCTCGTAATTGTTTAGGTCAAACAATTAGACCGACAAAAAATTAGTTATGTCACAATTTCATTTTTTCTTAAAATCTTCCCACTATGAGAATGTAGTTGTACTATATCTTTCCTTCAATTAGTTTATTAGTGCCAAGCATGAGCCACAGATGGAACATATCTGAAAATCTTTCCAATATGGTGATCCCCCATGATATATTTAGATTTCCTTTGTTGAAAGGATTGCGGTCATAATTTGATCAAAAATAAATAGAAGTGAACGATATCCACTTAAAAGAGGAAGTAGGGCAATAAATTCTCGCCCCGTGTAATTTATTGATTTTTTTAATTTCATTAGTCAATCCCCTTGAGAGAATACGGAAGGGTACGTTACGATGGAGAACTCAAAGTAAAGTTCGCGGATGACAAGAATCAAAGCAGCCGATACGTGTTTTTATCTGATAAAGCTCTCTTCATGTCGAAATTAAAGGTTTGATTATTAATTATAATTTATATATTACTTATTGATATTGATAAATATGAAGCAAAGATGTTGTGAGGAATGATATATTCAAGAGGTTAGCAGGACACCACACCCACGCACATTGGTTCATTTCACTGCAGGTTATGGCTTCAACCCGGTCCATGCACATGAAATGAGTAAAAAGACTAGGCTCAAACCTTGGAACTATCCTGCATAAGGGGCCCTGGTTTGCCATATAATGTCAAGCTGTATTGCCAACTTTTCTTTCCCATAGGATAAGAATGAGATTCTGTCCTGTTCTTGTTATGAATTTCAATAATATGCATGTCAAGTTTATGCTGCACTTTAAACCGAATGCTGCTTTATTGGGATGGTGCCAGAGATATTTTTTCAATTGCTGCTTTCGAGGGGTTGGTCAACCACGTCAAATTGTCTTCAATAATCCACATCAGTAGATTGGCCAATTGATTGGTCATCTAGGTGTAGTCGATCTTTAGTTCTAGCTTGAACACAACAATACACAATCAAAATTTTACACTTTTAATTTAATGAATGTGTTGATTCTAAATCTATGAAGAATTTATTGTAAATGTGTATTTTATAATAATCGAGAGATGGAATTGCAATAGCAGTATTGATGATCTCAAAGTTCTTGACTCTTCCAAAGAAAAAGTGACGCAGCATTGTCAGACACCCAAATGCAAAACAAGATTCTGTCACATTGATACTAATCAGAATAAATTCATCATAATTAAAGAGCTCACATTGAGATTCACATGTTACCGATCTGAGTAAAAATTCTTTTTTGACAAATTCATCTAAATGTGGCAGCCCTATTTATAAGCACTACAGTTCATCAATGCTTTACCAGAACAGAATTTATGTTAATTTTTCACACAGTTACCTTTTCAAGAGGTACGAAATATTAATTAATATTATCCCAATCAGATAAAAAATAAGATTAATATTCTGAGGGTAATGAAGCAAATATCCCAAATAGTTCACAGAATTTTCATCGTATATTCTCATATGTAAGTTATTGCATCCGACTTGCATGCTAATGAGCCGTACAGAGTTTAGAGCGATGCCATTTTTGGCATGCATTTGAACAAACATTTGAATCGATGTGCTTTAATAAAGATCTTAGATTAGAATATTTGATTCAGAGAAAAAACACAAGCTTTAATAAACATATGCGAGGGGTCTGTCGCATGCCTCCCCAGTACATGGTGCAGACTGACAGAATGCCAACTACTCTGCTAGTCAGACACCCATAGAAAATGGATTCCCCCCGAAAAAAAACACAGCAAATATTTCATGGTATATCTGTGGAAATATTTCATGATATATCTGTCGCTAGAAGATCTTGTTTTAAGTATCTGGTGGAAGCCATGCTGTATGAAAAAAAATTTAAATCATCAATACTGCTATGAAATACTCTGCTCACTGGTGCACTGTCTGTGACTTCCTCCACCAACCGTGTCCTTGCACAGGTAGAATGAGTAAAATGTTAAACCAAAACTTTCATAGAGGAATGTCGTGGTTCGCCATATGGTTGAGTTGTTTTTTCAACTCTATTTTTTCCGGTAAGATAACATTAAAAACCCTCTCATCTCCTTACCTTTTTACATTAAAATCACTCACCAGAAGGTGGCTACAAAGAGCAGTGTTTTAATATATCAATTTACTCGAAGAATGGATTAATCTTAAATATACTTACTGCCTTCTCTATCAAGCTTGAAACCTAGCCTAACATACAATTTTTCTATATCCCATGCTTGTTAGTTGAATATGCGTTGATAATTAATATTGTTCCCCCTTTTTTAGAATGATTCATATATACTGAAAGATTTGATAAGGTTGGAAGATATGCAACTTGATGAAATGCCAAATCAGAAGCAAACTGGTGGGAAGGTAAGAAAATATCACGTTATTGAATAGTAAATTTTGTTGTTCTGAAAGTCTAGTAATATATTAACATTCCCATATTTCTATAGGAGGGCCTCTATGTCTACATCAGATGCATGACATAAGTTTCCTAGAACATTGAGGAAAGTTTTCTTTGCTGATATTAAGGTTTAGTCTTGTGCTACGAACTTCTTGTTCATACGCAAAGATCCTATTCTATTCGCCGGTTATATTTTCTAAGCCTCAATTGGAACAAGCAAAAAAGATTTTTCATTTCCCTACTCTAGTCTATTTCTTTACTTCAATTTCTAATTCTTATACATATGTGACCCATCCTATAGTGACAAATGTGTCCAACATATTTTTTTTTGTATTTTTTGACGGCGTTTCCAGTTCTATTAGGAATATTTTGCTATAGGAGTGCATCATCTGGCATTACATGTTGTAGTAGGCCTTCGCCTTCAAGTGACGATCAGTCGGCTCTTTTTAGGCACTGCTTCCAGCCTTGCTCAAAGTGAATTGAGATTTGCACCTACATCTCCTTATGTATAAGGTCGCCTGAGTGAAAATCTAGTTCTAGTTTTTGCAAGTCACCTTTGAAACATTCGCTTGAAACTTTTGTCGGATCATATTGATATCATGGTATTCTGTTTTGGAATCAGCTGAATTCAGAATTAAAAAGTCATATGGACAAACCCAGTCGAAAAAACAACTAAAACAAACATGTTCTATTAAGCACGATCCATCAGTGACTCACGTTTGACAAATTACTGATTCGGTATAGCTGTGCATAATGCTTAATTATTCCTAACGCTTATTCAACTGAATGAGCAAGGTAATACTTGAATTACCAACGATAAAGTTATGTGATTGACTTCATATATAAAAGATTTTTAAATACTGCTGTCATATGGCATCTATATTGACTATGTATTTGTATTTATTTGTTCTTTTCTACTTTCAGTGGAGTTGGTGTTGGAAATTGTTTTCAATCAAACAAGGAGTTCGTAACTACATGCTTTATGCTAAAACAACACATGAGAAAGCGAAATGGTTAGAAGCATTCAAAGACTCAGCGTAAGTTAAATGTGTCTAATCTTTTAGATCGGCAAAATGCTTGTTATGACACGTATATATTATACCTTCATTGGAATAGAAAAATGAGTTTTTTTTTCAAACATGTTCAAAAGCTTTTTTTGATAATACCAACCAACCACTGGCAAAATGCCAGCTGCTCTGTTATTCAAAAGTTCAAAGGAAATATGCTGAATCAAAAGAAAGTTTAGCAAATAGGCAATGTTTCATGATATATCTATTGCTAAAAGATACAGATTATCTGATGTGTAAAGATCAAATTTCTTTAGCGATCAAACTGTATAAAAAATTTCAAGTTTGTCCCACTGATAGATTGAGCTATCCTGACGCAGTGATACAATCCATCATTGGCTCACTTCCCCAGATGAATGAAAATTTGTGTCACTGATTAACCAATATTGCTATACCATTTTCAATTTAAAGGGTGTTACTCACCAGGGCAGATACCACTTCTGCACTTTATTATAACACATCAGCTCAGTCCATTTAGATTTCAGTTGCTTTTTTATACATTTTATGTTGCTCTCTGCGACATAAGTGGTCATTAGTTGGGCGCATTGCTTTAAATGAGTGAAAAAATAATTTAAATTTATAAATTAGAGCCGATTTTTTTTTGTCTCCGAGTTACTTTTTCCTGAAATTGTCAATTCAATAATAATTTGGTTTTCAAAAGGTGTTAATTTTTATTTACACATTTTAAAATTTACATTTGTTGAGGCTCAAATATTTCTAGTCGATGGCAAAAAAATCCTATTAACGCTTCCCCACTCATAATAAAGTCCCAAACCGTAATCTGATTGTAAAAATTCTTGGATTATGTGGGATGAGTACGAGACCTGTTTTGTGTTTACATTTTCACATGAGATTCGTGTAATCTTATTTTGTGTAAAATTTAAAAAACCACTGACCAAGTTAATCGAGCAATGTCACATCTTTGTCTCGTTACTTGTATCGTGTCAAGCATGTGTTGTAAATGAATCACACCTAATCGGTGCATTTCATCTACACCTCATGCTTGACAAATTTTTTTTATTGTGTTGTCCGAATTTTTTATAAGGATTTGTATGTAACACTTCGCTAGACATAGTTTGCTGGACTCAAAGTTTGTGAATTTATTTTACTCTCAATGGTACAAGTACCACGACTCTGTCTAAAAAATTTATTCATCAAAAACTGTGATCGAGCTTGTGGCACATTCGACTCTTGCCGTGCACACACTGACCATTTATGGTACATGCTCGAAAATACAATTTCTCCTAATGGATAGCGTATTAAATTACGAAGTCATTCACCCATACCACGTTTCGGTTTTGAGTTTCCAAGTTTTTGTGTATATACAAAACTCCGGGTTCATTCAATAGTTAAGTGGAAAATAGTGTTAGGATTAGATTAGTTTACCATGGAATGAGTCCTTATTTACAAGTGAGGGGAGACTCGAGAGTAGATGATTTTAAAGTTGTAGGTTAGATTAGTGTCAAGAGAGGATTTTGTTATTTAGTATCGGTATAAGTGTTTTTGCGGATGTTTGGTAAGGACAACCTTTTGAAAAGTTATAACTTTCAACTTGAAAGTAAGTAGATCGATGAGGGGAAATGAATATTGGTTAATCAGTATTTATTCTTTGCAAGGATGGTATGTTACGAAAAAAATGTGATTTCCAGTTATTTGAATTCTCATAATTCGTCTTTTCAGGCTATGACGAAAATTCATGTTCGCTTCTGATGTGTATAATACCTTTGGTAATAGGTTGGTTCTAAGCTGAAAATGGTTTGCATTTTCACTCCCGATTTTGATTAGAAAAAGGACGTGAAAAAATTCTAAATATCCTTTTTTGGAAACTCTGGTGAATTTTCTCATTGAATATCAAGTTAACCTGAAATATACTGTATTCCTTAATATTTTCTGTCAGAATATTCTTTTCTCTCAAGTATGAAATTACATCTGATGTATCTAGTTTAATCCAAAAAACAACTTTTACCTTTATTTATTAAATCCCAGCGAGATTAATTATTTACAAATTAAAGTCTTAAGTCATTTCGTGACGAATGCAATATATTTTTTGTGCATGTCTAAAATTTTCTGGCCTTTCCTCGGATGTTGGGAAGACTTTATAATATTATAGTATAATATTGCAAATCACCCACGGGAGAAAAACACGGGATATCTTGGTTTATTGCGGTTTTGGTAATTTATTTTCTGATGGCAGCTGTCCTTCTATGTGGTATATGTAGACAAATTATTTCCTAACTTATTTATTTTGGATTGTAACTACATTCTCCTGTGTCTCAGCAGAAGAGCAGTGGGTAGTAAACGTGCCTTGGAACTGAAGTACAGTGTTTGAAATGAATCTGTAAATGCAAAATCTTATAAAATATTTTAGACCCCACTTGGAAAATTTGCAAGTAAAAACCATATTTTGATCAGTTTAGGAGCTGATGTTGTCGGGAGGACATCCAGATTCAGTAAGCAAGATAGGAAAATTTTAATTATCGTAACATGTTTATTGTCAAAATAATCATTTTCACATTACAAGTTTCATAACAACTCTGATATTTTATCCTAGCTTATTGACCTTTGTTTGAAAACCAAACAGATAAAACTTTTATAAAAATTATTCTATTTGCATAGATGTATTATTTGTGCGAAATATTTTACAACTAAAATTGTTCAGGCATGAGCCATAAATGAACCATAACTCACAACATGTTTCATCTATGGATCATTCTTGTCTATTGTATCCGACACTTTCATACATCAAAAATAATATTTCAATCTTGACACCATCAAATTCATGTTAATTTTCCGAGTGTTGATAAGACATTCAAGCAATTATTTTCTTGTTAAATTGCATAATGACATGCGGTTTTTATTCCGCAGAATTCGCACATGTTATCAATTCAAATTATAATCGTAATTTTCTGAAGATTCCAATGATAACAGAGGAAACATTAGTCATGGAATATTTGAGTGCTAAATTTTTTGTGTGAATATTGAAATTACAATATAAAGCATTTTGTGTCATCATATGATTGATGAACCATGCTGCTTGGATTAGTCTTGGTTGCTGTTTTAAATTATTTAATAGCGTTTTTAGACATTTTTTCAGTGTTTACAAATTTTACAGTGTTAAATTGGGCACATATTGTCTTTTTAGGAAATTATTTCTTTTAAAAATACTGTACTTGATAATAATTGTAACAATTCTCTTTTGTTTATTTCAAAACTAAGTATAATATTCAAACATATAAAGAATGTAGTTGATAATATAGAAAATTTTCTGGTTATCAAAATATTTTGTGTTATGCCCTCGAAAGAACTGTGTCATAAGTGTCTGTTTTGTTCTGTTTCTGTTGCACTGGAAGTTATCCATCAGAAAATATTGCCATTTCGGTGGATTATTTTTTGAAGGGATTCATTTTCTTCAGGTAATTTGGTAGGTGGCATTCCACCAATATGGCTTCTGACCATTCAAAAACCTGTCTTTACAAAGTCGGACAGCATCGTATTACAACAACTATAGGGTTCTGAATTTAATAAGGTTGAAACTATATCATGTTGGACATAATTTCATTGACGGATCATCTCCTTTTAGTCTAAAAGGCAATATTAGTTTACACAATCGAACAGATATTGTTTTCCACTTAGCTCTATTAAGTTTGTGTTTCATTTGAAACATGTATTGACAAAATTGAAGATTTTTGAGGCCCGGAAATTTTCATACTTATTTGTATGGGCTACTGGTAAATCTATTGCTTCACCTATGAACTTTTTATTAGTGGTTCAACCGTTATCTGTTATGTTATTGTTTACCACTATTTTGCATTCAGTTTTATGAATGAAATTGTTTATTTTATGCGGCTAATCGGAATTTTCTTCATTTGTTTTCCGCATTCATTATGCAACTTACCAGAAACTGCTGCATCAGCCAGGGGCGAATAAAACAAATCAAAACACAAAATTCTTCAACTAATATGTGAAGAGATTATATAGTTATTAAATTTTGTGCTCGGTGGCGGATTTTATTTAATCCGTCAGGCCGCAGAAAAGCCACAATTGTGCAATAAGATCTATCTGTTTGTTGATGGTAGTAAATGAGAAAATGATATTTAAGACCTACCAAATTAGTTTTTTATCTAATCAAGTACGAGCCATAGATGAACCATGCCATTAAAGGGGTGATTCATCAGTGACTCATTCTTGGCCAAACACCTTACTATGGAATTTTTCTGGTTGGGAGGTTATTGAACATCGATGCGTGAAGGTTTCGTAAAAAAGAGAAACTTTATAAATATTTATTGTAAAACTTTATAAATATTTGTCATTTTGCTGTTAGAGAGAGGTAATAAGTTCAAAAAATTAATTATCGGTTGTACTTTTTTGAACCATCATCATGTTAGTTGATGCCTAAGTGATGGTCAGTTGTTTGCGGCTAACAATTTTCTACCTGTTCTTTATCTAATTATCTAAATTTATCTCAGAGCACCAAGCTCCTGTGCAATATTGTCTTAATGCAATCATATTGTCTTAAAATACTATTTCTGATAATTTGATTTGTTATTTCCCTGAAGTCTATCATTTGGTGGCAATCAATGCCAGTAGATTTGATATAAATGTCAATTTTCAACTAAACTGGCCAAATGCACAAAAAAGTTTTTTGGGTTACCATTATTTAAGTTTTATTTAAAATTGTCATCTTGTTTTTTTTAAAGGCGTTATTAATGTTTCGAAGGTACTAACTGATTTTATCGGTTAGTCAGGCCGATAAGTACAATACTGTAGTAGTGGAAATGTTTTTATTTTTTTTGCATATAAACATCCAGCAAGCACTACCTTTGGCTTATGTTTGGTCTTTTCATGTTTTAAATTAAGGTGAATATTTTTGTTTCGGATAAACGTGTGTTAAAAGTCTGTTCTGTTTCCGTAACTCGAGTGCTTTCTTGTAACCAAAGGGATTTTCTTCTTTGATTATAGACATAGTCATTGACGCCGCAAATCCGCCTCATTATTGCTTCGTACAATTACTGTACTATTCGAAACGAAAAGGCCAATTTGGTACACTTAAGATTAGCGCAATTTTCATGATGCGAAAATCAAAATAAAGGCAACCTATCCCTTATGTACAATGTTCAAATTATGATGTCAAAACACCTGGTCATTGTTTTTTATGAATTAGTGCGACGCATTTAAACAGGTAATTAAATGTTTAGTTTCAAGGAAGTCTTGGAAAAGAGGATTAACCTCAAGTGTGATAAGTTCATGGCTCAAAATGTCCATTTCTCCTGTTTTAGATTGAGGTTTCTCGAGTGTTGCGGTCTAGTGGTTGTAAATTCTCAGTGGCATTCTTTTTTCGTCGTGCTAATGACATCACTCGTAAATTCTTTGGTCTTGCCAGATCATGTTATCACTATAACTGTGCTTTGTTATTTGTTTATCGTATTTTTTTATCAAGTCGTAAACAAATCAACAAGCAAGTGAGGGATGAGCGTTATCTCGTTTGAGTCGAGCATGATAGAAAAATGAGATACTGCCAAAGACTGTCATAAGCCGAAGATACCAGAACGTAATCCAGTGCCCTTAGGCAGCCTATAACTAACAATGAATACCATCATTCTTAGACTTGTGTCTTATCAAATGAAAGGCCGGACAGAGAGCTGAGCTTATGTAGTTGATAAACAGAGGGATGTGTTATTTTACGACTGTCGCATTAAGTTTTTGAATCAGTTGAAGTATTCTACGTTAAGCCTGTAACTGCAGCCTGTACCATTTTGTTGTCAGTTTAACTAGATTATCTTAAGTAGTAAATTAGGTTCAAATGTTCAAATCCCACCCAAAGATGGAGTATAATATTTATGTGACGTGCGATGGAACGGCGACAACGCGGACTTTAAGGTACGGTATGCTTTATTAGAATACATTTGTATTTGATTTTTCAAAGTATGGGTTATTGTAAGAGTTTGCTGTTTTAGCACACTTACAATGGCCCATAATTGAAAAATTATATATTTTTTGGGTCAGAATTGACATGTTACTTCTTACATTATTATTACCAGTTATTATCTCGTTATATGATTCATTTTCTTTCATTTACTAAGTGGAACTCGCAGTTTGTCTTTTCTCTTTAGAAAATTATAGGTTGCTTTCTAAGAGAGGGCATAGCACTTACTATACGTCTCATTACAAGCATTTTAGTTTCGATATTTATTTTTAAACTTGTTTATTTTTCTCATGATTTTCTGTACTTTTATGCTTCTTTTCATTTTGTCGTAATTTTTCGGTTTTCTCTATCCCATTGTTTAACAATTTTTTTTTATGTAATTTTCCTGATTTCCTGAAACCAATTTTCGTCTTATCTAAATAATGGCGGATAAAACAAATAATCATTGACACTGTCCTAAAAATCAAGATTTCACAAACGTGAGGTTCGATTCTTGGTTAATCATCACATCCTCACTTTAATTTCTTGTGGCCGTTATGTGATAATAAACAGTGACGTTAATAGTAAAATAATCTCAACGATTTTCATTTCGATGAGATCGGTATCAAATGGAAATGATTGTTTGCTTTTCCCGTCACTCAACGACTTTTTTGGTCGATACGATCGATTGTTAAGATCTTTTGGCCTCTTTTCGACCTAGTGATAACATCAGTCCTCGGGCATTGAAGGGGAAGAAACACAATTTCGAGATGCAGACCTTCGCCGAACCCACGACTTGTAGCAGTTGTCAGCTCTTACTCAAAGGAATATTTTACCAGGGATACGAATGCACTGGTGAGGGGTCAAACATGTACCGTACTAAGAGCGATATCTGAATAATTTTAGCTCAACTAATGATTTGAAATTCTAGTTCATTTAAAAAAAACTATTGATTAATACATTGTTTCTTATATTATTCCAACACTGTACAGCAGAATCATGCCTTATGTTGAATTTTGCAATTTACAAAATTTGATAGAACTCAAGAATCTGCAAGGGAATAAATTGATTTAGAATAACCTGCAATCAAAGCGGGCTGTTTATATATAAACAACTTACAAAAACAGTGTTTTTCTAATTGTTACTCTGTTTTTATCGATATTAAGTATAACATAAGGCGGTAGCGATTATATACAGTAAATAGATTAGATCAAAAAGGATAATATGTCGAGAATTAGAAGATTTTTTTCTTCAGTTACCAACGCAAGATGTCACAAACAATGCCTTGCCGACACATTGAAATTGATCGAAGATAAAGCCATTGACGCTTCTACGAAAGGTACGTGCCGTACGCCATTTTTATTTTGTTTTGTAGTAGAATATTTACCGCAGATTCTAACCATCAACC
Organism: Styela plicata; assembly: GCA_963675895.2. Taxonomy (NCBI): domain Eukaryota; kingdom Metazoa; phylum Chordata; class Ascidiacea; order Stolidobranchia; family Styelidae; genus Styela; species Styela plicata. The sequence goes on along the minus strand of OZ023143.1, from coordinate 7,023,419 downwards.
CTTTTTTTATCATCCCTCACCATTTTTGATATTTATCTCGTCATGTATATTGTGATTGATCTAGCCGCGATATTTTTATCAAAGTGAATATCAATGAAATCAACAAATAATTTTTGAATTTTAAGTTTAGATTTTGTTTTTATTATGTTGTATTCCTTGGCATAAAATTTTTGTTTTATGCTTGTCAAAGCATGGGCCAAAGATAGACTGTGCTTTCCATCACAATCCATCTCCGGTCCATACATGCTCAAGTTTAATTGTTTCGAGGGAAGATATAAGGATTTCAAACTCATTAATCTAAAATCTGTTATGTGATGTGGTTGCACCTGTTTGTTAAGGGTGTTTGAAATATTATTTCTATCTCAAACCATGCATTTCGCCTTTAGTAATGTATGAAATCCTTAATTTTTATTGTGATACCGGTATTAGTATTTGAATAATTATTTATTTACTTTTAATTTTAATATTTATATAAGTTCTAACGAAACAATGCTGCTGTATTACTAAAGATTGGAAAAAAATGGTGGCCACATAGAGAAAAATCACCTAAAGGGTCGCATTGCACACTGCCATGAAACCATGCTCTGATTAATATCTAACTATTTGCATTATAGCATCCCTTACTGAAAAGTGGCCTTTCGTTTCGTCACAGATAATCATGCCTTTGTATGATCCAACAGTGTGCAACACTTTACAATGAATAAATTTATTGCTCGGAAGTGTCCATATCGTCACGGAATTGCATGATGCCAACTACACAGACTTCAATTTCATGTATACTCATTTTCAAAATATGACAGTAATAGGAAAAATAAAATGTCTTCTTCGAGTGTCTGGCAGTGACATAATATGAGTATAGAATAAAACCTAGCTAACTCAATTGGTATATCAGCTGTTATGGTTTGAATCAACTGTAAAAAGCGACATCAAAGATATACACACTAGGAAGAAAATGAGAAATTTTGCTGCGCATCATTTAATCTATCTGACCGAACATTTTTTTTTGTAGGTCGAAACAAGGACAAGGCTCCTCCCGTTCCACAACGCGGTGGCAAGGTAACGTCATATTGTGTACATGTTTGGATATATTCGTGTTCTTATGTTTGCACCTGGTTATTATTTATTTACGTATTTAGTTATGTATGGTAACTTAAAAATGTGAAATATTATTTTTTTTCAAAATGGCAAATAATAATGCTTTCGCAATTATCGTGACTTGAATTATTTAGAAATATTTATATAATGGTTTCTGCTAAATAAGACACTTGGCAAATTGTAAGAATATTTGAATGTCAAATAATAGCTGAATTTGGAAATTTGTTCCTAGTTCTCATTAGGCAAGAATATAAGAAAATACATGCTCTTTTGTCGAACGAGAGTCACTAATGGAAATAGACTTTTAAATTCTGAATCGTTTAATAATGTAAGAATAATCTGCGTTCAGTGAAACTTATCATGAATTTCACTTCAAAATTTTATTTGCTTCTGAGTAATTTGATTGACCATCAACAGTAATTTACTTGTGTTGATATGTTTATTTCGTTCGTTTTTAGTATCTCATTTATTTGAATATTTTCTACAGTATTCAAATGTAATATTTTTTTGCAGAGACCAAATCCTGCTAGCTCAAAACCACAGAACAGTCAGGCAGTCACCGTTGGATCTTGTAAGTAAAATTTAAAACTTGCATTGGTTATTAAGCAATGTCATAAATGTTGAAACATTTATTTCTATTCATATAGTGGATTCCGAATACTATTTTCATTCTAATGCTCTGTAGCTTAATTTCTCTTTCAGGCTTTGGAAATTTGCCTGTTGTAGACTGACAAAAATGTTAAAATTATCGGTATCTGTTAGAAAAAAAACATATCAGTACTGTTTAGGAGCTACTTGTAATGCTGTGAATTCATGTTGTAATGATAACCTACCAATAGATGTAAATATATTCAGTATGTTCATCAAAAATAAGAAGAAAAAAAATTACCATTTGATTGACATAAAATTTCAAAAATTTGTGTAAGACAATATTCTTCTAATTTTCATTTTTTCGAACACACCTTGTTTTGAAAATATGTTGCCATTTTTCGATCAATCAAGAATTCATTAAATTTTTTAATACCCGTTACATTTTGACTCCGTGAAATTCCAAATAATGTTTGGTTATTTTTTACGCTAATACCTAGTTCCACTTAGTAGGATTATGAATTTATAATGCTTATTGTTTAAATATCTTCTGGTATATCAGACAGAATTCGTGAAAAAATTAATATCATTATCTTGTTTGACGATACGAAATATCTCTTCTGGGAATACATTGCAGTTCACAAAAGCATATGTTTTTTATGGAATTTGACTACTATGTCTTTTAAATATTCGCAAAAATGGGTTTCAGAGATATAATACATCTTTTCGTGATCTACACATTGCAGTACGAATGAAAAACTTTTTTTTCGCTTGAGCTCTTTTCAGTGGAGTTCAGTTAGACTGAGAATGTTAATGTTGGTTTTGTTGTTAGGAATGATATATTACTGTAATTCATTTGTTTTTTGAAAGTAGAATAATATACTCTTTATTAAATTATAATAATTTGTTTGATTTGGTTTGGAGAGGAACTCGAAAGTTTAATATTTATTTTTTTTTTCGAGTGCGCTGTATTCTCATTTGTTAATATAGAATAGTGTAGCTCCCCATAGACCCTATGGGGGACCTCATTATTCCTTATTAACAATTGATTGAATTCTATCAACTATAATATGTTATTGATACGACCTAACGCTTTCTTACGTTTTTCATAATATTTTACCCCAATCAATCAAAGAATGATCTCTCGCACGTCCGACTATTAGTTTCTAGATTTTTCGACCTGTCACTCTTAAAGATTGGCGGTCGTCAAAAATTTTCATGAAACCTTTCTCCAATATAAAATATGCGGCTTAGGTTGTGTGATGTGCGTCATCAAATTAATCTTTGGTTTAATAATCACTTATCTGTGTTGTTGTTACGATAATGTTAATAAGTTCACACTTAGATTTATGAAATGTAGGGCAGTGTCATGTTAATTTTTTAAAAAGATATTTGTTTTATATAGTACCGGTATACAGGGATGTCTTTGTTCAGTATTTTACCTTTTTCACAATATATGCCAAATTTTATTTATATTCATAATAAGTTTTTTGCAAATTGAATTCATAGTGATTTAATCTTGTTTCCAAGAAAGGCTTTATGTTTCAAATTGCTCCATTGTGCAGACAAACCAGTCCGTATACCAGATTTTTACACAGCAAAAAGGCTTAAAATCATCATTTTTTATAAAGTGAGAAAACCGGTAATAGCCTGAAATTAGGGAACATCTTGATTCTTAAAACTTATATCTTATTTTATCTTATGAATTTGCATTACTCTTTTGCAGTAAGTTACAAAGCTCACAGGCCATACACAGGAACACCTGCTCCTCCGTTTCCTAATGCAACCATCGTTACTTTTAATATCGGTGAACCTATAGAAGTTTTAGAACAAGTAACACCAGATTGGTGGAAGGTAGGCAAGAATTTTTTTGGTTGCTTTCAAAATTTTTATATATAGGATATCAGTGTGGAAATATTTTAAATTGATGTTGGCATCACAGTTTGAAGATCTCGTGTCACTCACTCCTACTCCCACCCCTCAACCCAGTGTGTAATAACTTGGGTAGGCATGGCCAAACCAGGCGGATCATATCTTTTTTTCCAGCAACTTTAACCCTGTCTGTTTATAAGTGGCTGCCGGTACATGTCAGGGTCGTGGTGATCCTTACGAAGAAGTTGCTATAAAAAAATATTTGTGCATCATTGCAAGGTTGTTTTTTTTTTTTTTGTAGTGTATTTCTAAACTTCCCTTTCCCTTGCTTGTAAAGTATGGATCATACTAATTTGTTATCTCCTTTTATCACTGATGAGTAAGTTAATTACATTTCCGCGGTGATAGTAATCAAGATTATTATTAATCTGAGCTGATCAATATGTTTTTACTAAAAGCCACTTTTGATGCAACAGGATTGTATTCCATAACAGTTCAAAAAACATGTTTTGGTTGACCGGCGATCAACATTGTTTCGTCGACTTAATTATTTTTTCTGATCTTATCTCGGATTGTTAAAAGATTACTCTATGATAAAGATTAATTTACGTCAATGGATAATTTCTCGGAAATTCTCATTTCTATATGACCTTTGTTATTTTTTTTTACATTTAATTATTTCATCTCGTTATTGGTATCGTTACGGCTTAGGAAACGATTTTAGAAATTAATCTAATTTTTCATATTCGATGAGTTACTGGAATTTTTCTGCGACATTTCAAACCATTTCCTCTCACATTATTGTTTAGGACATTTTATTATCTTTTGACCAGCTTGACCAGCTGTGACTCTTATCGGTATTAACGAGGCATTTTTTCATAACATTATTTTTACAATATTTACAATTATATATATTAAAAAAATGGTTTAAGACTTCTGGTGTTATCTGAATATCCTGCAAAATGTGGCAACATTCTATTTTTTTAGTGAATTTTGAGTATCGTTTAAACTAAACTGACAAACATTCACATTGATATTCAATATTGAACAATCTTGACTGATTGAGAAAACTTATTTCGCATAATCCAAGCATCGCCTATAATTATTATTTAATGTTGTGTCTCCACTGCTGAAAATTAATATAAAAATTTCAGATTATTCAGATTACACGAACGACGAAAAAAAAAAAAAATTAGTTGCTTCGCAGTAATCTAGCATAACTAATCTATAAAGGTTAATTTGATCACATATGTGTATACAAAGTGTCACTAAAACATTCGTTTGTTTGTTTTTGTTCGCGTTAATTTTCATGTCGCTGTGCGATAGTCGTGAATACTCTTCCTATTTTGTTATTATTATTGTTGTTATTATTTTGAGATAACGACTAGCAACAAACAATCCATTGTTAGATGTGTGGTCTTGAATATATATATGGTCAAGGATGGGATATTGCTAAATCTTGCTTGACAAGACAAGATTTGCCAGTGTCCCATTTTTGGTGGTAAACGATTCCTTCAATGTACCTCAAGTTATGTAGAAGACTGTCATCCTAAATCCAATAGGAGATATTTATGATAATTGCTTCTAAAATTGACTTATCTTATAACTATTACAATTTTGCAAATCACGATTTTTGATTTCAGCGCTCTTTGTCATTTTTTAATCTTTACGATCCATTTCATCCACTTTAAAATTTCAGAACAATTTATTAGTAGTCCATGCTTGGTGAAACTCGTTCGATTGCTTATTTCCTGATGGCATTTGCGATGAATTGCAAACTTTTCAATTTCCTTAAATAAAAAATTTCAATATGATATTAAAAATAAACTTCCGAAGCCGCTTAATATAAGCATATTTCACATTTATAAAATATGCTTACTTTGACCTTTTATTGTGATAAGAAGCGTATTAATATCCTTCTATATTTGATGACTTTCAACTTTGTGAATAACATAGAATCCATTTTATTGTAGGTATTTAAAGCTTTGTTATTATTATTAATAACTTTATTTTCAAATTTCGCTTTCAATTTTCAAGCATTTTGTGAATAGCAGTATTGTATTTTTATGCTCAGAAATCTTTTCAGTCAGAAATCTTTTGTTCTAATTAATTTTGTCAAGTATGAGTCACTGATGGACCATGCTATGAAAGCTCGCTCCATCAATGGCTCATGCATGACAAAATAAGATTTCTGATTTAATTGAGCTGCACCTTTCACATAAAATTTAATCTTTTCATGCAAAAAAAAACGGTAGTTGACAATTTACGTCATTGTTGATAAGTTTTAAAAGTCAGCAAAATTCCAGGGTATTTATTTGTTTAAACATATTGTGACCCCATAATCCTACCGTCCATGACGGTGTTTAAAATCGCTCCGGGCCGGTTGATTATGAAATAATTCCCGGGATTACATTGATGATTTCACGAAGTTTCATGTTTGCAGATTTATTTGGAAAAAGTCACCTGTGAATCACGATTTTAAATTCTAATATATGAATATGACACTGTTTCATTTTAACAGCTTTTGTTTTATTCAATTTTTTCCTTATGTTTGGCGTAATTGCGATTTAAAATCAGAATAAGTATGAAAATTCGGTAGAGTACATCTATATCATGATTTTCTTGCATATTGAAGCCATCGAAAGCAAAATCTTGATATATTTAAAATTTTACATCATAAAATATATCGTTTTTTTTTTATTTTGTTCCATTAAACCAGAACACAGTTTTGATAAAAAGGAAACTTTTAGTTGTTTGTCTGTTGTTTTAGTTTATTTTGTCAAGCATAAGCCACAGATGGACCGTGCCCTGCTGACGTGATCCATCAGTGAGTCATGCTTAACAATAATTTGTTTTCAAAGAAATTCACTCCAAGAGGTGGCTATAAAAAAATTGAATAACGAAATAAATTATAGTTGGAATATTAGACTAACTCAACAGTGACTATTTGAATAAGAAAACAATTTCAGCGACTTGATCTTGATAAGTTTTTGTTAGGAGAATGTTCATCAGTAATGAAGCAACGGTGATTTAATATATTTATTTTTGACTCTGTATAATATTTACAATATTAACAAACAATGATCATTGATTTTGCATGGCTTAGAAGACAAATAAATGTTTTGTGGATATGTTTCGAAATATTTTTTTTTCGACCAAAAGTATTTTTGAAAAATACTATGATCTCCTAATCATGAAGTTTGTGTATTACCGTGTTCATTATCATCTCTAATACTAATTTTTATTGGTTGGAACGAAATTCAAAATTATTTCCCATTTTGACACAAATCTGCTCATTGCATATGAATATGATATCTTAATTATGCGAAGATAAATAACAGATCCCAAATTTTGTCGCAATAATTTATTGGTCCCATGAAGTAATGCTGTCGTTAACAAATTTATTGTGGATGATAAATATTTAATTGTTTATTTATATACATTGACATTATCTTTATCTCACATCCTCGACTATGCCTCAAACAAGTTCATTAGTTTAAACATTAGGATAGGACAATGTTATCTCATTTTTTCATGTCATTTTATCACCGCAAATAATTATTTTGGTCGTAACATGATTGATAATTATACTTTTAGGTTAAAAATGTATAAATTTTTTGTTCAGTACGGTACATGTCGCTGATGTAATGCATCCCAGTCCATCAAATATTAAACATGTTTGCATCTAAAAGTTCTCCGATGAGGAGTGGTGCACAATATCAGGCAATTTTATTCCTACCCAGTATGACCGCTTATGTTGTCCATACACGATCTATCTATAGGAGGGCTCAGGCTGCAGCAAAATCATGATTAATCTTAGATTTGAATTTTACGACATAAATTTTATTTTCAATCCTTATTTTGCTATTAATCTATTTACTTCATGACTGAGTTATATTCAAAATATTTTATCTAATATTTGAAGTATTTTGGTAAAAGCGGCCATTTTTTATTTGGTAATAACTTCAACATATGAGAAACCACCCGGTAAACTTGGAAATGTTCTCAAATTAAAAATAAAGATAATTCGATATCCTGTCAGAGGATTGTATTTCATTACTAAATTAAACCATGAAACCGCTAGTCAGTGTCAGTGATAGCGATATGATTTTAAATGTATTTCCCCTCGATGTCGACGCCTGGACGTTGACGGTAATAACCAATTTTCCACTTTTTACATATACTCATGTTTGATGAGTAATTTTGTGAAAAATCACAAATAAAAAACAAACTTCCCGCTTTATTTATATGAAAATATTAACATTTTTGTTCATTTGTTGCAAAAAATTATTATTAAAAGTCGATTGGTTTGATACTACTTTCTGTCATAAGGTCAATTTCTTCATAAACTGTAGTTATTTATTTACTCTACCGGTATTTGAATCAAACACTTAACGCGTGTTTTGGACTGGCAAGTGTAATGAGCCATGTTAACAACTAAACGGATTGAATATTGCGTGACTGACGGTCATTACATGCATTAAAGTTCAAGATACGGATTGTCGCATACCTGTCCGTTATTTTCAATAATAACTGACAATTTTCAAAATTGCATCTGCGCGTCATAAATTGTGAAAATTGTCGCATTTAAATAATCATAGAATCAAGATATCTAAGTATTATCGAGTTGAGAGCGATTTCAATATATTCAAAGATAAATTTTTTTTGTTTTAAAGTATGTCGATATTACTCCTAAATTATTGTGATGAGTTAAGTTTGGCCATACATAAGACCATTGGTGCAGCATGCCTTGTCGGCATTCTCCAACAAGGGTCCATGTATGAACAAAGATATTATATTGCTCATGTGTTCACAAAGTACTTCACCATGAACTTAGTACTGAACGAGACGAGACGTTTTGCTTGTGAGGAGAAAATAGTTATTAATAATAGTTTTGAATTATGGGCGTGTGAGATAACCGTTATGGCCGAGTTGCGTGCTATGATATGTCACGAAATAAGATCAGATAGGAAAATTGTGGCAATGACAATTTTCCCTTTTTATAGACTAGACAATTTTATGCATTATCAAACCAAAAAATCATGGTCTAGTTTGTTCTTTTTGATCTGACTCAAAAATTCAACTATTTATTTTTTGTCATTTCAGGGAAAATCTCTCACAGATTTCAATAAAATTGGATTTTTTCCTGCGTCCTTTGTCAGCCCGGTAAGCATTTTTATCTCATTTTTATCTCATTTTTGTAAAAATAGCCGTCAAAAATATTTTCAATAAACATTTTTATTAAGTATTGCTCTGTGTACAAGCGTTACCAAGTATTGCTCTGTGTATAAGCGTTACCTTTAGTACTTTTACATATTTTGTTAAAAAAAGCCTTGATTAAGATTGTATATTGCAACTTGCGAGTGCTGTGAGATTTTTAATTTTGAATCCGCAATTGCAGCAAAACAACATTAAACGCTTAACACATGTTTTTGCAATTTTTTTCTAGGTCGACCCTTTTCAATATTGAGTATATTATAATTCACATCAAACTGTTTCATGTACAACAGTATCATGATATATGTTAAACTTCACTGTAAAATTTGACATAAATCATGAGCCTGTTACCACCAGACAACTGGTTTCTAAAACACAATTTATAAATTGAAAAATAAATTTTTCGAATGTCACTGAAGTTTATTTTTCCATATTTGAAATTAAGTCACCATTTTGATTTCCATCTTGGATTGCTAAATATTTTTCAAAAATGATTCACATTAATTGCACATTTTAATTTTTGCATCACAATCAAGTTTTTATATTATTACACTATGGTGAGTTATGAACAATACTGTTTACCTGTCGTACTGACCGTCCATCGTGTTAATTTGTCATGTTTTTTCTGTGAGGGAATGCAGGATTCATATTCGCTTTCAATTTTCAATTCAACCCGATCGGAAATATTTTCATCGAACATGTTTTATTCAGCATGTGTGACTGATGGATCGTGCTGCTTAGGCTTGGTCCATCTGTGGCTCATGCTTGGAGAATGAAAATTTGTGATTGGTAATTTCTTTTGTTGATTTCGCTCTTGCATCATTAATACTACGCAATTGTACAAGTACAACTAATTCATGATTATTAAGGACGAGTATGAAGCAATATTTGATCATGTCTTTTAAAATTGGATTAATCTGAATACTGCATTGTGTGTGATGTTTAAAGTAGCTTACCTTATTAATAAATCTTATATTTCATAATTTTAAATAAAAATAGAACTAACAATCGGAAAACATTTTTTTTCGTTGTATTTTTTTTTTAATTCTCTGTTGCATTATTTTGTTATGTTTGTAATGTCTAGATTGGTGTTAATCCAGAAAAGGGAAATCCAGCTTTCGTTTCCGTTAATGACGATCCCTCATCGGTAGATATTTTTATTTAATTTTTCTTTAAGTTGGTGGACTTTTGCATGGTGGTGAAGATTAGCAGTAGAGGTGGATTAAATTTTGTAGTTTTCCAACTCGGATTCAGTCACATAATCCATTTTGTACAAATGTGGGCCTTAGACGGACCACACCTTGGCACTCTTTTACTGAATTCCTTTTCGATACTTCACTTCCCCTGTTCAAATAAACCGCTAACAAAATATTAGTATTCTTGACGACAAGGTCTTCTGTATTAATTCAAACTACCGTGTGTTTTAGTTTTTTTCTCTTGTGTTTTGTTGGTGGTAATCACTACTAAATATCGGTGATGTGCCAATGTTTTGAGACTTTCTCTTTTTGTCAGAAAAAATGTAATTCGAGGATTGTTCACTAGCTTGAAGGACATTGTGGAGAATTTTCTTGATCAACTGAAACTGCAAAAACAAATATATTTGGCACGTACTTCATATTTATCAGTCATGCTGAAGAAATTTTTAAAGCATGACAATTTTGCCCGGAAATGTTGTCATATGTTGTTTTGCCACGGGGAAAGCCATTTATGGCCCACACTGAAAAATGAATAAAATTTTTGATTTGTTCATTGTTTTTTAAAGGGAAATGACTAAAAGTTAAGTATCACGTATTAAATAGTGTTTGTCAAGGGCGCTAAATCTTGTTTTCTCTAGTGGTTTTCACAAATTTCAATTATGGATTTTAATCTTCTGATAAATGGTTTTAATGAATAAACATTATTAAACAAGCCTCTGCTAAATTTTCTTGGATACTACAAACTCTTTTTATCTGAGTTTTATCTGAGTATCTGAGATCATATTCACCTAATGTCAAATTAATATCCAGGAAATTTTGTTTTGCTGGTGTTAGAATTATATGTACCAGGACTTGATGGTTTTTTTAGTATAGTAGGTTGCCAAAATGCAGCCCCACCTTCAATGGCGGCGAGTATCTTGTTTGATACGAAGTGCTCAGACAAGATAAAATACCGTAAAGTTCGTATAGATGATTACTTCGCAGAAAAGCATTACCAGAATGATAATGCACATGCTTCGTATATAAACTTTGAACTGAAACTCTAAAGTGATATGTAAGGCCTGTTTAGATATTACAGTTTTCTAGAACACTCCTTCGTGGAATTTTATCCACTTAGCTGATATATAAGCGACTTATCGTAACATTATCTTGATAACAATGTGGTAATGAGAATTTGCGGCTTTTCTCAACCAAGTTTCCAATCACTTTAGAATCAAATTTCGTTGTAATCTTGGTAGACAGTCGGCTTATTTTTCTCATATATCAAATACTCTCTTGGTGGCGAATTTTAATGATTCAATGATACGATGTAAAAACACTTTCAATTTTAGTTCGAAAGTTTTTTCTACGATGAATTTCCATTCAATGAATTTTATCATTATTGAGCCTGGTACAACACTGGCACTTTCCGTAATCTCATTTTTCAACCATCAGTTAAAATCTAATTCAATCGCTTTGAAATATAAATGTCAACTCTTTTTAACAGTAAAATTCCATTTAGTGATTTCCTCACCATTCCTATATATAATATTACATATAATCTAATAATAGCAAGTGACATTGAGAATTATCAGTAATGGGTTTAGAAATAAACTCAATGAATGTAACGTAATACCGGTACAATGCTTGCGTATTGCAGACCCCTTTGCATTTGCAAATGACAGCACCTCATATCAAAAATCTGCGGTTTTTGTGTTTATTTGTTGAAATTTACACGAAAAATAAGCTGTTTTCTGATCTCTTTGCGTTAAATCGAATGTTTATTTGAATGGAGGGATCAAATACCAAAATTCGTCTTGTACAAAATTTCAGAATTATCCAATGGAATTCCTAAACAGGGTATAAATGTCATAATCAGCAGTACAATTCATTATTTGATTGAAATACTCAGCTCCAAGCAAGTTTTATATCTAAATCATGGAATAAAAAATTAAAAAAAAACTTGAATTTCAAATTCAACATATTCACACTAGGTAATCTTTTTATCACAAAGAATTTTCTGATATTTCTCGCATAATTAGATTTTTAAATATTTATCGTTGATCCATGAACTCGATTGCTTTGTCCTTCACAAGTCAAAATTCTTTTGAAATCTATCGTAATGCGATTATCTTTACAGATTTCAAGGTGATTTTCTCCCTAATCATTATTCACCGATAATCTGTTTTCATTGCTTTGTATTATTCAGACATCTCTCCCATCAATTAGTTTTAGGTTACGAGATTATGTTCAATCATACACGGGTCATAGATGAGTTGCACACTTGTGCAATCATCTATGACACATGTATGATTGACAATTTGCATTGCATGTCTTAAAACGTGGATTATCATTTTTATTTACTTGTCTGTTAAGAATTGAAACATTTTGCGCATAATTTTTAGTATTTATTTTGTCATCTGCTAAACCAATTTTGGTTACAATCTCATAAATTTCTATGATTTTCATAATTTGTACAGAATATTGGGATAAATTATTTAAATTGCTTGAAAAATGTTTTTCAAACTATAAGTGTCCTTTCATTCAACGATCAATTCCAAATCGACCGACACGATCAGAGATTTTCTTCTGACAAGCATGAGTCACTGATGGACCGCGCCTTGCTTAAGAGTTCCAACAGGAACTCATACTTTGCTAAACATATTTGGGCAAATAATTTCTGATAAGGAAGTAATGAAATTTTAATTAAAAATTGCATCTTGAAATGCTCTCCCTTTTGTAGTAGTTATGGTCTTATTGGGTTGGTGTAGTTTTCTTCATATGTAAGAAGATTGCATGCCTGTGTTCTCTAATCTCGCTTAAATGATAATACTCACATTAAATTATGATCTCGTTTTTTTGGTGTAGCCATTTTATCTATTTGAATCTTAAATTAACATGGTGATGGGTCTTGTAGTTAGTTCATTTTTTTTCTTGTACATCAATGCCTAGTTTGTAGGATACAATCTAATAATAATTATTTAAAGCATGATTACATAGTATGGTTGATATTTAACATGTATGAATATAATTCCTGAATACTGTTAAAAAGTTCTGAATCAAATTTTTATTTCATCAAAATTGTTTTTTAAGCCTCTTCTTTTTGAAAATTTGCTCTAAGCAAGGTCTGAAACAATGCTTGAATGGAAACAATGAACGCCCACTTATATGGCCAAGTACCAGCAACTGCACTTACTGCTAGATTACACCTTTTACGTAATCTTTCGTGAAGCATAAGATATTGATGGAGCATGCCGATAAGGCACGGCCCATCAGTAACTTATGCGGTGAAAACTTTGATAAAAAATAATTCACAAATAACTTGTAATGACATATTCACAGCAATCGCAACGAGCCCCCAGGCAGAGTAGTTATATGGAAGCTCAGATAAAGAATCCCTCTCAGATAAAACACTCATCCCTCTACAACCGTCTCGAAGATCGAGAAAACCTCATTCTCCTTCAAGTAATTTCAACATCCTATGGAAGAGGATCCCCGTATATAATTGGTCTGGTATGAAGAAATCTAAATCACTCCAAATTTTTTAGCGTTCTGTAATTTAATGCTTACCGAAGGATTTTTCCTCCAGTAACTTTCAACATCCTTTATAGGAAATTAGGATCTTTTGGGACGTATATATTTGTTCTATGACTCTTGGATTAAGGTTGATCATGGTAATACTAACCAAATCTTTTTTTAATTATGACAGCCTTAATCCTGGATTTTTAGATGAATAGTGATTCAGTTTTATATAAACGAATCGGTTATTTCCCGAAAATTACTAGTTTGAAATTGGTTTTTGGTGTTGAATCTTGAAATGTGATCCTTTCGTTAAAACTTGTTTATTGAATTGGGATCTATTTCATTATAGAGGTATGTTGAAGTTACTGGATTATGTTGCTGAATGATGTCAGCAGCAGCGTTTAATGTGATATCCTTCAACGAGGTGTTCATTTTATATTTATTATGTTTCAATTTATGTTAACGTTTGCTATTTTTCTTGTTTTGTTGTTGTCGTTTGTTGCCGACATATACAGCACACACCGACACATGCACACTACAGTACACATGCGGAACAATTCAAAGTAATCAAGCGCCAACACCATGTCGACAATACGACGACGACTAACGTCATTCTACCACAAGAGAATAGCCATCACAACCACCTCCATCATCTTCATGAAGAACATTTTGACACCCCTAAACCGTGTCCATCCAGTCCCGAACAACTAAAGAACTATTACTGGTATTAATATAAAACGCCACTTCATATCTGCATAATTCATTTGCCTTGGTGAAAGAATGAAAGAATCATATCTTACTATCACTCTAACTCTCTTCTCTCTCTTATTTTGTTCTTTCCGAATGTCTTTAGCAGTACTTGTGTGGTGATGAGATGCAAATAACATTGCAGCTGTAGATAGATATGTTGAATTTATTTGTTGGAATGCATTTCGAGTGTATCTGACTTGTTTCACAAACAAGCAGAGATACCAGTATCAAAAGTGCTTCACTGAACTAACTAACACCTAAAGTTTAGTAAACATGAAAACTTATGAAGCCTGACATATCTGGAACACTCATCTTATTCAGTGAATTTTAAGCTTCGAACCATCAGCACTGCTATTTTGAAGCCTTCACACATTGATTTTCTTCTGGTGGCAGGTTTTTGTCATTGAGTGGTCTCAATCAGAAATTTTATTTTGTCAAGCACGAGTCACAGATGGAACGTGCCTTGTCAGCACGATCCATCAGTAACTCAACCATAATAATTTGCAGAACAAAATGTCCAACTCTGGTCCTGTAGCTGATATTTTAACATTGTAGAGTGTGTTTGACTACATAGGCATGTTCCGTCAATATCACAAGGGCTTCGTCTTTGTCCACTGAAATACTAACAAAGTAGCTTACTAACATTGAACATGAAATTACAAAGTATGATATTAGTAACATATACCGGCAGGATTTTATAGAATGTTAAGCATGCACTAACAGTAGAGTAGAACTTATAATTAGTACAACACAGCTGAGTGTTTGTTGTTTTGCTATGTGGGCGACTTCTGGGAATTTTCAATTACTGAATTAGTTGCGCTCAGATAATTTTTTGGACGTTTCGAAATGCCTGTAATGGTCCTCTGATACATTGTCCAATTTCAGCTGATATTAGGTCAATTTGGAACAAAGCTAAGTTAGTAATGACATTCTGTTTTATGTTATGGTACTGGCAGATGTTGGATGAAGTAAGTGTATCGCCATTGAAAGATTGTCTGTGATGGACTTTCATATTTTGGGAATTTAACTTCCATGGTTACTTGAAATTGAATAATTCAGAGGCGGGTTTTCAATTGTGGACAATTTGTTCAGAGTTGATGTGCAAAAGCTCTCTTAGTGGTCTTTTTTTAGTTTAACCCATCAGTGGAATACGAGTGTAAGATTGTAAAAACAACATAATTTACATCAAATATGAATTAGCGAAAAATATCATAAGTAGAAATCCTGGTAGTTGAAATGAGCGCATACTGGAATGTTACGTTGCATGACTTTATTCTCTCTTGTCTTGCGTACTCTGTTTCTTCCCAAGTATGTTTAGTCAAGCATGAATCGCAGATAGATCACCCTACTAAGACACAGTCCCAGTTATGTACTGGAAATACCAGTGGGTGAAGTGAGCACGTACTGGAATGTTAGGTTGCATGAC
Source organism: Styela plicata (assembly GCA_963675895.2). Taxonomy (NCBI): domain Eukaryota; kingdom Metazoa; phylum Chordata; class Ascidiacea; order Stolidobranchia; family Styelidae; genus Styela; species Styela plicata. The sequence continues at coordinate 7,007,774 of OZ023143.1, read as the reverse complement.
TTTATTCTCTCTCTTGCGTACTCGGCTTTTTCCCAAACATGTTTCGTCAAGCATGATTTACAGTTGAACTGTTCTGCTAAGGCAAGGTCCATCTGTGAGTTATTCTTGACGAAATGATTTCTCATTGGAAAACAATATCATTGTGGTTCTATTATAATCGCACCTTATTTTAGAATGCAGTTACTTTAACACACTGAAATTTGTCTCGTTTTGCAGTTATGGTTATTACATAGAGGCAATCGAGCCATTTTAAATTTTTTTATATGAAAACTGCATTTTTTGAGAAATAAAAAAAAATTGTTCCAACATATTGTATTCCCAACTCAATCATAAATTTTATTTTGTTGAGCACGAGACACAGATGGACCGGGTCCCGTCGGCACGATCCATCAGTGACTCAAGCTCAACAAAAAGTACTCGTGCGCAAAATATTTCTGATTGAAAATAGATAAAAAATGTGAATAAGCATTTCTCATTTACCCATATGTCTTTCTAAAAGAAGTATTCATATAAATTAGACTAATTATTTCCTACAATATGATATTAAATTCAATAAATCTTTTTTTTTTTTGAGAAATATATAAAACATTTTCTAATTGATGTTTTTCAATTTCACTTTTGCATCCCAGTTTTCTTGACCTCTTTTGACTCAATAGGGTAAGAAATATTGCTGCATTTCCCCAGCGTATTAGTGATTCAAAGATTAATTAAGATCAAAGAAATGTTTTGTGAGATTTAATGAGCTGAGAAAACTTATATTTGTTATCGAAACTGGGTAATCCAATTACGTAAGCAGCTTATCAGTCGTCCGATACACCTTTTCCTTGGAGTATTAGCATCAATAAGCAAAAACAATGTGAGTTCAATGATATCATTATGTAACATTATTTTGTATCACCATGCATAAAATAGCCTATTACATCTTCAGGTAATATTAGTCTGGAAAGTAAAAGTATGTTTTCTATTCAATTCGACCTTCTCAAGTTGAGTTGAGTAATCAAAAGTTTGCTATTGCTTTTGACTAGGGATAAATAAAAATGTTACGTGGGGACATATCTAGTGTTGAGTGGCTGATACAATTAAGAAAACACTTATGTAGGAGCATTGAAATGAAAATTCTGTTTTCCAATAGGCAGCATTGCAACTATTTGAACAATGGATGTTCTACGATTGCAATCATTTTGGTGTATTCTTTGAAACTTTACTTTGGAGTGTTGCAGAAAAGCAATGCAACATTTTTTCAAATAATCTTGAGATTGCAAGCATTTGTTCACTGCAAATATTCACTCTATCATTTTCGATATTTTACCATTAACTTATTTTGCTAAAGAACTTCTTTTTACCATAATACTTCTTACTCTTATTACTTACTGCTTTTGTCTCAATTGTCATCTTGACCCCCCGGAGTCCATCATATGTATGTTGTATTCTTTTGGAGTGCAACTAGTTACCATACTATCACAACAACTACAACACCATTTATCATATTATAGTTTTAAGCATGACACATATATACATATTCTCCATATATTTTAAATCATTTTCACAACATCAAAATATCATTAGACAAATAAACTTATATTCCTGTCGCTACGAATCCCAATAACGGTCAACTGCAACTGGTGTAGGTTACTATCTATTTTGTCATATTTGATAGGTAAGACAACTTGGCTATACTAATTTAATCATGTACGATTTCGACATGATTAAGGTATTTTACACTATTAATACACATACAGATTCGAATTATGACTAACTTAATTAACATTAATGCTTTGGTGTGAAAATGTTAAACTGATTTAGTATATATATATATATATATATATACCTGTATTCTACAATTATAATCTAAAACACAACTTTAATAAACTTCCGTCTAGTGATTTGATGAAATCACAAGATGGAATATCTCCGATACTTTGTTTTACTGGGACTTTTATATAAAGTCATATGTTTAGATCTATTCATATTTACCAAAATGGAAAAATTTTTCATTGAATCACAGGCGATTTAAATTGAAAAACAAAACAATGCTGTAAAATGCCAAATCTACCCCAATTTAATATTAATTTGTGTATCTAACTTGTTTGACCTCTTTTTTCTTCTAAATGTTCAGGTATGCTGGTGAAATCGAACGTAATGAAGCCGAAAAATTATTATGGGATACACCTTCAGGAACTTTCTTAATTAGAAGGAAAGGACCTCAAAGTCTCGTTATAAGTCTAAAGTGAGTAATAACCATTTTAATAATGTATGGTGGTTAAAATGACGATCTGAAATTTGATTTCATCAAGCATGTTCCACAGAAGGACCGCATTTCAGCGGTGCCATCGGTGACTCATGCTGAACTAAACATAAATACACAATATTTTTTTAAATCTATTATCATTTCAGATTTCATTGTGTGTAAAATTTTTTAGCGGCATACGAGTGTTTCTAACTAATACAGCTTGAAATATTCTATGAATAGATTGCAAAATAAAATGGTGGTAGCCTTAGCTACTCTGCTACTCAGACACCTGAAAGAAACAGTTCTGTTCAAATTTTCTGAAGAAGTGATATTCTGGGATCGACTCAAACAAAACCACAAAAATACAAAATTTCAGTGTTCTGTGCTAAAGTCTGTCAAAAAGATCAAATTAAAAGAAATGAGAGATGTGATTTTTTCAAAAACAAAAATTTTATACTTTGAATCAAAAATTTTCAACATCATCAACACTGGATAATAACGAAAACAATTATTCTATTCAGGTTTCAGAAAGATGTTAAACATATAAAAATTTTACAAACAGACGATGGTATGCATTATGTAGCTGAATGTAAAAACTTCAGATCAGTTCAGGTATATATAATATACTTTCATTATCTGTTTCATAATCATTGTACGGAAACGAGTGCAAAACTATCAAAACCGCTCTGGCATAAACTAAAAGGAAGTAAATAGCATGATGCAATTAATCAATTCTGTACTTGATTATCTTTGATTATATAAATTCGTTGATTTGATGTCAAAAATATGTTGAAAAATGGCCATTAGCAATCCTGATATTAATCATGTCTGATATCTTACTTCGAAATCTTGCGAATTATTTGGAGTAAATAGAGGAGAGATTCATTAGTTAGTTCTGTTGTAATCTTTTTGACCTATATTTGTTTGGTGTTATATTTGTCCCAGATCAAAATTATTTCAAGCATTGGCCACAGCTGTGTTGCACATTCAGTATATCCTATTTGTATAATAATTTCATCATGTCAATTCTGTCATATTAGAAATATTGTTTTTTTTTTTCAGCATTTAGCAACCCATTGATGATCATTCCTTTGTGACGCGCGATTCATCAATTGTAAACACATCACAAAATTTACCTAAGGAAAACTTTATTTTTCGAGTTTTGCGAACTGTTTTCTTCTCTTTGCATATCATATATATTTCCTTTTTTTACAGGATTTGGTTAATTTTTATCAAAACAATTCCTTATCTGGATTTTTTTTGGGTCTCGAAACGACGCTAAGATTTCCGTACAGAGATCCAGTTATGTTTCCTGGCATGCCTTCTCCTACGTCACCCATCAGACAAAACGATTTTCCCCAACCGAGTTGTAAGTTCATTTTTTGTTTTTTTACTTTTTGAAGTGTTTTTAAATGTTTTGTTCTGTTTCCTTCCTAATGGCTATGTGGCCAATGCTAGGTACTCTGCTACTCAGACACCCCAAGAAAATGTCTTCCACAGGAAAAAAATTTAGCAAATGGTTTCAAACACCCGAATAAAAACTTCTGCCAGCTTGGGAGTGTCAGCTGAAACGAACAAATATTCTATTATTCAGATTGTACAGTTTTCTGCATTTATTTTATTGATTAATTTCATATAAACGTATTATATCATATATATTTGCCATCAAGTCTCTGTCTCTAAGAATGGTATTTGTGTTGCCATAAAATTTTTCGGAACTTCTATTTTTCGGTCAATATCATCCGTCTGTTCAGATCTCATTGTTATATATATATGTCTGTACTCACAATCAGAAAATGATTATCATCTTCATGGCAAGTACGGACTACTGATGGGTCGTACCGCTGGAACACGGTCCATCTGTGGTTCATGCTTGACAGGACAAAATTCTGACAACAATCATCTTCCTCTTTATTCGTAATTATGTTTTAGAATTTTAATTACAAATCCGTCATGGATAAGGCGTTGATTAGTTGACATTGTTTTTGGTCGAAACATAATTTTCATCGGTGTGAAAAAGTTTGTCACCAAAACGCGATAGGAGAAACGAGAATATTGGTCAAAAAGACCAAAAATAAACCATAGATAATCGGCTAATCGTTCCAAAACAAACATTGACGCTGGCATATAACACTGTTTCGAAATGTTAAGAACAGTTTAGATATTATTTATCTATATTTGAACGCATTTTGAACTCTCAAAAATGTTTCAAATACAATATGAATACCCATATGTGAACCAAAGATGGAAGATGGTAATTATTGGTAAAATCAGCTTGGGTCAAGCATAAACAATGCATAGATTATAATGTTTGCAGAATAGTCTCTATTCATACTCTTCCACAAATCTTCTTGAGTGGTATGTCTTATTTAAGCATACCTATTTTGTGACTGACATTGTCTGCAAACATAGTCTTCAAAATATTTGCATGTTTATTGTTAGTGTACCAGGTATGAAACTGCTTGAACTGAACAAATAATGAATTACTAACGCATGATCCATCCCTATTTAACACTTAAAGGTTATTTTCTTAGCAAAAAAGTATAAGCTGAAAACTTCAAATTTTTAGATCAATTTTTGTGATGTATTTTAGCATACAATGGGTGATGGCGTTCACTTTGGGTCAGAGTTAATTCCCCTTTAAATCACTTCTTAATAAATAATTAATAAATAAATTAGTGAGGCGCGATGGCCTAGTGGTTAAACATGTTGGCATCGCAGGTTGAAGATCTCGGGTTCGAGCCCCGGCGAGTCCGGCTCGCTCATCCTTGCCCACCACTCAACCCAGGGTGTAATAACTTGGGTAGGCTAAGCCGAACAGGAAAGATGGTATCTTTCCAGTAATTGTAACCTTGTCCGTCTACAAGTGGCCGCTGTTACAGGGCCTTGGACAGGGTGATCCACTCTAAGAAGTGGCTATAAAAAAAAAATTTAAATTACGATATTTTCTCCCCCCATTTTATTCATAAATATTTTTTGTTTCATTACAGTGAGACAGTCAAGGCGTCCTCAAACAGGAAATGGTTGGCAGAATCAAACTGATAGTCGAAGTAAGTTCATTTTTGATTAAAAGTAGATAAATTTCATATTATATCGGTTTTTATATCAAAACATCAATTTTAATGTTGGTATCTTTATTTGTGGTTATCACGACTAACCGGTATCATGTTGGTAACGCTGGTTGAAGATTTTGAAAGTCCGGCTTGTTATTTCCATGCACATCGCACGACCCGGGGTGTAATGACTTGGGTAGGCTTGACTGAAACAGAAAGATGATTACTTTCCAACAACACCAACCTTGTTCGCTACTAAGTAACTGCTTGTACAGGGCATTGATCAGGGCCCTGAGTGGCTATAAAAAAAATCAAGTCAATGTTTTTTAAGACCTTGAATATTTTGAGCTAAAATTGTAATATTTGTGTGAACATGTCTGAACTTTAACTCAAATCTTTTTATTTTCTACATTTTTAATATTCTATATATAATTATGTTTTATGAAATGAAATCTCGATATGTCAATCATGAGTCATATGCGGATCGCACCTTTGCTTGGCAAAACATTCAGAAAAGATTTTCAGTGTATAGTAGATAATCCAATTTCCCATTAGGACAAATTAAAAGTTAAGCAATCTAAATAGATTTTTTTAATTTTGGTTTTTAAACTCCTTGGGAATTAATTATGTCTGAGTTTATTATGTGAAATATCTGTACATAGAAGAATTTCATTAATGAAACCTGAAACCTAACTAACTTAATTTTTATCCTACAGCCGTTAATGGTCGGACGTTTGAAATCATCGGACAAGCCCGAGCACAATTTGCTTTTGAAGCCAGAAGCGAACAGGAATTGAGTTTGCGAGCTGGACAACTTGTCAATATTATAAGTAAAGCTGGTGGTGCGCATGGGTGGTGGAAAGGCGAACACTCAGGACAGGTAGTGAGACATTTAATGTTTTTATTGCCCTTTTTTATATGAACGATTAGAATAGTTTTTGGGAATGTTTACAGACATTCGAAATTATTTAAAAGCCTTTTGTGAAATAAACAGGTACAAGTCAAAGTGAATATGTATGAGATGATGAATATATATGAGATGATGCTTGGTCCATTGATTAAGTGGTTATTATGCGAACGCAATTGAAAGAAAACAAAGTGGTTGATGGTTTTAACATCGCCCATGGCAGATACCACTCACTGCGCCATAGCAATTCAGTTGATTGGTAAAGTTTTCCCCTTAGGGTGGTGCAGTTGCTGGTACTACATCTTTTAGTAGCTCTTTGCTATCAAATGGCTGTTAGTTGGTTCCTTCTCGACACTGCTTCCGGTGTTGCTCAGTGAATTTCATTAAAAAAAATCACGCTAAAAAGCTAATTTAAATATTATTAATTGTATTGTCTTCAATCTGGATAGAAGCCTTACGATCAACTTCTCATTTCACAGATCGGATATTTTCCAACTACATTTGTTATTGAATTGTAGTTCTTATATCTATAAGATGTGTGAAACAAACTCAAATAAGCTACTCAAGAAGAGATGCACATACTCTATCGGAGCGCGACCTGTAGTCGGGATGAGGATTGTTCTCATGGCGATTATGTATGTTGCCTAATGACAACATTAGCCAAGATAATATTGAAAGAACGAAACAGCGTCATTTTATCACTCAATTTTATTCTTCATTCTTCTTATTATGATTTTTATTTTATTGACAAAAAACTATATTTAAATTTTAATGCTGATTACTATAATATTTCCACTGTTGCACCAGCTCAAGTCCTTTTTATCGAGTGCAGCTTTTGTTCTCATTTTTTAGCGATCTTATTTTTGTCTATTATTAATAATATTCGTATTTTTTCTGCTGGTGATTAAGGCCTGCACGTACTACTGTTTTTTTCTGCATCATGTTTTTTTTACGAATAAAGACTATTATTTTTTTGGATGATTTTGTGCCTCCTCCGATCCTTAGCCGATGTAGTTTTCAAACATGCGCCTTAAACAGCGCACTCCGTCTCTGGTTCATGTTCAGCTGTATTATATTGAGCGAACTGACCCAATACTCTTTTTGCTATTGTCTGAGTCTTTTCAAAAATTTGACCATATTATTTCAAACCAATATTACATATTATAAACACACACAAAAAATGAATAAAAATTTCTATGTTTTACTCTTGTTTATGGGGGGTTATATCGTGCTATTTTAGTGGGGTAAACGAATGAAATATTTTGATGAACTATAATCATGAATGTACTGTTTTTCGCTATTTTATAATCTATCACACATCAGCCTGGTAGAAAGTTATGTTATTTGATGGAAAGGTTGGGTAGTTTTCAATATTTGAATTGCATAATTAATTGTATTATTACTTCACATGCAAGTTACATCTTGTTTTAGTTATTAAATATTGTTTTCTCGTTTTTTAAGAAAATTTGCTGCTTCAAATTTTCTCACTAAATTCTGGTAGTTCTGCACTATCATCTTATTATCATTATACTTTTTTTGATTGACGCTAATCAAAATCTGATCCAGTCGGGCAAATATAATCTTCTTTACTACTCAGACACCGAAAGAAAATGGCCTTCATATGAAGAAAATTCAACAAAATAAAATATTCGAGATTGTATACCTTGTGCGAAGGCGAAATACAGTAGTCTTTAAAATGACCAACACTGTTATGAAGTAGCAGTGTTGATGGTTTATATGCCTTTTGTTTGTTCGAAAGTATATAAGCATAACATTAAGTTTTGGACACGGAGGAGAAAATAAAATTCATTAAGTTTGATCTGTTCACTATTTTTCGCCGTGCATTCTGTCATTGTAAATTTCAACTTAAATAATAACTTAATAGAACTGAATAGGGTAAACCATAACATGGCATAAATGTCGATCCAACAATCATTTTAGGTTCGTTCCGTCACCAAAAAAAGTTTCAATTTTTTTTTTCTTATATTTTAACTTTATTATTATGATTGCCCTTCAATTTTTTTACATGAAATGTCCTTTTTTAATAACTCATGCAAGTGCAGAGAAAACGGTAGATTTTGTAAGCAGTGTTGGGACGACGAATAAACCACACCAAAGCAGTTGCAGAAAAAAGTTTAGATTACGACAATTTGAAATTTCACAATTTTTTTTGTTTTATGCTAAATCATTGTCGAAAAGAGATTGTTATGTTTTCATAGTTATTATAATTATGCCCAATTTTATTCTTGCCTTTTACTGTTGTGTATTTTATACCTAGAAGATTTTTTTTTCTGCGTGCTTTGATAGGTAATGATCCTTTTTGTCATTGCCTTCATGTTCAAAAAGGTAATCGTATTAGCAATAAACGATTCATAAAACTCAAATTAGCAGGCCAAACTTTTTTGTTGGATTGGGAACTGAAAACAATTTGAAAATTTTTTCGAGAATTAGTTTTTTCAAACCCCAGATTACGCACAGCAATTTTTTTAACTGCCGCTACTCAAAAATTGACATAAATGAATTGCATTTCGACAGAACGTCAATCACTACTATTATCTTGTATATATTGTTCTGCGTTTGACTTGCCTCAGATAACGGTTACATGTAAATTATTTCCAGGAACTACACTGTAGACTTGTAAGAACGCAAGGCAATGCCATCATGGAATTTTTTAACTTTGATCTAGAAAATGAATTAGTGGGAATGCTTACTTTTGAGATGGGATATGATACGGAATATTGCACTATGCCAAGCATGGACCACAGATCGACTGTGCATAAACAATACAGTCCATTTGTGGCACAAGTTTGGCTACGTTCTATATGAGAAATATTTTTACAATATTCCCACCATGTCTCGTGCGACACATACTTGAAAAAAGTTTAATGTCTGATTAAGCTCTCATGAGCGCAAATGGATCTGAAACCCACGTGCATGCTTCCATGCTTCTGACAGAAAAAGTGTAGTAGATTGATCAACTTTAATTCGTATTAATTTATAACCGTATTAGAGTAAGATACCAGTTACCAAAGCAGTAATTTCATTTTGCTAAGCGATCCACTGATGGACCGTGCCCATGCGGCACGATCCATCAGTGACTCATACTTAAAAAAACATATTTGATTGAAATATCCATGAGCCTCCTATTTTTTTGTTCCGTGTTCCATTAATTTGAATTCCTGAATGGGAATGTTTTTTTTGTAATACCAGTTCACTCATACAAGCTAGATAATTCTATACAAATATATAAATAAAAAACAGGTGTTCCTTCCAAACAATATTTTGGTGTGACGAATGAATAATTTACAAATGTGCATCCGTTGTTCAAATTCTTACAAATTATGGCGGTACAAGCGTAAATAATTGCAAATTTGTTATAGGTAATAATGTGGATAAATTGAAATATTCAAACATAAGTCGTTTTTCTAAAAAAAATTTATATACCTATGTATCATAAAATATATACATAACATCTGCCTTCTTTAAAATTTTTGACTGCAAAAGTAAAAGCAGGAATGCTTTTTCTTGTCAACCAGTTTAATTGATATCAGAATTTTTATAAAAAAAATGCGAAATAGTTGGAAAACTCCGACGAACTGAACTTCGTCTTTATCTTTTTTCGTTTAAATGATTGAAATTTATCGCTCTTTGACTTGATTTGTGAACTGCATAATTGTTATCATAATTTCTGATAACAAATCATTAAAATTGACCTTTTTTATATCATTCGAAATATCTAAACACATACAAAAGCGCATTGTTTCGAAAAAGTATGGCGTCACTGGAATGTAAAGTCATGATGTGATGAAAATTTGTTTGATTATTTTTTTACAAATTATATTGATAAAGATATGATTTTTGATTAAATATTTTTGTTTCATATCATGCATGGCACGTGGATTAATTGAATGTTCTTATATCAATTATGTCATCAATAAGCCTAATCAAGCTTGTATCTTTTAATGAACCAAGTTTCCAAGCATAGTTCATCAATAGCACATGCCTGATTAATGGTTAGAATCCTTCTTTTCTAAAACTTCTACTAATTTTTTAATTTTTTCAATGAAAGTTAAATTTTGATGTTAAAAATGTTCATTTCATTTCAACTTTATAATATAAATCAGTAAAAAAAGTATGTTGGTCAATTTCGTTAACAAAAAATCGGAGTTATCCTTGTTTGAACTTGCTGTCCATCATTAGTTGTGTAGCAGGTCGCTCATTGATCATTCCTCAATAAACCTGTCCATTGCATTCTGGTTCACTTACTGCTGACCATAAAGGGCTTTTTCAAATATCTAACAGAAGTCTATATATTATCATGTGCAATCGTAGCGCTATTTTCATATCGCATGGATTTGTTTTTGTATAAACAGACTTTTTCTTTTTTCCTTCTTCTGTTTTCAACTATGTTATCATTATTGTCATCATTTTGTTTATATACCGTAATTACTAGTATATTATACTTGTATATATATTCTTCCTATCCATATGTTCCAAGTTTCTGATAAAATAAATTAAACAAGGTATACAAAGGGTTTTTGTTCATTGCAATTTATCGTTTGGACAGCTTGTCTTTTCCCAATAGATTTAAAATTGCGTTCATACAGTCCTTAACAAATCATTTGGTCTTAAAAGATTTTAGCCACACCATTGTTGCTGATGCTGGGGCATTATTACATTGCCATCTCAAGATAATAATCTTGGTTCAGGTGGCATAGGGACTCACTCGAGGAAATCGAATAAAGCTGTGCTCTCTTTTCCCTCCCGCAGGATAAAATTATATATTGTCTAATGTGGGGACCATAGCAGACTGGTTCATGGTTTGGGTTGAGGATCACGAAACCCACTTGCCCGAAAGCGATGCTGTCAACACTGCCTTGTGTATTTGAAGTTTCATCAATTAATAAAATTCTTAATTGGTATTTCCATTTCATTGGTAAGATATGAAGATTTAATCTGCGAAACCCTTACTTTGATCTTGTTTTTAAACTCCACAAATGCAGGATTTGGTTTTTCATCCTGTCTAGAATTTGACCTTCACAAGTTGCATATCCTGTCTTGTGTAGGGTATGATATAAGACTATTATATGTATATATATATATGAACTATTATTATGTTTTACTACTACTAAAAAGACTATGTAACTATGATGTAGGAAGCGAATCTCTTTGCAAGTCGAAGCATATGACGTAGTGAGCTTGTGTAACATTGATGCCTCAACTTATGCATGATCGGGGGCAATGGAAGTATGCTCGATTGTGCAAACACGTATTGATTCTCTATCTCCCTTGTTTGGCCGTCCCCTTCATCATTTTTCGGTAAACGTAGTTAATGCGCGACATTTATATTCGCTGCCGTACTTAGGAGGGAATGGTACCATGCCCATCTGGCCCACCCAAAGAATCAAAGTATGGCTTTTCAAGTGGTTTCAAAAGTAATCTTAAATTTTTAGCGAGCTTTCGATGCGCAGTAGTTATTAGACTTATTTAATCAGTTTCAGGCTCTAAAATTCCATATATTAAAAATTTTTCCGTGGCTGTGGCTCGATTTTTGACGGTAGTTTAGCCTGAAGTACAATAAAACGCTATTAAGAAAATTTTTTACCTTCCAAGTTTTAGCATTCCAAGTGGACCGACGACAATATTGTTTTATTTCGTCACGCACATGAAGTAACACAGGGTTCAAAATGAGTATTTTCTGTTCATGTAATGTTGTACTGCACTGAGCAGCGCACACACACGATTGCACTATCAGAGCGTCGGTCGGTTTGTTTGGCTATGAACTATGTCGGTATCAGAGCCTTGGAAACGGGATAACGCTTTGTCAGATGGACAAAACTTCTGCTGAAAGCTAGCACTTTATGGGGTTTAGTCCACCTCAGGTTGTGGGTTTGTGTTTTGCTAAGCTATGCATTACCGGTACTGATTTAAGTTATTTATATTATTACTTGAAGAAAAGTTATTGGTTGTCTAAAAAAATTGACCGATAGCTTAGGAAGACTTTTTTCGTTGGTCATTGTTCATGCCAGTTTCTTGTTAAATCAAACAGGTGTTACTGCTAATATTGTTTGAATTTGTCAGTGTTAAACTGTGGCAATGGAGATCACAATTTCTGCATTCATTTTGACACTGCTGTTTGCGTTTAGCATTGTCAAGCTTTTCCTTTTCACAAAAGGTCGAATGCAGTCATGGGCAGCATTTCGAGATTTTCCTGTTCCCCCTCAATCTCCTTTGCCAATCGTTGGGCATGCTCAACTATTCCGAGGAGACGTCGTTGAAATGTATCAAAACCTTTTGAGAGTTGTCAAATCAAATATTCTTGACAAAGGCCGAGAAATTGCACTAGTCTGGCTAGGTGGTTATCCCGTGTTGTTGGTTGCTGGACCAAATGCAGCTGAAGTGCTTTTGCATAGCTCCAAGCACATAACAAAAACATTCTTTTATAACTTTCTGCACCCATGGCTCGGTACTGGTTTGTTGACTTCTGCTGGAGAAAAATGGAAAGTTAGAAGACGTCTGCTGACACCAACCTTTCATTTCAGGTAAATTATTATTTTTTATCAATCATAAATTACAAATTTGCTTTAATGATATCCAGAGTACTTAGGAAGTACAAAATTTTGAAAATATCCAAAATATTTCATGTTTTCTTTGTTGTTTTTATAGCTCTCTTTTGTCATCTACGTTTATTGTGCAAACTTTTTTGAACTAAATTATATTTAAGATTTGAAATTGGTGGAATATTGATGTAACTAGATTTGTTTATAAAGTTTAGTTTAAACCTATTTGAAATTTACTATATAAATAGAATAATGCTTCAACATGTCAGATACGGAATATTTATGCTGCACTTTGGTCATTTTGTGGCAAATTCATAATTTATGTGTTTATTTAACATTGTAAAATTTGGCATATATTATGATTTTGTAATTATTCTGGAACACGTTGACTTCCTACTTATCTTTCCTCCATGCATTTGTGTTAGTGGTTTCATAAGTAGTCTAAAACCATAGGGAATGTCATGCCTTAAGAAAAGAACATTGATAGTTCCAAATACACTGGTTGTCATAAATAACTATCGTTTATTCATATTTTCGCTTTTCAGTATTCTGCAAGATTTCTTGGAAGTGATGAACGAGCAATCTATGACGTTTGTTAAAATGTTGGGGAAATATGCCGATGATGGAACTGAATTCGACATTTTCAAACCTGTAACTTTGTGTGCTCTGGACATCATTTGTGAAACGGCGATGGGAAAATCTGTTGATGCACAGGAAAATGATCATTCTGATTATGTTACTGCTATTTACAGGTGAAATTTGCAAATGTTTTTAATTAGGGTGAATCTAATCATGGCATGCTTATATTCTTATTATCTCCAAATTAACCAATAATTTCTGAAGAAGGCTGTCCTTTCCCACTGGTTAGATATTCTGAGATCCCGATTGAAATTAAATCTTTTTCTCTATTCATCTTAAATTGTTGCATTGTTGCCTTCTTTGAACCCAATTGAGTATCACTGGTAAATAGACGATCTTCAATTCTATATAAAATATAGCATTCAAGCAACTTTGAAAGTACTGTTAAAATAGCAATTAGACGGTAATTATTTTTACACATAATATCTCCATTTTTTATTTTAAAATTGGCACCAGTATGGTGTCCATACATGGCCAAACACCCCGAGCAGACACCCCTCATTACTCTCTATTGGAGCAATTCAATTAGGTATGTATGAAACGTTGATAAGATTTTAAGGGACTGATTGTTTTCCTTCTGTGAAACATATTGCATTTTCAATTTCAATTTCGTTATATTGGAAAATCACTCTAGGCAAGGTCAGAGGAAGCGTTCAGATGGAAGAAACTATCATCCACTAATATGGCCAAGATCAATATAAAAAAAGCTTTTCTAGATGTCCCTAAGAGGAATTTATCTCATTTTTTATTGCCGACCCGTCTAGGCTCCTGCATCACTACCCATATCAGTTTACTGATTTCAGAATCAAAGCTGTTGTGGGTGGTTTGTTGATTTAACTTATGTTTTGAAAAGGTTTATGGTATTTTTTATTCAGTTCCGGTCTGCTGCAATTGAATTGTTTGTGATTAAATGCTTTCGTGACTAAAGAAGTGAAGTGGCTATAATGCTGAAATCCTGTGGTAAAAGAAAATGGTTTCTACCTATTGGCTTATTGGTGAAATATTAGCCAATAAAAGAAAAATGTATAATCGGTTGGCTCAATTTGGGCTAGCTCAATCGGTAAAGTGTTGGGAATACGCTTCGAGCTACGCATCTCTGACCGCCATGACGCAGGTACGAATCCCATGAGAGATGATGATTATATGTGAGAGGTCTGCTGGACACCTCACCGGTGCTCAGTGTTTCACGTAAGCACTGCTTACGGCTTCCTCCATCAACTAGGTGTATGCACAGAAAAAATGAGAAATATGATAATGCAAAAAAAAATCTTTACCTTGATTTGGAACTGGTTTTGCACGTGAGGCCGTGGTTCGCCATATGATTAAGCTGTATTCTCGGGTTTCCTCTCCTGCAGGATAAAAATAATATCCTATCCTGACCGAATATTTTTCCGGTATATCTAATAATTTTCTTTTTGTTTTGTACTTTGATTTGTTTTAAATTTTGATGTTATTATTTCAAAATGGATAAAAATATTGTTTTATATCCGAAAGTATATTGAATTTCTTATATGGTCTCTTTTGAATATTTGTAAAGTTACCTCAGTTCACTTTTACATGTTATCGGTACTCTATTCCTGTCAGTAAATATTTGTTATTTGATAACGTGTGCTAAAACAAAGCAATGTTTACTCTGTGTATGATCATTAACGAATTTTCTTTTTCTTTACATGACCACTGCATTTTTGCACAACTTGACTCAGTTAACAAAATTATTGTTTAGTAGTATTTTGTTAACGTCTGGTTATCTCAATCAGAAATTTTATTTTGACAAGCATGAGCCACAGATGGACAGTGTAATCGGCACGATCTATCAGTGACTCATACCTATCAATACTGGTGAATGCTCGCTTAAAATGTTTTTGATTGGGTTAGCATGATACTAGAAAAACAAATGTCCAATGGTAGAAATAAATATAATACATAACTGGATTTACGTAATTCTATCAAAAATTCTTTCGTAAAAAGTATTACCTACAAATAGAATGCACTCCAGCAATACGGTAGAGGAGATAGATAACGACCATCAAATTTTTTTATATTCTAAACTGAATATACATTACATTCCCATAATTGTTTTTTTTTCACAGGAGTTCTACCATCATTCAAGACAGACAACGATCACCATGGTTGTGGCCTGACTTTGCATTCAATCTTTCTAACAAAGGAAGAGAATTTTACAGCCATGTAAACATTTTGCATTCAACATCCCAACGTATAATTCTTGATCGAATGCGAACATTTAAAGCAGGCGAAATGGGAGACAAGAAACGAAGATTGGCATTCTTAGATATGCTTTTGAATGTATCAAAGGATGGAAAAGTTTTGTCCTTCAGTGATATACAAGAAGAAGTTGATACTTTCATGTTTGAAGGTATGATTAATCGAACCAATCAAGTATAAATTAGCTACTACTATGCTACTCTAAATCGCAGAAGGAAAATGCCTGAATGAAAAAATTCGATCAAAATGGCCATTGTCCATATATCCAAATTCATCATTTTTTTATTGAAATTCTCTCTGAGCAAGTCCCTGATGCGGTGCCGAAAGGGAACCTACTAACGACCACTTAATAGCAAAAAGCTACTACATAGTCCAGCAACTGCACTTTAAGTGTAAAAGTGCAGTGAGTGGTATCCTTGGGCGATGGGGATCTGCCACTTCTCTTTTTCCTTTTATTCCCTTCTCACAGCTCGCAAAGAAATACATTATGTTAGGGAATTTCTCCAGCGATCTATATCATGACTCTGGTTGCCACTATTGGATGCCTTTAATTTGGAATTGAATCCTGAATCACACATTTTGAATCTTCTCAAATTGTTATTTGATAACAAAAATTGATTGCAATATTTAAAAAAAATTGATCAAGTATATTTTTCGTAATCAGAAAATTTATTTTGCTGAATATTAGCCTGGATGGCGCAATCCATCAGTGAGTCATGTATGATAAGGTCCCAAACTGTAGAAGTTCAACAAGCGAAGAAGTGTAATTGTGTTGCACTGGTATAAATAATGAATGAATTTGGGATATTGTCGTATTTTATTTGTTATTTTATGGTAGATATCATCTGTCAAACCATTATTGCAAACCTCGCACTTGAATGCAAAAGTCTGTCAATCAAGTGTGACTTTTGAGATGTCACGAATAGAAGATTTAATCGAGTGTGACTTCTAATATGTCACAATTTTTATCTGATACATTATTCTCAATACACCATAAATTTCCATCATATCAAATGTATAAGTTACTATTTTCCGTACTTTTGCAGGTTTAGAAGTAGAATAAGTAGAAATTATCGCAATAAATTACCGATCCTCTCGATGATCTATCAAACACCCAAAAAAAAAAAAAAATGCTTCGATTGAGATTCTTTTTGACTGCAAAACTTTTCCAAGATTTATTAATTTTGATGACCCAATTCAATTACCAGGTTTTAGAAAGAAATGTATTAATGATCTAAACTTCAGTGTGAAATCTAAAACGAATTATATAGGACAAACAAGAGCAAAATTCTTTTGATATCTGTTATTGATACCGGCTTTAACAATTTAATATGTAGCACACATTATAAAAGCAAGCACTTTTTAAAATTTTTATATTATACATTTCCTTAATTTCTGAAATATTTTGGAAGCATTTACTTGGAGACTGACGTGCCATTGAGCTAGACATCTTGGAAGGGCCACTGCCTTTAACAGTGTTATCCTAAGCAAAACCAATATGCCATATTCAGATTTGTTATTCCTTATTCCTCTTAATTCATAATTTCTATTTCTCGGAAATCCAAATTGTTATGGATTTTTTGATTCTTCATTTACAGTTATTATATTTTATGTTCAGGCCACGACACTACAGCTGCTGCCATGAGTTGGGCTTTGCAATTAATTGGATCACATCCAGATGTCCAGAAAAAATTACAAGATGAAGTTGATCAAGTGATGGCAGGTGAAGATAACAAACAACTCACAATGGAAGATATAAGAAAACTTGAATACTTGGAGTTGGTCATCAAAGAATCATTGAGGATGTTTCCATCTGTACCAATGTTTGGTAGAACGACCACTCAGGACTGTGTGTGAGTAAAGCATATTATTTTTATATGCTTTTTCGGATACAGTATATAATACCAAACTAATTATTTTTTTGTAAATTCTGATTCAATTTTTTTTTAATTTTATCATTGTTACCTAATTCATTTTGCAGTAAATTTATGATGTAAAACAGTGCATAAATTATGATTTTACTGAAAAAAGATTGTTGTCTTGTCAGTCTCTAATACTGGTGGATGCGGCAGTTTTATATCTTTTTCAAACTTTGTGCAAATCACTTGAATGATGATAGCCAGAGTTAGGTTGTTTTGATTTGGTAATTTTAACCACAACTTGGCATATTTTTCAGATGTTCCAAGTTCAACTTCATAGGTTTTCTTAACTGTCATTTGAAAACTCGAAAATTTGAAATTCATTGCTAATGTTTCCCATCACAACAGTGAAAATTTGTGAAATATGGCTAAATAATTTAACTTGCTGTTCATGAATGTTCTTATTATATTCACAGTTTAGATGGTCACAATGTTCCAGCAGGAACTGAATGTGTACTTTTTACTCAAGTTATCAATTCAAATGATAGATTTTGGTCTCATCCAAAAGAGTAAGTATCGTGAAAAGTTGCTTTTGTTATATTTCAATGTGAGAGTGGGTATTTTTATTTAACATTATATATAAAAAAAAATTATCCTGTTTGGATACTTTGACTCAAAGCAAATGCTACTTACCAAGACATATTGAATCCATGCATAGGGTTTTTGCTGCTCCTCTGTATTATTTGTAATGCTTATCCTTTACTCTTTCATGGAAGTAGTTTAGAGTGCCTGGGAGATAGTTGGCATCTTTTTGTTAAGCCCCCGATATTCTACAAGCAAACCTTTGATTTATATAAATAATATTCATAAACTTTCAAGTATAGTTTTGTTTTTGCTGAAGTTTCATACATGTCATGCTAAAACTTTTCCCGTGTTCCCTGGCAAGAAAAAAAAAAATTTATAGGATTCGAAGCACTTATAAAAATAAAACACAAGCCAACTTTAATCTTCTCCATACACTAAGGTTTGATCCGGAGAGATTCACAACAGAAAACAGTGTTGGAAGACATCCCTATATGTATCTTCCATTTTCTGCTGGTCCACGGAATTGCATTGGACAGAGGTTCGCTTTGATGGAGGAAAAAGTCATTCTTGCACAGTTTCTGCACAAGTATTCAATAAAATCCTGCAGACAAACCGAAGATCTTCAACCTATGTCTGATCTTATTCTTCGACCCGCTGAAGGAGTAAAAGTCAAAATCACAAAAAGAGTGAAGAATTAGAACCGAAAAGGTGTTTGTTAGTTTTTACTTGTAAGATTGGTGTCAATAGCTGACAGGTGGAAATATCTAATCGCATTCTAAATTTGTTTTGTTTGTCAGATATTTTTTTAAATAGTAATATATTTAGGAATAATCAAAACTGCTACCGTTCATTTTGTTTGACTTCTGTTGCACTATAAGTCAATTTAGAGCATTACATTAACATTTTTGTTACCTTCACAAACTTTTTGTAATTTTAAGAATATACTGCTACTTATCCCTACAGCCATTTTCATTCCCAAAGTTGCCTTTGTAATAAATTTTTTAATAAGCTGGGTATGCAATATTTATAGAGTATAATGATTTATTTCAAAGTTCCATATTCAAATATTCGTATCACTATTTTACAGTTAATTAAAAAAGCCTAACATCTGTTATATTGTATTGTTGCCATTGGTTTTACTATATTTAAGAGATATTATGCTCTTGTGCGAGCACTACAGTTTTCATTGAATCCTTATCTTTATTGTGATATTAGACACAACTAAATACTGGCACCTCCTTAGCAATATTTCAGAATAACATTCAAAGATGCAGGATTCAAAATGCCAGGCTATTCAATTTTTGGCATCTCTGGTCACTATTTTGAAACATACGTTAATGATTTTATGCCTTTCAATAGTTTGAACTTAATAATTTGGAATCAGAGTCTGGTCATGTCTCGGCAGCAAAATCAATCAAATATGATGCTTTGTTATCATTTTTGTTCAGTGATACATTTTTCAAATCAATTTACAATTATCAAATTTGTCACCGGAAAATTGGTTGCCAAATAGAAATTATATTTTGTTACGCATGGGTTACTGATACACCGTGCCTTGTCAGCATGACCCATCAGTGACCTATATCTGAAAAGTACTTTTGGCAGAATTTTATGAAAGGCTGGTTTTGTGGTTTGTCCAACCCATTATTGTACACTTTGTCCAAAATTGATTTCGCTCTTCCATAGACTTGTTCCAATCGTATCTGAAATAGATCATGCCAATGAAAAGAGCCAATGCGGTTCATTCTTTGCAAAAGTTTTTGATGTGGCTTTTTCATATTTCATTTCCGTATCATCGAGGATGTGTATTTAATATCACAGAATATGATTATGCTGGAAGTGTTCACGTTTTTCCACTTATTGTATTACTGATAAAGGGTCAGTGGAACTCCGTCATCGATATGTATTTAAAATCAATAGTTGACTATTTTTCCATTAATTGTATGCTACTTGTTTAATTTAATCTTAAATGTAAATCTATATTTTTTTTATAATTGCTTTTTTTTCATTTTTTTCATATAATATCCATTGTACTCTACATAGAATAGTCAGGGATAAGGTTCTAATACATCTTCAATACTATCAACATAAAGTCATAATTTTTCTTCTATATAACATCTGTACTTAAACTTTACATGGGATTATTCGTATAATATGCTACCATTTTTATTACTTCACTGACGATAATATATCAGCATTTTTGCTGCAAATTATTAGTCCTGACTTTGAATTTTCAAATATATTTTTATAAATATCTTCAACTAAATTTAATTGTAAAAACACACGCAAAATAAGGTAGATTCACCTGTTCTTTTTGCTAATTAACTATTTTGATTAAAATGAGAAGGAAATTTGAGTTTGTCTCTTTAGTTTGTCATTTATTTTGCTGAGCTCAAATCGCAGATGGACCGTGTTTCAACGGCGCAATTCATCTGTGGCTCATGCCCAACAAAATGTATTTATCTGTTTTTCTAATGTTATAATTCGAAAAAGGTAGCAGTAATTTGTAAATGTGTATTTGTTTATGTGAATAATTGAGTATTCGATGTCATTATTTAATCACTGAATGTGTAATTTGTTTTTGTGATAATTCAAAAACTAATTAGCAGTAATTTGAAATGTGTATTTGTTTATGTGAATAATTGAGTATTCGATGTCATTATTCAACCCTAATCACTGAATTTTATCATTGTAAATTCTTCAATGAAAATGTTCTGTTTTTCTAATGTTATAATTCGAAAACTAATTAGCAGTAATTTGTAAATGTGTATTTGTTTATGTGAATAATTGAGTATTTGATGTCATTATTCAACCCTAATCACTGAATTTTATCATTGTAAATTGTTCAATGAAAATGTTCTGTTTTTCTAATGTTATAATTCAAAAACTAATTAGCAGTAATTTGTAAATGTGTATTTCTTTATGTGAATAATTGAGTATTCGATGTCATTTTCAACCCTAATCACTGAATTTTATCATTGTAAATTGTTCAATGAAAATGTATGTTTTTCTAATGTTATAATTCGAAAACTAATTAGCAGTAATTTGTAAATATTTGTTTATGTGAATAATGAGTATTTGATGTCTTATTCAACCCTAATCACTGAATTTTATCATTGTAAATTCTTCAATGAAATTTTCGTCCATAATTTTAATATGCGTAATTATTTTGCTTTGTTAAAATTATTAGATGAAGATAGATAGATATAGTTACATACTGTATAACTTTTTAGTTTTCAATTTCTTCAAAATTTTCATTATGAACTGCTTTGTTCAAATATAAACTGATTTTAAATGATTTGTTTTTTCTATCTTTTCCTAATGTGAATTTCAATTGAAGTGTTCAATTGAGTGTTACAGCACAAGTGTTACAACACACTTATGAGAATGAAACTAATACTGTAAATTCAAAGTGTCTACTCCCTGACTGTGACTCAGATTGTATGGCTCTTTGTCTCTATATTTCGTTCCTGAATATTTTTGATATTAGTATTAAGCACATGTTGTAACACGTCTCATTAAATCAATAAAAATATTAATCAAAATTTGCTCAACATTGTCACAAATTTGGTGTCGCTTGGGTACTCCGAATTGAGCTTAGAAATTAATAATGATAAAAAAACTATTCAAACTTTCTGAGACGGAGTGTGCACTTTAGATGGACATGCAAGATGGCACCATCCATCGATGGGTTATATATACTCAAGCAAAATTTGTTTTTAATTTTCCTGATTCAAATAACATATGGCGGTAATCGAGAAAGTTGCAGCCTGTGATAATAGTTATTTACGTCCTTAATTCCATCCATTCAAAATAGTGTTGGCATGATCACTGACTTTTGACTTCATAGTGAATGATCATTTTATTTGTAGAATATAGTAACTTTTCTGTCAATTCTAGTAATTTTTTTTACAATTCTTCAATGTATTTTCTTTATTGTATACCTTCAATAATATGCATGCCAATTCAGTTTTGGTAGATTTACTAGATATAGGTAGGGTATAAATATTTAATATATATTTTATAATTTAGTTTCTAATTTCTTTAAATATTTTAATTATTTTGTTTTAAACTCTACCGTGTTGAAATATATATATGTATATATTCTAAAGTTGAATGATTTTTGAGGTGACAATTTATCAGGGCTGTGGAGTTAGAGATGATACACTCAAATCAGACCCTCCTTATGTGACCATCAACTCTTCTAAAAAAATTGATCAAAATTGATTTTACAATCATTTGATTTAACCCTTCAAGTTGCCTTATGGTATGCAATACGCTTGAAAGCAGATAGACAGAGGGTCAGGTTTCTTTTACACGGGAAGAAAATGTTTTTTTGGGTGTATATTCTACTTAATACTGCTCAAAAGGCTTTATGACTTTCAAGCCTTTTACCTTGTCCATAGAATATGACATAAAATTTATAGATATTCGAAGAAAATTGGGATCATGCCACCCTGCTAGAAGCTGCTTTTTCATGTCATGAATTAAAAAATATTTAAAAGCATAAATAATCATCAGCACAGTATGTATGCATGTATGGATATTCTGAGTGTCATATTCAGTCATAGCATAAAACATATATGAAAATAAATTGATCAACTCGAAATTGTGGTTCGGACTCCTAAACTCTGACTCAAACCTAACAGTCATGATAATTCATTCGGAAATTTGCTATTTTTGGAAATAGTATCATGCATTATGAAACTTGATATTTCAGGATGTAACGCACAAAAATATTGACTATTTGATTGTGTTGGAATTTAAATATATCCGAATACTGGAAACTTGATCTCAGATTTATAAATACCATATGTATAAACTTATCCATTTTTCAAATTGAAATATTTATCTTTTAATCCTAGATTTGATGTTTTGATACTCATTCTTAATTTAATCACAGATTCTCCATTCTAGTCTTAAAATTTTTTTCTAGAACAGTTGAAAATTTGATGTTAGGTGACATTTAATTTACAAACTTGCAATTTCACTACCTTTATTGCTGTACTTGTATTTCACTCTATCTCTTGTGCCTATCCCGTTTTACCTTTCAAAAATTTATCTGTTGACAATGGATTCTGTATAGTACCAATTATGTTATGGGAGCAATTTTCTGATACTTTTGTTACATAGTATTTTAATTCATTCTCTAATATCTCTTTCAATTTCCAGATATCAATTTCTAAAATGTTATATAGAATTGAGTATGGAATTAACAATTGTGACAGTAATCCTATTGGTAATTATACCCATTGCTACTCTGAGTTTCATCAAAAATAGCAGAAAGCAATCTGGTGCATTTGAAGGTATACCTGGTCCAACTGGATGGTCCATACCCTTCCTAGGAGAAGCACTACGATTCCGTGGCAGTCGAGATGAACTATTCAAAAAATTTACAAAACTGACTTTAGAAGAAATCGTTCCCACTAAAACAGAACTGGTACATTTCTACATCGGCACAATCCCATTGCTTTTCATCTTGAGTCCCGTTGTGGCTGCTGAAGTATTGAAAAGTAACACATTACTCAAGAAGTCTTATTTCTACTCATTTCTACACTCGTGGCTGGGAACTGGATTGATTACAGGCGGGGGGAAGAAATGGAAAACAAGAAGGAGACTGATTGACCCAGCATTTCATACTAGGTGAGTGGCGCGTTCTCTCATACTTAACATAAGAATGTGAGACATTGTGCGTGTTATTCCATTGCCTGATTCAATCCGAATACATGTTATTTCTCATCACTTTGACTTTTGTAATTTTTAGTGTTTTGCAGGACTTCTTGGGTGTGATGAATGAGCAGGCAAAAATATTTATTTCTCTTCAACGTGAAAAAGCAAAATCACATCAAGAATTTAACATTTTTGATCCAATTACTGTGTTGTCTCTTGATATTATTTGTGAAACAGCGATGGGGAAAAGCTTGAAAGCTCAACAACATCAACATATGGATTATATTGAAGCAATCCACGGGTAAAAATGTAGCTTGTTTGTCAAATTTAATCAAGGGCACAAGGAATAGAGGGAGGAGGTAGGGTTTTCGATATCACATATTGAACTATTTGCTTAAATTCGAACAGATTTCATAAAGTTTTACTGCATTGGTTTGGTAGTTTGGTATATTCCATATGGATAAATAAGTATATCACTGACAATACGATATGTATTGCATTTTTCGTTGGATGTCAGAAATTTTGTTAGTATGATGACTTTCACCATTTACATTTTTCCTTCTGTGGATCATTTTCAGTAAAATATTTGGCAACATCACTTTTTACAAATTCCAACATTACATTAGACTGGTCTGAGTTTTCGAAAATACTATTTGCTTCCTATAGTAATATTCAAAATGGTTGTATCAGGTTTGAATCAAATACTATCGCAAACATGTTCAATATCCGTAACAACGCTCTTAACGAATTGCTCTCGTTAGCAGAACGACCTTATGCATTTCATGCGTACAAAAATATTTCTTGAAAGTTGATATAGAAAATTTTTCTGATACTAAAATAAAAATACGCTTAAATACACAGAGTAAATGAAGCAATACAAGAAAGACAAAAATCATCCTGGCTGTGGCCCAACTTTCTTTTCAAGTTTAGTTGGAGTGGAAGACAATATTACAAAAACTTAGAAATTCTTCATAATTTTACTCGATCGGTCATAGATGAAAGGGTTGCACATTGTGATACCGATAATTTGAAGAAAAGAAAAAGGTTAGCGTTTCTTGACATGCTGTTAAAAGAAGAACAAAGAGGAAATATAACAAAACAGGGAGTTGAGGAGGAAGTGGATACATTCATGTTTGCAGGTGATAAGTGACCATATGATCTTCTACACAATCAAAAATTTTTGTTTTGTTCAGCGTGCATCACAGATGGACCACACAACGTGTTTTTTGCAGAAATTTACTGAAAGAAAGGCATTTTTAAAAATATTTGGAAAATAAAAACCAAGTCTTATTACTTATGCTTAAAAGTTTGTATTTGATTAAAGACTATTAATTTAATAAATAGACATTTTCATATAAAAAATTGCGCTTTGGTGGATGTTATCTGCCAGGACGGTGGTAAAACCATTTGCCACTTTACTTCCTTGTAGCATCCCATGTAATTCAGGATATATAAAAAATATCAATTACCAACGCCACTAGTTTAACTCATTCCAAAATAGTTTGGTAAGAGTATTGAGTAAGATCAATTTCCGTTTATAATAAGCATATACAAAAACAAAGCTTAAGAACTCAATCGGGATAATGTTTTTTATTCGTGTATTCATGCATTAGGTCATGACACTACTGCCACTGCTATATCATGGGCAATACATTTAATTGGTCATCATTCTGATGTACAGCAGAAATTATATGAAGAACAGCATAGTATTTTCTGTGAAGATAAAGAATCTGACGTCACCGCTGATGACATTAAAAAGATGACTTATCTTGATCTTGTCATTCGAGAATCTTTGAGAATGTTTCCCTCTGTGCCTGTTATTGGTAGAACTATTGAAAACGAGTGCATGTGAGTGGATAGAAAATATAACATATCTCCAATCAGAAACTTTATTTTGTCAAGCATGGGCAAAAATGAACTGTGAATACCAAGGTGCGATCCATCAGTAAGTATCTCACACTTTACCTAGATATGAATGGAAAAACTTTTCTCACTGCAACTAATGCTAATTTGCAGCTTTCAAATAGCACAATCTTTCTGTACCAATGACCCAATTATTGAACCTTGGGGTATGGGATTTCGTAACATATTTCCTGCTTGTAAAAAAGCGAATAACGACAAACAAAGAAAGGGTAGATGGCTTCACCATTGCCCAATACAAATACCACTCACTGAATGTTACCATGGCCATTCAGTTAAATTTGGATTGTTTTCCGCTTAGAGTGCAGTTGCTGGCAGTACTTCTTCTACTAGTGACACTTTGCCTTTGACTGGCTGGTAGTTGATTATTCTAGTGATTGAATTTCAATAAAAAAAAACATGGGTTAAGTGGTGGATGCATTCATCAACCGGTCTTATCGTCTGGTAAGCCCAAGCCCCGCAGCTTCTAGTGCCAATGTGATGACTAGACAATAAGACCCGCATGCAGAAACTCGACAGAAATATGAAGATATGTGGGCTTTATGCCTCCCATATATCTGTGTTTTGTAAGAAATGACTTGATTCTTCCATTTGTCATTCAGAAAAAAACTAATCAAATCACTATAAAAAAACATGAGCACTGGTGTAGAATAGCAGTTTCAATTTACTCACATATTTTCAGGATTGGGGGTCGCAAAATACCTGGAGGGACAGAATGTATTATTCTCACTCATATTATAAACAATAATGAAAACTTCTGGACGGAACCAACCAAGTAATTATCATATATTGATATAGATCATAGATCATAGATTGATAGTGAAAAACAACATAGGGGAAACTGCTTACATGCCTACAGTTCCTCAAAGTGGGACCACTAACATTGTAAGACCATTGAGAATTTTGAATCAAATTAATTTTGAGTGTGGGTGCCTTCATTGGATTGCGTTTATGTTTCAATTCTATTACTATATCATATGCTGCAGGTTGGCAGAAGCTTGCTTTTCCTCAGGTGTCCTAAATGTTCATGTCATTCTCTTCGGAAAACAAAAAAGTTTGAAAACCATCAACACTGCTAGAGTATTTAGTAAAGAGACATTTTAATCTATTAGCAAAATCATGAACTATTGCCCATTTGCTAAATTTGACTAAAATGGAGCCTTGGAAATTGGCTGAATAGATTCTTCAGGTGTTCGAGTAGCAGAGTAGCTGACATTCTGCCAGTCTGATGGGCTCCATAGACGTATTGAGTAAATAAACAAATAAAACTGGTGGTGAGTATTTTGACAAACAACTTTGTCAAATTTTCGCCATTGAATCGAATCTACACGTTTTAAAAATTTGAAATAAAGAAAAAGAAATAAACTATTGTGTCGCAAGAATGTATTTATTGAACAACTGTTGCAAAATTCAAACAACCTTGTTTGAGTTATCATAAATTTTTACTTTTCATTGTTTCATAATTATCATTATTATTTCAAGGTTCAGCCCTGATAGATTTCATCCTGATAATTCAACCGATCGTCATCCTTATTCATATATACCATTTTCTGCTGGTCCAAGAAATTGCATTGGACAACGTTTCGCTTTGATGGAAGAAAAGGTTGTCTTATCTCACATCATCAGGAATTATATTATTGAATCGACTGAGCCCACTGAAAATTTGAATATTTTGGGTGATATAATTTTACGATCTAAAGACGGTATTAAAGTTCAATTAAAAGAGCGATGCTCTAATGTAACTTGATTTAGGTAATAAGGGTCGATCAAGATATTTGATTCATGATTCGCAAATTAGAAATTAGTCTATTCGGCTTTTTTAATCGTTTGAAACTAACATATATAAAACATATATACATAAATATGTGTACATATTTTCAGAGAATTCATGTAAATTTTGATGCATTCGATAAATTTTTGAAAAAAAAGGAAATCATTTCGATGTTGGGTCGAGATGATCGATTTATTGGAAATCTGATATAGCGTCAGATCACAAATTACGCCGATACTATGGCCCATTCTGAACAACATGCATTCTCTACAATACAATATTTTCATTATATTTTGTTACTCGTAAAAAATATAAATTGGGGCTCTAATGTTGGATTTTGTGAATATTTACCCATACTTTGGCACTGGCCAAAATTCTGCTAAATTGGAAAATTCGATGTAAGTTAGGATTCGATATCTTGCCTGAGAAAAAGACCGAAAATACGGCGTAACCATACGATGAACATTGATTACCCTGCGGATGTCATTTTTAAGTCGGAGGTGTAGATATTTTGCTTAACCTACTAGCGTTCACTAATTTTTTCTCTACATGGACATAGTTGGTGTAGGAAGTCATAACGATAAATTTACGTGAACCACCGTTCGTCGTTGAGGCGTTCAATCCCTTTCGCATATAATCACCCCCTAAGGTATCCGAACTTGCAAACGTGACGATTAGCGATGGGTAAATAATAACGTTTCCGGTCATTCCAATTAACGTATATTTAAGATAACACTGGACAGAAAAATGTTAGACACGTATGTTTCGTGTCGCAGAGATGCGGATATGTAGGGTTCATGATTTAGAAAATGAAGCGATTTTAATGTTCAATGTTTTTTTCTTCGCTGAATGCAAGTTTTGATCGTGTGGGCCACGATTCACCTGATGAAGATTCTGATTTAACTATCTTTTACTGAAATCCAGTGCAATGTATATTTATATATTTAGTACTAGCTGTTACGAAATATAATTGCCGAATTTATACCTCATTTGACCTCATTCATACCTAGGTCGTTCGCCCTTATTGGAGAATGGCAATAAGAATTACAGTATTAAATGCAATAAAGTGTTCCATTATATCTATACATCTAAGGTTAATCAAATCTTCCCAATCATTTACACCCTAGCATGTTTTGTCGAGCACGGGTCACTGATGGACCGCACCATCTGTTTTTGAATAGACTGGGTGGGATAAGTCACTAAAAGCGTATGGTTGTTGATGGTTTATATAATCTGTTTTGCTTTAGAGAAATATATCTAATGCTTAACACTTCTTTGGGTGACTATTTGAAACAATTCGTTATATTTTGACTAAACAGTTGGGTAGTTTTATTCTTCGCAGTACTTGAGTTTCCGAAATAACTCTCCACTTTCTCGTCGACGTAATGTTGCCGTTCTACCTAGCGTCGTGTTCAATAGTAATCACTTGAAGATCGGTGGACGAGCCGTGCCCTATTTAAAATGCGTTGAAAACCATGGGCTATGCTTGGCAAAATATTATTGGTTTTAACATGGACGATTTCTGATCTGTATAAATTTATTTTATTAGTCTTCATCAATATATTGATATAAGCTAAACGTGCCGTCGGGGCAGGTGCTGTAGTCAATAGAACGTCGTTTATATGTATACACGAATGCCCTGAGGTCCAGTTTGGTCAGGAACTATACTTTCGCCGTAAATTTGACTGAAGCATTGGAAAATATACTTGATCTGAAACTTGCTTCAAAACCGATTCGAGGGCGCGCAAGAATTTATTTGCGAATAATACTGGTTCCTAAAATTTCGCTCCCCAATTTTTCGCTTTATAGTTTTTGGCTGTTTGCGATGTCTCAAAAGCAACATGTTTCAGAATAGCCCAGGAATCCACCAAAACAGAATTCGTGTCTTGCCTAAAAAGCTTCGATACCCAAAATTGGTGGAAAAAAGTTTTTCCGTTAGTTATCTTTCTCAAAATTGTAGATCGGAACTTGCGAGGCGTTATATTAAATTTCCAACTCCCAATATTGCAATAAAAGTATTTAAAAAATACAACATCCGCACGTTCTAATACATGACAATCATTTAGAGTGGGAAATAATAAGCTTGCCTAATTTCAGCCAGTTTCTCGATTTCTCCGGTCAACATACCTTCTACAACACTTGCTTGTCTAAAGCCCTAATGTCTAAAGGGCATAAATCAGGATAAAATACGAGAAACGCCAATGTTTTGGACGCCTTCGGCGTTATTTTCTCCCTATTTCTAACTTTACCGACAAATTGTATCATCAGAACATATTTTAAGCGAAAACTTTACTGTGTTCTGCAAAATGGCTTTAAAGCAATTTACCTTTTTCTTCGACGAATGGAAATCCAAATGTCGGAGATCTTTCGCCATGACTGATTTGAATGCATTTAGTTAGTAGTGACCAATACAATAATGCAACATTTGTTTTTTAAATCAAGTTTAACAAAAACATGATTGTCGATTGGAATAACCGCTGTCGGTTCACAGAGATATTCGAATCCCTCAAATTGAACACCATCCGCATCGATTCGAATACCGAATCTGACAGTAACACCCTTGATTACTCTTAATTTTAGCAAACAAGCGTTCATTTTCAAAGGCAAGTAAAGTATGTGGGATCCTCATCAAAAAACGTTCATTTTCTGTTTCAGCTACATGCATTCCAACCTCAACAAGACTATTTTCACATCTAACAATTTAACATGAACGCCGAATGAAAGTTATGAGGCTATCCAAAATGAGTGTAAAATCATTCTGTTATAATTCGACTACCGAAAATACTCTTTTTGCGAATTTCAATCAATGTAACAATGTCTCGTGTGTCGCAATCCATCAGTAGCTCGAGCCGGAGGAAGAAAAATATGGTCACAATGTGTGCTTGGGATTTTTCTATTCAAATCTATTCATAGCGAATGTTGATCTATTGTAAAATGAAAATATTGAATATCCTGCTTAAACGTCGCACAATACTTCAATAATGCAGTACGCAATTTGATATACCAGTACCCAATCAGGAAAATATTGACCGAACAAGCTTGGTAAGTTTGAGTCACTGATGGATC
Organism: Styela plicata; assembly: GCA_963675895.2. NCBI lineage: Eukaryota > Metazoa > Chordata > Ascidiacea > Stolidobranchia > Styelidae > Styela > Styela plicata. The sequence continues at coordinate 6,977,291 of OZ023143.1, read as the reverse complement.
GCGCCGACGAAGGCGCGGTCCATCTGTAACATATGCTTGTCAGAATGGAATTTTCACTGTATAATCGACGTCAATATATTGACGATGATTAATTAATCTACGGCTGTGCAATTTAAAGATTATCTCTTACTGAAATATTATAATGATTTGCCGAACATGAGCTATGGATAAAGTTCCAACTCTGAGCCCACGGGCAACGTCGCATGATTGTTCTCCGGCCCACTGCAATACTCCCAATTACTTCCCGTGTCTGTCGCGTTTTAGACGTTATTTTTTCGTATAATAATAATGAGTCGGAGCCGTTAATTACCGCGGTGATATTTCTGTTATGCGGAGAACTTTTTAACTTGCCCGTTCATATGCTGTTGAAAGTTCAATATAAGGTATTATTGTGCTGTTAAATTGAAGAGACGTAATACGGATATATCTTAGCAATGTCGCTTTTACTTTGTTATGCTCCGAACGCTCTTCCATTGAAAATAGGATTGCTTCTGCTGTTTGTTGTGACGTTTACAGTTCTTCACTTCAACTCATTACGGAATTTTACGTCAGACATTGTGTTTGAGAATGATATGAAGGTTCGACAAAAACGAGAAGCTGCAATTGAAAATAACGGACCGACTGATGATGTTAGGATCGGAAAACCTCTGCTTGACAAGAATTTTATCAGTAGAAGAGTAGAGTAAAGAGGATTGATGTTGAGAAGTAGCAGCAGAACCCCGAGATTAAAAATCTTAGAACTGCCCTCGAAAGAGACCACGAAGTAATAAGTTTGCAACAAAGGAGCGAATGGACTTTGATCTCTTAGTCAAGCGAGCAATAATTAGCGTATGGATTATTAACAACAACAACGACGAGTAAATCTGGCTTGAAAACGTGGATAATTTGTTGACTTTCAACATTTTTATACACGGTAGTGCAGTACCTAAAAAACTGCTGACGATGCCTTGAATGACAATGAGCTACCTAAATGCAGTTCTAGTGATTGCACCGTAAGTGGATTGCATCAAAACTGAACTGCTAGGTATATCAGAATAGAGTGAGTATCTGCCTTGGGCTATGACGAAACCGCATAATACATCTTTGCTTTCTTCCAATCGCATCTCACGATACCCAAGTAAAACGTTAGGGTAATTAATGCCTGTACCTACAAAAAGTAGCGGATCCAGAAATACGCGACTCGGAGAAAGGATTTAGATTAAAAAAATACAATTTCATAGCCGAATGCAAAAAAAAATCAAAAAAAATGTTTTCAATAAAACAGAATTTCAGAGTTCAACAACTCAGTCAGAAAATGTTGTTCGCGACATGATTGTTAAGTGTTAAGTCGCTGATGGGTCGCATCGTCGCGACGCGGCCCGTCTGTGACGCAGGCTTGACAGAAATAAATCTTGTAGAAATTACAGTTTGGTCGATTTTGATCCTAAAGAGGTGTCACCATTCACTATTTAGAACCTAAATTTTTTGTGAACTCATTTTTGTTTGTGTGTGTTTTCTTTGTAATTTCAACTTTGGGACTTTTAGAAACTGGTAGGGAGATACATGTCCATTGATAAACCAATATATTTGTGTTTATCTTTAGAAAAATTTCATACATTTTTACAATTGAATAAAATTGCAATTGCCAGCTTTTGAACTTCATTTCTTGATGCGCTTTGTAATATTTTTTATTATATTTTTAGTATTGACCAATTAAATATTTTTTAGGCAGCATAATAAGTGCCCAAAAGAAAGCACTTTTCCTGAAACCTGGAAATGTGCAATGATTGTAACAGCTTTTAAAAACTCTGGCGATCGAACAGATCCTAACTAGTATTGCCCCATCAGTCTTATGCCAATTATTAGTAAAATTCCGTTATCAATAATAAAATTTCCGGTCACCTGGAGTCGCTGTGTCTCCTCACTGACGAGCAGTATGGTTTTCGCCGTTCTCCATCTGCTGCCGACTTGTTGACAGCATAATTGAGCGGATATTTCGTGCTCTTGATCGTTGTGGAGAGGCAAAGTCGATTGCACTGGACATTTCGAAAGCCTCCGACAGAGTTTCGCAACGCTCCGGATGTTACAGTCCTGAACATGCTTGATCGTGTTCGGCGACGTGTAATTCACATGATCGGTCCAAAACTTTCTTCTGGTCTGCAAAGCTTGTCGTAACGTTGCCCCACTTTGTTTATTTTATCCATATTATAATTAGAGATGGGCCGATACAAACATTTTCGCAGATACCGAGTACTCTATGAAATATGTTAAAGGCCATTTTATATCACATACTTATGCCCTTGGTATAGTTGCACTCACGTATGTGTGTACCTACGTACTGTTGCACCCTTGAACTCTTGCATCCATTTGAGTACAAACTTTTATGGATAAAAATATATTGAATTGATGCTGCGTTCAAACATACATGGGTCCGATGATTGCGTGCAAATAGACGGTAGAAATGTTCGTGGTTACACAACTTACGGGACAACCAGCACCTTTTTTGCATCAAAAATAGCATATTGTCAAAAAATATTGACAGTGGATTGATGGGTTTTATTTAATGAAACCCAAAATGTGAATAAAATCGATCACGCGAGACATGCCTCGTTTTAACCATTTTTCGAGCAGTTGAGTGCGAGACCGAAATAAATCCGGACTGAGCAAGTCTGAGCAAATAGAAAATTCCTGATAAGTTTCATTGTTGCGTGATAAAACAGCTGCCTTTCCGTCTATTATCACGTAGGTAAAGCGTATCCGTACGGTTCGTTGTAAAAAGACGTATTCGGTATCAGTTTTGGTATCGGCGGTATCGGTGATGAAAATTTTCCGATACCAGTACCGATACCGATACTTCAGAAATCACTGATTCTTGCCGATACCGATACATCGGCCTACCTCTAAATATGATGGCCTTGTTCAAAAGAGCTTCCTGCCATCGTTCCTCGAAACAAAATTTTTAATCGGCCAACTCGATTAGCTACCCATTCACTCTGGAAGTTCCACAGTGTCACAGACAATTTTATACAAAAGGTTTTTTTCCACGAACTTCTGTGATTTGAAATTCATCAGTGATGATATAGGTCAGTGATTATATAGGTTTTATATACCTTCTCACTCGACTAGTAGCGTTGTTTAATTTTTATTTGCCCTTTTTGTGCTTTATATTAGTTTCTAACGGGATTTACTTCAGAAGCAGGGCCTAAAGCAGATAGACAGAATACTAGTTATCCTGCTACTCAGACACTTGAAAGTTGATTTCATCAGAAGAAAATTTAGTAAATGAACAAAATTTTATGCACGGATGGGAACTAGGGAATCTCCATACCTGAAAGTTGTATATCGACACGAGTTTTAAAGCCATGCAGATCAAAATTATCGGGAAAGCAGTGGGAAGGCAAGGAATTCCAAAGTTTAGAGGATATAGGAAATAACTTCTTGCATAAAACTGTGGAACCTTCACAGTGAATAGGTGAGAATTGGAGGCCAATTGAGTGGACCGGTTCAAAATTTTGTTTGAAGTAACGAGAGCAGAATACTCCCTTGAACAAAGTTATTGTTTGCTTGGCTAGCAGAATACACATTCACGCACACAGTTAGCCAACCTTTCGCAATAGTTATCAAAACCATCCTCTTTCGTCAAGCATGAAGCACAGATGATCACGTTCCATCAGTAACTCGCATTTGACTTTTGTTTTTACAAAAAAGGGTTACACCAATAAGAGTCGAATTGCGATAGGATTGGTAGGACGCAACATGAATCTCGTAACGAGATCGAATTGTAAACACTGTTGATTGCATACTATGAAACGAATTGATTTCACTTCGTGTTCGGCAATATTTCACTCTTTCATGATATTAAAACAAAACATTTATACATTTTTTGCAAATTACCTCAGTTACGTCCACATGTAAGCAATAAATTGTTTCGGATAATACATCGAATCAACGACAGCAATATTTCTTATTCCCACGATGTTTACACATTGTGGTTCAATGGTCATTCTAAAATTGAAGAAAGTTTAGTTAAAAATCATTAAACTTTATTTGTTACGTGTGAGCCAAAGTTGTGTCAAATGGACACACAAAATGATTTGTTTTTTCAATCGCATACTACTCTTTGAGTTACTTCGCTTAGTCAGTTTGAAAAATATAAATATTATCTTATGTATGTAAGAGTTAATGTTTAGCTTGTCCTGGTGAATAATTAATCAAAACAGAAATCGATTTTGATATTCGCGGACCGACAATATTTTGAATATTTATTCATGACCGCCTACGTTCACAGCGTTAAAAATCGTGTCTTTTGTTCTTTTGCATTCGTAACGTTGGACCTTTATTCGACGTGTTCCAACTTGCACAAGGAAGTCATGAAATGATGCGGCTCACTGGGCGTGAAAGCTTATTATTTGAGGCGTGTCGTGGTTACGAGTGATTTATCAAAGACGTCCTTGGGAGGAAGTAATATATTCGTTAAGGTGTGTCAGAAGATCAGCAGGTAGAGTAAACAAGCAGGATCGATACAAGAAGATGTTGAATATCATGCGACATTAATCAAAAAATTCGTTTTCAAACATCAAAAACAATATAGATGAATGTCCTTGTAAAGAATGTCAAAATAGTTTTCCAAATAAAGATGAATGATCTAACCTAAAACCCTCGACATATAGGCTGAAGAAGATTACTGCAGTAGGCGATTAAAGGAAATTAGAAAAGAAGAAATGATAGTTCGCACCTACTACTCTGTAGCGATTTTTAATCGAAATTCATCTACCTCAGTATCATTTTCAATGTGAATTTCAATAAAAAGGCTTCTGTAAAGGCTAAAAATAAACAAATTGTGGCCATACGCTGCGTGTAAACGTTTTAAAGACATTTTTATGGTGCAATAGAGAAGGGACTATTATAGGACAGAATATTTCACCACTATTTGTGAAAAACTAAATTTTGAGCCCATAAATAACTATATTTTTGAGTTGCATAAAACTAGCAAATTAAAAATATGTGTATTTTCCGCATGTGCACACGTAACTTCTATTCACATTAAGTAATGTCCTCGATCAGATTTAATCAGACAAAACATATGGCTGGAAAAAATTATTCTATATATTGTAAATCACACTAAACTGATAAAATCGTCTCCCAAAAATCGCGTCGGAAGGATTTCACGACACATATTTGGTTAAATGTGTGTAATAACTCGCGCACAAATAATTTTAGTTATTTCCTATGTTTTTGTTCTCTCAAATAGCCTTTCTGTGATATTTTTCGATCGTGGGAGGTTGGGCATGGTGCAACGGCCCCCTAAATTCGCTAGTGGTTAAAAATAACACATTCACATTCATATTAATGGAAATAATGTTATGGAACATTATATAATATTATGCTTTAACATTGTTTTAACCAACGCTGCGGATATCTATTCCGATGCACTTCATCAGATTTTAGAACCGTTGGTAAAACACATGCCAAAACCAGACGGAAAGGCGATTTTTTAATTGGCTAAATTTAATTTCGAGACCTCAAATCACTGGCCTTTCCTATAAGACCCAAAAAGCAGCGAAGCAATCCAACGGGAGATTTGGAAATATCAACATTTTCATTGAATTTCAATATAGGCTATATTCCAAATTAATCATGCACCACCCTCACCTACCTGGTATCCGTGTTTGGTAAATCTTACTTTGAGCAAATCTATATAAAGAATAATATCATATTCCATTCTACAGAGCTATCGTTCTGAAAGCTAATAAATATTGTGGCAAACAGAGAAAGCTTTGAATTTCTTCTCTAAACAATGTATTTGAAACGTTCTATTCATCAGTCAGGTCTAAAGACTGTAGATCAGTATTGTTTGATTGTTATGTTCAAAAGCGTCTCTTGTATTAAATAGACGTAAATGAGAATGACATTTAACACGGACTTGGTTTATGTAGATCGTAATGCCCTGCGGTCCCTCGGGTTGTTCTGTTTTTGGTAAATAAAGATGTATTAAGTTTTATAAAAGAAATAGCGTGGACGTAGTCAGGGTGATCCACTACAAGAAGTAGCTATGAAAAAAATAGGATTTATTTGCGATTGCTGAAATTGTGAGTATACTAATTCATATTTTATAGTCCTCTTCAGGTGCTCCTAACATTTGAAGAAGATTGTTCGAGAATTTCAGAATTTTTCCACCGAGTTCTGCAGGATGGGAATTCTCTGCAAATCACTGAACCAAAAGATTAACCTGATAACGAAGGAACAAATCAAAAGTCAGGAATTCGTTCAGAATTTGCTATCCAAGGACAACTATGTAAGTCCACAGCTTGTGGAAACAGATTTTTATAAAAACGGCTGTATTGAAACTTCTTCATTGAAAAGGAATCAACAAACTCAACTGGACACGATCATGAATAGTTTGCAGCATGAACGCTTAGCTTTTATTGGGCCTGCTGGAAGTGGTAAAACCACATTGCTGAAGCAATTAGCACTCAAGATTATAGACCGAGTATATCTCAAAGATGTAAAATTATTGATATTTTTACAGTGTAGCACTTTAAAAGAGCGCGACGAAATGAATTCATACGACTTATTACTTCAGTCAATTAAGGGCAAAATTACATCGGATGAATTTGCGGAAGTTCAAGAATACATATCGACAAATTCTCATGAAGTCGCATTTATCATTGATTCATTGGATACGTTACAATTCACAATTGATAGATCTTTTGAAAATATCAAACCTATTGACACGACCTTACCAAAAAAACATCTTGGCAACTTGTTGGCAAAAAATTATTTTACTGGATGTCATTTGATTGTATCGTCTCGTGAATATGCTATAAGAGATTTTACCACCGAAATACGACCAGATAAAGTTATAGACTTAGTGGGCCTGTCGTGTAAAAGAGTGCAAGAAATAATTCAAAGTTCCCTACAAAACGACAAAGCGCATGAACTTGTGAAACGTTTGAAAACCGATTATCCATCAATCATGTCATTGTGTACTTCACCTGCATGTCTGATGTTTACACTCAGTGGATTGGAGGATCAGGTTTGTCTGAAATCAGACTGTGTTACGGAAATAATGACGCAAGTGCTCGTCAGAATGATACAATCGTCGATAGCGTGTGGTGAATTAATGAAGAATAGATTTAAAAAACTGAAAAGACTTGCATTTACCGGTTGGAAAAATAAAAGATATCTGTTCAACAAACAGGATGTAGAAACTGTCGGATTATCCACCACCGACATAGCAGAACTAATCACGCACACATCAATGCAGAAGCACCATGCGATTAACTTACTGCACGGAACAACTGTTTATTTCTTTTCGCATTTGATATTGCAGGAGACTTTTTCAGCGCTTTATGTGGCTGAAATGAACCTTGAAGAGTTTGAGGAATATGTCACGAAAGAAATGGGGAAACCCCGTAATGCTGTCGTTCATAAAGTTTTATGCGGCTTATTGCTACACAAGAATATTGATATCAAATCTTCTGGCTTATTGGAAGGCAAGTATTCATTATAAAGATTATTATAAAGATTTTTGAGTTATAAACATTTTCATTTGCTTGAAGAAAATTAAACCGAGAAGTATATTGCGCTGCTGGGTATGGGTAAATTAAACTGACTTGAAGGTGTGATATTTACATGATAGTTTTGCAATTTCAAGGAAAGCACAAATATGATTTGAATGGTATCAACTTTTGCAAAACTCATTTTACACCACAATTTAAGCAATATCTCCATAAATATGTCCACTAACCCACTAACTATACTTGCACTAACCTTGATCTAACCCAAATCTAGCAGGGGTGGTAGTACGGTACGGTACGAAATTTTTATCGTACTTCGAACCAGCAAAATAATTTCGATTCGAACTTCGTACCGCACCTTTCCAAATTTTCCGTACCAAACTGTACGATATTATTTTTTCCCACATACGAAAATAAGTACAGGTACGTTTTCTAGGCAGCGATTTCGGACCAACTATCAATATCCGAAACAGCTATATTTCTGAAATCTAGCGCCCGTGGGAAACATCATTAACATCTTAGATCAAAGAGCTACAGTTTTATTCTATCCGGTTTAAAATCCAGGACAGTAAAATCCATATACGACATAGCTCATCTAATGAGCTTAAGTGCATCAGATGCATATTTTTTATTCGAAACGACAAAGATGTTAAATGAAATTATTTTTTTGGATTCATATGGAAGAATTTGGAAGAATATGGTGTAATGCGAAGGTACGAAAAAGAGTATGGTGCGAAATAAATATCGAACCTCGTACTGAACCGTAGCAAGTACGAAAATTGCTAAATGAATCGTACCGGAAAATTCAATCGTACCGTAACGAACTGTGTATCGTATCGTACTACCAGTCTTGACCACTAGTTCAAATAGCGCACGTCTCGTTTTTGGGCAAATGGTGAACTTATCAATATGTCTTACGAATCGTTTTCAATTTGTGCTCTACGCCTCGGAAAGTGTTGTTTGATGTCACCTTTAGGGCGCTTTCCACATAATCGGTAAAACGGCAACGATCGGGGATTTCGCGATCCGCCATTTTGAGGCCGATAGTGGCTGCATGCGATTTTGATACATACGTCCCCCATACGATGGCCGAAGGCTTCAAATTGTTTATCCCTCTGCAACTGATATAAATTGCTGGACATGAATATTTTAACAAACTACAACCTAAATTCATTAAATCATATATATTTTCAATGAATCGACAGGCAATTGGGTTACTATTACTAGAAGAACCCAAGGTTTATTTGTTTCTCTCCATTTTTGCCACGGATCATTCATGCGTGTCGAGTCTCAGCGGTTCGATAAAATTAATAGGTTATAAGATCAAGGAGTTAAAAAAGGATCTCATTCTAATTTATAGAAATAATTAACAGATGACTATCGTGGCAAACATGGAACTTATACATGTTATAGCGCATTCATAAAAAGAGAGGTATAAAATTTGCGTGTTCGAAGCATGGCGTCATAATAAGCGTTCCGTGCAAAAAATTTCCTAATAAATACTATTTTATTGAATGTGACAATGAATCAAAAATTGAAAAAATGCGGTTTAAAGGCTTGAATAATTTCTATACCTATAACGCGCTGAAGGCGTGAAAAAGTTTGGGATTCCTACGTTCTAAAACACATGAAAGGTCATTCTGCGTTTTTAACGCCCTCCTCTATACATCATTGTGCACATGTATATCTATTTATTATTTGTAATTTTACTTTTCTTTTTCTACATTTTCTTTTGCTCCACAGACGTAGATATGGAAAGAAAACGATTGGTTCTAGAAAACAATCTTAAGCATCTACTAAGATCTAAAGAAGAGGCGCACGATATTGATTTTATGAATTTGTGCCATTGTTTATTCGAATGCGGTGAATCTATGAAGAATGTTGTTGATGAAACGTTGAAACGATTGGTATTTCACAACGTAACAGTGTCAGCTTCTGATGCTCATGTTTTAGGAACAATTATTGCAACAGGTTCAAGATTTTCTGATGTCGAATTTTTTAAATGTATGCTTGATGACGAACTCCTGCAGATTCTCAGAAGATGTGTGACAAAATCTGACACTGAGGTAGGATCTACCTTTCTGTTCTACATTTATGAATGCTTATTTTTTTTTATAGATCAACAGTTGAATTGTACTATACACACTTGGGAGAAAAAGGCTAGCACTTCAACGAAATCAATTTGTAGCACGAGTTACGGGATGGACCGCATCTCGGTACATCCATTGTGCAACAAAACCAACATGAATAGACAAGTTTTTTCTGGCTACGGTAGATCATCTAAAAGTTCAGATATTGAACACTATAAATGGGATGGAACATTAATATATATCCCGGTTGCCATCATCACACTTGTTTCCGTTGAAAATGGAGCCTTTTCAATTATTTTTCAGATATCGGCTTTTAGCATTCGGGATAACCGCGGCATCAACATCATAGGTATGAAAGCAATTGGGGACATAACTCGGGAGTGCCATGTACACGGACTCAGCTTACAGGATTGCAAAATTTCAGCGCAACAAATTCTTGCTTTGAATAGCTCTATCAAGAAGGTATAATGAAAAGCATTCTAAAGAATGTACTGTTCAACCACTGGTGTTTACTGTTCAGCAGAGAAAAACCTTTTCTATGCTGGGAAAATAGGAAAATGAGGATTTCCTGGTTTTGCCGCCCAGATTTATGTTCATTTGAGTCTGCAAAAAATGTTTCAATACAACATGAGATAGTGGAAATTCGATTAAAGATAATTTGAATTTTTATGAAAGCATGATTTTGTTTAGATTAACAACCTCATTTTATGGGAACGTAAACGTGCAACTCCAGACGATATTTTGGCTGTTGTAGGAATCCTCCCCAAAGTTGTTGAATATCTGGCACTAGATTTGTGGGATGTCGATGAAAATGGCAAAAAAATTCTTCAGAACGAGTTGAATCGTATCAAAACACCGGTATGAGATTATCATTTTATTGGCACCATTTTTGTAGTGAGTGCTAAATACTCATAACGTTTAACGTCCTCTGGTGACTTTTGTTGTTTGAGACGAATCTTATAAATTTGAAACGAATAAGAAACCAAAACATATCGTTAAATTGACATACAAGAGTTCGGACCTTGTTCGTAAAAATAAATAATTTTTCAAATACTTTGGAGTGTATACTTAATAAGTTTTTTTTTCAAATATAGGGGCTGAAAATCAATTTATATCCTAATGGAGTACTCGAGACCGAGCACATATCCAGGAAAAGGCGTTTTATACCAGCATCGGAATATAAACATACAGGTGATCCATATTTGTAAACACAATTAGGCTTTTAAAAAGGTCGTAAGGAATAACCCGACAAAAGTCCAAAGGAGTTTTATTGGCAATTGGGTAAAAATTCCATTTAGAAAGTCAAAAACACACTGCTGCACGCAGTATTCTTGTATATTCTCGTCAAAAGAATAGAACTTTGTCAAGGATGCTTCGTGTGAATTATTGACCAGAAACTACGTTTGTGTTACTTTTCCAGATATTAAAACAGATAGAATTAGTAAACTGTTTTCAACATTTTGTGACAACATTGAGGAAACGTCATTGAAAATCTCCCGAATTTCTTTGAACCACGATGTCATGGACAGAATAGCAACAGCTTTGTCGAAGAAAGAGAAAACGTATTTGCTGATGTTGAGATCGTGCATAACAAAAGATTCCCTTCAGTATTTATTGAATCAACTGAAAAAAATGGACAATATTGAGGTGATTTACCCGAAATAAAATGTTGTTCATCACATTCGCAAAAATTTTGTTGCACTTGACGAGATGTTGTGCAGTTTCTTACTTTACAATAAAAATTGAATAATATTTTCAAATGTTTGTTCATGCACCATGGCTCGACTTATACTCATCAGGACGAGATATGCCATAAGCTCTGGGATACGCTTGCTGTTCCGCAACGCACTGATATTTTATGCGAATGAAACATAACCGAAATACTGTGTGTTTGTTTCCGAATATATAAATATATATATTATGGACCATATTTTTACATTTTCAGACATTAGAAGTACGCGGATTAAACATCGTTGGTAACGCAAACATGGGGGAAGAAAATCTAATGTCCTTGGGTGATTGGATGATGCTCTGCAATACATTAGATCTTGATATCAGCCGCTGTATGCTCAAAGATTCAGATTTTGAAATCCTAAAAAAGAGTCTTTCGAAAGTTAAGGTAACAAACAATGTTGCTCAAGGTGCTATGATTTTTAATCTATCTCAACCAAGGTAATTCTGTAACGCATTTACGTTATGTTACTTTGTCAAGTTTTAATAATTGAAAATCGAATCATGCTGATGCCTGAACATATATTTCCAGTTCAACGTTTTGCGATGCAACCACAGCCATTTGTCCAACACTGCTGTTCGTATAATGTCAGAGGTAACCTGTACAAGTTCTTTAAAGGAGTTACATTTGGTTGAATGCAATCTGCTGCCCGAACAATTAATGGAGCTTGAAGTTATTCTAGCGAATACTAACGTGAGTGTTGGTTGTTTTGTTGACGTTGTTCAGACCATTGTAAACAGATTTAACTTTCAGCTGAAACAAGTTAAGCCGAGAATTTAAAAAATTGGGATAAATTCCAACATATTCAATACATTTTCGCATCTACAAAAACTACCACACAAAAATTAATAAAAAACTTCAGATGCAAGATTACTAATATTTTATTCAACAATGCTCATGTGTAAATTGAAGTTAACTTTTTCAATTAACATGTTTTTTGCAGATGCTGGAATTAATCAATCTGAGCTACAACAGGCACATGGGTGAAAAAGGATTGTCAATTGTTGCAAGTATTTTGCGAAAAGGAAAAATTCCTGGAGTTTGTCTTATGGGATGTAATTTAGAGAAAAAAGAAGTAGATGCGTTCAAGAAATCTATTGAAAACTCCAAGGTGTACTATGTATATTTTATATTTTTCAAGCCTGGGCGATAGAAGGAGCGCACCAGGTCTGTACTTCATAAAAGAATGTTTTGCAAAATTTGTTGAATATCGTGTCGGGGCTATTCAAACCGAAGTTTTCGAATTTAATTTTGATCATTTTTTCGAATGGCACCAAATCTCTGATTGCAAGTATATGATATTTTTTAGTTTGTACTGTCTCTTATATCACCGCAATATTTGTGCATCAACTAATTTCATAAAGAGAAGAATACAAAAGCTCTAAGCAAAATGTATGAAGTTCGTACATTATCGCAGATGTTGCAACAAATCAGAATAAAATTTGGCTTTACGTTCAAGCAAACACACGTTAATTTTTTGTAATCAAGTCGCAATGCCCAATACAAGTAATTTTAGCAATGTTTATTCATTGAGGTAGTCGGTTTCAAATTAATATTAAATATTTATTTAGTTGAAGTTTCTTGATGTTAGTTACAATGACGAATTACAAGATGAGGATATGCCAGTCATAGGAGACATCACCGTGGAATGTGGTGTTGAAGACTTGTGTTTGCGTGGTTGTCAAATGGATAGTGGCAAACTCTCAACCCTTTCCAATTTTTTATTCAGTGTCGAGGTTTGCTGTCACTCCAAATTTTAAATAATTAGTAGCTTCATTTATTTATTAATTATGTTATTGTCAAATTCTTCTTCCATTTACTTTTGACTGTTTTTACTCGTATTTGTTACTGTATTGGTTATATTGATACTAAATATCAACAACAATCTAACAATGTGTGGCACGTTGTTGAAAAGATTTCTGAGTCGACTGCATCTGCATGTATTTATTACATATTACACGTAGGCCCAATCCCCAACTTGAGAAATTTTGTCCATAATGTCCGTTGAGACGCGGGACATTAGTGTCACATGCTTGTCAAAAACAGGTTTCAGCCTAGCTTAACGTTAACTAATAACTTTTGTTTAAATTTTGATGTTGACTACTTCAATTTTATTCGATATTTTTCACATTATTTTGATTGTTATTGCAGGCAGCTAAATATATATAAAATTTTCTAGATGACGTCGATAAAATTAAGCGACAATCCTGGATTAGGAAATGATGGAATAACAACGGCTGGTAGAATATCAAATCAATGTTTATTGAAAGAACTTGATCTTTCTAATTGTAGACTCTCAGCACAACATGTCAGAAAATTGACGCAATCGTTGAAAAGTTTTAAGGTTTGTTCGTGGAAAATGAACCCTAATCAAAAGCTGTAAGCGTGCCAATTTGAAACAAAAGGAACCAAATTAATGCCTGTCGATTCCTGTAACTCGAAAATATATTCCAAACCTCAAAGCAAACATTGATACGTCACTCACAGATAGAACTATTCTCCGATTTAATTAAAATAGATTTGAAGATCGTTTGCATTTTTATAAAATCACCAAATCCTTTATCACTGATTATTAGAATTCAACAGCTCCTAAAGGAACCAACTATCAGCCTAACTAAGCGGAAAACGTCCCAAATGAAACTGAACCGATATGACGAGGTTCTGTGAGTGATATGCGCCCTGGGCGACGGTAAAACCCTCTATCACTTCTTTATGTTCTTGAAGTCGCCTTTTACGACACGCGGGAAGTACGTTAGGACTGTTCTATAGCCCATATCTGCATAACTTAAAAATATTAAAAACGTCAAAGATTTTTAGCTGATATTTACTCTATAAAATCTTTTGAATAAAGCGAATATTAACGTTCCGTGCATAGCAGATAAAAAGTGAATGTTGCCTTCAAATCAATAAAAATTTGTGAATCATTTCAGTTGAAAAAGTTAAACATTGACGACAAAATTAAAGTTGCTTCAAAGGATCACATTACAGAAGTTATCAAGTTGATGTATTGCGTCAAGGAAGAACTAAGCATCAAATACAAAAGTATCGAAGAAGATGATAAAGCTCGACTTCGGGAAGCTGTTCAGATATCTAACCCGGTATTCAACAAATCTACTTCACCTACTTCTAAATTACCATTTTTACCACTGAGGTGTATGCAACATGCAGTATACTGCAACATGCACTAAAATCGTTACTGGGGTTGATTTTTAGCGCACTGCTGCTGGGATAAAGTAGAGGAGCTATAAATGTAGATGACGCAAAGATCTAGCTTGAGATATTAGCCCCATTTCCGGCAAACACAATGCCTTTGGAGTGTCTGGAATTTCGTAATATGTCAGCGAGAGATGTGATTTTTACATATATAATGGAAGTTATCTACTGATATTTTGATATCACTTTTAGGTCAAAGGGTTTGTTTTATTTACTCTAAATCAAATATTATTCTGTTTAAATCAAAACATAGTTATTGTATTCCGCCTCAAATGTATGTGCAGAATGTTTGTTAGGATGACGTTTATATACATACTAATTTCCATCCAATCGATATTATGGTATTGAAAAGGTTTTTGTACACTGTAACAAAAATGCAAAAAATCACTGGTCTTCGACAGTAATTTTACTTGGCGGTATTGAAAAAAATTCAAAATTTACTTTTTTGGGCAAATATGGGGTGTTGTTGGAACACATCGCGCAGGTATCCGAAATATGCAATAACTGAACATGACCAGTAAATTTACTGTGCTTTTGTTAGTGTAAGTAAGTGTAAGCCTATAAAAAAGACCATCTTATCAAAATATTATGCCGTTCATTTATTCCAAACTCATGCGAATAATTCAAATATTTACACGCAATTAACTTTTTTCAGAATCTTTGTCTGAAATTTTGACGAGATGAGTTGAGACAATGCATCATCAACAAAAATCGTGTTCAGATTTTTAAATTTTAACCATCATTGGATTTGCTTCATTGTATTGAACCAATATGGTCGTTTCAAATGCTTTACCTGGACATTGTAGACGAAAGAAACGGGTCTCTTTTTATGAAAAACTAAACACTTTAT
Source organism: Styela plicata (assembly GCA_963675895.2). Classification (NCBI taxonomy): domain Eukaryota; kingdom Metazoa; phylum Chordata; class Ascidiacea; order Stolidobranchia; family Styelidae; genus Styela; species Styela plicata. Next base: position 6,961,907 of record OZ023143.1, on the reverse strand, counting down.
AATTACTTTGATTATTTTTCTGTTTGCTGTTGCCTATTGCGAAATATTGCAACCTATAATTTGCATTATAAATGCTTTTTTCTATAGTACGATTAGGCGCTGAAAGCGTTCCGAATACGCTTTAAGCTCCGCAGTACTGGCGTCCTTGGTTCGAATCCTGTGGGAATGTTTATATCCGAGAGGAGAGATACCTCGCCGGCGCATGGTGGTACACGTAACTGCAGGTCACTACGTCCTCCACCAAGAATTTGCTTTGCTTTGCTACTGCTTCGTCGTTTGCATGATCTTTATCTCTAGTTTTTAAACAGATTCGAGATTTTTAAAAGCTCTAAAAACATTTTTCATATAGAACAATAATGTTGTTTTGACCATATACCACAATTTTGTAGTTTTGTATCTGATTGTTGTATCATGGATAACTTTATCATAATAACTTTTGCTCTTGGACCGGAGCATAATCGAAAATACATCGCTTTTAGGTCAGTTTATGCTAATATTTAATTTGTAAATTTGAATTTCCTATTTATCATAATGGAAACAAGAGAAATTTGTTAGTCAACGATTCGATCCGATTCCAAAACAAAATTTTCAAATTCCAAATTATTCGTTTTTGCCCAGCCCTAGTCCGAATATGAATGGTTCAGTTGATGAACAAATGTCTAAAATATAATTCGTTCACATTTTTCGTCCACTCCCCCTAAAAATTGCCAAAAACAAAGTTTTGTATTAAAGTTTGGGCAAATGTATTTCCTTCAAACTTAGATATATTGTTCAATGAAATAAGATCATTTTGAATGTATAGCACAATTTGGCCATGGAAATTTCTGTGGCTTGAAAAATTTGACATGGACGATCATTATTAGTTGATTCGTAGTTATAGACTTCATGATTTCGAAATAGGAGGCGAAAATGTAAGAAAGAGGAGAATATACTGCTACTTATAGAGAATTTGTGATTCGATTCAAAGAAAAATATTAGAATAGATTCGAATTTTAAATTATTCGGCTTTGCCCAACACTAATTGTGAGTTTACCTTTAACTACACTTGATTTAAATTAGTGTATAATTACCCAAGCTTCCCAACCTTGTTCTTACTTTTTGTAAATGTTATATTATGTTTTCTTTACAATATGTTTTAGGTATTAGATAACAAAAATTAAATGATTAATGAAGCTATTTTAAAATTTGTAAAGAATATTGATGAGCTAAGAGGCAAGAAGAAGAAAAATAATGGAATTGCAACAACCAGGTAAAAAATGAATTAATTTAACTTTTTTATCAACTATATGAAACATTCGCATTTTTATACATCCTTTGACTGAAGTTACACACATTATGGTAAATTAGTTTTTGTTCTGGTCTGCCACTCCTGAGAATTATAAGATACAAACAAAGTGCATAGTTATTTTTCTTCATAGTTCGTTCGCTGACAGTTTTATCGACATTTCGTCAAGACTGATGCGATACTCACTGATGCCGAGGTCAGTCTATAATGAATCAATAATAAATCAACATAACTCATATGCAAAACAGTCAAATTTGTGGACTAACTCGGCTAAAATAAAATTTATTGTGCTGAATAATACTCGATATTTGAGAACAATCAAATATATATATATATACACAAAGCAATACTAAATATGTAGCAGATTCCTAGAAAGGTTTGATGAATTCGTGATAAAGGCCAATATTTGAACCGCAAAGTAGTGCTTCATAAATTTAACTTGTTTCGATTCATAGATTTTCTACAGACACGTGTTTCTTATCATGAACATGCAATAGATGACACTTCCTCGTATGAACAGAACATAGCACCACATCCTAATGTTGCACTGTTGGGATATCGTGACATTTCTGAATATAACAACGAGAATGAATACCATGCAAGTACGGTTCATTCAGAAACTCTTGCAGATGTCATAACAAGGTTCAATACAAACACGATTTGTTGGAGTGACGAATACAGGCGACGTATATTGTTACAGGTTTTAAAATATTTTTTGAAAAATTTTGTTGTGTAACGGTGTTTTGCTGTTTTACTTCGGTAAATGAAACGAGAGCGAGATCAGCGGGAGAATGAAATATTTATTTAATTTAGGCAAAAATCCTGGTTTTAAAGTCAAAATATTTCCGAATAAGGGATCAGGATATATTAATTTATCACAACTAAATGGTAACATATTTTACTGGAATGAAATTTGGTGATCGTCTATCACATGCACACCATGATGGCAGAGGCGCGGGGAGCCAGTAGCGTCTCGGGGGTATGAAGTCTTGACCAAAATATCATTTTTAGAGTGTTGAGAACGATTCACTGCCATTCGAGTCTCAAGTCAAGTGGAGTCGACGCATGGGCAACACAAAAATATAAAATTAATCATGATAAAAGTTTCATATTCCAGGTTAAATTCAAAACAATTTTGGTCTTTGAGTAATCATCACATTCGGGACGAGGGAAATTATGATGCCTCGCCGTCCGGTTTTAAGTGGTCAAAGGTTCAAATTCGGACACGTTTCGGACAGTTAATAGTAACAGTAGTTGATAGTACACTTCAAAACTGATACCTGTAATCAGCGACTAAGTTGTCGCCACTGCGCCTATCTGTTTGGGGCCGCCAGACTTCAGGGCACTTTGAAATCACGTGTTCAAAACGCGCGAAAATCTTTTATTAACAAAATTTTGAAAGAATAAAATCAACACATCAGACTCGTGTCGAAAAAAATTTAACCGATAGTTGTTTTGGTACAGATTACACATGGGCTTCATCACATGCACAAACACGGCATAGCACATGGGAATTTAGTTAAGGAAAATATTCTCTTTCCGCATTCGAGCACTGACCACCATTTGTGTGGAAATATAGTCATCACAGACTGCATTCCAAGAACAGGATATTTACCTTCGAGCACACATAATGACATCAGAGATTTGACGGATATATTTGAGTACGTGATGAAAAGTGGAACTACCGAATTTCTATGCAAAGATCACATTATCGTGAAGCGATTGTTACAGAAGATGCGAACACAGCAACTTAATACAGAGCATATATTAGCCGACCCTTTCTTTTGGTCAGATGACAAGAAAATTAATTTTATGTTGAGATCTTATGATATTCTGGAGTCATTCAAACGTTTAGAAGATCTAAACACAAAGAGATTGAGCGACTGGGCGCACATTTTAGATCTAACCGGGTTTGAGCTTGACTGTTGTAACGACAATGCTGAAAACAACCAGTCTGAAGCCAGTCAATCTGCTGTAACCGAGAGAGCTCGCAAAAAATTTAAAAATAAACATACTTTAATATCCGAATTACTTCGGTTCTTCAGAAACACAAAGACGCATTTTCATTCACTTCCTGTTCCTGTAAGAATGTGTTTCGAAATGAATGAGACAGAAAAGTACTGGAGTTTCTTCTCAAGAAGATTTCCGGACTTCTTTTATCATGTTTATGACATTATGAAAAAGGATGGCTGGATTGAAGAAAAAGGCGTTCGAGAGATTTATGTGGAGGAGATATGTGAGAATAAATTATTACAAGATCCACAGAGCCATGTTAGCGATCGTATTAAAATTGATGAACTTTGTATGCCAGATGAAAATAGTGCTTTATATATCAATGCAAACAATGCACGTATTGGTTAAGTAGTTAGCCCTTTTCGACAAAGAGACATAACAAATTCTCGACACAAAATACATTTCCTCCTATTTTATAGGATTGAAAGGTGACACACTTGGGATCAGTTTTACCAAAAATTTTTCAAAAAATCAAATCGTTCGGTTTTGCCCGTCCTAGCTGTAACATATCCGCAACCCTGGTGACATAACAATGCTCGTGGGTTATGACAAATCTGCACCGTTGGCGGAATACCAATGAGCATGAGTTGTATGCATTCTCGATGACGCAGCGATATTATTAGTTGTGACAGATTCGCATCCCTGGCGATATAGCAATACTAATGAGTTGTGATGAAGCCGCATCCCTGGTGACATAGCAATACTCACGCGTTGTGACTAATCCGCATTCGTGGTGACAAGACGGAATCTTTTTGACGCAACCAATACCAAAATATTTGTTCACCATATTGTTTTGACTTATTCATGACTCCGCGACATCGTCAGAAAAGTTAGTGACGGATCACAAGTTTTTGTCATAATCATAAAATATGAAATTCGTTACCTTCTTCGGAAAAATAACATTTTTACTGAATTTGTATATGTTTATAAATTAATATGGGCATTCACTACAAATTTGAACAAAATGAAACTGCCTCACTATTAAAAAGATATACTAACTACGAAATAAATATCCAATACAAAACTCTTAAATTTATTTATTACTATTAAATCCTCGGATGACATATGTGTCTTTTTGTATCATATTTTCCCGTTGTCTGTAACAGCTCATGAAATACGTCTGTTTTAGACAGTAAAATATGTACAACCATCACCGTCTGTGTCGACAGAGGTGTCAAAATGAACTACGATTAAAGCAAACGTTGTAAATTGCTGATGTTTCGAATGTTCATACGCACAAACTGCTCTATACAAAAGTTCGATCGATTCAAGGCCCAAAGCAGCGCCTTAAAAGAACCAACTAACGGCCATTTATTGGCAAATGGCTGATACAAGATGTGGTACCAGCAACAGCACTCTGAGCAGAAAACATTCTAAACAGAACCGAACAGGTACAGTGCAGTGAATGGTATCTGCCTTGGGCAATAATAATACCTATCTATCAATACTTTTTGCTTTCCTTTTACGACACGCAGGAAATACGTTGGGACTATTCTAGAGTTTATACCTACAGGGCAGTGGTGTATAGAGGTCTGCTGAGTTAACACGTGTAAAAATGAATTTAGATGGGGGTTCTTAAAATTCGATAAATACTAGATTAAAAAAACTAGGCCTTGGATAAATCTAAGTATGCAAGTGGTAAGATAAACAATACAGAAAGAGGGAGGTGGATAAAACAAGAGATTTATAAAATGATAAGTTGACTGTTTTCGTATCGTTCTTGCTGTTTTTTGTTTTTATGTGATTAATTCCAAAAATATTCTTTTATGTTGATACCCTTCTTTTTCCAAAATTTAGCCCCTTTTCAAATTTATCAAACTACCAACTAAAAATTATAAGATAGGATAAGTTTTTGAAATCGCCAAACATCAATATAGACCTTAAAATCCCGATAAAGGACAATTTTTCAATAAATTCCCCAAATCTAAGTACTAAATCCCACTCCTTGCACGCCCACAGATCACGTGGACTGGAATATGATGTCACGCTTGAGATTTTGCCGGCAAGAAAACTCATTTTTAAGAGGTTATATCTAAAGAACAAAGAGCTAAGTGCCAAACGTACGCAGCAAAAGTTCTTCATTGCTTCATTGCCTATCATTTGACACAGCAACCCACTGATAAATATTCTACTCAAAAAGTTTTTGTAGCTGCATTGAAAATCTTAATTCCTGGAAAAGGGAAACTTGAACTCATCATCTAAAGTTTAATCAGATTGTTTGACTAAGACTTTACATCTCTAGATTTTGTAGCTTTGATGCCACTGGTCCCACAGTGTTCTTCTGACTAACTAAAGAATTGCTGCCTGTGTTTACCATTGTGATTGTAATTATTACCTTCATTACTTGTTAAACCTTGATTGCTTGTTGGTAACAGTGTGTGAACGCCTGTTCATGTTTACATGTTTTAGTTCTATTTTGGTTAAGCTAGTGCTAGCATTGAAAGTTCTGTTTATCTCATTATGTTGTATCTAGCGTGTTTTACTGTTGCCAAGTGTAGGCACAACAAACCGGTCGCCGGGTACGAAGTTCTCACCACCACGTTATGAAACATTCACATACTGGACTGGCAATAGATTTTTTATTGACACTCACTCAGAGCAAGCCCGAGAGCAGTGCCTCAAAGGAACCAACAAACGACCACTTAGTAACAAAGAGCTCCTAAAAGATGTAGTACCAAGAACTGCACTCTAAACGGAAAACATTCCAAACGGAACTGAACCGCTATGGTAAAGTGCAGTGAGTGTACAGTGATATCAACTACAAGTAAACATAAAGAAGTTGATAAAAGTTATTCTCAGACTACTACAAGTTGCCGTTTTTTGGTAATTTTATACATTTTAAGGTTAAAGAACTTGGTTGGTGGGGATGAATTTCCAACATTTCTTACACCTTTATCCATCCACCCCTGTCGACAGACCGACGATCATCATCAATCGTTTTTTTTTTCTTTCATTATTTTTAATTTCTAATTGGTGAAGAATTCGTCCCACATTTGCGCCTGCTAACCATTTTCATCTTGAGTGGCCTTGTTCATTGACCAACTTAAAATAACTTTGTAAAAAATTAAAAACGTTGCTCTTACGCAGTAATGGAATACTGAAAAACTATCTTGAAATCCAATTTTTACGCAATGGCGATAGCTAATGTTTATGGATATTTATGATATAGTGTATTATTTATTTTCGGACGGCTCTGGCTCACAAGTGGGGGTGTCTCATCGTGTCGAAGACATCTCTCGTTTTGTAAATTTGAAGGACTATAAAAGCACTTGTGCCGATCGGACGGTCACTCTTTGGGATGTATATTGATGTCAGCAGGTTCGTCCCAACGCTCGTCCGAGCGTCCCTTTTTGCATGTAATGCGATTCCAACTTTCCGCAATAGAATGCTTAGAATAGCGCTACAGCATTGTAATAGTACAAACTCGTGTTTATCCTATACATATGTATTTTCACAACAAAGTAGCACAATATCGATACAGCTTACTCCCCATTGACTTTGATTGGAATATAATTGATTTTATACGAAAGCTATGTCCAAACCAAAACGCTGGAAAACCTTTGATTATAATTTTCTACCAATGAAAGATGTTATTGTGTGTTTTGAATTGATTAAAACAGAAACTCATTTTGAGACAATATCAGCAAGGATACTTGCAGTTTATTCCCAATATTGTTTGAAATGATATTCAATGTTGAAAATCACTATAGCACTATTGCGGAATTTCTCGGCATTTTCTGGTAATCTTAACAAGTCATTTCGTCGTATATATAAACCATGAAAAATCGATATAGGATTTTTAAATACTTAAATAGTTATTTTAGCATGGGCTGGAAGTGTCGCAAGTAGCTTGGTTTGAGTTCATGGCAAGCTTTTTGACTTGCCCGCCACCTCATATTTCTCATATTTTTATTCATCTCAAGGCAGGATTTAGGTTACAGATTTGAAAACCACAGACTCTTATCTGCCAAATGAGGAGAAATGATTTGTCAGTTTGCCCGGTAAGACATCTCGGCGATTCTTTCCGATTCAAGTTCTGTAATATCAACTTTTATTTTGATCTCGCCAACGCACACACTGGGCAAGCTATTGGTTTTGAAATAGCCTCCGAGGTCGGCGCTGAGGAAGTCCCATTCCTAGGAGTATATAAGTTTGAGCAAGTTCACTAGCGGTCAATCGCGAATTGCGCAACAACACACTCTCGGACAAGTACCAGCACAAACATAACAAATGTTAAAATCTAATTTTGTCCTTCAAAATAGATATGCGTTTTAAAACTGATAATTGTAATTTGCGAGTAAGATGAAGTTCTCGCGCTTGCAACTGTACCGGTCTGATAAGACGACCAGGACATCTTGTAACCACCAGGGAAGTGTGCATTCAAAAAGTGCGAAAATATTTTATTGAGAACATCTGGCAAAACAAATCAACAAAACCGACCCCTATCGAAACAAATTTGAAGAGTTCTGAATGAATGATTGAAGTTGTTCTTTTTTCTTCAGATTTCACATGGATTTCACTACATGCACAAATACGGCATAGCACATGGGAATTTAGTCGAGGAAAAATCTTCTTCCCTCATTCGAACACCCACCACAATTTGGATGGAAATATCAATATCACAGATTGCCATTCAAGTGCAGGAATCTCACCTTCATCGTAGCGACATCAGCGGTATGTCAGATATATTTGAGAACGTGAACAAAGTGGAATTACTCATACTCATTTTTTTATACAAAGATCACGGCGAACACTGCAACTTGAAACAAAGCATATATTAGCTGACCCTTTCTTCGGATGATTATAATTTGGCTGTGTCCCATATGTCCGCTATGTCCCTACTAAATAGGCTATGTCCCATACTAAAAAGACCATGTCCCTACTAAAAAGGTCATGTCTCAAGTCTTAGGTCACAAGCATCATTGAATTTAATTTTTTAAAGAAACAGTTTTATTTTTCCCCGCCTGATGCAATGTTTTTTCACGTTGATTCCTGGCAAAGGCCTCCCATGCAGCACTTAAAAGGAGCTGACTAACGGTCAATGTCCACCACATACTTTTTACATACTTTTACAAAAAAATAGAGATGCCACGGGCCGCCACGAAAGCGACCGAATGTAACGCCCATTGAATAAGGCGGTTTCGAACTCCAGCGACGCATGGTAACGATCGACAGGCGACAAAGCCCTTCAAAACGCAATACATGCGGGGTGCCCCCGGGCGAGGCACTGTAACCCACAGCCTTGGGAAGGTGCTCATTTTGTAAAGCATGCGCCACAGATAGACCGCGTCTCATTGACGCGATCCGTCGCCGACTCGAACACAACAAAAGATGTCCTGCCATGATCTTCCGATTATTCTGGGTCACCGACGGATCGCGCCGCCTTTTGCTGATCTTGAATAAAGGATATTTACAGGTCGGAGAAAATTAAATTTGAACCTTTGTAAATTTTGCGATCAACGTTGGTTACCGAATCCTATTCGATTCGGGAGGTTTTGCGTAGAGGTAGATTCGAAAATAAACGTATCTGTAAATAGCAGCCCTAAAGACTACCCTTTTCTACCCGACTAATAACTTGCCGCCGTTAACTTATCCCAATCGGAAAACACGTGTCAAAATAACTAGGACAGAATTTCATTTCTATCCTGGGAGAGGAAAGCCAAGAACTTAGCTTAATCATATGGTGAACCACGACCCGCTCTCGTGCAGCTACCAGTTCTGAATCGGGGTGAAGGTTTTTGGCTTGTCATCTTTCGAATTTTTCCTGTGCGTGGACGTATTTGGTGGAAGCAGTGCTAACGTGAACCACCATGTACCGGTGCGACGTCCAGTGATCCTCTCGTATATAACCATCATGGATTAGAACGCGCGCGATCACAGATGTGTAGCTCGAAGCTTATTTCCAACGCTTTTTACCGATTGGGCTCCCAACTTTCGTTAATTACCAGTAACTGATGGATCGCGTCGACGAGACATGGAACAACAAAAATGCTTTCAATACTTTGCTAGTTTATTGTCAACAAAATGTTCAAATACAAACAACACAATTAGAAAAAAAGCAAGTTATGAGACAATCATGAAACATCCTCAGCTGATGCCTCAAAAATCGGAAGATCCTGTAATAAGTTTGACTAGATGCGAATGTCTTCCATGAAAAAATTACCATTTTTCAGATATTAATCAAAATGGGACTAGTGCTCCTTAGTCCAAAGAAAGTGAGGCTGGCTAGTGCTTGATAGCCAACACAACAATACTCTTAAGAGTGCCATAATATGGCGGAAAATCTACATATTAAAGATTTCCATCTTCGAATCAGGGGTAATTGACTATATACCAAACAAACAAAAAAGATGTAAAAACTAAAATGACAAAATTTACATTTACTTTTCCCAAAATACATACTTTTTAGATTCTGTTAATTTTGAATCTTGGATAGCCCAAAGAATTGTTTTCAAGTATAATGCCTTCCTCTATGACACAGTGTTTTTATTCTGAATAGTAGTTATCGAAAACGGTAGGCAGTAAGAAAGTAAAAAAAAGCTTGTACATCCTAACTAAGATACATGTAAGTAGGCCTGGGCGAAACCCAATCCAATCGAATTTGATTCAGATAACTTTTTTCGACGGATCAAATCGTTGATTCCATAAAATTATTGAATATCCCATTTTTACCATTACTAACATTGTCTTTCCATTATGCTAACTGTGAAATTTACAATTACGAATAACAAATATTAGCATAAACAAACTTAAAAGTGATGTATTTTCAATTTACACTCAGTCTAAGAGTGAAAATTTCCATTAAAGAAAAAAAATTCCACATCATTTAGCAAGTTTTTGTTCCTGTGACCGATTAACGATTGATTAGCATAATTCGTGCTTCGATTCGAATCGCCTAGCCTCTCATGTACGTATGAATATGTCAGTTACAGTTAACCCGCACCTAATAAAGTGAACATATTTTGGCAAGTCAATGATCAAAATCAAATATTTTGAGTGTAAAGCACCTTAGTTATAAAGAAAATCCCAGCCAGAAACATTCCTACCAAACGTTTTTTGTTAAGCATGGATCACGGATGGATGGCGCCTATCAGACGTGATCCATCTGTGGTTCATGTTTGACAAAAAAAAAATTTCTGATCGGGATAAAATCTCACTATCAAAACCAAAATCAATCAAATGTATGGTGTACACCAAAAGAGAACACATAGTTCATATTATAGTGGACGACAATATGGGGCACATTCTAATAAAAGAATTTGAAAAATTAGCTACATATATATTAATAGCATGGTAGAGCCCATTTGAAAGCTTGTATGAGTATGCAGCAAAAGCTATAATGCACTTAATATCAATTGCATACCGTACCCAAACTAGGTACATGCACTTAATATCAATTATGTACCGTACTCAAAGTACATTGTGACCACATCTTAATGTTACAAATCGCACACCAGTGGAAAATATAGCCATGTGAAATTTCGCTATTTGTCATCTCAGGTGTGAACCCTACAGGGAACGCACACCAGGAGCGCAATCCAAGAATGGAGCATGCTTGGACAAAAACGATTTAGGCATTTACATTCCGCACCGAACAGTTTGTATCTGGTATAATTTTTGATAGTCATCGAATGGAGATTAAAATAAGTTTTCATTAATTGGTGATTCTTCTGAGTGAGCTAGAAGACAAATTTGTTACATACTAAACTTTGGTATGGCAACTGCCTATGTGATGCCACAACAAAAGCATAACACACATACACAAAGTTTGATTTTTTCAAATATGGGTTACTACTAATTCATAATGTGATCTGCAATTTCTTATCAAGTAATATCTCTTTTTAAAGTAGGTCACCAAATATTGTACCTTTAACATAAATGCTATGACACACAAACCCCATGTTTAAGCATGAGCCATCGATTAGCCGTTTGTTGTTTGACAAAAGTAATTGAATACAACCAGATAATCTTTTATTTTTCGAATCATTTGATATTTTAAAGTGTTTACGAGCCATAGGATAAATAATAGAACTAGCGCATGAAAAAAAATGACCAAATTGAATTCATCATTTGAAATGCAACGTTGAAAATTTTGACAGCCTAAAACAGCTGGATAACAATAATTTCCCTCATATTCTCTACAATTCAAACCAGTTTTTGACAAACTATCTCAAGCGATGAAAGCAACGAAAATAATAATGGATAGAGCAGTAAATAAAGAGTCATTGACGTCAATGACGGCGAATGACCGAACGAACAAGACAAAAATAAATCAAGCAATACAGGACAAAAAGCTAGTTTGAAGCAACATATAAACAGGAAAAAGAGAAAAAAAGGGATTAACAGTCATATTCAAGGTTGATCTGATATCAAACTTGAACAACCATGGGACCTATACGGGCCACATATCGAAGATACGGTCTATCTAAAGCCTATAATTGGTCAAGTATAACTTACTACAATTTCAATTTGGGTAATACTTGAAGGTAAATTTCATAAACAGCTCAAAGCAATAAATCAACAGATTATTTATAAGTTGGATAATGTAAAACGTTGACAAAGGATAATATTGCAATGTTCTACGACTCAACTGCGCTAGCCGCATTTTTTACTACCCAATGTGCAAGTCTACTTAGCACGGATTGATGCAATATTATTCAGAACTGGTGGGTTTGAGCCCTTGGCAATAATTGAGAATACTAACTTAGTAGGAAACATCAGCATTAACTACCAAAACATTCAATTCAACCCCATTCACAATCCGAAAAAAGCCCAACGGTATCAACAATAATAATCACCAAAAACACATGCTGGATATAACACACAATAATGTAAGTTTTAAGTATGGGCCAGTAGAGGTCAATAGACTCAATTTACCTATGGCCCATCCTTGAAACAGAGTTGAAACATCTCAAAAGAGTCTGGTTGTAGACGCTAAGGTAAATTATTATGTACAGCATTCAAAGCAAAATAGTAGTAATTTCTCTTCGAAGTCTGGGTTACGATACTGCGGTCCCTGCTTCCTCTACTAACGTGGTGTTGTTGCACGTGGCAGCAGCGACCACATGAGCATCATGAGTTGTCCACTCATCGCCCGTCTCATCCATAGTCTCGATCGAGTTGAGAAATTGCCGACCGGAGAAGCCACCAACAGCGAAGAGTAATCCGTTCAGCTGAGAAAAAAGTTTGTTGAAATTAGGAAAATCATTGGCTTTTTATTTAAATTTGAGATCAAATCTACTAGCAAGGATAACACAAACTAATACTTACAGGCACAAGTCCAACATTGCTTCTTGGTACTGTCATAGTAGCTTGAACCATCGTCCATGAATCAGATTCATGAGTATATTGTTCGATTGATGACCAGAATGATCCTCCATCTGACCCTCCAACACAGTATAAAGTATCTGAAGAAAAAAACCCATAAATTAATGTGTTTATAATATATATGTCTATGGTTGTTTTTCCCTGGGTATCCGAATTGGTAGGATGTCATTCTTATCCTGCAGAAGTGGACAGCCGAGAATACAGCTTAACGATATGGCGAACCACAACCACTCATGATGACACCAATTTCTAATCGGGGTGAAGGCTTTTGGCCTAACATATATTTAAAAAGTTATTTTATTCAGATGAATAAAAGAGCTTCAAACTGCTGCATTGATGGTTTGAACCTTTTTTTACCAGACCAGATTTTAATTTTCCAGATATGTCACAATACAACGCATTTTCAGAGTATATTTTCTTCTGATGAAACCCATTTTCTTCGGGTGCCTGAGTAGCAGAGTACCTGGCCTTCTGCAAGTTTGATTTGGCCTATGTTAAAACAACATCTCTAGATTTGAACTATAGCAAAAACCATTGTTATAAACCAGCCTTATTTTAAAAAAAGGGTTCCAAGCAGATGAATTACAAATGAAGCATGTTTAGACAAGTACATGGAAATGGGTACATTTAAAAATTGAAACAAATCCTGGTCTTTGCTGCTAAATATGGTTGAATATCAGCAATTGGATTTCTTCCAAATGTTAAAGCAGTATTTTATTCATACAGTGGACTTCAAATATTATTCAAACTGAAATATACTGAACAAAGTTGACTACACTAGAGACAAGTATTCAAAATATGTTGTTCTCACATCCCAGTTTAGCAAGTCCTGCCCCTCTCCTTGGAACATTGAGTTGAGGACCTCGAATCCATTTTTCTCCATTATAACGCTTTAAAGGCTCAATGCTACGAAATATACAAAATTAATCAGGGAATATTGCACAACGCAGGCGCGCGAAAATTTTATGAAAATTAAAAACTCTCTCCCCTTGACCAACTATGCAACTAAGCTCACCAGTAACCACCGCTATTACGTTTTGTTTGTACTCTGACACGCAGAAGTATATTATCAGAGCAGAAACATCAGAATATAAAGATATATTTAGGCTGTTTTGAGTTGAAAGTTAGCTGATGCTCATCTTTAATAGAAGATATATTTTGTAAAAAAAACAGTCAAGTCACAATATGGCATGTCGGGAATACGTCTGTCTGGTATGAAAAAATAAATAGCATTATTCGGTTATGTGAAGAGAACGTAAATTGCACCAGAAATACCAGATGCACAATGGAAATGTTCGAATTTCTTGTGACGACACAATGACAGATTTTTTCGCGAAAACTGTGCTCATCCTACCACCACCGGTCTACCATTCTCATATTATACGCAATGTTTTACTGTCCTGGATTTTAAACCAGATATCATAAACTGAATCACTTTGATGTAAGATGTTGGTGACGTTTCTTGCGGTGGCCAGATCTTACAAATAAAGCTGATTTGGACATTGGTAGTTGGTACGGTACGAAATTGCTGCCCAGCGAATCGTACCTGTTTTCGTACTGGTACGAAATTTAGTACGATAAATGAAAAATGTTAATCGAACTTAATTTCGTACTGGTACGAAGTTCGGTACGATGTACGAGAAAAATAATATCGTACGGTACGGTACGGAAAATTTTCGAAAGGTACGGTACGAAGTTCGGTACGAAATTATTTTGCTGGTTCGAAGTACGATAAAAATTTCGTACCGTACCGTACTGCCAGCCTTGCTGATGGATCGCGTCGACGAGACATGGAACAACAAAAATGCTTTCAATACTTTGCTAGTTTATTGTCAACAAAATGTTCAAATACAAACAACACAATTAGAAAAAAAGCAAGTTATGAGACAATCATGAAACATCCTCAGCTGATGCCTAAAAAATCGGAAGATCCTGTAATAAGTTTGACTAGATGCAAATGTCTTCCATGAAAAAATTACCATTTTGCAGATATTAATCAAAATGGGACTAGTGCTCCTTAGTCCAAAGAAAGTGAGGCTGGCTAGTGCTTGATAGCCAACACAACAATACTCTTAAGAGTGCCATAATATGGCGGAAAATCTACATATTAAAGATTTCCATCTTCGAATCAGGGGTAATTGACTATATACCAAACAAACAAAAAAGATGTAAAAACTAAAATGACAAAATTTACATTTACTTTTCCCAAAATACATACTTTTTAGATTCTGTTAATTTTGAATCTTGGATAGCCCAAAGAATTGTTTTCAAGTATAATGCCTTCCTCTATGACACAGTGTTTTTATTCTGAATAGTAGTTAACGAAAACGGTAGGCAGTAAGAAAGTAAAAAAAAGCTTGTACATTCTAACTAAGATACATGTAAGTAGGCCTGGGCGAAACCCAATCCAATCGAATTTGATTCAGATAACTTTTTTCGACGGATCAAATCGTTGATTCCATAAAATTATTGAATATCCCATTTTTACCATTACTAACATTGTCTTTCCATTATGCTAACTGTGAAATTTACAATTACGAATAACAAATATTAGCATAAACAAACTTAAAAGTGATGTATTTTCAATTTACACTCAGTCTAAGAGTGAAAATTTCCATTAAAGAAAAAAAATTCCACATCATTTAGCAAGTTTTTGTTCCTGTGACCGATTAACGATTGATTAGCATAATTCGTGCTTCGATTCGAATCGCCTAGCCTCTCATGTACGTATGAATATGTCAGTTACAGTTAACCCGCACCTAATAAAGTGAACATATTTTGGCAAGTCAATGATCAAAATCAAATATTTTGAGTGTAAAGCACCTTAGTTATAAAGAAAATCCCAGCCAGAAACATTCCTACCAAACGTTTTTTGTTAAGCATGGATCACGGATGGATGGCGCCTATCAAACGTGATCCATCTGTGGTTCATGTTTGACAAAAAAAAAAATTTCTGATCGGGATAAAATCTCACTATCAAAACCAAAATCAATCAAATGTATGGTGTACACCAAAAGAGAACACATAGTTCATATTATAGTGGACGACAATATGGGGCACATTCTAATAAAAGAATTTGAAAAATTAGCTACATATATATTAATAGCATGGTAGAGCCCATTTGAAAGCTTGTATGAGTATGCAGCAAAAGCTATAATGCACTTAATATCAATTGCATACCGTACCCAAACTAGGTACATGCACTTAATATCAATTATGTACCGTACTCAAAGTACATTGTGACCACATCTTAATGTTACAAATCGCACACCAGTGGAAAATATAGCCATGTGAAATTTCGCTATTTGTCATCTCAGGTGTGAACCATACAGGGAACGCACACCAGGAGCGCAATCCAAGAATGGAGCATGCTTGGACAAAAACGATTTAGGCATTTACATTCCGCACCGAACAGTTTGTATCTGGTATAATTTTTGATAGTCATCGAATGGAGATTAAAATAAGTTTTCATTAATTGGTGATTCTTCTGAGTGAGCTAGAAGACAAATTTGTTACATACTAAACTTTGGTATGGCAACTGCCTATGTGATGCCACAACAAAAGCATAACACACATACACAAAGTTTGATTTTTTCAAATATGGGTTACTACTAATTCATAATGTGATCTGCAATTTCTTATCAAGTAATATCTCTTTTAAAGTAGGTCACCAAATATTGTACCTTTAACATAAATGCTATGACACACAAACCCCATGTTTAAGCATGAGCCATCGATTAGCCGTTTGTTGTTTGACAAAAGTAATTGAATACAACCAGATAATCTTTTATTTTTCGAATCATTTGATATTTTAAAGTGTTTACGAGCCATAGGATAAATAATAGAACTAGCGCATGAAAAATGACCAAATTGAATTCATCATTTGAAATGCAACGTTGAAAATTTTGACAGCCTAAAACAGCTGGATAACAATAATTTCCCTCATATTCTCTACAATTCAAACCAGTTTTTGACAAACTATCTCAAGCGATGAAAGCAACGAAAATAATAATGGATAGAGCAGTAAATAAAGAGTCATTGACGTCAATGACGGCGAATGACCGAACGAACAAGACAAAAATAAATCAAGCAATACAGGACAAAAAGCTAGTTTGAAGCAACATATAAACAGGAAAAAGAGAAAAAAAGGGATTAACAGCCATATTCAAGGTTGATCTGATATCAAACTTGAACAACCATGGGACCTATACGGGCCACATATCGAAGATAGGCCTATTTAAAGCCTATAATTGGTCAAGTATAACTTACTACAATTTCAATTTGGGTAATACTTGAAGGTAAATTTCATAAACAGCTCAAAGCAATAAATCAACAGATTATTTATAAGTTGGATAATGTAAAACGTTGACAAAGGATAATATTGCAATGTTCTACGACTCAACTGCGCTAGCCGCATTTTTTACTACCCAATGTGCAAGTCTACTTAGCACGGATTGATGCAATATTATTCAGAACTGGTGGGTTTGAGCCCTTGGCAATAATTGAGAATACTAACTTAGTAGGAAACATCAGCATTAACTACCAAAACATTCAATTCAACCCCATTCACAATCCGAAAAAAGCCCAACAGTATCAACAATATTAATCACCAAAAACACATGCTGGATATAACACACAATAATGTAAGTTTTAAGTATGGGCCAGTAGAGGTCAATAGACTCAATTTACCTATGGCCCATCCTTGAAACAGAGTTGAAACATCTCAAAAGAGTCTGGTTGTAGACGCTAAGGTAAATTATTATGTACAGCATTCAAAGCAAAATAGTAGTAATTTCTCTTCGAAGCCTGGGTTACGATACTGCGGTCCCTGCTTCCTCTACTAACGTGGTGTTGTTGCACGTGGCAGCAGCGACCACATGAGCATCATGAGTTGTCCACTCATCGCCCGTCTCATCCATAGTCTCGATCGAGTTGAGAAATTGCCGACCGGAGAAGCCACCAACAGCGAAGAGTAATCCGTTCAGCTGAGAAAAAAGTTTGTTGAAATTAGGAAAATCATTGGCTTTTTATTTAAATTTGAGATCAAATCTACTAGCAAGGATAACACAAACTATTACTTACAGGCACAAGTCCGACATTGCTTCTTGGTACTGTCATAGTAGCTTGAACCATCGTCCATGAATCAGATTCATGAGTATATTGTTCGATTGATGACCAGAATGATCCTCCATCTGACCCTCCAACACAGTATAAAGTATCTGAAGAAAAAAACCCATAAATTAATGTGTTTATAATATATATGTCTATGGTTGTTTTTCCCTGGGTATCCGAATTGGTAGGATGTCATTCTTATCCTGCAGAAGTGGACAGCCGAGAATACAGCTTAACGATATGGCGAACCACAACCACTCATGATGACACCAATTTCTAATCGGGGTGAAGGCTTTTGGCCTAACATATATTTAAAAAGTTATTTTATTCAGATGAATAAAAGAGCTTCAAACTGCTTCATTGATGGTTTGAACCTTTTTTTACCAGACCAGATTTCAATTTTCCAGATATGTCACAATACAACGCATTTTCAGAGTATATTTTCTTCTGATGAAACCCATTTTCTTCGGGTGCCTGAGTAGCAGAGTACCTGGCCTTCTGCAAGTTTGATTTGGCCTATGTTAAAACAACATCTCTAGATTTGAACTATAGCAAAAACCATTGTTATAAACCAGCCTTATTTTAAAAAAAGGGTTCCAAGCATATGAATTACAAATGAAGCATGTTTAGACAAGTACATGGAAATGGGTACATTTAAAAATTGAAACAAATCCTGGTCTTTGCTGCTAAATATGGTTGAATATCAGCAATTGGATTTCTTCCAAATGTTAAAGCAGTATTTTATTCATACAGTGGACTTCAAATATTATTCAAACTGAAATATACTGAACAAAGTTGACTACACTAGAGACAAGTATTCAAAATATGTTGTTCTCACATCCCAGTTTAGCAAGTCCTGCCCCTCTCCTTGGAACATTGAGTTGAGGACCTCGAATCCATTTTTCTCCATTATAACGCTCAACAGACGCGAGACAAGTCCATCCATCCGTGCCGCCAACACAATATAATATTCCATTCAATTCAGCCACTCCAGCAAAGCTTCTTCCTGAAAACAGCACAAAAATTTGAGTGCCTTTTTTCATTCGAGTACTGTACATTTGGCCTTAATTTGTGCGATGATCTTCTGCAAACACTCACTTAGATAGATTAGTCAGAATTAGCCTGAAACTCAGTCGGTCACTGTTTATGCAAACAAGGGTATTGTTGCTTTAAAAGAACAATTTTTTCGAGACTACCAATTGATCACACTTTGCATTGAGTGGTGGTAGTGAGTTCAAGGGCAGAGCTTTTCTTGAGATCCCTCAAAGACGAGATTCTCAAGACGTTACGGTACCAAATTAAAATTATGCTCAAGATCAAATAACAATATGTAGGAAGGAATATGTCTACTACTAGCAATACAGGGTCCCCAAATTGTCAAAAATTATGATATCAAATATAGGGCACTAATGGATACTTGACGAAATTAAAATTCGCTATAAAAAAAAACAATATTTTATTCTATATATCCTATCTGAGATTTTTTGAGATTTGAGGCCACCATTTCACGAGCATCAGTGAATTTTGCTCATTGAAATAAGATCTATGAACATAGCAGGGAATTTATTATATTTTTTTGCTTGAATAACGATTTTCTGCGAATAAACAAAACCGGCAAAATTCCCCAGGAAATAAACCTTGGTAAAACAAATCTAATTCACCTGTATTTAATGGAGCAATTGATTGCCAAGATTGTGTGATTGGATCGTATTGATGACATAATTTAATACCAGCAACACCAGTACTTTGTTGAACACCTCCTATGCAATATAATTTATTGTTCATCACTGCAACCTAAAAAAAAAGAGAAAAAATTAAATAATCAAACATTGCAGTTCCAGTCAGAAATCTTTTGTGCTCGCATGATTTGTTAAGTACGAGTCACTGATGGAACATACTGGCGAGACACAGGCCATCAGTGGCTTATGCTTGAAAAAAAAATTTGCGGTGTGCTACTGGACAAATATTCATGTGCAATTATAGACTTTAGTGATTCAAAAGCAAATGTCATTTCAACAGGACTAGTTATATGTTGTTGTATACTGAAATATCGATTTCGTGAAGTGGTAGAGTGTAGTTTCTGGTAGCTTTTTGCTATGGCTGTTAGTAGTTTCTTTTCAGACAAAAATTCCAGTCATGGAGTTAATTTTAGTGAAAAATTCTGCGACAGCGACACTTTCTTAGATTCTGAACAGCAGGGTAGTACACATTCGCGCATGGTATGGCCCTTATAGTCAAGATATTCATTCAAATATTCAGTTGTATTAGGCACAAAAATATATTTGTCAGGGTTGTATAGATTACCCAGGTATAAATAATGTATGTGGTAACAGTATTATTACATTACATACTAGAAAAAAACATGTTTATTTAATCAGCTTACATTATTAATATTGATTTTCCTTCACAATTAGATTGGAGCTAAAAATGGAAATCTGACACATATCAGCACTGCGCGGATATTAGGCTTATTAAGTAATGTAATAATGATTGTGCACTTGCAACAAAATTATGTTCCAATTCTGCAGAGACACTTTTCTTGAATCCCCGATAAAAGTTAATCGCATCAGATAAATGACAAAAATAGGATGACCATGGCCAATCAAGATATGGAAAATTTTCGCAGTCCAGAGATTTTCAGAGTAGGAAGATTTAATTTGATTTTACCTCCTACTAGTAGTAAAATCGAAGTAAAATCACTGGCCAGCAGAAGTAAAATTGCATTCTTAAAATGAATTTTCACAACAGAAGGCTAATTCAAGCCAGATATGAAAGAATTTCGCCAAAATGGTCAAACAAAATTCATTTTCTTACCGCTACTCCCGAGCAGCTGACCGGTAGTGGAGGTGCTTGCGACCATTTATCACCAATTGGATCGTATTTTTCCACAGAAAGTTGATCCCTGGATCCTGTAGAACCACCGACAGCATAAATTTGTCCATGTAGCACAGCCGCAGTAAATCGAGCTCTTCGTTCTCTCATTCTTGCCAACATTGTCCATTTGTTGCTACTTGGATCATAACATTCGACAGTGTCGAGACATTCAGACTGATTATAACCACCTGTAGTAAAATTAAAAATTTTTATATTATACAATATTATATTCCTTTTGTCTGAACAAATCATATTACTCATAAACATTTGATTTTCATAAAAAATGATATGGCAAATTCAGCAACTTTGCTATTACACAACAGCCGACCCTAAGATGGCATTCCGTGAAAGTAGCTCAGTTAGATTCTTTTAAACGCTGTTTCCAGTCTCGCTTCGCGCGAACTTTAAATAATCATTAGTTTATCAATATTGTCCAGCTGGATGCATTATATGAGGGATATTTTTGTTTTTAAAATGCTATAAAACATATGGTATTCATTCCTATACACCAATTTATGTCACAAGTGTGTACGAACCTATCGCATATATTTTTCCATTCAAAGCGGTAACACCAGCTGCACATCTAGCTTGAGATAAGTGGCTTAATTCACTGACAGATCCAACAGATGATGCACAAGAATGTGACGACGATGATGACGCAGATACACTGTTGCTTTGATTTCCATTCCTGTAAAGGTAAAGTAGGATATTAAAAAAGTGGTATTGAGCGGAGAAGTCAAAGCTGAGCAACTCACACCCAATGAATCAGTGAGTTGTCATCAAGAATTTGCTCTAAAAAAACTTGCGGTGAAAATGTTCAAGAATGCAATAGTAAAAAGTCTATGCAAAAGCTAAAACAAATTATCAACATAATCAAATCATCTCCCGATTTAAATTCCCTATAAATATCAATGTATGGAATTGAACTTGCGGAATGCGGAATGGTTTGTGACCTCACAAACCTGAGGGTCTGCGACGAGCCTCAGCTGGCCTCGGTCGAACTCTGAAAACACATCTCAATTCAGCTGAGTACCTAGGCTTGGATTTGGACTGTTGCATCCCTAGTATTGAGTGTTCAATGTGTGAATGGTGTCATGTTTTTGGAGACAGTAATTTTTGCATAATAAGTTCACTGATGATAAAATATCAATGAATCTTACAAGTTTATTACAAAATAGGAATTTCTGCCTTGAATTTCAATAACTAAATATGTATCAATTTATCATGGTATGTCCACTGTTTTCATGCAATGTTCCAGTATGTTACAGATAGTTCCCTACAAAACAACTATCTGTTTTTTTTAACAATATAAGCACAATAAAAATACACTTATGACATCTTATAGTCGATATCAGACATTTTCCAATCATTTATTAAATTATGTTACTCTAAAAACTGGGTCTTATTGAATAAAAAAATTGATAAATTACCAAATCCCATAATATGAAAACAATACTGGTATATTACCACAATGTGTTGAGGAGAATTTTTTTTTTAAATAAACGCGAAAAATGAGGAAAATTTTTTTTTAATTAAATATAACAAATAATTGCGAAAATCAGTTTAGATTTAAGTGCTCCAATGAAAAGCTGGTTCAATAAAGTTGCTAGCCACCATATCATAGGTGTGGCATAACATAGCATATTCACCAATCAAATGTTAACACCAGATTGTGGAAACTTCTGGAATGTAATTGGATGAATTGACCTATATTCCCAGGTGGATTATTCCCAAGGGACCAATAATAAATCAACCACACAAAAACACTTGGTGAAATTATTTGATAATGAATGTTAAAGATTGCAGGCAGAGCTATTTTTTGTCCAGTCTTAACTTTGCCTGGTACATTCATGGTTCACTGATGTACAGAGATGCTGGAACACCGTCCATTTCTGGCACATGCTTAACAATACACAATTCCAGCAACGGCAGTCCTATGATAATACAGGTTTACGATATTTGAAATTCACCAATACATCAATGATTATGTTTCATTATTCAAGATATTCGAATTAACCTCTTTTCAAATTTGTTTAGCCCAATGTGCAGCAAAATCATGATTTATTTCAAATCTATCAAGTAAGTAAGAAAGTATTTGGGCTCGCCGACGTATGATAGACACTCGCACTACGAATATAGCACAGGTTGGGTAAAATTGTAGCCTTATTACTTATTTTTCATGTTTATGACCTATTTCAAGATGGGAGATAACAATGACTCTTTCGAGTGTCTTTTAGAAAAAATTCTATGAAATAGAAGTGCTGCTGATGATTTAAAAACTTCTTTGTTACCAGATAAAAAATGACATGACCGTTTTGGACACACAAGAAAAACAAGATTCTACCACCCTGAGATGGACCTTGTCAGATTGACGTATTAACAACATTCAAGTAGGCAGCGATTCAAAACGAAAACGAATTGGTGACCCACTTCCACATAAAATGAGATCATTCGACTTCAACTGCAGAATTACTACTCAAATCTTAAATCAAGCAGATGCGTATTCTGGTTTCTTTAAAATGAATTATCGTAATCGATTAAACAATAATTGATTAGGATAAATGAAAGGGAAGTGAGCTGGAGATGATTCTGTGTAATCAAACCAAGATCAATGTCGAATTTAATTAAGTGAATTGCTCAATGATCATCAAGTCCTTAATTAAAATACTCTTTTCAGAAATTTTGACTGATGAAAATCAATTTTAAAAAAAATGCGCCTCATTAGTCAACCGGGTCGTCTCAACAACACTTTGGCTTGTGTATAAGTCACTGATGGATCATGATATCCCTACTACTCATACTAGACGAAAAGAAATACGGCATGAGTATAGATAGTACTGGTATTCCATATGAGTTCTAAGAAACTGTGAAACTTATCAATGTTACACATTTGTGAGAAAATGTAATAAATCAAATGTATACTAGTATTGGGAAATGAAGGAGTCTGAATCGAGTGATGTTTGACGATACAAAAAATGTTTATGAACTTTTTGCCGCCACAGTTATGATTCCATGTGCCTGAACCGACTATAACATACAGATTCTTGAAATTTTTAATACGTCCTCCTATGACAATTGATGTGATCATTTTGTCTATGTCAAAGGCAATTGTGTTTACCCAATCAGTAAAATTTCGTCAAATCATCTTTCGTTAAGTGTGTGCCACTGATGGACTGCGTCGGCCTACGCTTGACGAAAAGAAAATACCTTTTTATCTGCGGTAAAGGCATTCAATATCCATTTCAAATCAAAATTTGCCAATTCAGTAAGATGTTTTGAAATATATTTGTCGTATGTGTGCCATATCAGAGATGTGCTTTCTGCTTTTAACAAAGCATGCATTATTTATCACCATCTCAAGATTTTCAGAGAAAAGAGAAATATAGGTCACTATGAGTATATTTTGCTTTATCTGACAATTTCAAGGCCATAGTTGGTGGGCGGTGTAGATAAAAAAAAATGTGTGAATACACCGTTTTGTTAAGTATGTAGAATATAGATAAGATTAATTTTATATAATTTATGAAGTTCCATTTTTTTCTCTTTCAAGAAATTCGATCTACACAGTGCCTAAAATATACCGATTAACGGCCAATTATACAGCAAATAGCAATGAAGAATGTAGCACCGGCAATCGCATTAGAGGTGGTAAACATTTCAAACAGAGTTGAATCACCATAACAAAGTGCATAAAGTCTGATAAAAGTAGTAAAATTTCACATGAAGCAGAAATTTTCTATGAAATGGGCAAAATTGGGTCAAATATCAGCAATTTGCTTATCAAAATTATAGGGATACCCTAGTAGCTGACATAAGTCCATTAAAATATGACTTACGTTCCACAGAAATTAGCATTCGTGATCAGATTAGTTGGCAAATGGAGAGTCAATGTAGACAAGATGTCACCAAGATTACACCAAGCTATCATGTGATCTGTAAAATTGAAAAAAATACCAATCTAAACATTATTGATCGTACACATGTATAGTGGCATAGATGAAAAAGTTTCAACTTTTTTGTTAATAGAAGTTCAATCTAAACGAGGCGGAAAGCGACTCTTGAAACGAGATAACTATTAACCTATTAACTCGAATCTACAATACTACTACTACTACTAATGGCACAAACTTGTCCAATGCGTTTCCTGTGAACTTTGAACCATATCAGCATTTTTCTGCATTAAGAAGACTACTTATGTTAAAAGATATAGAGTAATTCAACAATCAACTAGACAGACTGGCAAAATGCCAGCTATTCTGCTACTCAGATTTAACAAATTGATTTAACAGATTTAACAAATATTGAAGATAAAAATGTCTGATCTTATCTGATATCAACTGTAGAAAAAATGTTTAAAATCATTGTTACTGCTATGAAATAGCAATATTGATTGTTTTCAAGATTTTTGTCCATTCAAAGAAAATTATGAGAACATTCCATACACCTTAAGAAAAAATTTCTATCTACCAAGTAGCTAGAATATTGTCATTGATTCAGTCACATTTTAACATTGAAATTTCAACAATATATTTTTACCCATAAGATTTTAGGAATTTTTTTTTTCATTTTAGAAAAAATGCAGTTAGGTTGATAGGGTATGTTTTTTCATTCATTTTTCCACAACAATTTTTAAAAAGCTTGATGCGCGGTCTGGTCCGTCTGTGCCTCATACTCTGGAAAACAGAATTTCTGAACCGCGTTCATACGATTCGCACAAATTTAATTTAAAATCTGGATAATCTACCTGCGGTTTGCATTGAGGCTATCACTGTCCATTGACCTTCTGGTTTGCACCGATCATATCCAGAACTTTTCTCAGAATCGGAAGACGAGAGAGAATCGATAGAAGACGTTCTTGAAAGACGTTGTTTCGGACTCGATTTGGTTGTCGAATCATCGATGTTTGTAACAGTAAAGGAAGGAGGGGGTACCTAGGAGATTTAAATATATTCAATCCAGTAATAAAGTTATTCCAGAAAAAAAAAATGAAGACTGCTATTGAGGAATCAATTACATCGGGCAATACCCTGGCAATAATTATACTTCATAAATAAGAATCACTGATGAAATGGGCCTTAACGGCTCATCATCTGTGGCTCACATTTCATAAGGGCGCTTGCCTCCAGTGTCCAGTATTCGACCAGATTATAGATTCACAGAAAATATAAGATTTGATTTTTCTGCCATAATTTGAAATCAATGTCTATGATTGTTACTATAATTTTTTTTTGAAAATAGCTTTATAATCTCCAAGGTAATGGTTGAATTTCGGAACAAATTCCTTTATTTACTGTACTTATGCATTTTCATGTTCGATTTCACATTTCCGAATCAGAAATAAATTCATTTAATTTATGTATCTCACCCTCAGAAGTCAACTTATGCATTTGTGCCGGTAAATGTTTATTAAATGATAAAGTAAGTATTATACCGGTACCTGTTTATTAGACCCAGGCGAGGATGCATTAGATGTTGACGATGAAGACGATGTTGTTGAATATGGGACTGTATTTGTTAATTCTTCTAATGTCACACGTTGGATCTAGATAAAAATAAAATAAAAGTTAAAAGTAACAAGCGTCATAATATTAAAAATAAACACAGGCAGAATAATTCAAAAACATAAATTGTAAGTTATTGATCACATGGGCATTAGTATTGCTAGTAATAATACCGTATACAAGGAATGTTCTTAACCGAATAGCCATGCACTCTAGAACTCTGAATTAAAGTAATTACGTTTCATTATTACTACTAAAATGATTAATTTTGCAGTAAAATCACGATACTTACTACGTAAAATTTGTCATTAATCATGACTTAACTGAAAAATGGGCAAAATATAGTTAAATACTATCAATTTCGTTTATCTGAAATGTCGAAACGTTCTATTTATATAGTAGATTTCAAATATCGTATTATCTGAACTATAAGGACCACCAGATCACAAACTTGGGCATTATTTTTCTTCCTGACCATATTTTAATGGGAAGCCCTTCAATTCAATGAGCCGTACTCTTTAGTGCAGTGTTATCATATTGATTTTGTTTGCTATCTTTATCCTATCTTGCTTTTGCTTTATATTTGGTTCATGTTAAGTAAATAAAATTAACAAGTGCAATGTCAAAGTTTACAATCCTATTTATATGCCATCATTAGAAAATTAATCCATTTGCAATAATTGAAAAACTAAATAAAGGAAATCCAACAACACCCGCAATATATTGTGTGAAACAGGACATACATTATTAACAGTGCATGAAGTAATAGAAGACTTACAAATGCAACTATCAAATGAGCAAAATATAAAAAATATACACAACTCAATATCAGCAATTCTCATTATCTGAAATGCTACCCAGAGCAATATAATAGTTTTTATTTATCTAAATCATATGCATGACATTTTGTAAGGCATTGTCCAGCGCGCATTTTGTGTCATGGTTCATAAACTGTATTTGGTATTACAAAAATGTCACAACAAGAAAATATCCATATTTATTCTATTTTCACGATTGATACAATCATGATAGAATGTTTGGCTTGAGTCATAAAAACATTCAAAGAAACCAGTGGGCATCAAAAAAATTTTGTCAAGAAAGGTCATATTTTAAAATAAAATCAAATGTCTTTTTGAGAGTACGACCGCAGCATAATTACGGAAAAACATCAATAATAATATTCAAGAATAAATTTATGCTGGGGAATGTTCTTCATAAAAACGTATATATTGCCACATACAAGCTAAAAGTGTAGATGTATGGTGTTATGTCATTTCTACAAGAGCCTGCATCATATGAGAATACAAGTAAATTTATATTTCTGATGTTTAATGCGAAGGTTTTCAACCAATAATGAACCGGATGTACAAGAACGACAAATCGTATGAATTATATTTTTTACAATTGTGTTCAGATCTAAGCTATTGAAATGGAGGACTACTGACCGAAATCGGACCTTAATTAAGAGTGCCCATTTCAAACAATGTTGTTTTTGAAAGACGCATACAGAAATATTTCATTACAAAAATTATTTCAGTGTGGTTCTGAAGCACTGGGCACAAAATATATCTGTAATCCACGATCTATGTTTCAGAAGCCATCGAATGGCTGCTTTTAGTTAGTCCTTGCATCATAACATTGTTTTTATATTTTTCTACAGCTCGTAAACATACTCTAAATCTGGGCTTATATTAAAAATTCTGTATGCTGACAGTATGTTTTCATACTTCCTTAAGTCAATTCAGCAGACCATGTAGTAAACTTTCACAGAATTCAGTGAATATTATGTATTATACTTTGTTTTACAATAAATGATGCATCAGCTATATCCAGAAATCTGGCAAATTGGATTTAGGATCTTCTTAAGATTTTTAGAATAACCTTTAGAAATGCTTTAGAAATGGTGAACGGAATACAACTTTATCCATGAATTAAATGAAAAAAGACATTATTACTATGTTTCGCAACAATTAGCACATTGACCACAATTCACACACTTCAACAAGATGAGACAGATACTTTAGATACTGAGATATTACTTTCAGTCCTTTGGAAAAACCATCAAATAAATATGATATATTTGTCACCTAGCTACACAATATTAGATACCATAAGCATGTAGTTTCAATACTTTCCATAATTATCACCACCTAGTCAAATACAATCACTTTCATTGTTGATAGAACACTTTCAAACGGATTTGTCTTAATATTGTTATTAAAGTTGGAAATGTCACAGTTTTGAAGTATTTATTTTTCGTGCACCAAATCAGGTTATGTGCGACCAGCATTTCGTGACATTTGACAGTCCATTGTGCAGACTGGCAAAATGCAAGCTACTCTGCTACTAGGACACCCGAAGAAAATTGGTTCCATCAGAAGAAAATTTAACAAACGCACAATAGCAATATTTTATGAAATCTGGTGTTAAAAGACTCAAATGCATATTTTCGAATGTCTGGTATCTAAAAAATATAGAAGAAGGTTCAAAATCATCAATACTGCTTTGAAATAGCAGTGTTGATGGTTTTGAAGCTTTTCAGTCCCCTGAAGAAAATGACCTAAACATTTCCTAGGAAAATCAAGATTCTGCACTTGCAAATGGGATCACTACAATAACAACATCAGAGCACAATAAATTGCCAGGCTTCAAAATGGATACATGTTACCGGTAGTTTGTTTCAATTACATCGCTTCCACTACTTGTGATGTATACATGTCAATAGATTGGGATCTAGTTCTTAATTACATAAAACAAAATCGGGATGCTTGCTAATTTTCGATAGTCCAATTCAGGGTGCCAGAATCTTAGCTTTTTTTACGATGTCAGAATGTTGTGTAATTTTCTTCGGATGGATAAAAATAGCTTCACAACCATCATGGTGGTATTGGTTTTGAATTATTTTATACAGTCTGGCTACAACCAGACATGCAAAAAGGGACATTTAAATCTTCAACCTAAAGATATAGCAAGGAATATCGCCAATTTGCTAAATTTTCTTCAGATGAAACTCATATTCCTTGAGCCGTCTAAGTAGCAGAATGGCTAGCAGTATAAGCCATTCTGGTTGTTTTGAAGATAACTAATAATGACCGGAATATCATTCAGAGTTCTATTGACACACATTTGAAGATAATTATTCAGCTGCAATGATTAGCACAAGAGAATGTGATACATACACTTCAACACGTCTGGACTGCATACTCTGATAGAAGTGTTACTGGCACTTGGAAAAACCAATCAATAAACATTCTCATTTATCACTTAACTGAATCAGATCCTTCTTGGGCTTTTTTGTTCAGAATATTATTAGCAAGTCAGTTTGAAATATTGTTTATAATTCGGGTTGTCCTTCTAACATAGTATTTGCAACTTAAAATATAATGTTTTAATAACTCAGATAAACGAAATAGATGATATTTGACCATATTTTGCTCATTTTATAAGGAAAGTCATAAGATATGCTGATATGTTGAATTCCAGAACAAAAAAATAGGCATATAGACTTTACTGCAAAATAAATCAATTCAAAAATAACTGAATAACTAAATTACTCCCGATCACAAATTTGGAATACATGATCTCTAGTATTCATATAAGGACACCTCTACTAGTCATCGTCACTGCCAAATTTGGTACATTCGTTTTTGGGGAATGGGTGAGTAATGAAATGATACAGTTAAGCATCTTCAAATTCAGATAGAAGATATCAACTTTTCTAAGTATGTATCTATCTTGCTCTAAATCATGATTTGAGTGATTGATTGTCTTTCTTCACTAAGCAGCAGCCAAATGTGTATATTAATCACAGATGAATATTCGTAATGGATGAATATATTAATTTCGTCTTGGAGAAATTATTTGTCTGAATTTGAAATATGGCTGTGCTCAAATTCTTCTTTTACTTTCAGTGTCAGTACCATTTAAAATTTACTGTGTTCGTATCAGTCCTTTACTCAGAGTATTATTAATGTACCATGTTATTCAAAACTAAAAGTCACAGAGACGTTTCATAGACATATATATGCCATAAGACAACATACTGCTCCACTAGTTTTACTGTAATACATGAATTATATTTCAGAGACTAATTTAGCTTACTGACTACATAATATCGTGTTATGTATTCTATAAATAGATTGAACTTGTGGTTGGAAGGACAAAGGAAAATATTTTGTACACAACATTTGGTATTAACATGAATTTACCATAGGCTCACAGAAAGGCATGGCCCACTGAGCAACAATTAATTGTAAGAAAATGTATTGGCGATGTGAAATCTGAGAAAAATCTGAAATAAATATACTGACCTGTTCAGTGAGTTCCTCCATATATCTTCCACCTTTATTTCTAACAATTCCTTTCACCCAAGATAAAGCGAGTTGACTGAGAGCATTATCTCTTGGTAATAAATGGAATGGATTTGCGTCAGGTGGCAGATTAGAAGCCACAACCACCATCTGAAAGTGTAAGAAACATTGTAAGAACAAGTTATTTTTTGTAAAAATAGAATATGCCCAAAAGCTTCAAGGACTTTTTCGAAAATGTCTAAGATCACTGGGGTATTTAATCCCCTGTATGAAGGACCACTAAACTTACTTACATTGTATGAGATAAAATACAGAGAGAACATATGCCATGGTGACTCGAGATAGAAAATTCTTTTGTTTTACAATGAACAGAACGAAAATTAAAATTTGTAAAGTATATCTATGTGTCAAGAGAATAAAATCTAATTAGGCATAGTCAAATTTTTTCTCAAAGAAATGTTTTGAAACTTTCATGTTGCCCTTTGAATTCAGTACTGGCTTGCTTTACATAATATTGCCTTTCATAAATTGACTGACATGAAAACATCTCATCATAGCTGTTTAGTTCTATTTTAGACGTTTTCCGTTTAGAGTGCAGTTGCTGGTACTACATCTTGAAGTACTCTTAGCTATTAAGTGGCTGTTGGTTGGTAAATTTTAGGCACTGCTTCTGCCCTTGCTCAGAGTGAATTTTCCATCAAACTATGGTTGTTTGCAACTAAGCATGAATTATGTCAGTAAAAATACAATATATAAAATACTTTGAGACATGCTTAGTAAAAATCAATTTTAAAGAGGCCTATGAATGGGCTATGGATAATATCACCTTAATCCTAGGAAGTGCAAGAAACTCATTGGTCTTGGTAATTGCTTCAAAGTTTTCTTCGATATATTCATTTAATACTGTCAATAAATCAAGATCCTCGACACTCCAGGCTAACCTTGAAATGACAACCATGAATAAGATTAAGAAATGGTAATCATAAGATATTATTAGGACCTATGATTAAGAATATCCTTATTCAAACAGTTAAATTTCTAGAATTTGGGTTATTGATTCATTTTGCAATAAAATCATGATACTATGCCGTGATATCAGCCACTTTGTTTATCTAAAATTTTAAAGCATTAGATATACTTTAGTAGGTACCGGTAGTGAATTTAAAATAATGTTAAGATTAAACTATGGGGACAATACTACTAATACTTATGTGCTTGATCGCTTATGCTTCGCAATATATAAATATTTTCAACTTGAAATTAGATCTCACTTAGTATCATATTTAACCTTTTTGAGCATCAATTCAAGCTAATAGTATTTCAAATATACTAAGTTATATATATATATATATATAAATTTTGCTTCTTTCACATTTGATATAAAACATAAAGTACCCATACCAGATTTAAGGATTTTTAAATACCTAATCATCGCTGCGACTTCATATCATTTAAAATTGACTATGAACACAAATTGTGTACCGTTTTATGTACCTATTTTAAACTTTTCAAAATTTGTTAATTGCAACAGATTTTAAAAAAAAGACCAATTGATATATATATTTTTACGACCTATTATAGCTATAGAATAAAAATTATTGAAACACTTCAGAGTTTTAAATTCCACATGTTTTGTTATTAAGGAATGAAAATTATTATGTATCAAAGGAGTGATTAAAGATTGAATGATTTGAATTGTTACAATTTTATTGAATTAGTGATAAAAATGTGTTAATAACCAATGAAAGGGCAAATAACTGATGGGGAAATAAATAATATGCTCCCCGATTTAGTTCTTTAATAAAATAACTTACTTGTGTAAAAGATTCAATCAAAATTACCAATTGGGACTTAAGGTATTTGCTTTTTATTTTAAAATGTTACTATAAATACTCGAGAATATAGTCTAAGATAGTTTTTCTGAGAGATTATGCAACTTAAAAAGAAATATTTCGTGAAAATGGTGTAATAATACATTTGGCAAAAAACAGGTACAGGTTTTAGTACAGGTACAGTACCTAAAAAAATTCATTTTTCAATCATGAGCCACAATTGAATCAAGCAAGTTTCAAAAAAAGTTTTAAGATTGGTGTGTATCTCACGAGGTAATAACCCACTAACAAGATTTAAAATTAGGACACTCGCTGGGTATTACGTATGTTTAAATTTTTTGATGAGCACTTCTTTCTTCGATGATAAAATTAAATAACAGAACAATAGGGGATGAAGTAATTTGAACATGCGGCGACAAAAACCTCCCAGTTTAAAAGCAACCAATTACGCGACAGGAAACAATAGAATCAAGTTACAGAATAACAAGCCATATAATGAAACTAAAAGCATGTTTCTGTATTGAATCAAACAGCCACGCATAACTGAATCAGTTCATGTCAGGCTAATTTTATGAGGCTTTAAAGGACTCTGTTGTGTATCATGCGCGAACAAAGTATTTTTCAGTATATGATTATATTTTACCTAATATATTTTTTACGGCCAATTTTTTTGTGTAAATCAACTTATTATGTATAAAGCATGATTTTTCTTGCAAAATAGAACTTGGCATTAATTTTGATTTGATACCTTATATATCAGTATACAGTAGTTCATTATTAAAAATGAAATTATGAACATTTAAATGTACACATCATTCTGTGAACTCTGGACAAAAACTTGACCGACAAAAATAACCATCTATTTAAAGCATTTTCCCCAGTTGACAAACGTTTACAGAATTCTATCGTTGAGCATTGGCCACTGATGGATTGTTCAACAAAGATACATTAAATCTGTGTTACAAGCTTAACAAAACAATAATGATAGCATTTGTTTATGCGAAACAATGGGAGAATATATAAATAATAGAAGCTGCTGACGTAATCATTGCATCATTATTTCGATATGATAGATGACTAATATTGAAGTGGACTTTTTGTTGCAACCAATTCACCAAAACGAGGCATTTTCTTTATATAATTTGTTTACTGGTAGGTTATTTTTCAGTGAAATATTGGCCATGAACAGTTCATGATTACTATGCATATTCATCAGTGGCCTGCACATCACAAAATCTATTCAATAGCAAAAACAAAATTTTGGGAATACCTCCAAGTTTCCACACAATTTCCAATGTCAAGTCGATTAGTGATGTGTCGTCGACAGACTGGCATTACTCTTTCTACTCGTAACTTTACACTGGCACAATACACAGACTGCAGCTGTCCTTGGGGGATAATAAGCCTGCGTAGGAAGATAAATGAGAATTAAAATTAAAAAGATTAAATCATATTATTATACCTTAGGTATGCCCTTTGCCAAATGAATATTCTGGAATTGGGTTCGAAATAAATTTTATTTTTGACAGCGCACAGAAAACAGATATTCATATTTGCGGCTAAAGCAAGTATTTGCAAAAATGATTTCATTCATCTCGGAATCACAAAGTTTGCAAAAATATCTCACCCTGTTTATTGTTAGGTAAGGATTTAATCAAAGTTTTTCTAATTTTTTACTGATAATTTATCAGTGAGTAATAATCACGTGTTGCATGATAACTATACCAATAAGCTATATTTAGCATCTTTATTTTAATTAATATTGCAAAACAGGAAAACACCATATTGAAAACCATGAAATATGAGTGATATTACCATTATTGAAAAAAATTAGGCCCCGCACTTTAAAATTGTCCGGGTGTGCCAATGGTTTTTGATTGTTAAGTGGCTCATTAGGCAACAAAATCATGATAAATGCCAAAGTTCAATTTGTATAATTGGTTTTGCTGCAAAATGAGAAATGTGCTCAAGCAGCAGTGAATATGTATTACGCTGCAGTATGAAGTATAATGTATATATACACTTGAAATACAATTTAAAAAAATTGTCCCATCATTCCCAGGCTCCAACCCTTTTAAGGGCTTTCATGTCTATTTCTTCCATACCATGAATCACCGTTCAGCCGAAAAATTTCTGCTCACACACTTTTGTTAAGTAAGGGTCACTGTTGTCACACGCCCTGCAAGGCATGGTACAGTCAGCGGAGCATGCTTGATAAAAGTAAATTTCTGACAAGTATAAAACAATAACATTATATCCCCAATAATGTCCAATGAACCGACTGTGCCTTTACCTTCGCTTCGGTGCCACATGGCTCAAAAGTAGCCCATCTTTGCAAAAATGCTCAGACAAAATGCTTTTTGATTGCCAGGTTCCAGGCCGCAAGACTCATAAGTAAGCTCAACCTTAGCAAAACATGCTCAGACATAAAAATGTCTGATTGCCAGTACTGGCACTTCTTTGACCCACTTTCGTAACCTATTTTGTTGCCAAAGAAGACAACTGGCAAAACAAAAAATGGCTGCACAAAGCTTGAAGATGCCCAATTCCAAATTCTTATATAGCAAATCAAGGGTAAACCAGTGAAGAAGCACGATTCATAATTAATCATACTTTGATTTGTTTAAAAAGTACACCCTGTGGGTTAATCAGGTTCACAACCCTAATAATTTTGCTGACAGACAACCAAAGAGACTGTCAATAAAAGGGTGTCATTATGCAAACAACATAAAAAAATTAATATTTTCTGTAAACATGTGAACATTTTAATAGCTGGCCGAAGGTGTGTGAATTATTTGGGTTGTGATTTGGATGTGTCATAATGATACTGTTATTTTATATTTTTCTGATTAGTCTGTGAACAACAATACATTGCCAATTTGAAAATATTTTGGAAATAAAATATTTAGTTCAATATTATAGCTGGAAGAAAATATAAAATTGTTTCAAATTAGTCCCCATTCAAAATGAAACTTCACTGAAAATGTTATGAGATTAAGTTGAATGACATAGTAATTATTTATTACAAAAAAAGCGGACATTGAACATTAAATTTCTGGGAATGCCCGCCGATAAAGAAAAAATTCAGTACTTTTTTTCAATTCAAAACCGCAAAACAAGAAATAAATCCTTGTCAAAATAGACAGATAATCCATAACTCTGGTAAAGATATGCTTCGTTTACATTTATTCTAAACTGAGTCATTGTACTCAAAAAGCATGGTATAAAAATATATAGGCCATATTTTACAATGAACGGAAAGCATTCGGGTAGAGGAATCATATTTCTTTAAAACATAAATACAGGTTTCCTTGTGTCATATTTGCCTGCTAAATTTGATATATGGTATGCATAATAATTATTTTTTGAATTTGTTTATGCCAGTAATTGTTTGATAAATCCATATTAAGTTATCAACTTAAAATACAAGGAAAAAACCGGCAATATGATTAATTTACGTCAATGAATACCACAACTAATGTTCATAATTAATTTAATAAAGTAAGATTGTAAACATTTTTAGCACTCCACTATGTACAGACCAGACAATCTAATGTAATCCCAACTTTAAATTGCGATTCTAGATCTTATCTATATCCCAGACAGAAGTATAATCTTGTCAAGTATGAGCCGCAGATGGGACCATGTCTTGGCGACACAATCCATTAATGACTCAAACTTAACAAAAGATGCACAATGCAAAAAAATTTTACAGGGATTATAAAAACAAGATAATGAAAGATCATCATTATTCATCGATTTTACAATCTTTGTTCACGTTCACCGCATCCTGTTTATTGATTTTTTTTATCAAGGATGTACTTCTTTATTACAATTTTATGCAAAAAATTGTAATCCCATGGCCCAAACTGCATGATCATATAATTTTTCAAAATAAATTCTAATGAAGCATCTCCTAACAAAAAATTGTTATTTTATTACCTCCAATTTGTCAAGCACATGATTATTGTCCAAAAGTTAGTTGGGATGATTGCTTGATTTTGTAACTTTAAAATACAGTAAAAATTACAAAGAATAATTTATGGATTAAACATCAAGGATTCATATTTTTGGTGGAGCTAACTTATCAGTAAGAATAGTACTTCTGGAGTAAATCAATCCATCTTCTTCTGATGAAAACTACTTTCTTCACATAAACGAAAAATGATGAATCACAAATTAATTTTTGACGTTCTGTTCCAGTAGGACAAATTTTTGATAATCTCTATTAGATACCTCATTTTCTTTAACAAATTAGATTCTGAACTATCAACACTACTATTCCACGCTAATAGAATGGTAGTCAGAAAGTATTTAAGTCTGGTTTGTCTCGTGTATCTTGGAAAAAACATAAATTTTTATCAATTTTTTGAATATCTGAATAGCAGAATTATTTTCAAATTTACCAGTCTGACCCTAGGCTATCATGAATAAACATTTATAAATTTCGACCACAAGTCTGGGTAATCAAAATTGCATCGTAATTGCATCAGCATGTCGATTACATCAGCAAATGTTGCTGAAAATTGTCTTGACATTTCAAAGAAGGAACTGCAAAAGTTTAAAAATTCAAAACAACTAGTGCGATTACTATGTCATTTGATTGCATCCGCACTATACTGGCACGCAAAACAGAAATCAATTGTCATCATGCTGAATGACTGCAATAGATCACATATTAGATAACCAAAAGGTGTTTGACATTTGGTATATTGTGAATGAAATAGAATGATGAATCATAACTATGAGAGTGATGCTAATGCCGTAGGTTGAAATCTGAAACTTCAACACTTATTTTGGCAAGTACTTCTACTGAAATGAATTCAAAGCAAAAAAACAAACCATAAATCCCATAAGTCACAAATGGGCCACACCTCCTAGGCACAATTCATCAGCGATTGATGAATATTGCTTAACAAAACAATCTTGGGATAATAAAATGTCTTTGTTGTTATGTTAAGTATGGATCACTCACGAACTTCCTTGTGGCTGCTGCCGATGTTTACAAACAACTTGTGAACAAAATTAAGATATATTTCATTTATTTGGAAAAAGTTACTGACTAATGATAGGTTCATATCGGGCAATTAGGCAAATCAAGAATCATGACGTGGCACTCACTTCAATGAGTATGGAAAATCCCGATTTGTTGCATAATACCAGCTAAAAAGCAAAAAGTAGGCCTTACTTTGCTGTATACATGTAGTCGACAAGGGATTCAACTGCATCAGGTGACAACTGTGGTTGAATTTGATTCAATGAAATTCTTCCAAGTGGTGTACTTTCTTTTTCACTTTGCACCAG
Organism: Styela plicata; assembly: GCA_963675895.2. Lineage (NCBI taxonomy): Eukaryota > Metazoa > Chordata > Ascidiacea > Stolidobranchia > Styelidae > Styela > Styela plicata. The sequence goes on along the minus strand of OZ023143.1, from coordinate 6,924,349 downwards.
TTCTTTGTAAAGAAAACGGCATCCTCCGCCTACTACAACCCTATGACAGTGTATTTCACGTCCTCCTACCTATGAAAAAGAAGTAAAATTCAAGAAAAAAAAAAAAATGAAAATTTATCCAAAATTAGAAAATGTCAAGATTGGAAATCTTACCGTCATTAAATCTGAACAAAATAACATGATTTTATCCTAATTGTTAAGCAATTTTACTGTTTTTTTCATTGAAATTGAATCTAACCAAGGACGAAAACAGTGCCTAAATATAACAGACTAATAGTCACTCAATAGTAACTGAAAGATGCAGTACCGGCAAGTCCATTCTAAATGGGAAAGCATCCCAAACAGGACTGAACCGTAATTGTAAATTGCAGTGAGTGGTATCTGCTCTGGGCGATGGTAAAACCATTACCACTTCTGGTATTACCACTGGTATTTTTATGTACCGGCATACTGCTGCGGAATATCGGCTTTAACAGTAGGTCATATCAAAAACCATGCTGTTTTAACAGATTTGCGTTAGGTGCATATCGAAACTCTAAACAGAGCCAAAGATTCGTTTTTTGTTTCTACTTGGTGTGATATTGCATTACTCGCAACAGTTCTAGATGGTATGCCTATGTCATGACAAATCGGCATTGCAAAGATTTGGAAGATTCAATGTCAGTATTCACTGCCATACTCAGAACTAGCTTGTTATGAAGTTATGATTCACTTAAGTTCGATCCAAGTGACTCAGTTAGTTGGGGTTGGACAATGTATTGTGATGATATGACAAGGCTGGCTTCCTGTCCCTTATGAGATTATGCTGCAAAATATTATAGTAACATAAAATATGCTGCAGCACAAGCCCAAATCGTTAAGTACATTCGTCCTAATATAAATGTGATAAAAATATGTTTAACAGTTTTATTTTATCAATATACCTATGGGAAATAAAAAAAAACATAAATTTGACGTGAAGAAAAATTAATTGTAGTTAAAACATTTTATCAGTAAGACTCAAAACTCTCTTTGACTTGACAAGGCACATTTTGTGTGGTGTTTTACTCTGATTGGGCAAATCATGAGCATTAATTTATTTGGCACTGCAATTTATGAGATTGAAATCAAATGGGAACAAGTTCTAATAAGTGTCAAATCCGGCAATCAATGAAGTGTGAGTCTGCTGCGTTTGACAAGTGATAATGTAATTGATGGCGCAAAACGTGTGAAGATTGAACATGCATTTATTGATAATGACATAACCAAACAACAATACCGGTACTAAGCTCATTAGCCGTCAATTAAAAGAAAGTTTGATAAAAAGATTAAAGCTTCGAGCATCGCAAAGAGACCACACCAGATCAAACTTATTGCTATCGGATACCAATCAGCAAAAGATTGAGTATCTGCATGAGAGCATGGTCAATTGTTTAAACATAATGATACACATGGTTCCTTTATGATTTATCTTTTTCAGTTTCTGCGTAACTATTGCCGACAAACATCTGCCCCCAATTGTCTCAAGTGTGCTCTTGATTGGGAACTTAGAGCTACACTTGAAAGTTTTAGTGAAAATTTCAAGGGGAAGGCTTTTGTCTGACTGTGTCCAATTCTTTTTTTTTCTACAATAACATTTGTAATTAAAATTGAAGAGGTCAAGGGTCACATGCTAAGAGCTTAACAGCCATTCAAAGTGTATTTCAGGAAGGACTTGCAATGTATAATGAAAGCCATTATTCAAAAGTTTGCCAAAAATAGATTTCATGTTTACTCTTTGAGTTGAGAAGAACTCGAAAGAGAAGGTCTAGTAGTTACGTACTAAGGCCAAGTTTAAATTTCTATGGTTTGAAATCAGCTTTATAAATAATAGCGCAACCCAGAGAGATAATAATATCAATAACCTTTGCTAAAAATAGTACCGCAAAATATGAAGGTCATTATTAAAAAAAAATACCTGCAAAATCAAATCACAGAACTGTTTGCTTCTTCTAAATACATCTAAGTGATGCATTGTAGAAGTGTGGGATTCCTCATCTGTCCATAAAAGTGAGTAGGAGTCGGAATTTTTCTTCCGTCTTGCTTTTGGAGATCCTCTCAAACCAGCATCTATTGAATTCATAGTAATTTTAGCAATAGTAACTCAGCTGCAAGTGCCACAATCAGGCAACAAAAAATATCAAACGAAAGTGCTGATGATAGTCAGAATAATAAAATGACTAAACTCATGCAGTAGATGATCAAAATCCAACCAATGTTAATAAACCAAATGAGAAAATAATAGCAAATGACTAAAAAATAATCATACACAAATCGGTACTATAATTGCACACTAGATGTCAATGCCAATGTTAAATAGAGTGATTAAACATATAAAAATCAATAAGACAGGATCCTCATAGAAATTTGGCGATCAATAATAATATTAAATATACTTTTTAATTTTTTATTATCTGTTATTTATCTGTGCCTCAATTACAGCAACAGGATAATACCATGAATGCAATCGTGAACAAATGAAAATTAAATGCCATATTATGACATTATTATTGTTTTCATTGAAGCATGAAATCGACGTTTATTTCAAGTTGATCTTGAATTAATTACACATATATATGCAATGATTTAAATAATTTGATAAATCTTTGGTAAATCAAATTCTAAGACATGGGTATGGATTTGTCGATATTATTATTATTACTGCTGATTATATTTCATGTCTGCGATTTGCAATATATGAAGAAGAATTATTCCTAACTTGAATATTAAAGTTACTATGGCCAAAAAATATTTTTTCAGAGAATAAACAGTAAACCAGTAAGGGAAAGGTGAACTTTTTTCCAACTATTGTCTATATATTTCAAGAAAAGTAACTTCAAATATCTAAACAATAGTGAAAAACGACATTCTAATTTAAAAGCTTAATAAACTTTTTATATGAAATTTGAGAGTGTAAACATTCTTTCCTGATTACCAAAATAAAGTGAAGAATTACCATTTAATGGAGGATCATGTGACTCCTCATCACTCGACCCATCATCACTTGAATCGAAATCTTCAGTTTCACGATCTGGATAAATATCTTTTGAACTGATTCTTCTCAATTCTGAATAACCATTCGGCATCTTTGTGGGACTTGAAACTCTTTCCTTGTCATTGATATGGTCGCCACTTCCATCGATTCCTTGTAATACATCTTTATCGTCATTATCTTTCTCATAATTTAAAAAAGGAATTTCTTCCTCTTCTTCTTGAATTAACGTAAGATTTTTCACAACAGACTCTTCACCACTTATCATTTTTTCATCATCTTTTTTATCATCAAAATCACTAACCTCACTGCTGCTTTCTGTCGGTTGAAGGTGACCATTCAGCTCAAGACCACCATTTGAATTAGTGATAGTTTCCAGGTGGGGTGTAATCCGAATTTCTGGCATAGTGGTGCCATTTGTTTTCGACGGGAAATCAATGTCAGTTTCTTTCGATGCAGTGAGCAATTGTTTGATTGATTGTACGTGACTAGAAGACATATTTTCGCTTTCTGTGTTTTCACTATTATCCATGTTTACTTTTCTGGACTTACAGTGAAAGCTGGAGACAGAATAATTGAAATTTTTGAAATATTGTTCAAAAGAAAAGAAGGTAATTGGACCAAAAATAATCAAAAATCAGCCTAAAGTCTGTATATCTTGGAAGAAAATAACCTGCCAAGAGTTGATACTAAAGTATTGAAGTTCTCATCATAGACTTGACTTTAGATCTGTTGAATGTAGTTGATGTCATTTCCAAGGGTTCGAATATCAATAGATGAAGTCTGAATTGTAGCATGTCTGAAAATTCTCAATTCTGTTCCGATGTAGGTGATTGGACCATGAAGAGGGGTGTGTGAAGCACTACACTATAGAGCAGACGACATACTTTACTCTTCATTACTGGAACTCCACTAAAAGTGGTCCTAAGAGACTGATGTTCTTCCCTGTCGATACACACAAATAATACATACCCAATTTTTTATTTCTCAGTTTGCAAAATTCACACCAACAAAATTAGCACAATATATAGCATATGCAATACTAACAAAATCAAACTTGGGAGTTATTTTCCTAGAGCATTTTTAAATCTCACATCACATTGAACAACTCCTACAAGAAAAACTATAATTAACACCATAGCCATAGTTTTATTTTTTTATTTTCAAACCAAATCGAATATTTTATCAAAATCGAATCCATAATCCAAAAAAGTATCAAAAACAAATTTCAAATTTTACATTTATCTTCCGAAAATATTTTATGTTCCAAATAATATTCTTTTTGATTCTGTTGAATGGATTCCGAATGGCTGGAAAAATCAAATGTATATATTAAGGACTTTATTGGATCCCAAACGAATATTTTGGACAGCCTGGAGTAATTAACTTAATAAACTAACCATGTCCTGTGCAACTCTCTGAGAGTCAGTTTTCAAGTTGGGTATCGGTTAGGTAAAAAAATTGTCAAAAGTCGGCCAGCAACTCGTGCAAAAAATTTCTTTAAATAAAACAGTATTGACATTAGACACAAAGTCAAAATCATCGGTTCATTATGTCAACACATCAGTTCTTGTACTTTGGAACAAAACCAATATTTAATTTAGTTGGATTGAAGGAAAATTGAAAATCAAGCGATTTAAACCGTAACCGCTTAGTAGTCATAGGCAACTTCCCAGAAGACAAAATTTGACAAAATTGAGTACAAATATTGCTTTCTTAGAACGTGTATATACTGTATATAGCAAGTAATTTACATCAAATTTTAAAAATAAAAGATGAGCATTAAATATAGATACATCAAATATAAGCCACAAAAGCTTACTCCAAATAAGTTAATATCGAATATTCCTAAACCAAACCGATTTGAAACTGATCATTTAGTGTTTTATTCTACCCACCCATTCAGATAAAGACATCCCCAGAAAACCTAAAATAGTTTTTTAAGGGAAATATCAACCCCTTTTATTCATATTAGTCATGTCGATTGTATGATTCATGAATGCATAAGATCTTAAACATCAATCAAGATTTTTCCATAACTCGAAATATCAGATGCACTGATGATGATAGACAACTACCAATGAGCCAGTAATAAATTGTATCCTTTTCAAATGAAGTTATTAATTGGCACAGCTTCCACAAGTAAATTTATAAAAAAAAGACATGGACAAAAGGTGTAGAAATACGTAATCGATGAAAATGAAATAAAAACAACAAAGTTCAAATACAACAATGTAATCTATGATTGAACAATAACTTTTATCCATCAGATCCGGCAAACTATTTTCGGCAGACAAAGACTGTCTACTGACGTGATCCAAGTCAAACAGAAATATAATGAGCAAATATTGTTTGAGTAAACATAGAAATAAAGACATTTGTGAACAATCGAATAATCAAGAGATTTCTATGAGGCGGTATTCGAACTTAGAGGTTTAAAATAAACCCAAAGTATAAAGAATTTTAACCTTTGCCAGCATTAATTTAGTGTAACTGGCATATATATATAGTCTAATGCTAATTTAACCAAATAGAGCAAAATTCAAACACAATCAAAATAATTACCTCACACCTTACTAGTATAATTTATATTTACAATCCATTTTTTTTTACTTTTATTTCATCATATCACAAAATTATGACTATCTGATTTACAAGCACTTTATCAACCAACAACATAATCTTTGAGCACCAAAATTTAAAACTACCACTAGATTTTTATCTGTTACCTGTTGAACCAACATGCAGCATGGCTGACAATGCTAGAGCAAATATCAGAAAAGGCTATAATTATCAGGAAAATTTTTCAAGACATCTCAAACAAAATCGTCCACTATAATCGTACCTGGTCAAGTGTTATAGACATAATCATAATTGGGATTGGAGGAGCATTAATGTTGTACAATTATAAATGTGTCATAAATTCACATAAGTTAACGTAAATAACTCTTTTTCGGATATTTCGTTCATTTTGTAGCAGCAACACGACAGACTGGCAGAATGCTCCGCTACCCAGACACCCAAAGAAAATGGGTTCCATCAGAAAAAAAATTGGGTCTAGTGAAGTTTAGTACCATATTCCCGAATGTCATTAAAATAAAAACTGGCAGAATATTCTCATCCTAACTAGGGGGCGCCAAATCTGCAAGTATCTGACATTGTCTCCCGGGTTAGGATGAGTCGCTTGCAACATGGGGAATTATTATGATAATCGGATATATGGTACTAAACTTCATGAGACCCAAAAAATTAACTAGCCTAATGGACAGTAGTCTATATTTCATTATATGTAGCTAGTAGATTCAAATGTCTCTTTTTGAATATCTGATATCAAACAATTCTGAATCTGTACAATAAGGTTCAAAATCACTTTTATGGAATGACAGTGTTGAAGGTTTTGAAGCTTTTTGGCCACCGGGTAGGCATAAAATCCGGCACACAGAATCGCAAATTTTGTTGTACTCGACATTTGGGATCTGGGATTATGGTACTAAACTTCAATAGACCCAAGAAATTATGGTATTGAATTTTTCTTTTTCTTAATGCTTGTTAAAAGTAAGCTTGGAAAAAACTCTTTGAAAAAAAACTCACTAACTCACTGAAGGGCAAGTGAAGTAGTTAGATGATACCCTCGAATTTATAACGACCTATAACTGAGTTTGCAATACCAAAATACTGTTACTACAAAGCGATTTAGGATTTCGTCTATGCGGCATAGAAACACTAAACAACAACCTGACAACGCTCACAATCCTACCATTCCGGATCCAAACCGCATTGCCAACACTGAACAACGTGGAGCTTTGCCCTCTCACAATCTCAGATTTTATTATTCAAAAACTTACTTCAGTGCATCGGAATCAAACAGTCTACCGAACCAGGGCCGTGCGTAATCCGCTCCGAAACCAAACTGGTCAGCTTTTTTCGCGTTAGCGGTAAAACTGCGACTACCTAGTACCCGCCATTTGGATAACAAGCGCCCACCGGACCTCCGAGAACCCATGCAGTAAATGAAACTGGAAACGCCGAAGTGTGGCAAAACCGCACGTAGCACATGTTTAGTGTTTCTCGTTTCGCAACCACGTTTCTCTCTTTCCACTTATAAAAACGAGAGAACGTGCATACAGACACGCCACAATAACGCCCCGTTGAGCGATCTGGCTGGAAATTCACTCATCCCGTTGAGCGATCTGGCTGGAAATTCACTCATTCATACTGAGCGAGGCCGGTCAATAGTACCCGAAAGGAACGATATGGGATGGCCACTTTCATGACTGAGAGCTACAAAAAAATGTAATTATAGCAAATAGACTCTAAGCGGAAAACATCCTGAACCAGGCTGGGTCAATATATTCCGATAAGCGTAATCGAAAAAGCGTTGGGAATACGCATCAAGCCACGCATCTCTTAAGGTTCGTATCTCGTGAAAGATGATGGTTATAAGCGAGAGGTCTGCCGTAGTGGTGGCGACTCAGTCATTCCCTAAACTAGTTGAATTAATACAAAATTACCACAAAACTAGCTAAAGTATTACTAAGTAACTTAGTTTCCCTTTCAAAACTAGGAAGATTACCAACCAGATAAACTAGGTAATTGTAGTTTGGCTGAATTTAAGACATTTTTAATGGATTTGAAGGATTAAAATCTCCAAGTAATCATCTATTTTGAAAGCTTTTTCTTAGTGAAAATATGGTTTGGTCTACCTATTTTTTTAGCCTATGCTAGGTACCGAATTTTTTCAACAAGACACCCAGTTGCCAAATCGGTCAATTTTCCTATTTCATCCAGTAAATTAAACTAGACAAGTTATATATACTTGAAACTAGGAAAAAAGTACTTTGAAAATAAACTCGGTATACTAGGTGAACTGGATAGTTTTACCTAGAATTGCCAAGACTGGTCTTCTGGGCTCCTCGTCGGTGCACGGTGGATCACGTAAGCACAGCTTACGGCATCCTTCACCACCCAGGTGGAGGAAACTACGCACGCACAGGAAAAATTTGACGCGCCAAAAACCTTCACTCGATTCGCAACCAATATCAGCACGAGGTCGTGGATCGCCATATGTTAATGCCGTATTCTCGGATTCCCCCTTCCGCAGGTTAAAATTGAAACGTATTCTACCCCAAGTGAAGTACATGGTGCGGTATCTCCCGCGCACGAGTTTAGAACCATCTAACTCGTTTGAACAGAAGTTACTCATGAGGTGAAAGACGCAAGGCAGATTGCATTGCCGCGACGTTCCTCGTTGCTACAAATAAAAACGAAAGTTCGATCACAGCCGGTTTTCCTCAAAGAAGAAGAATTTATTCAGTTTTCTGCACTGATATGAAAAATATGTACGGCAGGCTTGCACGATTTGATAACGCACTATTTTTCTATTGTACATACCAATGTATGTACGCCTGCATATATATACGAAAAAGTCAAATGTTTTATGCAGACGACCGGTGATCATAATTTGATTACGACATCGATATACGCGTAATTTACGATCAATGGTTGGGAACCCGACTATTTGCAATGTGAGGAGGACGAATTGGAGATTTAATTTAGTTTAACAACTTTAAGTTAGGTGTCATCATTCGGATCTAATTTTTTTGCACAGGAAACAGTAGTCTAGTCATTTTTTATTGAAAGTCACTCTAAGCAAGGCCGGAAGCAGTTCCCAAGAGGAGCCAACCCACAGGCACTAAATAGCAAAGAGCTACTAATAGTACCAGCAACTGCTCCACTGTAAACGGAAAACATCCCGAACGGAACCGCCATGGTAAAGTGCATTGGGTGGTATCTGCTCTGGGCGATGGTAAAACCATATATCACGCCTTTGCTTCCTTTTAGTCGCCTCTTACGACACGCGGGAAATGCGTTAAAGCCCGTACCTACGTGGCTGTGTTGTCTAATTTCGTTAAAGTCAGAAATATAGTCCACTGATGCGTAGACCTGCTATGACCATCTGAACCCACAATACTACCCATAAAAAGGAATCTGTAAACGCTACATATTTTTACACATACTCATGAAATAATTATTGAATACTGAAAAGCAATTTTTCGGTCGTCGGGGGGCATAGCGCCACAGTCTCCTCGAATACGCTAGTGCTGCAAACAACAACCATAATATTGAAGTAATTTGATTACACTTCATAATTAGCATAATGAAGACAAGAAATCTGAATAAAGTAAAGATAAAAACTCACCAATGACTAGAAGCCAAGAAAGCAAAACCCTATTATTTTTAAAAACATGGTGAACAAGTACTAAATATAATGTTAAAACGAGAGGTGCAAAAATATCAGCATATGTTGGATGAGAGACATTGATACACATCAAAAAATTCATTTTATTCTCCATCGGCGTATATTTGCTGATCCTTTATCCTATTCTAGTACCTGAATGATCATTTTCCCCTATCTTCCCAAAGCAAGGTTAGAGAAACTCTTTGAAAGGGATTTCGTCAAATCACTTAAAAGGCAACTTGGCTGGGGAAGATTTCTGACATTAGGGGCTGACGATAAAGGTACATTCATAGTTGTAGAAAAAGAAAGTAACGAAGTCGCGCAAGAAATTTCTGAGCGTCATCATATTTCAATGATATAATTTATACATAACACGTCGGGAATAAAAAGAAAATCGTGCTAGGGCCGTGAAATAATTTGAACTTTCTCTCTAATTTAAGGTGGGGAGTTCGGTCTCCCATGTTTTATTTTGACATTTTTTCATTTCTTTTTTATTTATTAGATAAACGTGTCGATAGACAAAGATCGCTTGGGAAGACAACAAGCGCAATATCCTCAGATAAACACATGTCATGAAAATACTTATAGAACAAATGCAGGAAGTAAAGCAATTATCACAAAGAGTCAGGTCAGAGGACAATTTCGGACCTATCACTAATATATTTGAGAGCCGGAATTAGGAACTGTAAGCTCTATACTATAAGTTCTTTCTGGTACCGATGAACAATTCGCAAAACAAGCCATAGTTATGGAGTTACCCATATAGTTGATAAATTAATTTTAATGAAATATGTTCGTTTTGCTTATCCTGTATCCCAAAGGCGAAAATTTACATCCATTCCAATTAGTTTCGAAACATTTTTTCATAATGGTAAAAACGTTCAGGAACTGCTATCAATACTGGCCTGGAAAGAGATCTGGATTGGGAATACTGAAGTTTTATTTAATTCTGTTTGGGTACTATTATAACCCTGTGCCCCTGCCGGCCTGGCAGTGGTCACTAAAAGCGATGAATTTCCAAAAATAATATTTTGTTGGCATTTTCAAAGGTTATGAACTAAGCAAAGGCAAAGCGAAAATTGACGGACGATGAAAATATTTTTAGAGGCCCAGTAAATCAAGAATGGCATATTCTACAGTAACGGACGTCCTACGGTTAAAGAGATCGATGCGGAAAGGGCAAGCTACGCGCCTTCTTTCGCCCCTAAGGGTCGGAGGCACGCGAGTAACTTCCTCCACTATTGAAGTTCTTCCAGCATTTCTGCAGAAAGCAGGCGTCATAAAGTTTCAGGATCTCTTTATTCATGTAGAAATTTAGGTGGCTTCCATCCCAACCAGATATTTTATTTTGTCAAGCACGAGCCACAAATGGGGTTCTCCTTCTCAAAACATTCTATCAAGGAACCCTTTTTTTTAACAAATCGTGCTTTGGGCATAAAATTTCTGCCATGGGCAAGACTAATATTTTCATTTGAATTTCTAGAATTGAAGGTAATCATCTTAGAGACACAATTATTCGGTTCTTAGCCAGGAGAAAGAAAATTTAGACAGCTTCATCACCGTGAGATGTATTTGGGAAAAATGTAATAGAACATTGGCAGTGTACAAAAAAATCTCAATATTATAGTGTGAAGTATAATAATAATATACTGGATTGGCATACATCAAAGACAATTCATTCAAATCCAGAGGAAATTTTTGATATAGTTGTTGATAAAAGTACATGTTGAAACATTGAACTGTAGGTTTTTTATCTCAAAGCATCGAAATGCGATCAAATCATTGGATTATCGATGGAAACAAAATTGGTGAAAACTCAAGTCCAGTTCCATATGCTGGATACTTTGCGGAATAAATTATAATTTGTTATCACTCCTTTAAATAGATTAATTCTACAAAAAAAGTATTCCCTACGTTGCAGAAACATCATTGAAAAAACGAATATAAACCTAGATTTTGCTACAAATGTAAAAAATAAGCTTAAAAACGATAATTTTGATTACCAGTACCTTAAAAGCAAAGAATTATGTTTATTCTTTATTATTTTTCCGCTATATTCCATGCCAAAACATGTTGTATGTATGGGTTACCAATGGATCAAAGGGGTGTTAGAGAAAATAAATCTTGTAACCACACTGGGACCCAATGTTCTAGGTTTGAATACCATTCCCAGAAACAACCCGAAAAGGTTATATGATTTTCATGTACCAAAAAGATGATCCATTATCATTGTCAATACAATCAGACATGATTGGGAAGCGAGGGGGATTCAAAATACTGTATTGTTCATACAAAAAAAATAGATTCACGACATGTGCGCTAATTGGGCAAAATAGATTTAATCAATCTTTCCCATATACGTCTCCCTCATGAACCCGAAACCAAGGAACATGAAATCCAAGACCTAGGGCAAACAATTCCACGAAGATAAAGTATGCAACTGACGAGTTCAGTAAGAAACTGCTGTAGTCCAGTAGCACCATGAGCAGTGGAATGAATAGAGGAGGTGAAAGTCAATGTGAACCAATGCTGGAGATTTTCGTATACCTGCTTTCAAAGGGATAACAAATAAATTGGTAGATTCTAATGTGTATTATCTACCAGATAAGTGTAGCAAACATTCATCAGACTAGACTCTTCCTATTTTTCTTGTGAAAAACAAACAAGGATGAAGCACAGACAAGCCATTTCTAGACAGCGGGATCTATCAGTAACCCACACAAACAAGACGTTACATATTTTTCCTCATGCTCTCTTAACAAACATATTAATAGGACGATTAGCAAGTCTAATCCAATGGTGATATACTAATATACTTATGAAAGGAGAATCTTAAGCGCCATGAGAGATTGTATACGCAAAATCTTTTTTCAAAAATTTTACCTTCTATTCTGACCCCAGTTACGAGTGATGACAGTGCAAGCATTTTAAGCTTGCATAACACATTAACAATATTAAGTAATAATCGTATTTCAGGCTTGAAACACTATGCTACTCACGATTACAAAAATAGACTAATAAGTTTATGCTTAGCTCAACAATGAAAATATATATATTTAACTGTTTTAAATGTAGAATATTAAACTGATAAATAGTAACAGACGGCTCAAATCAAATATTTTAATTGGTATTTAAATTTGTTATTGTTGAACAATTTGTTGTGTATTCAGATCTATTGATTATGATTTGCAGCGAAAAGTTTTAAAGCCATCAATACTGCTATTTAATAGCAGTTTTGATGGCTTTAAGGACTTTCAAACGATAAAGACTTGAATGGTGTTGTGAAGAATAAAATACAGCGATTCTTGTAACCGGTATTGTATGTCACTTATAGACAAACAAGGTTGATGTTGGAAGATTAATATATCCGGTTCAATCGACTCCATCAAGTTATTACATCCTGGTTTGAGTGGATAACTGGAGAAAACTTAAACCGGACTTGCTGAGACTCAAACCCAAGATCTACAAATGAAATGCCGACACGATACCCACAAGGTTTGACCACCATTGTTTGACTTGATGATGAATTTAATAGTAGCAAAAGAAGTTCCAAATTGTATTTTATTTTCAAATACGACTGTTTGTGGCAAGGGAAAATGTATAAAAAACACAAAAAAAAATTAAGCAACATTGTTTAAACTGCAAAAAGAGGATCTGTTGTCTATCAGCTTTTGATCCGATTATGAAGCTTCATGATTCATGAAAATGGAATCGAAAATGATGGAATAGGGCATCCGACAAAGTCCAACAAACATGAGCTATGGATGGACCGAACATAAGCAGCATAGTCCATCAGTGGCCAGAGGCCTGTATTCAACAGAAAAGACAAAATTAAACATATTTTACAAGAAACATTTTTCATTTAGTAAACAATACGCAAGTCAGTAATACAATACATATAAAAAAAGTATTAATGAATCATTTCATCTATTTATTTTTACAAGTATACAAATAACTCCCAAAATGGAGAAAAAAATAGGAACTAAAATGCAACATTATTTCATTAATTAAAATTAAAAATGCGAGACACAAAGAATCTGTATCAATAACACGATATTGATAACAAAAATGTTTTTGTACATAACAATCTTAATAAATATAAAAAAAATAAAAATGTTGACATGTCGTCATGATTTGGCGATAGTTGGTCAGAAGAGCGGCATAGATTGATTAGTAATGTATTTTGTGCAATTTATCACATGGCTAGGAGAGTATTTGGCATTAAAAAAATCATTGAATGCGATAATTTAATCAAAACGGAATAAGTTCAATGTGAAACTTTTGCTGCATGTAAGGGCAGTTCGTATAATATGAAGCAACTCCCAAGCCATCATATTTTTTGATTTAGCAAGATTTCGGTGCTATTTAATTTTCATCAATATTACAGAAAAATTGATCATTAATTTATTTTTAATATTGAGTCAGATTTGCTCCCAAACAATATGATTTGATATCTTATTCGGAAATACATATGTCTGGAATGTTCTACTACTGGCCTTAATTTGTGACAATGTCAACATTTAATTTCATTTTAATCAAAAACAATAAAGTCACTACAGATTCCTCAAACTATTTTATGTTTTATAATTCAGCCTGAATGACGTACTGTTTGCTTTCTACAAAACGAGAAAAATTAACATGAAAATCCCTATCGATCATGATGAATACCAAATTGGGCCCAAAACAATCTTTCAATATCACTCCAGCCAAGTGTACAGTCTCCTACATTGCAAGATGATTATTTCTTAATCTTTTTTGACTGTCCGAAACGTTCATTATGGTTTTCATCATAAGAATCACAAACCTTACAAAAGCCCTCAACATTGCTATTTTATAGCAATGTTGATAATTTAAGACTTTTTGCAAAATATACTATCCAATACACTCAGAAGGGACATGTAAATCTTCTAATAATTCCTTCTCAATAAAACTTGTCTTCTGGCGGAGGCCATATTTTTAACATGCCACCGTAGATTACATTCTGCTTGTTTGCTATATCCTCGACATCGATGCATCAATCGGACAACAATCCGCAATCATAATTCCCTTTCTGTTGGTTGGAAACCATGGTTTGAACAGAAAAAGTCTGTTATTGGTATACAATTGAGGTAACGGCAAGCAGGACAGTCTGATAATGGTTCGACATAGAAAAATATAACAAGTAATGTGAAAACTGCGATAAATATTACAAGACACGTGATAACTTGAATTCTCTTCCGACGTCTGTCGAAATCGCTGAATGTGATATACGGCAAGAACACAAATGATAACAGCTGGAAAAGAGAAAAATATTAATTGAGGCAAAATAGTTGCCTATGGATAACAGATGAATGAGGCAGTGCATATACGTCTCGTGCGCCTACGTCATAATCTGCAGCGAATTAATAAACCTTGGAAAGGTAAACATTTCTCACAATGGTAAAGTATAGGCAGAGTTTTTTTGATATAACTACGCCCGTTTTGAGACATTTTGGGCCATTTCAGCTTTAGTAAGTTATGGTCCTATAACATATAATATATTTATACATTCAATTAGGCTGAGTCATTACTGACTGAATCTTCACACATTTGATGACTTTTTTTGTACAGCCTATTGTAGATGCCGTACACAAACGAATAGCATGCTCGCTAGACAAACGCATCGAATGGCTCGTGTACTACCGTGGAGTAGTAAACCTATGAATTGATATCGCAAACTAACATGGCTAATGGGCACTGGAAGCCATTGAAGTAACAGTCTGTGAACGTAGCAATCGTAAGTACCAGTATGCCATAACTTTAAACAACATGAGAACACGAGAAATCGCAAATATAATAAAAACACGAAGGAACACTTACCAGCCCTGATAAAAATCCAAAAATATGTGCAAAATTATCGATCCATGGTAAGGCACCAAATAAGAAAAGTACAATTGCGATACCAAAAAGTTTCAACAAAGCTCGACCTGGTGATTTTAACATCTGCCAACTCTGAAATATTTCGACGAACAAACAAGCGAGAATTCCAAAATGCGATCCTGCAGGTCCGACCTGAGAAGTAATAAATAATTTACAATTTATAAAAATACATAATTTGAGTGCCTAGATTTCAAGTACGATTCAGAGTAACATGATTCCGTGCGGACTGGCAGAATGCCAGATGCTCTAATATACAGACAGACACCCGGAAATATGGGTTTAATCAGATGAAAAAATAGGCAAATGGACAATGTTTCATGAAGATCCATGGCTAAAAGACCTAATGACTTTGGGGTGCCTGGTTGAAACTGTACAAGAAAAGTTCAAAATCATAAATACTGCTATGGAATGGCAGTGTTGATAATTTCGAAGCTTGTTGTCTCTCCGAAAAAAAAAAAAAAAACTGCTATGGAATTCAGCACCTGTTGGAAATTTTGAACCAGTGAGTAGTTGAATTTCACAGTAGTATTCAAAACAAACTTAATTTCAACTATATCGCCAGAACAGAAGACAGAATACCTGGCAAAAGACACATCCAACACCTTAACAAATGATTTATGAGAACGATATCATCCCCTTTTTTATTATAACTTGTGCATTGAGAGCAGACTTATAGTTTATATATTATCTGGTGTGATCTTCTTGCTAATTCAATAAATATTCTATGATAATTCAAAAAATTAGTATTACATTTCAAAAAGCTAGTATCAATTATAATAACTAGGGGAGATTTCAAACCGCACAAAAATATTACACAAAAATGCCCAGTGTAATCAATTTTTTTTTGCAATGTGACAAAAGTTTTAGTCAATACAAGTATTGATACTATTCATCAGTGAAGGAATTCGATTGGATTTAGGGCACTTGAGTCAAATAGTCCTATGCAAAGGTGGAAATGTGTCCAGTATTTGGTATTGTGATACTTTACGAATATAAATGTATTGAAAATAGTCTACATAATACATCGGCATAAGACTGATTTAATACAGTGATACAAATTCATTCAAATGCAATTCAAATGCGTTGACTCACCTCTGCTCGATATGGTAAAAATATAGCAGAGCCAAGGTTTCCAGTGATCCCACTGAAAATATATATAAGAGATATCCTCAACCAACCAGCTAATTTTTCCATGTCTCTCAATACAGTCATTTGGAAGATGACAGAGATGCAACAATGAAATATCCTAAGAAAATAAATTTAGCAAAACAAACCATTAATGCGGCAATGGCGAAGAATTTATTTGCCGTTGGCATTGTAGAGTAAATGAATCTTGGGCCCAGCTATGAATCCAGGCCTTACACTGAACAAATTGTGTTAATTAATAAAAATAGAATAAGCTCAGCCAAACCTTAACTAATGGGCGAACATTTCAAAACTTGATTGTTTTTACAACTTTAAAGAGGGCAATGCACTTTAATAAACAGTAAGAAAAATTTAATTTTAATCCTGGATGTATCCCCCATAAGTTGATGGGTAGTTCACTATTACCCAGGCCTGGTACCACACAATGCACTTGACTATGGAGGTTCAGTTCTGTTAAGGTGATGTTTTCCATTTAGAGTGTATTCCCTCGTTCTATATTTTTTGCCATATACGAGGCCGTAAGTTGGTTCTTTTTTGTGTTGTTATGGCTTTGCTTTTGTACTAATATTACCAATCATTGCCAATATTAAAGGAAATAAATCCCAAGACACAATGGAAAACATGGTTGATCTTTAGGTTGAATTTTAATTGAATTTCTTTCGAATCTTATACTCACTCCTTATAGAATTTTGTAAATATGTCATAATTTTATCATGCAATATTGGGAAAAAATAAGATTTCAATTTTTTGGAATAAACAAAAATGGATCAATATTTTCAACTTACCCTGCATGCAGCAGAATAGATAACCACAATCGATACAACTGGTCGGGATAGTCAGGAATTCGAAATTCGATCAATCCGCATGTGTCTTGCATACAACTAACTTGTGAGCATAGTGTAGCTTCGGGATGAAATACTCCTCTCTTGTTATCGCAATATTCTTTTGTTACAATTTCACATCTTTATTAAAAAAATAAAATGATACATCAAACAAAGCATCAAAGGTTTTACATTTCGCTGAACTACATCTTATGATGTTATGAAACCTATAATAGCTTACCATCTTTCAGACCAACAAACTTCTAAAATACTTGTAGCCCTAATGCATTCTCTACGTGTCATAAGAGGTAACTAAAAGGAAGCGAAAGTGGTGGATAAGGTTTTACCATCACCCAAGGCAGATAGATACCATTCACTGCACTTTACCATGGTGGTTCAGTTTCATTTAGGATGTTTTCAGTTCAGTACTGTGGTTGCTGGTAATACTTTTAGTTGCTCTTTGCTATTGAGTGGCCATTAGCTGGTTCCTTCAAGGCACTTCTTTCAGCTTTCCCCAAGAGTGAATTTCAATCACAAAAACCAAATAGTATTGTTGATGATTTTAAAGCATATTTGTTTACTAAAAAATACCCAAAATATAAAAATTTCAGACATCATATTTCATTTCTGAAAATAAAGATTCTGTCACCTTACTCCTGCTGTCTACTATGATGGATCTAATCAGAAGAAACGTTGTGCCAAAATGATGACGACATATAATAAAGAAAAACTAATATTGTATATTTTTGAATGTTGTATAATAAAGGAACTGTAAAAAAATAAGAATCTATCAATCATAGTAGAGCTGATAGTTGCTGCTCAATCAGAAATATTATTTTGCTTTTTGATTCGACTTACTTTGCTTCCTGGCCAATGCAACAAGGTCTTCCAACAATCTCGCATGTTAAATGAGTATATGGTGTGTTATTTGCAACTATGTTAGGATCTGTACATATCTGAAAAAAAATCCAGTTTATTTTTGTTGTACTGTTTTTATTTTTTCTATTGATATTCACCCTGAACAAGGCTGGAAGAAGTAACTGGTAGGAGCTAACGTACCAACAACAGCACTCTAAAAGGAAAACATCCCAAACGAAACTGAACCAGCATTGGAAAGTGTGTGAGTGGTGTCTGCCCTGGACAATGGTAAAACCACCTACCACCACTTTTCATAGGCAAAATTGTACAGAATAAGAAAAGTATGGGTCACAGATTCATCACTCTGGCACATTTTGACAACATAAAATTTTTGATTGGTATGACAGATGATATGTTTGGGTGGACCAGTGGGCAAGTAACCAGATAAGTGTATCACCTATCATATAAAAAAAACTAAGGAACACTGAATTTTTGACAAATAAGTAAGTTTTCCAATAACGTAGTACATGAATATAGATTTCTTGAGCTTCATTCAGTTGAAAGTAAATATGAATATTATGAAACTTGACTGAAACTTACGATACTACTAAAAGCTTTTTCAAGTAAGTCTGCCTTACAAAACTTACGGGCCATTTTGTAATATCGTCCGGCCATTCTTCTGCTTGACCAGTGACATGAGAATGACAGAACCTGGGATCTTGACCACATACTGCACCAGAAGTTCGGGGTACTTCACCCGCTGCAAAATAACGATGTCAAAATTTACTCAATTTAATACTTATCGAGCGAAACATGACTTGGCACATGAACATATTGTGGAAATCATCCTTGATATTAGGGTTACTACTTTTGGATGACTCATTCAAGGTTTCAAATTGAATTTTTGCAAATCTTTTTCCATATTGATGGAAATTTTCCAATTGCAGAAAATATTTCAGCAAACTCACTAACGATACAGTCAGAAAAACTTTGTGTTGCACACATGTCTTTGTCAAACCAGAATCATGGAAATGAAATGGCAGTGTTAATAATTTTACAGCTTCTTGGCTCTTTCAAAGAAAATTGCATGAAAGTCAACATTGGTACTAAAGTATATTACTCCGTCTTGTGTGAAGTACTGCATGTAGAGATTGCATCACTTGAGTTTATTATGTATGGTAAGAAAAAGCATTATGATCAAACTTACCACTTCCATTAGTGAAATCAGGAGGATCAAATTCTGGCCATTTCACCCATGTTGCAAAAAGTGACTGAAACAATGTAAGAATATTGTCAGCAAAAAAAGTCATATTGGTAATTTAACGTGCTTGAAAGCGAAATATCTCCGATAGGAATCTGACAGAAGAATATGTTGCAAAGGACAGTATATATATATATTTTATAGCCACTTCTCAGAGTGGATCACCCTGTCCAAGGCCCTGTAACGGTGGCCACTTATTAGTCAGATTTGAGTAAGTTTCTCAATGTGAGCAAAATATGCCCCTCTGTTAGTAATTTTATAAACTGGGAGGTAATTTCAGCATTCAAAGAAGAGTTTCTGGTTAAATAATTCTAATCTGAGAATTCTTCCAAGCACTTAAGAAATTTGACATTATGTATGCTTTCCAAGGCTAAAATTGTTTGTTTCACTTAAAATAATTTTGACCACGATGCAGGGTTTAATTTAGAAATACATAGACTTCTAACATAAACTGTCGTCATAAATATTGAGTCTTGAATTCATGATTTTGAGGTTAAATCAGCACAACAAAAAACATCGAAGCTATTTTGAGCATCAAATATTTGGCGCACCATACCCAGGCGGAGTGATTCATCAGTAACCCATACTAGGCTGAAATAAATTTTTATTAGTTAAACAATTCAACATGTACAAAATACTTACACTGCACTCATTGGCAGATGTTTGAATACAACCGGAGTCATCGTTCCGTACACAACACGCGGATTCTCGTTCAATCGCCTTCTCTGCCTCTAGAAATGCATGTAGTTTTGGATCTTGCCTCATACACGGAGAATATTTAGCGCCGAGATGAATTAAATCTTTCTGTTAAAATGGAAAGATATTTAACAGTCATTAGGATGAATTTCTTATAGAAGCATTTTGAACAAGCGACGGTTATTTTCCTAAAAAAATTCACTTTTAAGTTAGCCTTGTAGGTGCGACTTTAGAATAGCCCTAACATATTTTTTGCATGTCTTACGAGACGACGAAAAGGAAGCAAAGAAGTGGTAGATGGTTTTAATATTGCCCAGACTGCACTTCACCAAGGCGGTTCAGTTTCGCTTGGAAAGTATTCCATTTAGAGTACAGTTGCTTGTACTACATCTTTTAGTACCTCTTTGCTATTAAGTGGCCGTAGGTTGGTTTCTTTAGGCACTATTGCTCAGAATGATTTCAATAAAAAAAGACCAGAAGCAGCACCTGAAAGGAACCAACTAACAACTAATTGAATGACTACCACAAAAGTTAACACTAGCAACTGCATTCCAACTGAATTTCAATAACTTGTATATATAAATAAATATGTTAAATATATATAAAAATATATATATCTAGTCTATTTTGTAGAAAAGTGATGACATAATTCAAATTTATGGCCTCAAATTTTCCATATTTCATATAATGCACTGAAGAATAATAAATCAATCAAAGCACAGTCGAAAATAAAAAAAAATACACTCTAAATACAATATTATAATAACATCTAACTATTCGAATCACGACAATCCTACACTTATCCTATGGCCATTTATGGGTTTGATTTACATAAATTAGACATTTACCCTCTTTTACTATATTCATCTATTATAATGACATATTTGAAACATCAAATGATAATAAATGACCATAGGTAATCAGAATAATACTTTGAATCCAAAGGATGGCCTATTCAGGTGTGGGCAATAGATAAGTGAACCTATGACTATATGGACCACAGATGATCAGATCAAGATTTCGAATCTGATGAATAAATTATTCAGGCATGGGCCATAGATAAGTGCACAATGACATATGGACCACGGATAATCAGATGAAGATTTTGAATCCGATGGATGGATTATCCAGGGATGGACCACAGATAAATGTACTTGAGCTCTTGTTTCTAATATTTGACAGGTGAAATATCCTTCATAGGTGAAGCAGATTCATAAAATATTTCAAATTATAAAAATCAAAATAATATAGCCCAGACATAGAGAGAAAATCCTCTCTTCAGTAAAATCTAAAGCTCATGCTCGAACAGTGAAAAAATATACAACATTCGATCCAAATAAACTGTTTTATGGTGAGAGTACAGAACAGTAATGGGTGGGATGTATTTACAATATGACAATCTAAATGTCACAACACAGATAAAAATGACAAATATTATCTAGGAGAAACTCTAATGGATAAAGCATATTCCACGCATGTATTGTGCTTTGCGGACATGCTGCATTGATGGCTTATTTTTGAACTTCCTCAATCAGAAATTTTTATGTCAAGAATGAGTCACAAATGTGATCACACATCAGTTAATCATACTTAAAAGTGTATAGACAAAATTTTTGTAATTGGGCTGATATACATACACATAAATTACAAATATGGTAAGTGGCGAGTAAGTGCATACTTTCCAACAACACCTGTTGGTCAGCAACCTTCCAGGACAGAGAATTTGCAAGATTATGTTTTAAGTATGAGTCACTGATGGAACAATCAATTTCATCTGGGGTACATGCTTGACAAAATGAAATCTGTTTCGGTTGCTCAAGTCAAATATGTGATAGTAGAAAAAAATAAAATAACACTATTATCTTGGCCAGACTTGTAGTTGACAATATGAGATAACGTATTCTAATTGAAAATTAATTTTTGTCAAGCTTGAGTCACAGATGCTGACGGAAAACTGAATTTTTTGGACTTAGATTGGTACTGTTTTTTTAAAAGTTAAACATGTGCGATTTTCATAGGTATAAAGTACTGTGATGTTTTTCAATCAACGGCCTTTTTGTTACCGTGTGAAAAATATTAGAAATATATTTACCGTTCGAGGACCAATCCAAAA
This sequence comes from Styela plicata, assembly GCA_963675895.2. Lineage (NCBI taxonomy): Eukaryota > Metazoa > Chordata > Ascidiacea > Stolidobranchia > Styelidae > Styela > Styela plicata. The sequence goes on along the minus strand of OZ023143.1, from coordinate 6,902,308 downwards.
ATTTTGAGGTTCTACAAATTCTTCGCTAACCCTTGACAATGATCTCTTTGTTGTCTGAAATAAAACGAAAAAGGAAATTGATTGATTTAAAAATACAATGCAAAATTTAATCTATCATAATCGAATTTTTGTTGAATGTAAGTGGGAACGAAGTACAAAATCTTGTTATTTCTTGAGCTGTCTGAAACTTTATATTTTTATTATTTCACATCTCTTGAGAATCAATATGAAGGGTCAATGCAAAAACTGAATTTGAGAAGATTAGAAATATGATCTTCCCTGAAAATAATATTACATTATTTTGTTACAATGCATTCAGGGTAAATATTCCTGAAATGGTGTGACTGGTTAGGAAAAGTACCTGACATTTTACTACTCGAGAGAATCCCTGTGAAGGCTGAATCCTTGATGTGAAATTAAATTAGAGACTATCAGTGATGGGCAATTCAGAATACCGAATCCAGGTGGACTCCAATATTACAGTATCCGAATACAAAATGTATATTTAAATTAGATATTAGGATTCTATTGCTAATTAAAAATTTGCCGAGCACACGCAGACAGCACACAGTTTAAAAAAAAAATACGTTGTAAAAGCGAGAGTGTGTGTGTGCAATTTCAGGGATGCAGCCTGTCACAAAAGTAGCTTGACTAGAGTCTGTGCACAATGACAACAAATTAATAATCCCTCCGATGGCGTACATGTGCCCGTCATTCATTCAATATTTCCTTGTGGATATGATGATTAAAATATGACTACTTGAGCTGAAACGAATGATACATATCTCATTTTTTTAGTTAGATGTGTTTCATCCAATGCGTTTTTAATAAATTTCTCCGTGAAGGCGTTTATTAATTTTCCGCTCAACTTATACCATGTCTACGTTCTGGTGATTGGATATAGAAATCAAACAATTCAAAATATATTAATCTACACATACTACGATTGAAAGTGCCGATGGTATTTACAAAACACTCTACAAATGCAAACGACTCTTATACTCAAGTACCTATTGTTGTGTATAAGTGATATATGGCAAAGATTTCAATACATTATTACTAGAATGACTGTGTTTGTACAAGGGATATAATATCGAAGGTCTTGATATTTGGTTAATTCGAAATTGAACATCAAATATTGTAGTGAAATTGGAGTTGTCAATATTCAAAGAGATGTTTGCTATGACATTTTACCAAAAAATAATTTGTTTCAGCGAAGATACTATCAAGGCATAGATAAGTGTACTGGAGCTCTCATTTCTAATGTTTAACAGGTAAAATGGTGTTCATAGGTGAAGCAGATTCCTAAAATATTTCAAGTTATAGAAACTTGGTAAATTGGAGTTGTCAGTATCCAAAGAGATGCTTTTTTTTATAAAATTTTACCAAAATTTAGTTTGTTTCGGCGAAGATACTATACTACTATATAATTTATATGTATGGAAATAAATCTGAATAAACAAGTACGTAAAGCAGTAAACCAGAATATCTGAAACTTTGACATCAAATATTTGAACAAACTAAAATGGATATAGAATAATGTTCAAAATTTAATACCTTCAGAATACCATGTAGAACCAAGGATTCTTAAAACGCATCGAATATATTTGGACACATTCAACACATTGAATACATTCAATGAGTAAAAATATATTTCAGATTAGTGGAATATAAAAATACATCATTTTTACAGCATAATTCCAGGCGGAATCAACAAAAGAATTCGTACTTGCTCCCCAAAGGAGCAAAGGAAATTGTGTACCATAGTCATAATTTCCTGAGTTTTACAATTTATTTCTTTTAAGAAAAGGTCGAAAAGCTACCTCGTATCATAAACGTGGCTGAATTTAGAATGTATTCAAAATAGTAAAGAAATCGGTTTTGGCCGTTCTTGTGTTGAACCTGATAAAATACATAAATATTTCTAGAAGCAGAACAAAAATAAAAGGACAAGCGAGCAGAATCTGCCATTGGAAAATAATGGTATTCGATACAACATCCAAACGTACCGTAAATTTTTCTTTGAAGTTTGTAAATCCTATTGGAGCAATACCATAAACACACAATGATATGATGGTAACAACTATATGAACAAAACTAATCCAATACGAAAAATAAGGCCTGAAAATATAAAAAGAGGAATTCAGTGAAATAGTAGTAAATAAACGGAAATATTTCATTTTAACATCAGATGACCAGGATTATGATTAATCTGCTTTAAACAACGCAACCATACCTTCCAAAACATGGAATAAACAAGATATATCCAATTAGGAAATAGTTTTTCTAGCCTAGCCCAGAAAGAAAGTTTGTGATATCAGAAAATCAATATGATTCAGTATGAAATTTTATACTTGTTTCAAGAATATTTATCAAGATTTTTTCATATTATGCTTATTTACGAGAAGTAATATTTTCAAAATATTTTGTTCATAGTTTAGAAGTAGGCATGGGCTTTAGGATAGTCCCGACATATTTCCTGCATGCCGTAAGTGATTAAAACAAGCAAAAAAGTGGTGGATGTTTTGATCATCGCCCAGGAGTAGATAACACTCATTGTACTTTACTATGGTAGCTCAGTTCAGTTTAAATGTTTTCTGTTTAGAGTGCAGTTGCTGGTGCTACATACTTTACGGTAGCTCTCCGCTATTAAGTTGCCGATAGTTGGTTCCTTTTAGGTGCTTCCCTTCGGCCTTGCTCCAATCTCAATAATAAAAATAAACTAAAAAAAGAAAATTAACCTATGATCATCAAAAGTATCTAATTGTTGTTTAACATGACTATTCAATCTTTTCCTTGTCATCCTCCTGTTCAGCCAATTTCCGACAAGACCTTTTCCATATTGTCTCTTTTTTCGTCTTAATGCCATTGAAAGCACTCTTTGTACCCCTATTCTTTGACCACGCGGTGGCATTTTGTCTAACGGTTTTTCAGGCCTTTTTAAATCCCTGCAAGATAATGCATTAAAAAGATTACAGCTTGCAAGACAATAATTTGCCATGGTAAGTAAGTTAGACATGTCTACCAACCTTATTTTATACAGGTTATAAGTCAATATTATTACAGCAAGGTGATAGAATGGCGAAGGGGAATGCTGCCATAGCAGGATTTTCATTTGGAAGCTTTACAATAGATTTTTCAAGCTAATCAAAAAACTATAAAAATCATTAATACTGCTATAATGTAGCAGTGTTGCTGATTTTGGAGTTTTTTTTCGTACAATCGTCAGACGTTCTAAATGGAAAGATAGTTTGTTTCTTATTATTATTAGTTTCTAATATATGTTTAAAGAATGTCAGGAAACGAATTATCATTCGTATTTATAACAATTATTCATAAATACAACAGATACCAGGCAACTCAGGCTCCAATTGCTGGTGTCACATATTGAGTACGGGTAGCTTTTTTAAATATTGATGGCAACTATTTGGTTCCTTTAAATTTACCTCACAGGTTCTTAGGTTCTTAGCTGGCAAAAGGTTTTTTGATCTTGTTATTGTGTGAAAGAACTACTTTGATCAATATAAAAACCAAATTTTGAAGCAAATTAGATTGCGAAGCTGAGAAGAGATGTAATCTGTCTCCCACAAAGCAATGCAGAGCCGATGAAATAACATAAATAAATTACTGTTTTATTCTTGTTTGCTCATTATTGAGATGTACGTGAGACGCAAATTATGGAGATCTGCAAAAGGGGGGGTGCCGATTTAAAGGTTTAAGAACCCCCATTTAGTATAATTGAAGAAAAGACACAAATCTTGATAAAAATTTGAGAACACCTTGGTGTTAGAGAAGAATATTTTTCTTTGATTACCTCCTGTGTACTAATCCAGGAGCAGTTTCTTCATGAGGAGTCATAAATACTTCGTCAACGAATGATTCTCCTTCGGCAATAGTTGGCATCTGGAAAAATACGTTGAAAACTAACATAAAACGATGGGTGGTGAAAAATGTTTGTCCTAAGATCAAGTTTACACTACATATTCAAAACTAGAAGAAGAGGCACTGGAGAATTGCCATGGGAGTAAAAATTCTTATTTTCTTTAAAGTAAAAGATTATAGGTACTTTGAACGAGTCAAGAATTTCGAAAATCATCAATATTACTGACCTTGCAGCGTTTATGCTTTTGAAGGTTTTTGGTTCTTAGTAGTATGATTTTCTGGACTTTTGTGTAGTTTTACTACTCAAGGGAAATATTATCTTTCTTATATACAATGGTCTTGTTGCCATCAATGTTACCTTTTCAGAAAGCAGCCAATGTCTTTGCCTGAGGGACTTTGTGACATCAAAAGAGTCATTTTTATGTGTTGAACTTTCAGTAAAAGATATGTGATAAAAAAGAGTTTGAGCCATTTGAATCTAAATAGTATCGCATTGGTTGTATATTTTTGTTTGGTAAAAAATTTCAGTTTGCTGCTATTTCTATCAAACTATTACTCCTACAAGAACCCCTGTAGGTATTCGCAATGGAATAGTCTTAACATATATGCTGCGTGTCACAAGGGGCGACTAAAAAGTAGCAAAAAAGAGGGGGAAATAGTTTACCCCCGCCCTGGGCAGACATCACTCACTGCACTCTTTTAGTACCTCTTTGCTCCTAAGTGGCCGTTAGTTGACTGTTTTTATTCACTACTTCCGGCCATGCTCAGAGTGAATTTCAATGAAAAAAGCATGGTATGATAATTCTTACATCTTGCATAAAAAATGTAGTATCGAGTTCATCAACAGTTTCTGGTTCTTCTTCAGCTAAACTTGGAAGTTGAAAACTTCTTTTATCTGGCGCTTGATGTTTCCGCACAAGATCGTCCATCACAGAATTACCCTGCAAATATGAAAATGGATATTCAGAGCATATTAATTTGAGGCGAAATCAGGGTGGCCCAATTTTTTTCTGATGCCCAAAATATCCATATCATATTCTTTATTCAGATTGACAAAAAAATCTTCATAATCATCAACACTGCAATTTCATAGCAGTATTGATGGTTTTGAACCTTTTTATTCAGTGTGGTTGCTATCGCACACTAAAAAGAAACACTTAAATCTTCTCGCCATAGATAACATTTATTTGGTAAATTTTCTTTTGCCGGAACCATCATATTCTTTGAATGTCTGAGTAGCAAAGAATATTGCTTTCTGCCAGCCTAGCTGTCATATGCGAATATTTAAAAATGGAAAGAAGGATTATAATTTGACATTCTTCTGTAAATCAAATTATTTTGGAATAAGGTGAGGTGAAAAAATTTAGCTGCAAGGATTAATTAAAAGTCTCTACGTCAAGAAGCTCAAATTAACAGCTGTAGCTTCCATTTTTTATTGATTGGACCAGAACAAGGATAAACAAAAGAACAGCACGAGAATGAAATTTTTTGTCTCAAAATTGAAATGAACTCAGTAATGGTAATCAATTTGAAAATTTCCCCCTTGCAAAGTCACTTAAATGTTATTACATGTTTATTGCTGTTGAACAGAAAGCATCACCGCTTCATTATGCCAGCAATAATCATTATGCCAGCAATAACAGGACAATTAACATTGCAGATCAATATTCAGAAACATTTAAACAATGGTTGTCAAGATATACTAAATAATGGTAAATCGACTTGAACATAAAAATAAATGTTCCTTACTTTCACGACAGCACTGACGACCTTCCAACTCATCCTGGCGAATGAATCTTTTCGATGCCTCATCTCTTGTCTTCGTAATGTCGTTGATAATTGTGGACCAAACCTAAACAACATTATAAAGGCATTTTCTACAATTATACTTAAAATGAATCTCAAAGGTAGCCGATTCAAGGGAGAAACATTCTCAAAAACTGTAAATATATATATATTCAAATTGGGGTGGTAAAGATCAGTGGTATTTCAGCTATTCCGCTACACAGACACCAAAAATTGTTTCATTAGGAGAAAATTAATCAAATAGGCAGCATCTTATGATGTCTCTTTTGCTAGAAGATAAAATTTCTCTTTGAGTTTCTGGTAGCATCCAAAATGTAGAAAAATATTTACAATTATTTATACTGCTATGAAAAAAGAGTGTTGATGGTTTGGAATCTCTTTTGCTCATCTGAAGAAAAAGACATGAACATTTCAAACATCTAAAGAAAAAAAAGAGTTCTGGCACTCTTCTCTGGACAGACAAAAGTGAGGGCCTAAACGACAAAGGATTAAGAAGTATTGCTATACTGAGATATGAAATCAATTATATTTAATGCTATTATGTCTAGGAATACACAATCTCATACACATGACAGCAGGGTGTGATCATCCGTATAATTTTTAACAAAGAACGTTAGATATATTCATATATCCAAATTGAAAGCTTGGAATAGCTTTTGAAATTGCAAAATTGTAGCCGGTATGTTACGAACTACGAAGAAAACAAACAATATAAAAACAACCTATTAAATGTATAGGAAAACATTGACATTTTTAAAACACTAATGCACAAACAGAGTTGATGTAATATACAGAAATAAAACAATATTTGCAAAATTACTTCCTCATGGTGGAAAGTGCATTCTATTATCATATCGGAAATTAAAAATTTATCAAGCATGAGCCACAGATTGGCCGCGTTGTAACTCCGCGGTCTACCACTGACTCATACCAGACAAAACATGTTTGGGGAAAATATTTTCGACTGGGTATATCTCGCTTCTTTGCGCACATGCCATTCATGAACAGTGCCAAAAAAAAGGCTATCAATGGCCCATAGTTGACAAACATAATTTATATACAAGGATCGATTTCCATTCAGTCAGAAAACAAGTAGGATTGGCAGACAAAACCCTATTGTGACACAAACACTGCCAATTTTTCATTAATTATTAAAAGATGGTGCCTTGTTTTCCGCAAAAAATTATGCGGCATAGTGAATAAAACTCTGTCGTAAAGGTCAAGTCGAAATAATTCACATTCAAATGTCAAAAAAAGACAATTTATTAAAAAAAATGTTAAAAAAGGCTCATCCACAGACTTTTTGCAACAGAAAATAAAGGACGGGTCCAGATTGATTAATTTTGTTCATGTATGATAGAGATATTTTTTAAATATTTCTTTCAGATGTGTCTTACCTAGTGCTACTTTTAAACAAGTTGAATTTCTGAACTTGAAATGTATAAAACAGCAAAACGAACGCTAAAGCAACTACGGATCAATATTAGGAAAGACTTTTAGATATAGCTTTATCTCTGGGCTATGTTTGTGAATACATAACTGAGCTTGATAAACTGAAAGTTGAGCCTTTAACTAGAATTCAATATCCGGGGCTAGGGCCCTATCGAATGACAATGTTGTACGTGTCTAGACGAAAGCTATGCATGGAAATGGCATTTTCCTGACATGTTGGTAGTTTGAAAATTGTTGAAGACTTTTAGTACCGGTATTGATTTGATAAGGACTGATTACAATAAACACTGACAGTTTCTCGGAAATCGGAATTTGCTATTTGAAAATGCAATAATTTTTTTCAGTAATGTGAGCAAAAGAAATAAGAGTATTTCCGATTTGAAATTATAATTTTGCCAAGCATAAGTCACAGATGGCTAAATTTTTCTGAGAGCGTTTAGGTTTTTCGCCTATCATCGTCCACTGATGGAATGTAACACCTTTGGAAAATTGTAAAAATGCTATAAAACATTGCATAGTATATCTGATCATAGTATAGAAAAAAGCCATTTGTCAAACTTAAATAAGAATACAGCTAATAATACACAAAAGTCAGACTTGGAAATTTATGCACACCTACATAAACAGTGTAATAACTTGGGTATGCTAAGCTGAACTTGAAAGCTCATGGGCCTTCCCAAAACTGCAAATAAAGATTTCAGTACAAGGGTACTCTTTGCTAATTTGCACTCAATGGTTATATTTTGAAGTAACTTTTGGACACCAAATTCACGAAAATTATAATGAAAGTATATAAACATTTTCATATTTTCTAGTACAAACATTTTGATCTCAATTCTTATTTATAAGATCAAAATGATTTACCTTACACTTGATGCTCCCAGTGATCGAGCTCCAGGTGTCACAGGAGTTCGAGGTGGAGTGCTGACAGCAATTGGACCTCCGGTAATGTTCGGTCCAAATGAAGACATTTCCGAGCCTTCTGGAGTTCCTGCCGCTGATGCATAGTATCTTGATGTTCTTCCTCTCGACAATGGATCATAAATCTAAAAAGACAAATTATCAGACATATATTAGACAGAAATATGAAATAATAATCCTTGACGCATACCATCAATGACACATTATTATTCTTTTATTATGTTTTTTTTTAAAATTCACTCTATGCAAGGCTGAAAGGAGTGCCTCAAAGGAACCAACTAATGGCCACTTAATTGCAAAGAGCTACTACCAGTACAATATATCGTACCAGCAATTGCACTCAGGCTGGAAACACAGCAAACGAAACTGAACCTACACGGTAAAGTGTAGTGATTGGTATCTCCCCTGTGTGATAGTGAAATCATCTCACACCTCTTTGTTTCCATTAAGTCACCACTTCACTTGTTTTCCAAAATATGTCTTTGTTTTTTTCTGATTATGTAAAGCTTTATAACATTTGAATTCCCAAAACTGTTTGTAAATCCAATCCAAACTTTGAAAGGATGCCTTTTAACGATAAGGCTTGTTTAAAATAAGGTTTTAGAGTCATAATTTGAATATTCCTGAATCACTTGACGCAGACTTGAAACGCTTGATATTAATTTGAATCTGGAAAACTATTAAATGACAAAGAGCTCCAGTCTATTTGTTTGCGAAAAGACATCTTAGCATAGAATTTTTTTTCTCAATGTTTAGTTTCAACTTCAAAAGGATGAAAATTAAACGATCAATTGTGTATTTCACTGAAAGACTTTTTTAGACAAGAGACTTAAGCATCGCTGGAGTCTATATATACACACTGTCCCACGCCTTTGATATATCACCTCCAGGTGAAAATACAAAGTGTAATGAAAATTGCTAAAAGGATGCTTTGAAAAACCATTTAAGACCGTTCATAGTGAATAATATATTATGATATTATTATATGATAGTCATAATATTTTAACATCATAAAACAACGTATATGTCAATGTCTATACTGTATGTATGTGTATGTATCCGATTTTACCTTTCATTTTTGTGGCCTGTCAACATATCATAAAGACTTTTGTTAAACAAATGAGTCTTGTGAGGAAAGTGCTTACATAGCACAATTACTTTCAATATGATATCAGGATGAGTCATAATTAATATATGGAAACCAATTCAAGCACAAATTTGAAATTTGAAAAATATTTTTGACGACTTCAAAAGAATAATGATCAATTTTATGACAAAAGGATTTTCCAAATATTTACAGTATTGAGTAAAGTATTTTACAGAACTACTTTAGTATAAATTGTACAATATTTTGTGTAAAATGAAAAATATCAGGTATTTACTGTTGTATTCTTGTCTTGTCAGGCAATTTTATTTGGTCAGAATTACCTGATCTGGTTGGTTAACATTCATCGATAAACCTTAAATATTAGACGGAGCATATTTTATTGTAGTAAAATTTGACATGAAAATGATAAAAAAAGCAATAATTCCATTTATATTAAGTTTTTGAACTTATTCTTCCTAGAATATTCCTATTTTGTTGCTGTAAATTATAGATTCTCAAATCGATGCCATTGATCGTGTCGACGACACGCTGAACCATCTGTGACTCACGATTTAAAAGCTAAAATTTCCACCATTAATTGGGCTCTGGGTATTATCATCCATAAAAAATTGTCTGTGATGGAATCAGTAAATGATTTGGAGTTCTCTTGAGTGAGAGTGAGTATGTTTTCAGAATACCGACACTAGAAAAATTTAAAAAAAAAGTAATCAAAAAATACTTCTCAGTCATAATATTAATAAGCCTTTAAAGCCCTTAAACGGTCTTTGTCATGATGTAGACATTTCAATTTGACAATTCAAACTTGTGTTATTCATATACCAGTAATAGAAAATTCTCAGCGATGAATCACTCCACGAGTATGGTGTTGAGAAACTTTGGGAATAAAATCTTTAGAAAGTCTGATGTCATTATCATACAGTTTAAAAGAGAATAAAGAGTTATATCCGAATCTGGAATTTTATTTTGTCAAATATAAGCCACTGCTGGACCGCGCCAATAATTTCCACATGAATTACGGTTGAACGCTTCGCAATTATTTTTAAAGGTTGTGAAGTAACATAGAAAATAGAAATTCAAATACAACTCTGATGATCATGATTGTCATTAGGTATGTCCAAAATATTCGATTCATAATTCGCTAATTTATCCCATTCAACTTTCTTATTGATCTGAAAGCAACAAAATCGAAAATGAAAATTCTATGTTAATCACCATGCATTTGACATCCTCCGGAAAGACGTCTTTGACTCAAATGTTCGTCCCATTTCACAAAAATTATTCGATTGAAAAAATATTTGATTTCGATCTCCCCTAATTATGACAACATTGGCTTACATACCGGTAGTCATTTTATCTAACATTTACTTGTGAAAATATTGTTTATTATCTTCGATTTGTGATTCGCGAATTCATAAATCATCGTATTTGATTTTTCTAGCGATTTGAGATCAATAAATTAATAAAATATCCAAAAACGTATAAGTATAGGTACATTTAAAAAATATATATATTTTAATTATATGACCACCAGCCCACCACTAAATCTGAGGAAAAGCGATCACAAAATCAGTCCACATTATTGAAACACTGATTGTTTTCTGTTTTCATGTTGAGAATAATTGAGATAATTACCAGAGATGCCTAAAACGGTTCGAATACACTAAATTTTTTATTCATTCGCAGCATGACACAATATTGAAATTTAGTTGCTAATAAATTGGAACAAATTTAATGGAAAACTCAATTTTAAACATCAAAATTCCTTTTTCGTAATTTTCTACATTTCTTAGTTTATTTTTTCCAAAGATGGAAACTTATTTATGACACTAAAGCGATAGAGTACTAGTATAATAAATTGGTACAAATGTAATCAAAAAATTAAATTTTTAACATCAAAATTCCTTTTTCATAATTTTCTACATTTCTTTGTTTATTTTTTTCAAAGATGAAAACTTATTTATGACACTAAAGTGCTAGAGTACTAGAGTCTCCAGAACCAAAAATTATGTTGTAGGTATAAGTAGGTATAACCTACTGTTAAGTTAATGATTGTATACATAAGGTCATTACTTGTGTTTTTACAGTAGACAGACACTGAAATATGCAGGTGTGGCCGTCTACGATAATATTCATGATATAAGTATTATTGACACTGAGTAATAGCTCCCAGGCACAAAATGGAATATTCAGAAGTCTGTACCCGGTAGACATATTTTCCATTAGGCAAAACCTCAAAAAAGCACTGCTGCGTGACAGTGATTACGATATGCACGTAGTATCCAATAAACGAAGTCAACCATGTTAATGTTAAATTTTTAGATGCTCAAATTTCAGAACATTTGATAAACAATGAATTCTATGATAAACTCTCGCGCAGAATGTGTGTTTTCTTCTTTATGTCACAAACGTAAAAAAAACACGCACGAGGTAATGAATTCAATGCATCTTGTGGAAAAATCATGATGTACTTTATGTGAAAGATTCAACCTTGTTATAAATGATTTTGTCACAAAATAACGGTTTAAACCTTTATCATGAAAGCAAAAATTTATTGGCGACGAAGTGACATGATTCAAAATAATAAGCAAAAAGTATTACGCAGATATTCGTTTATTGTAATTGTTTTTTTGTCGTACGGCAATAAACGAATAACTAAGTGTTTAATTCAATAAGTGTGTTTGTACTTTCGGATTTTTAGAATTATTCCAAATTCCTCAAATACTAATATCCAAACAAATAAAAAACATAAGAATAGTGGAAGCTATTAATAGTTATGCCCAAGGCTATATCAATAAAGTTTTTAATGCCATTTTTCCATTGCAAGCAAATTTAAGATATAGCTCTTTTAAAAGCAGCTATTGTGAAATCTTTGAATATTAGCCTCTTGTTAATCAATAAGAAATGAAGCCGTATTAATTGCACAATCACATCCAAAAAATACAAGATTCTATCAACCTGAGTCAGAGATTTTTCAAAATTTACTTTAAAAGATGCTAGTCAAATCTCACAAGTTTAGATAATCAAATCAACCGTATTCAATCACATTTGAATTATAAAGCAATAAAAGTCTGATTTACGTCAAATTTTACAACAGTAAAATTTTCAAACAAAACAAAATATGATCAGAATACCGGAAAATCTAGAACTTTTTGAGGAAATTAATAACAGACGTGACATTACTATTACCAATTTAAAATAGGATTGGACAATTTGGATTGCATGAAAGAATTAAACATCAACATGATATAATGAGCCCCAGATAAACAATACTTCTCGACAATGCTATCCATCAGTGACTCATTCTTATCAAAAATTCCTGTTTTTGAAAAATTTCTGACAACACTATAATCTTGTAAAGTTCCAAAAATGCTTGTTTGTAAAAAATATTTGACTGCAATAATCTTGTAAAGTTCCAAAAATGATCCTTTATAAAAATCTTCTGACTGCGATAATTTTGTAAAAGTTCCAGAAAAACTTGTTTATAAAATTTCTGATTGCAAGATTCTTGTAAAGTTCCATAATATTTTGAAACTAAAAAATAGATTCTTAATTAACAGTTAAAAAAATAACTGATTGGAAAAGGAAAGCTACTCTTTTATTTAAATATTATGTTATGTTACGTTGAATTTACTGTATTGTGAACTAGTATTAATAGTCAAGCGGAAGCAGAAAGAGTGATTTTCCCCTTTAACCCATACATATACCACACAAACCACAATGTATAACCAATAAAAACACATCAAACATGTTTTATCAAGCATGGGTTAATGATTGAATGACACACTCGAGCTCAATACATCCGTGGCACATGTCACAAAAAATTGGAAGTGTCAGCGTCATTCTCCTATCTATAGTTTGCATCCGGTCCCTGTCTGTGTTCTATTATTGGGGAAAATTCTCAACACTGTTGATGATGATTCATAATAAATTCCATATACTACAAAAACCTGAAACGGCTCAGCATGAACTATTGATAAATAATACCCGATCAAAAATTTGATTGTGTCAAGCATGAGCCACAGATGGACCACGTCTCACCAACGCGGTCCATCAGTGACACATGCTTGACAAAAGATATTTTTAAGAAATTTTTCTGACTTTTTCTACTGGTTTAAGAACTGTTCACAACAATTTAAATATCACATTATCTATAAAATATGACTGATATTGATATACAAAAAGACGGGGTTGTATTGAAAGAAAATGGATCATTTTGTTGAAAATAGTAATATTGTTTTATTCGCAATGACAGATATATCGGTCGATATATATCTGTCAGCTCTGAATATCAAGATACAGAGTTAATCAAGATATTTCAATAATGTATTATAAGTAGGGTTGCCGCTTTTCTTGCATGGGGTGAAACTTCAGTATATTTACGAATAGCATTTCGAATCATAGTTTGAAATTGAATGTACCTGATCTGATTTGATTTTAGAAATCTATGGAAAAAAGCAATATATGACAAATTTTTTACAGGGAATGCCCGATTAGCTCATTCATAAGTGTTTTAAAACACTTTGAGCAACACATCTCTGAATGTCTAGATGAAAGTTCAAACCCTGTGACGAACGAGCGTGATGGTTTAATGGTTAAACATGTTGGCATCGCAGGTTGAAGATCTCGGGTTCAAGTCCGGCTCATTAATCCATGCCCACTACTCCACCCATGGCATAATAACTTGAGACTAAGCCGAATAGGAAAAGATCATATCTTTTCAAAAATTCCAACCCTGCCAGTCTATTAATGGCCGCCAGTCAGGTTGATCAACTCCAAGATGTGCAAATATGTAAGAGGTTCGCTGAACAACTTGTCGGTAATTCACCTAAGCGGCGAATTGGAGTTGTTCATGTGTCGAGTCGATTCAAATTTTGAATCTAAAAGTGGCATCCCTATGAATAACCAATCTATTATACATGCATGGACAATGGTCAGTGGTCATGAATGCATTTTAACCATACCTGAGGAAAATAACCGGTAGGTGATGTTGGCAGGCTGTTCTGCGTTTCTTGTTCATCAACTTCTTGTTGAATTTGTGGTTTCAATCGCCCGTATTTCATGCTACAATACCTGGAAATTTATAAAATCGTGTTGAGCATGGAAGTACTAAACATCACTATCAGATATTTCATTTTGTTCACTGAAATAGACAGTGTCCAAAGAAAAAAAAATATTTTGCGACCACTGGATGCAGATGGACAGCACCAAAATCACAAATTTTACTTTGTCAGGCTTGGCTCACATATGGACCATGCCGAAATAAAGAAAAATTCTACCTTGTCAAGCATGAAACATAGATGAACAGCACTAAAATCAGAAACTTTATTTTGTCCAGCAAGAGACATGACACAGATGAATGGTAATTGAATCAGAAATTTTATTTTATCAAGCATGAATCACAGATGGACCGTGCCTCTTCGGCACGATCCATCAGTGTCACATACTTAACAAAACATGTTTTGATATATTTTTCTGACTGGGATTTGAAAGTTAATTTCAATAAAAGGTAACATGTTTGAGGTAACGTCTGTAGTGACTCAGTGGTTTTCAATTCTTTGGTATACATTGACATTCACCTGGGATTTCAAACATGTGAATCCCATCGAAATATTAGCTCAGGTGGTTTCTAGCCAATTTCTGAGAAAACCATTAAAACTAGTGCTTGACATTTCGACATATTTCTTTATTACATATATATAATAGATATTAACATGATCAAAATGAGATGACTGATAATATCAGCTTTTATTTTGTACAGTTTTTGGTCGATTTATGAATTTCTAGAAAATTGAAAATTACGAAAAACCAAAACAACACACCAATTTTTACAGAACCCTATACTTTATTCCATTTTATTGCGAAGCAATTTTTCATTATCTTCCATAGTTTAGATTACACAGTTGAAAAATTTGACTCAATTTTATCAGTCTGTGAATTCAAATTTATTACGCAAATTCAGAAATTTCATTTTTCTAAGCATTCCTCTCTCTCATAGATGGATGGACTGCATCTCATTGGCAAGATCCACCAATGGCACACACTTACACACAAAAGACGGTTCAAAAAATTTTTGGGTGTTAACCCAATAGACAGGAGGTTCGAGAGTCTTTTTACACAAATTTATTTCTGTAACATTTCGTCTGACCAAGGTCAGACTTCCTCAGACCAGCATTTTCAACATGACAATAAAAAGCATTAGGTAACAATATGAAAGCAACAGATTTTAGTCTTGGTCTGGAAATAGGGTAACATTGTAACATTGCACGATTTAATAAACTTTTTTTTTATGCGGATAACCAGCAGAGAATAGACGTTGACCAATATCTTCCGGTTGGAGCAGAAAGTAATTTCAGCTTTTATTATACTCAGTTTTGGCATTGAGCAGAAACTTAAAATACCAGTAATCGGGATCGGATATGTAGCGGTGGCTAAAATCTATTAATCTCTTAAATATCTTATGGTTTCAAAATTGGATTCAATAATTTTGCCGAAGCAAATCATGATTTCCAATTGTAGCAGAAATCGAATCGACGACCTTATGATTCGAATATTCCAAATCGAATACTTTTGGACAGCCCCAGTTATTGGCACACAAAAACTAAATTATAGGCATCGATGGAGAAAAAGAGATATTGGTCAAGCCATGCAAGGAACTTGCTAAATAATTTGATTTGCACAATCCAATGCAAGATACCAAGCCAGAATCAACATGAATGTTTTATCTAAGCGAACGCCATATTAGATATCTTGTCATTTGTTTAAAACAAGAAACGAAAGTTTCAAATACGGTTCTATTAATTCAAAAATTATTCATTTAATAATACATATGATATTACATATCAAAGGATGGTAATATAATGAACTCTGTCATCTTGATGTCAACTTCAGTAATCAATACCAAACCGCCTTTCACATAGATAATAAATTTAATCAAATTTTATCTCACTGATGAATCACACTAATATGGAGCAAATTTGTTAAAGATGCATGGATTTAGACAAAAATCCTTTTGTAAGTATATATTTTGAAGGTGAATAAGAAAACATTTGCCAATGTTATCAAAAATTTTTACTAGCACGAACAAGCACAAAATCACAATAGAAACACCCATCAAATGTCCTAAACTCTTATGTCCTTTCTATCAATAAAAAATACTTCAATACTTTATATCATGTCATCATTTATTCTAGGAAACCCAACTTTGTTGTAGGCTCTCGTTAGAATGTAGTCTAATTTCTTCATACAAGATGAAAGACCAATCTTAGACTATGTCTAACGACAGCTTTCAATGAACTTATGTTTCCGTTGAATGAGATAATGACATTTTGTACATTATGCTTAACAATATCTCAGTCATATACCGTATCCAGGACTCCCCAAGTCCCCAATGAAGAAAGATGGATAGGTGATTCATTGCAAGTTATCGACAATTCACTCATTACTGCTAGAAAGCCGAAATATACCAGTTTCAATTTTCTAAACAATGATTTATCATATTTGTATTGAATTTTTAATATATTTTCTGAACATAATTATAGTCACTTTGCCTAGATTTGAATATTGGCAGCTGAAATTATGTATATAACAGCCTCTTGAAAACATGTCTGGGCAGAATTGATCTTTATGGGCTAATCGGGTTGACTTCGGGTCAAACATATTAGAGTGAAAACTTATGAGATTTAGCAGAAGATGCAAGTGTTCTAATCCGAATGGCAGAATACAGATAACCAAAGAAAATGACTGTTTTCATAAGAAATAATAATAATACCAATAAATGCACACACATAACAATAAAAAATGCCACATTGAACTGCCAAAATTCATTTATATTTAACAGCAGCGTTGATTTTCAAGCTTCATGAAGTGAACGACATGGACGAGTCAGGGGCAAAAAAAAAACAATGATTATACCACTCTAACTCAAATTGCATAAAGAAAGTTAACCATGACAAACCGCCAAATTTTCTTAAAAAAATTTCTCACCTCAAATGACGTAACCGCCATTTTTCATGTTCTTCATTAGAGTTTTTCCCTATTCCAACAAACGTACCAGTGGCTTCCATCATTCTTCTGGATCCACTGAAATGAAATAGTAAAAAAGTTTTAATAATAAAAGTGATAGTAATTACAAATATAGAAAAATGAAAGTTGAATTACATGGAAATCTAAAATTTGACACATTATTTTATTTATAATTTATATAGATAATTTCACAAGTACAACCCTAGCTGTAGTGAAAATACAAAGCTGATACTTTTTAAGTAAGAGGGATATATACCCAAAAAGAACTACCGTACTTCAGAAATCCAGCGGGGATACTATAACAATGAATTTTTATACAAAATGGTATGCCATCTTTGTCATTTGGCACACGAAGTATTTCATAAAAAATCCTGACAGTTTTGCATAAAAAGAATTTTTTATAAAAACATTTTAAACATGTTGATACTCCAAGTCTGATTCATGAAAAATTTGCTATTCACATAAGTATTTTGAAGACTTTCGTCAAGGTCTTCGCCAGAGTACAGACCAAAGAAAGGCTCTCGTCTCATACAGCGGTCATATACTAACTCCTGTCCAGATTTTGTTTAAATTGCAAAATAGGAATTGGTCACATTCATAATCTACTATAAACAATAAAATGTCCACAAAGCAAACGGAATTCAATAAAACCGGCTTTAGTTTTTTTACAATAAGAAACCGGGAAATCGAATTCCCTGATGTAATAAGGAAATAAGACGAGATAATAACTATGACGGTTTTCCAATAAACTTGATTCAATAAAATCCCAAGGGGAGCCTTCAGTTTGGGTGTATCTTTGAACTGTTGACATTAGCATTTCGAAAAAATAATATTTCTGAAAAATTTTCTGAATAGATTATCGGAATGATAAGGAATCCTGCTTAAAATAAATTTTATGAATGATAAAATTTATTAATTCCCCATATTGGAAAAAGTATTTGAACAAATATGACTGATAGGTATTGGTATTTCTCTTATCATTTTATTCTCTGATCATTTTGCCATTTGGTTTTGATTTTGTTCATTCTAATATGACATCACTTTTATTTATGAGTATAATAGACTTCTGTATTCACTCAATAATAACTAAATATTCCTAGCATTATACGTGATTGCGTTCAAAATTACAATTGCAATGTTTTATATGATATTGATATTCTGATAAACATAGG
The DNA here is from genome assembly GCA_963675895.2 of Styela plicata. Classification (NCBI taxonomy): domain Eukaryota; kingdom Metazoa; phylum Chordata; class Ascidiacea; order Stolidobranchia; family Styelidae; genus Styela; species Styela plicata. The sequence continues at coordinate 6,883,945 of OZ023143.1, read as the reverse complement.
AATAGAATTGACTATGTGGGATTTGAATCGGATCATTCCCAATCGTATCTCCAAGTATTGGTTGCTTTAATAAGGCATACATGATACACTAAATTTTAATAACGCAAACATATCGCAAAGAACCAGATTCTTATCAATGTGGCACTATACCCGGCTGATGTACGCTGTTCAAATAATAATGAAAATATTCATTTCGATTATCTTTATCACTCGGATCAGATATTTAATTTGGCCAACCGTGAGCAAGTAGCAGGTCGCAGGGTGACAAAATTCTATTTTCTATTGAGTGTCTGAAACATTCATGTCATCTTCTTCAGATGAACAACGTTTTTCACAATTAGGTATCTTCCGTATCAAATCAAAATGACATCAAAATTAAGCATGTCAGGTCATAGAATCACATGTTCAATAATGATGATCCTCAAAAATTTTTGACCTGAAAGTACTTCCTAAAACAATGCATACTTGAGTACCAGTATTACTACCGACTATGAGTCATTAAATATGAATGTGTCTAAAAATATAAACCCCTCAATAGATTACAGATAAAAATCTGAATTTCTCATTAGAAAAAAAGGTCTTCTTAAGTATGTGCCATAGTTACCGGTAAGAAACCATGCTACAGTTGTACAATCCCTCTTTGGCCCAAACGCATGATAAAAAACATTTTGAAAGAAATCACAGAGCAAAGAAATAATACTATGAAATATTGGTGTAGATGATTTTAAAGCCATTTGTATAATTTTGATTCACACGAGAAAATAAAAGAAATCTGAACATCCTTAACTGAATAAATAAGAAACATTTTTTTAATACTGGTTTATTACACCGCGGGACACAAACTTGCCACAAAACAATTCTGAGATGTCAGAAATGTGATGCCAAGATGATAATTTACACATTGGCGGCACTTTATAACAATTACCTTCGAATCATAGCTGCTCGTTGCAATATAGAGCTTTGTCTCTGAAAATGTTGCCTTCTTTGCCTTGGATTCATTGGCTTTTTTTGTGGAAAATGAGGTGTATAGGAACTTTGGCTTCTTTCGTACGCTCGAGGTTGTACACTCGCAGTCTGTGTGTACATATATGAACAAAAAGTTCGAAAATACATTGTGAAATATGACTGAATAAATGAATAGAATAAATGTTACTTAACAATATATTAACAATTCAAGTGAGCATCCTAACTGATTCCAATAATAATTCAGTTAATATTAAGAGTGTGCCTCATCACAAGTGGTAATCAACTTTTTTCAGTTAGTATTCGAATACCTGTATCAATTTTCCTACAAAGAAATTAAATTCAAAATCTACCTGTGGAATGGTCGACTCCTGAGATGGAATTGATGTTTCAGGTGCTTCTGGAAGCGTTACAGAGACCGGGTTCCCTGCAGTACGCTTGGGAATCTCAAGCTGAAAAAAATAGAAGTTTATAGTAATATGCTATAGCAGAGTATAACAGAATTTGGGCAAATATACTGGAAAAATAACTCGATAAACTGTATGTCAAATTGCTGGGATGAAGATAGAAAATGACGAGCTGTCAAATGTTTCAGTTAAGTTTGTCATCAGTTGCAGTGTTTTTATATGTGCCACATATATATTAGAGATGAAATAGAACTATGAAGATGCCACTTGGAGTGGTAGTCATGTTCAGTGTCATTATGGAACTTAAATAAATTATGCAAAATCCGAAGATTCTTAGACTAGGGTATCTATATAAAATAGATCGTTACAGACCTTCAAATTATAAATATTTCTAGAACCTCTTCTTTCAAATGAACCAACACTGGACCTTGATGACTTTTGGGCTCTTGCTGGTTCATGTTGAGCTTGTGATTCATCTTAAATAAAATTGAGAACATTTATCACTGCTTGTTGAATGCCAAGTACAAGCAAGGCAAGGGCCTTGATAAAAAACATTCTAAGTTAATATTCAATAATAATGCTTTTCGTGCTTTAACTTTACTGATTTGTGGGTCTAAAGCTGAGAGTTTAATCTCCCCGGCCCCCAAGTCATTTTTTTCAGTGTGCCCTACCCCAAGGGGACAGTGATAAGTTACATCTGACCATGTGTGATATTTTCTTTAATAAAATGCAACTATTTCATTGCTGGCCTTGTACTATATACTGTAAAACTGGCGACTTAGGGAGATATTTCATCATTTCCAGAAAAAACAAAAAACATCTGCTTGCGCTAAACGACTAATTCTTTCTAAATACTACCAGTGTATGTCTCCTGAGCGTATAAACAAAAAATTGAGGATTTGTGGATGCTTTTTCACCATAAAAAACGCGGGAATGTGGCTCTTTTTCGATGGACTCGCTGGCGGGTGGCTTTGATTAAACTAGGTACAAATTGGTTAATCACTATCTTTGATATCATTTGTTGCAGGAAAGGAATTTAAAATTATTAAAAGTATACTTCCATATTTTTTAGTTTCCTTTAAACATGAAACTATATCCAGAATACCATTCCGAGGAAAATATGAACGAGGTCAAAGTCTATGTGGCGACAGAACTAGGGGTAGGGGATAATGTCAGATTTTTGGAAGCAAGGGAAAGTAAAGATTTTGTAATTTTAACAAAAATTTCCTAAAAATAGGCAGAATTTTTTGTGTGCTTCTGACGTGCGATCACATAATATATACAGAGTATATAACGTAAGGGCCCCTATTACCGCCACCTTTCCAACTGTAACGTAGATATCTCCTTACATCGACGGCGACGCATGTTCACACTTAAGTTATATCCTCAAGATAAGCATTTATTTCCCGATTCGAATAAATTTTACACCAACATCAAAAAATAAAACACTAAACGCAACAATATCCTTAATATCCTTTTTTATGTCTCCACTGAAATTTTTACACCACCGATAAAAGCATTATTGATTATGTTTATACCAGTATGACTTACAGTCCTAACCTGCTAATGCCAAGCTATATTGCATAACGAGAGTATATGCTATCCATGGCCAAACTTTGGTGATCTGTAACCAATACAATACTGTACAATTTATCAAGTCAGAGAATTTTTTTCCAGACTTATATTTTGCTGTGTGGTTTGGTAATATGGACAGCTGGAAAGTTTACCTTCTTTATCAGAAGCAGCTTTTTCGTTCTTTTCCGTTGTCGCTTCTTCCTCAATCTTTTCTTCGTCAATATTATCGTCCATTTTGCATCACTGCGCACCGTTGGTTTAGCAGGGCAGAACGACGTCCGTGATCAGAGCTGAGAGTGCGGTGCAGACAAAATATTTACTCAGGTGAACTTACGAAAAGCGACTGCAAAAACCTTACTCTATAGCCCCACCTCGTGGTTCTTGCGAAATAATGATTGTGGAATGAGCGAGCTTCGTTGTATGAAAACGGAAGCCCGATGATTCGATGCTTAGCGGTTTCGTGCCCTTCAGCTGAAGTGTCATACACTAGATGCACAGTCACTAAGAAAGGTCCGTGTCTGCAGGCGAAGCAAATAATTCGAATTCCCACTAGTCACTAATAATTCTAATACTACAAATAAATCGAATTCCCACTAGTCACTACTAAGATCCGTATGAGCATTCGATAGATCCACGGTAAAGACATAACGAATAATTCATAAACACTCAAAAATTAAACTTGATAGGATTGGATATTATTTTATCCTGCTTGGAGAAGGAAGCCAATACTATGGTTGATTTATGAAGATGTAGTCTTATTCAACGGTGCATGCGAACAACACCGGCTCAAGGGGTCACCATAGGACGTGCAGCAGCACAACTTTTTTCTTTTTAGGAATGTATAAAAATGTAGTATGACGAAGAAAGATGCCAATTTTGAATAATTCTTAGTTTAACCTATTCAAACAATAGTAAAATTTGCGCCCGCCTCTGGTGCACAATTAGCTTTTAATAACAAATTTTATATTTCATGACATTTCGACATGACCCATTTTATGACATTTCGCCATAAAAAATGGCTTAATATATGAACATTTTGCGTGCCATCGATGCGCGGATTGTTATGAATAAGAATGTAATGTTTAACCATTGACAAAAAATAAGGCCTTCTGAAAAAATTATATTTCTAGATCGGCAAAGGGCAGGCAGTGGAGTGTTCAGCAAACTTCTCGCATCTATAGCCAGAAGCGAATCCAAGAATATTCGTTAGGTTGTGTAGCGGACGAGTCGGATTTGAAGATCATGTCCCATGTCCCATGCGGATAAAATTCTCTATTATTGTGCTATCTTTGTAGATTTATTGTAGACTACGATATTGTTTAGAAATGGGCCGATACCGTTACAGTTGCTTTTCCCTTTACTATCGCATAATTTGGATAGGATACCGTAATATTTTTATACCGAGAATACAGCTTAACCATACGGCGAACCACGAGCTCTCGTGCAGATACCAGTTCCGATTCGAAGTGAAGGTGGACCTGGTTGGTGGAGGAAGCCTTGCGCGGCGCTTACGTGAACCACCGTGCACCGGCAAAGCGTCCAGCAGTTTTTTTTTTTTTTTTTTTATAAAAAAATCGAACAAAAATAATTAATCAAAAACCTCCATCTATTAGACTTACAATAATTTCGTCAATTGCGAACTAACAATTAAGATTGCTTTCTCACAGTTTATTCGCAATTGTATAATCAATGTAAAATTCAGTCAGTGTAAAAAACACATTGCGGTCATATATTTTAACTCAGTTACATCGAAAATGTTAAATATTTCAGTAAATGATTTTCAGCTCACAAAAATTGTTCTTTCGCTCGTTTTTGGCTAACTTTGACCAAAATCAATTGCATTTTGTCGTGGAAAATTTCATTTTATTTATTTTTACCTATCAAAATGGATATATTAAATATGATTCTAGAGTAAAGTTATCCCGGCTAGACAAACTTAAAAATAAAGTAATATTAAAAGATTGGGAATTGTTATGCAAATCATATGGTAGAAATTTAAGTTCACAAACTGCACCCCGTGTTTGAGAAGTTGGAGGGGTACAGCAATTCCACGTATTGAACTGGTATTATCGTTGTTTATGTGCATGTGTGTACTAGTCCAACCAGGCTGTCCGGACGCACCTCCACCATACCAGTATTCCGAGGGAAAACTACTTCAATGAAATTTGTTGTTTTGAAATATAAAAATCACTTGAAAAAGTGCATAAATATTTCATCTCTTACTGCCAAGGCTGAAATTAGCAAAACGGTTTTATGTTGTTGTCTGTGGAGAATTATGATCTAGCAGGAATTGGCCACAACAATCGCAGTAATATTTCAATATTTCGCAGTGTATTTCAAGAGATTAAAACCGCCTTATTGACGAAATTTGTGTCAATTATGAACTGTTGATAGACCGTAACCCGTAGATGCAATCCATTAAAAATATATCATTCGCTACAAATGTCGATTTTATTGTTTTATTTCAATATTGCCAAAAAATTTCCTGTAAAAAACGCCGATTATACGAAATTTTGGTTGCGATTGTATAATAAATGTTGTATTAGTACGGACCTGAAGCTGAAACCTTTGCGTGTATACCATATCCAATAACAAGAAAGATGAATGTTGAAAACAGCCAATTCAGTCTCGCCGTTTAAGTAAACTTTATAATATATCAAAAACGTTTTTAGTGCATTTCATTCCGAATAAAACAATATAGGTATGTATATCATGGCCTCATGATACGAGAATCAATCAGGCTATTGTATTCATATCTATTTAAAACATATGCCCAATAATTTATTTCCTGATCAAAATATTTTTGCCAAGTATGAGTACCGGATGACTTGAGCTTCAACAATAATGGACCATTTGTATTAAAATTTGAGACCACTTCACCATTTAATTTTTATTGTGCAAAAACAAAGAAATAAATGTTTTTTCCTAAAAACAATGTAACAAAAAAGTTATTTGGGCAGTCCGCGTATAAAGCGATTAATTTGGTTACTGTTACTGTACATTTTTAATATTTCGACCGTTTTAAGGCTACAAAAAAATACCTCGGTTGGCATATTTGCAGGATTAAATTCCAGACCAATTCTTTAGATAAAACAGCAAAACGTAAGTTATTTATTAATTAGTTTTTAGATTATGTCAGGAAACGTACCAAATCAAATCGTCGTCGTCGAAACGCGATTCAAACTGCGTCTCATGCTCATGTAATAAAATCTTTTATTGGATTCGCCTGACGCGAGAGGTGGACATGAGTTTCCAATATTTTATATCTGAATATTTTCATCAAACCCATACAAATATACACGAATATTTAATTAAACTGGCGGCAAGAGCTCTCCAAATAAATTTTTAATGTGTAAGGAAGAAGAAGATATATTTGTTTGACTCCTTCCAAATCAGCAAACAATTATAATAAAATTGCTAAAAACCGCTAGCTTTACGAGCGACTCCGAAATTAGCTCTTTTCCTTCGTTTTATAACCGGATCATATCATTATAATAGTGCTAAAGTATTCTCGTGTATTCCAAAATGACTCCGAAATTTATTGAGCTTACAGTTTTATATATTAAAATAGGATTGCCCTAACGTATTTTACTTTTTTCATGTTAGTAGAGACGGCCAAAAGGAAAAACGAAAATGATAGTCGGCTTTATCATCGACCATGGTAAATACCATACACTGTGTCCTTGGCTTGGTTTAGAGAGAGTAATATTATCTCAGCATTAAAATATCATCATTAACAGTCTTGAGTATAATTGTAGTAGACAAAGTAATGGACAAAGGCGCGTTCTCAATTTACATCCTTATTTGATTCCGAGTTTGCAGTATTCAAGTAAAAACTAATGAAACTAGCTCAAATTTTTTGACCTTATATCAAGCAAACTTTTTGTAAAAAAAGCGTTATAACTATAGCATCCAGGGCAGAAGTATAAGGTAGCCATATCTCTATAAAGTCAAATTTCACAAATGGCTCCATCTGCTTCAGAGGTAGGTGGAGGTGCTGCAATTCCGCGGGTATTACTGTTGGTATCTTTGTTGATATACATGTGCGTTCGGGTCCAGTCTGGATTAGTGGTTAGAGTTGCCTGACGCCCATAATGATATTCGATTGGGAAATTCACTTCTTCGCCAGTGGTTAAGTGAAGTTTACTGTTCTGAGAAGTAAAATAATATTTGATTGGAAATTAGAGATCGATCGATTTGTTTTCACCGCCACAGTGCGTCTTATATTTGGTAATTTGTTATAAAACGGAACAGGATGAAAAAGGCTACTTCCTTTTATACTTGTCCTTCATTATCCGGTCATTCATATAACCGGTCTTCCTTGCCACTCAGTTGAAATTAACTTGTTTTGGAGCAATATTTCAGACGCCAGCGCATCTGGATTTGGTGTTTACTTCAACATTCTTGAGTTCATTAAAATACCCTTCCAAAGTTCGCAATCAAGGTTATAACAATGGCAAATTTTTAAAATATTTTTTTGCATTATTATTCTTCGCACTGAATAAAACTAAAAAAGTTAAAATAGAATCCCAATCCTAAAACGACTTCGCGTTGCGGACGTGCGTGTATTTTGACATTTACCGAAATTTAATGGAAAGCATAACTTGTTTATTATTTATCTCATTCAGCTCAACTTGTTGAGTTGTTTTATGAAGTATAATGAAAGGAGACGGGCGATGAGCCCAGGTGACACCGTTCTGTTGTGTTTACCAGCTTTTAAAAAAGTTACTTCGTTTGCACTTTTACCTGATATGTTAATCCGGTCCACAAGTACATGACCCAGCGACCACCTAGTAGTTTCATCAAATACTTCTCCAGCATCAGATAATGAGTGACGTCATATATATTGGCAAAAGATCCCCCAACTCCGTTACACATTACTTTTGCATCAGCATATACTGTGCCAGATCGCACTACTGCCGTGAAACATTTGGATTTGTACGAAACTTCACAATTTTTTTTTAGAGGCTGTGTTGATGCCGGAATTGTTGTAGCTACATACGAAACAAAAATATATTTACAATGTAGCAAAAGTACAGTAAATTTACTGGTCATTTGCAGTAATTGCATATTTCCAAAGTTAAAAAAAACGCCACGTTGATGAGATTTATGTTAATTATGGGTTGTTTCTGGACCCATATTGCACCCCATATTTGGCTAAAAAAGTCAATTTTGATTTTTTTCAAGAATGCAAGGTAAAATTGTTGTCAAAAACCAGTGATTTTGTTGCATTTTTTTATTACAGTATAGCTAGTGGGACAGATTTAACAAATGTGATATTTATGTCGAGCATGAGTCACGAATGAGCCGTACTTCCACTTCGCGAAGTGCCTAATTGATAAATCACATTTTATTAAAATAATTTATATTATAGTTATGTTTTCGCTTTTTTCTCATTTCTGCACTTATTTTATTCGAAATTCATTCCATAACACCCAAAAAGAACCGACTAGTGACCACTCGAATGACGAAAAGCTAATTCAAAATTCGAACTACATCTTGCTCGAAAAACGTTTAATAAAACCAAACACATATTACGGTTATTTGTATCAGCTCTGGTCCGATCAGAAAAATTCGGTCTAAGCATTTTTTGGTCAATATGAGTCACTGATAAAGCGCGTCCACGGGGGACGGGGTTTTACTGTACATTTTACCATTTACTATTTATGCATATTCGAATCATTCTATTTTACCGTAATATTTAAACAGGGCAATAAATGTATCAAAATCGAAATTTCTAATTTACTACAAATAAACCTATTAAACAGTTATCCATAACTGGATATGGACCTACCCGAAAGATGTTTTAAGTTCTGACAGGAGTCAGATATTAGCCAAAGGACGTGTTTGGGTTTGGTCTTTTCGGAGCAATTCACGCAATGAGCAACTATTTTTTTTAAAAAAATAACGAAATTCCAATAGATTTATTCTTCACATTAATCCCTGGAGCAGCGGGGTATTTAGTTGCCCTAATGTATTTGCTGCGTATCCTAAGATGAGGTAAGAACAGGTGGGGACATCATCGCCCAGGCTGAAAACTCACTGCGCTCTATTTTGGTTGTTCAGTTGACCACGGGATTCCCCCAGTTAGAGTGCAGCTACATTTTGAAATATGTTTTTGTCATGCAGGTAGTTCTAATTAATTTTGGGCACTGATTCTAGTCTTGCTTAAAGTGATTGACTTTAAAAAGTGCAACGTGAGAATTTTTTTTCCAAATAGGTTTTCTCACCTGCGCTTGTCCGTTGAAGTTCACAAATGGCGCCATCAGCTTCAGAGGTAGGTGGAGGTGCTACAATCCCGCGTGTATTACTGTTGGTATCTTTGTTGATATACATGTGCGTTCTGGTCCAGTCTGGATTATTGGATAGAGTTGCCTGACGCCAATAATAATATTCGATTGGAAAATTCACTTCTTCGCCAGTGGTCAAGTGAAGTTTAGTGTTCTAGAAAGTACAAAAATATTTAATTGCTACTTGAAGACATTTTTTAGACAATTCGTTTTTTTTTTCGTTCTTTCGATTATGTTTATGTCACGATTGTTTGTTTGTGAACATCTCAAAGAATATTAAAAATACATGATTCAATGACGAGCAGCTCCGCCAAGTCTCATGCTGGAACATGTTAAAACGTATTAATCAATTGTAATATCAACTGAATAATGTATAATCATAAAATAATAATAAAATTGTGTTTGAAAAAGAAAGATTACAAAGAAAAAAAAGGATTATAACAATGGTAAATTCTTAAAATATTTCTACGCATTATTGTTCTGTAACTGAAGTGAAGTTGAAAAAATTTCTCTCCTAAAACAATTTTGAGTCGCAGACGTGCGCTAATTTAGTCATTTCTCAAAATTCAACGTGATGAGTATAACTTGTGTGTTATTTGTTTTATTCATCCCAAGTTTATGGAGAGTTTTTATAGAGTATGATGGGGGGGAGGGGGGAATTCACGTTTTTGTAATTGCACCTGATTTATTAATCCGGTCCACAAGTACATGAGCGATCTACTACCTAGTAGTTTTATCAAATACTTCTCCAGCATCAGATAATGAGTGACGTCATATATATTGGCAAAAGATCCCCCGATTCCGTTACACATTGCTTTTGCATCATCATATACTGTGGCAGATCGTACTATCGCCGTGAAACATTTGGATTTGTACAAAACTTCGCAATTTTTTATTGGCGGCTGTGTTGTTGTCGGAATTGTTGTAGCTACATATGAAACAAAATATATAATTAGCAAATTTAAAAAAAATTCAACAATTGTGAGTCCGTTTAAGAACTTTCGTATATATCGAGCGCGAGTTACAGATGGGCAGTTCTTCTATACGTCGCGAAGTACTCTATGAATCATATTTTATTAAAATATCTTTCTTTATGGTTATGTTTTTTCTCATTTCCGTACTTATTTTATTAGAAAATATTTCATCCAAAACCAAACCTCTATATTAGGTTGTGGTTATTTTTAACATTCGTGGCCTTTTGCGTCACATACGAAATACGTTGAAGCTATTCTGGTGGCCGGTTCTAAAATTATTAACGAGGAGCTGGAGCGGAGTGATTGCCTGCCTCCTACTTGAATGCTGGAATGCAAAAAAAAAAATAAATTAAAAAACTCTTATTCATCAAAAATTAAAAACACAAATAACAACACGATTCTATTCCGACTTCCTGTATTGATTATATAAGTCGTCACAAGTGATTTCTCGGACGACTTATGACGACAGCGGGGGTATTACATGGTCGGCCAGAATATTTCTAGTGGGACAGCGCCGTACAAGGCGTAACACATTGACGACCAACTATTTGAGGAATGGCCGCTTACAGCAGATGTGTCTACGACAGCTTTTAGAACATGTAACCCACCACGCCCGATAACGACAGAGTGCAACGGTAACTGCGACACTTTGTGGAGCGAAGAAGGTAAATGCGATGCAATGTCGTAAAATTCATAATCAGGTCAATGTAAACAAGCACACGCTTTAAAATAAAAACCTAAAAAAATGACGTCGTTACGTACTCAATGACTTGTGAAAAGGCATAAATTCCTATTAAATCAACTTATTCCGCAATCCAAACGTACCATTATTAGGTTCAGCATTCGAATTGGAAAATGAGTTGCGTTATTGAAAAAATTCAAAAAATCGGGTAAACAAACTCGGTTAACAAACTCGAAAAATCGGGTAAAACTCGCGATTTATCGAGGCTAATTGCCAATTGCTTGACCTCGTCAAGTACTTCCAAACAAAAACAAATCAAGAGTAACACAGCTTTGCATTAATATTTGTCGACACTTGTTGTCAAGTATAACGGGTTTTGCATGTTTAAACTTTTTCGTCACATTCAGTCGCATACTTTCGTCGGCCACGTCACATGGTTGATCTATCATACGTTACAAATATTAGGATAATTGTATTGTCAGTACAGAGACAATTAAGACAGTGGAGACATGCTGCACAATGGGAGAGTACGTTTAACGCAATGCGGCCGATCGGTGGTCACGTGATTCCCTGATAACAACGGCCTATAACAATGTCTATGTTACACCAAAACTGAGGTGTAAATGTTCAGTTTAGATTCTGATTTAATTTCGAATTGAATATACCAATATCCTTACGCCCATTTTGATACCAAACGACGGCTGGGTTATAAGATAAAGAAAAAAATTACTAACATAAAATAAAAAATGGTACAGCTCACAAAATGTGAAATTATTATACCAATTTTTGCATGCCGCTTAGTACTTGAAGTAAATGTCAACCAAATATTTACTTCTCATTACCAAAGTTTAGAGCAGTTGCTGGTACTACATTTTGTAGTAGCTCTTTGTCATACATGTAATCGTTAATTGTTTTTAGACACTGATTCCAGTCTTGCTCAGAGTGGATTTCATTAAATAAGTGAACGTGATAAATTTTTATCAGAATAGGTTTTCTCACCTGTGGTTGTGCGTTGAAGTTTCTCCTTTTATCTGATTCATGATTTCTGTGATAAAAAAAGTTATATCTGGTTACATATTACGGAAAATCTTGTGTGTAATAGTAATATTCAAATATATTATACTTTTGTCGACATCAGATCATCTACCACAATTTTTTATATTATAAAATTGTGTTCATAAATTCGATTTTCGATGAATATTTGTAGAATAAATCGCTGCCAACAGCCGACATCGGGGTCAATTTTTCAGAATTTTATATTTATTTATTTTTTTTATTGACAAGGTACGCTTTACTACGCTTTAATCCCCTATAAATTTATGTCTGAAATCAAATGTAATCCACTTACCAGAGCCGTCGTTTTCCTGAAAAAAGTAAAGAAAATTTTCTACGCAGTTTCTCTTTACATGTTTAACTTCATAGTACTGAAATATATATTTATGGCAACACGGTAGCAAAACGCCACACAATTACGGTTATTTAAAAAATGTAGGTCTGACAGCATTATGTAGTTACTTCGTTACAAAACGGAGAACTCTATTACTTTCTGTCTTTACTCAAAAACACTGCTGTTTGTCTATTTATCACGGAGGGTATGAATAGCCCAATTGCATTGAAAATTACTTACACGATGTTGATTTGATGCATATATATATTTTATATATTGCGATAAGTTGTTATTGCATTTAAGCCCAAACTACTTTCTGCATGCTTACAAACTTGTTCTACACTGTAACAAAAATGCAACAACACTGGTTCCTGACACTAATTTGACTTGGCGGTATTGCAAAGGTGCGATCCATCAACAGACCATAATTGGCATAAATCTCATAAACATGGCGTTTTTTAGCTTAGGAACTACGCAATTACTGCAAATGACCAGTAAACTTATTTTACTTTTGTTACAGTATACTATTTTATGGCGGACCATCTAGTTTAGACTAGGGTTTCCTAAGGCATTCAATTAGATTCGCGATATTCGAATAAAAATTATTCGATTCGATTTCTGCAACAATTTGAAATAAATCAAATTGCAATTTTGGATTTTTTCAAAACGGTAAAATTTGGACGTACATTTTAAGCATATAAAAGGGTATTTTTGTTTGTTAAATATATAACCTCAGATTCAAATATTCGATTTAAAAACAAAAGTTATTCTTCGTTCTGAAATGGCAAGATATTCGATTTCGCTCAACGAGAGTTTTAAAACACATGGATGGATTCGAAATATTTTATAAAATATGATGTAAAAACTTTTTTACCTCACACGCTCCAACAGATACAAGTTTTCCTCTAACCAACTTTCGAACACAAACTTCATCTAAAAACAAACACTCTCGTTAAATGGCAACTTAATTATTACATAACGGGAGTCTAATCTGAATATTCATTTTTAAACTTGGAAATGTGATGGGACTTAAAAGCTATTTTTACATGTAGGCTAAAATAAAAACACACCTTTATTTGTAAAAAAGGCCACGGACATTATGTTTCAAAACATTCACATTTTTGACATAATATCTCTCAAATTTAGTCAATGAATTCATTTATAGTGGTTCATATACCTGCATCACCTGCGTTCATTCCGTCAGCAACAAGAAGTATGTATATGAACGGCATAAGATTCATTTTTCACAATTGTTTGCAATAAGTCAATGATGCAAAAACTCTTTTAAAAAGTTTTCACTGAAACTATAACTTCTTTCTACAACCGAGATGATACACATACGAGACTGAATATTTTGAATCATTTAGAATATATGGTATTTTTGTAGATCTATACTTAGAAAACGTTTCTAACATCACGTCCTGATTTTCATTGTGCATGTAAAGGAAGCGTTCGTATTTTACTACTTTTTACAACAATACAACGAAAACTTCTTTTATTGTTAATTTGTAAATAAGGAAGTTAATTTGTTTGAAGCATGGATTTTTTTTTTAAATTTCCGTATAGTACAAATACGTGCATGCAAATGCGTGAAAGGCCTCTAAAAGCCCACTGTAACAAAAGTAAAGTAAATTTACTGGTCCATTTGCAGTAATTGCATATTCCCAAAGTTAAAAAACGCCATGTTGATGAGAACAACATCCCATATTTGGCCAATCATGATTTTTTTTAATACCGCTTAGTAAATTTACTGTCAAAGGCCAATGATTTTGTTACATTTTTTTGTTACAGTGCTTATGTATTAGTATTTGTAATTTTTTTCTCCCAATATGTATGATATACACTTCATAATAGCAAAAAAAATTGCAGAAAATTGACGATAAGATGTAAGATAAAACTGTATCAAGCATATCAGAGGATATGGAATGGGCAATGTATTGTGAAAGACCTTTCGGTCATCGGGTATACAACACCTAACAATTGTAGATTCTTGGTAACTATTCCAAATTGTTTCATCATATTAAGCTTTTTCGAAACTTCTCTAGAAGATCGAGATACTAAGAAAAAGTTCTTTATATCGTTCTTTATATCGACGTCAAGCATCACCAAGAAGGACGAATGGCTGGTGGGAACCCATGGTGAATCGACCATGTCCAAGCCTGAAAACATTTGTCCAAAAATGTTTTGGCAAGTATGAGGTATTGATGGATCGTTCTGCCGAGGCGGGGTCCATCTGTGACTTATGCCTCGCAAGATATATAATTTGTGATGAAAAACTATGGTATAGATTAAGTAACGTCATTTTGCATTACATCATATCAAGATGTCTCCGTTCATCGGCTAGCAATTAGGATAACTTTCAACTATTTTATTTTGGTAAAGAATATCTTGACGTAAATATTCGGAACAGTCCCAGAAAAGAATTTGTGATGTTTCATAAAATCTACTAAACTTTGAAATTTCAAGAGCTATCCTTTACGTTTTAATCAAGGTAAATCCCTGTCCACCCCTCAACCCAAGGTGTAAAAACTTGGGTAGGCTAAGCCAAACAGGAAAGATCATATCTTCCCAACAACTCTAACTTTGACCGCCTATGAGTGGCGGCTGATAAAGAGCCTGCCTAGCTTGGTCAGGGTAATGCATTCCAAGAAGTGGCTATTAAAAAAAAATTACCCCTATTTCCGCTTATGATTAATTTAGGCATTTTAAACATATTGCATCTTAGATTTTCTTTGTAGTTTAATGTAATAAACGGTATTCAAAATTTACTTCATAAATAGTATAATGTTGCAGCATTTCAGATAAAATAAATCACTAATATTCAACCAAATATTTTGGCCATTTTGAAGCAAAGTCATCATTTCTGTCAAATTTTTGTTTCTAACCGTCACATTGTCTTATTGTATGCACTGTCAAAAATAAAATAATTTTATTTGCTCCCTCAGCAAAGAATCTTTGAACAACAAAAGTTTTGACAGATATGTAAACGGCCTGACAAAGAAATTTAATAATGTTTGCACAATTTAAGTGCTTTTTAGAATTTATCCATTACATTTGAAATTGTTGATTCTTTATGTTTGATTCGATCACGCTTAAATCTGTTTTCTTCTGTCGAACGCCAAATGCATTTGAGTAGGAAAGTTTGAGCTGCTAAAAATACTTACTCAAGATAAAAATTAGAAATGATGACTTGGAGCATTGTTGTAGCGGTAAAAACTCTCTTTCTTGTTGCTTTGATCAAAATTTATTAGAGATAATGATTAGAAATTTGGCAGGAGTTCTTGGGGTCCTCTTGTGGTGGTTGAAGTATCATCATTTTGGAAAAAAATGGTTTCTCGGAGTTGGTGCGGATGTGCTTTGAAGTCGTATACTTGAAACATTTGGAATTTTGGGATTAAGGGGAAAGTCTGCATTCATTAATTGCATATGTGGTAGAAGTGATAGATGATTTAATTATTGCCCACGGCAAATACCACTCACGGTCCTGGTTCATTTGTGTTTGGGATCTTTTCTGCTTAGAGTGCAGTTGCTGGCAATATATCTTGTAGTAACTCTTAACACAAAAATTGATATAAACTACGGCGAAAAACAATCTTTACAAACAACAAGAAAGAAATTGTGTACATTAAATTTTGAGACAATTATATTTCACAAATAGCTCCGTAGCCTTGAGCACCAGGTGGAGGCACACAAATCCCACGTGTTGTACTGCTGGTGTTTTCGTTTATATATAGTTGAGTTGTGGTCAAGCTTGCATCAGTGGAAAGAACGGATTGACGCCCATAATGGTATTCTATAGGAAAATCCACTGCGACGCCATTAGATAAGTAAAGTTGCTTGTCCTGGAAAGAAAATAAAATTATGCGTCAAACAAATTTTTTGAACCAACCGTTTTATGTCAGCCTAGATTGTATTATATTGTTAATTCCGCTCTGAGCAAGGTAAAAAACATCGCTTAAAAGAAATTAATTAACTGTCACTCAAATAGCAATGAGCTTCTGTAAAAGGTAGTTACAGCAATACACTGAACACGTCCTAAAGGTAGCGGCACTGCCATAGTAAATGGCAGTGATCGGTATGCCATGGGCAATGATAAATCATTTATCAATTCTTTTTTTTTTCTTTTCAGACGACTCTGACCTCCAAGCTTTTGTACTCATCCATTCCAACAATATTTACTATTAATTTCATTCACGATTGGTAACATAAATCTTTCACAATTACGGAAATAGGAGATTTGCAAAAAATGTGATGTATTTTTGCCTGTACCTGATATGTTAATCCAGTCCACAAGTACATGACGGTGTTACGACCTAGCAATGTCATCAGATAATTTTCTAGCATCAGATAATGAGTGACGTCATATATATTTGCGAGCGAACCTCCAATCCCACTACACATTGCTTTTGCTTCATTATATACTGGGGCAGACCGCACTATCCCCGTGAAACATTTAGATTTGTACGAAACTTCGCAATTTTTTCCTTGGTAGTGGCGTCGTTGTTGTTACAACTGCAAAAAAAAAACAAAAGCATTGGTTTAACAAAACTTATTACTAAATATGTTCGAATATTCGCGACCGTTATGACTGTTTTAAGAAAAATGTATAAACATATTAAATTTGATTTATATTTGGAATAATTGTGACCATTTTATTATTATTGTTTATATTAGGTTTATCTTACCTGGAGTTGTGGTTGGGCGCAGTTTGTCCTGAATCTTTTCTATGATTTCTATGAAAAGGTTTATGAGAGATTAAAAAGTGTAACGGATTTAAGTTTGCCTTTTTTGATAAATTAAACATATATCTATATGAATTATTAGTATATAAAAACTGGCTTGTAAACTGGGTGGGCTGTCAACAATCGGTTATAGCTCGAAGGAGACCTAAGAATGCGTCCAAAAATGATTTGTAACCAATTCACAGGAGAAAGACAAAAACATCTGCTTGTGTGCATTAAGCCGGAATGATGTAAAATTCTTGTAAACGTATTGTATTGTTTAACAAATCACATTTTCTTAATTTTTTGGCAGATTTGAAGAGATACGTTCGAATGGGTTTGTTGTACCCTACATAATTGGATTTCTATAAAGTAATATACAGTATGTTAGGAAATTCCGCGGCCGGTGGCGAGAATTAGTAAGGATGAAAATATTGTATGCTTGGATGAAACGGGAGAGCAATAAATACCTTTGCCCCTTTCATTGAGGTCAAAAATATGGTGATAAAAATACATCCAGAACAAATTTTAATTTCGAAGTACTAAATATTTCAGCATTCTATTCGAGCTTGGTTCCGAAATACGAGCTACACTGGACTTGCAATAATCAAAATTTACCCAATGGATATGTATATATATATGTATATATGTATATATGTATATATGTATATATGTATATATGTATATATGTATATATGTATATATGTATATATGTATATATGTATATATGTATATATATATATCCTCGTTTGTACTGCTTTGTATTTTACATACCAGAACCGTCGTTCTCCTGTAAATTGAAAATAATAATAATATTGTCAGTCGTCAAATTTTCTACTAATATATCAGAATTTTTTGTGAGTCAGTCAGTAATGTTTCTGTATTTGTATCTACTCCGCCGGGACAAAACAAAACCTTTTGACATTTTCGGCTCATTCTCATTCGAAGCGAACTATCGATCTCGACGACTATTGATTCATTGCGAAGAAACAATTCTGGTTTTATGGAGATACAAGTGCTATTGAGCTTTCTTTATGTACCGAAATAACGAACGACAAAGTGTAACCCAGCAACTGGATCCCCATTATTTAATACATAGCTGGGGAAAACATATACAGTTTCTATCTATCAGTGAAGCTATGTTCAATAAAACGTATTTGACATTTTCAAAGTATGGGGTAATTCCCCCCAGTGTCGCATCCCATAAGCTTGTGGGGCAGGAGTTTGTAGGCTATTTTGGAATTTCTTATAGCTTTGACAAAATGAAATCTTATTCTAATAGTATGCTCTCAATCGTAAGGTAAGCAGACAGGTGGTAGGGTATCAGACAGGTGTATCTATCAGTAAACGATAGAAAAGTACAAGCAAAACAACTGTAGAGTGCGTAGTGTTATATCGATAAATTGTCTATCGCCTCCCGACCGAAGTATTTTTTTCAAAGACGAGCCATAGCGCCGCATTCAATCAGTGATTCCTACCAAACCTTTCCACGGCGAGATGCATCACTGATCCATATATTGAAGTCTGAACAAATCAAAAACTTAGAGTTTATACGAATATATGTTTAATTAGGTAGAGAACAGCGCTTTTTACCTCGCATTCTCCAAGAGATACTAGTTTTCCTTTGATTATCTTCCGGACACAAACTCCATCTACATTCAGAATGGAAACAAAAAAGATAATTTATTTCACTCGTAAGCGGCGTCTTGAAGAAAGACGAAACGCTAAATCAGAAATTTATTTTGCTGAGCATGAGCCAATGATGGACCGTGCTTTAGCGGTACAATCCATTATTTGCAAAAACTTAGCAGAACATATTTGGCCGGATATATTACATCTGATTCGGTTGCCAGGAGATATAGCGTAAGACCGGCAATTGAGTTCTAAATAAAAATCATTTCAACCAGAAACGATTAACAATATTTTTATAGAAAACTGCGGAAGCAGGAACTCAAAGGACGGCAACTAGCAGACATTTACAGTGAACCGTTTTTATAGAGTGTATTTAGTACCATCTACCCTGGACAATATTAAATATGTCTATCACTTACTATGCTACATACTATGCTAGGGAAATGAGGGGGATAGAATTATTAATATTTAATTTTTCACCTGAAATAGTTTTGACCGCATAAGCTTCATGTATGGCAACAATAAGAACACATATTATCTGAAAATAATTCATATTTCTTTCTTCACATTTAGCTCATGCAAAATATTACGTATTGATAATTTGAAAAGAACAGTTTTAATTCATATTTTACATTAAGTACACTTTGCCAATTTGCTTTTACAAGTATAGGCCACTGATGAACCGTGAAGAACGCGAGGCAATGCCTTTCTCAAAATGCGTTTATTTAAAGTCGGTTTATTTGATTGCGGGAAAGTGGATATAATTTTGCCATCATCTAAAGCAGATACTACTCACATTACCATACTATTATGGTTCAGGTATACATTGGAGAAACACATAAAGGGACTAATTTTTTAATAAATTTAAAAAGATGAAAGGGAGCAGGGCGCACAAAAATGTTAACATTTGAATAAAGTTTGCAATATCGTGATATGTCGATCAGCACACAACTATTGATGCATTGTTCGAAAAGAAGATGCTGTGTTTATCAATTCATCGGAGCGTAGCGGAATTTGGAAAAATTCTTGTTTTAAAAAACAAGTAATATAACCTACCCACAAAATCTTCGTTTCGTTAGGTATGAGAATGCGACATCGATGGATCGCGCCTTGTCGGCGAGATCAGTCTATTGGATATACTTGGCATAACATGCATTTTTTTGTGTTTGAGCAGGTTCGAAATATTTAGCTAAAGTAAATTTAGATTAAACAATGACCATTTTTTTTCAAATTTCAACTACTTCATCGCCCAATTTTGCGGCCGATGGCCCAGCGATCATGCTTTCCAATAACTTTTTCCATGATAGTCTTATAAGCGGCATCTGACACAACCACCTTGTTCGTGGTGATTCACGCAAACAAGTGACTATAGAAAAGATCTTCTTGTAAATATTTTATTCAAAAAGCTGAATCTGTCTTACTTTTATATTTCTGTGCAAATATATGATATTATTCTCATAATAGCTCACCATAAAACCTAATTCCATATAAATTTACTTTTCTCCTATAATTTTTGCAAAATATAAGGAAGTGAAACGTCATTTCCTGCCAACAATATGGAATACATAGCTTTGCAAATATCGTGAGTGTAATCACTTGATCTCAGTTAGCAAAATTATGTCAAGTCATGTTCAGGTGATTATGACCTGTACTTTGCAAATAGACATTTTTGATATATTGGGGGTGGTTCTTTCACAAACTTGGTGTTTGTGTTAAATTTTGCATAGTCTGATGTTCTGAAGATCTGGTTGAAGTAATCTCAGTTTTCAGAATATTACTTCAAACATGAGCCACAGATAGTCGGCGCCTTGATGGCGCGATCCATCAGTGACCCACGCTTAACAATAACGTGTTTGATCAACAATGTTTTTGAATTGGAAACCCAGTCAAAAGCAGTTTTATTAACGTGGATATGTGGTATTATGCAATGTTGACGAAAGCGTAATCCTTACAAAAATATAGGTATTCCAGTTTTAGGTACGAAAGATTGGGAACAAATCTATTGTGTGATTACTCAGTGACACATAAAAGTTGCTTCTGAATTTTTAACATCGGTGTATCTCCAACGAAACAAACAAGTTTATAATTAACTAAATCCATCCTACATTTCCTCTTTTATTATCAGCCTGCAGGAAACAACGAGATTTTCAATTACAGGAACGAATTCTGTAAGATATCAGAATATTCTCCATTCAGACTAATAAAATTCTGTAGGCTGTATCATCTACAGATGACTCGTGCTTGACAAAGCATAATTTTATTGGAAATATTCGACCCATTCTTTATTAACTTTTATTGTTTCTCTTTCCATGATTTGCAGAAGTTCGAAAATTTTTTAAATAAGCTTGGCAAATACTTCATTATCTTCCTGATTCAAAATATTTTTCCAGGTTATCTCAACTCGATTTGGCCAGACTACACATGTTCTCCTGCATCGCCTATCATACGAAGAATGTTTTCATTAGATTTAGCTATTTGCATCAGTATATATATTTTTATGGGTTTGGATGAGATTGGAGGGGTCATGAAATGTTCACTTTCAAAGAAAGATAAAATTAATGTATTAGTTTCATTCTAATTCTGAGAATTCTCACGGTTACGTTTGGTGTTTCGAAACTTTGAAACCTTTGTCACACTAACGTGTTCAGGAAAAAATCGCGACATAGTAGACCTGCCCTGCATGGGAAAATTTGAAAGAATTTCGAACTGCTATAAATAATTTCACAAAAGTTTTTTAATGGGAACCTCCAAACGTTGGAATTCTCTACTTGCTTGATGCAGATTGATAAACTTGCCTAGCGAAAGCCTCTTGGGTGTAGGGCCTCCGAACTTGCTTTGCTCCTTTAAAAATATGAAAGAAATATCTGTGGTTATATTGCATGTTGTTACCTTTAGTTCGTTTGTTTACATCATTGATTACTTGCCGCAAAGCGGCACCTGCTTGGTCTAGTAGTAGTTGCTGAACCATTACGTGATATACCGAAAACCAAAAATTATCTGAGAACAAAAGCATCAGGTCGCTTTTGAAGACATAAAACAGTCGTTATCGGCTCCCCCCGTGCTAGACCATTTCGATCATTTAGGAGTAAGTAAATTTAAAGGATTTGGTCATGTTCTACCGCAAAGATCTTCGGGTAGCTCATGGAAACTGATATGTTGCGGGAGTCGATTTTTGTCGCCTGCGGAATCCAACTATGCAATGGTAGAATTAGAAACTGCAGCTATCAAATTCGTTGTCAAAGAATGCAGAATATACCTCGCCGGTTTGCTGAAATTTGATGTCGTCACCGACCATCGCGCATTGGTGTCTATATTCAATTGCAAGTCTCTTCCGGAATCAGCGGATGCAGCGCATATAAGCAAATTTGCAGTTTGCAACACATACACAGCTGTTTGGCGAAAGGGATGCGAGCATTTTGCCCCAGACGCCTTGAGCAGATCACGAGTGACCTCAAATGACGAGGAATACGTTTCGGCAATGTCGAGTAGCATTGAACAAATACCTGGATGGTCCATTATGGTGGAAGCATAGCTCGTGAATATAAAGAATACGAGCAATTGCGACAAATAATTTGACAGCTGATGTTCCAAAATTGTTATTCCCCTTAGCCATCGCAACAAAATCTGGGTCGTCAGGACTCTTTGGAAGGTCTGCTGATACTTAAAAACTCGAGAATCCTTGTGCCTGTGACAGCCAGAAAAAAGGTTCTAAAGTTGCTGCATACTCATTTGGGAATTACAAGAACGCTACAATGAGCTCGTGAGATGTTGTTTCCGCTGGGGCTCAAAAATGAAGTTACAATTATGATGCGTAATTGTCACGAATGCCAAAAGGTTCGACAATCACATCCGGCCAAACTTTCAATTAAAAAGACAATACCAACCAGACCTATTCCAGTCTATAAGTATCGATTTATTCAATTTGGTCGGCAGAGAATTCGTAATTTATGCGATAGATTATCCGACATGCTCAATTGACTGAATGGAGTTGCAGTTCTAGTGTCAGACATATAGTGACTTCGTAAATGAATGGAGGTGCAGTCACAGCGTGCCATCCCCATATACGCGAACACAACATGTGAATGATCCGGATTTTGTCGAGACTGGAAGAATATAAAAACAGTCCACCCGATGACCGTCTGTCACCAAATCAAACAGTATTTGAAGATAACGTGCGATCAAAATTACCTGCTCACCGAATGTCCCTGCAACGGATGAAATTAAAAGACATCGAAAACGCTCTGCAGAGAAGAACAGAAGTTAACTGGAAAGTCGAATTAGAGTGGAGAGAAAACAGCATGCTCGCCCCCACCCTGAACATTGGAGACGCTGTACGAGTCCAAGATCCAAAGTCCATTAGATAGCAAGATTATGCTAAAATTCTGGACAAAGTGAAATTTCGAAATTTTATCATCAAATTTAAAAATGGTCGATAAACCTAGATAAACCGCAGATTTCTGAAATTGTTTTTGGAATTCGTGTACATTTTTAATGTTTTTTGTTGGTTAAATATTTGTTATAAATGTCCATTCTGTGAAGCGGGATAGGGTAGTTATGAAATTATATTTGATAAAAGGGGGATTGTGACACTATTGTATGTTGTCTACTTTTAGTTTGTTTATTTACATCAATGATTACTTGCCGCAAAACGGTACCTACTTGGTCTAGTTCTGTTTACTGTTTACTTATGTTTTTTCTGTGCGGAAGTTAGGATCTAGTAAACTCTCGTTTGACCCAATCTTCATCTGCATTATTGTGAATCATTACAATATCAAATACAAGCAATTATATTTCGTCGGTCGTGAACATGAATAACAAGACGAATCAGAGTTCTGATGATTTCTATTTTTTGGCTAATTAACTTATTAACGAATGTTTTGAATTATTATTCACGGAATAAAACTATAAAAAATATTTAATGTCATTATTAGAAAGGCGTTCCCACAGTTAAACTTTGACTACTACAGATGCCGAACATACTGCCTGGCTTTGTAGTATGAAGCGCGATCGTGCTGTCTAGAACCCGTAATTTCAAAACATAAAAAATGCAGGCGAAACTTATGCTTAAATTTGAATTGCCAGTATATTTCCACTACGCACAAAAGATTCTGTTAATATCTGCAATCAGCCCATTAACAAAAGTTTTAAAATATCTGAATAAAAATAAAAACAATTTAATGAATTGAGCAACACGTCATACATGGGATTCAAAATATTTTTGTTAATTGACAACTACATTGCTGTTTTACAAAAAATTCTGATACTTTGTTTTAGTAAGTGCTCAAGGTATAAGGTATAAGATTGGATAGTATGGTACAAAATATTGACCTATTATTCTATTGATTAAATGCCTATTTACAAAAATCGCTGTTTGCTTGCGACAATGCCGTGCAAAAGAATTCCATTTAGTTAAGCACAATGCGGCACGATTACATATATTCTATTGCGAAATGCTCTACGTAGGCCATGTCCGATCCAAAGAAAAGGGTCTGAACACAGAAATGCTGACCGGAGATAAACACATTTTAAAATATTACAGATAGTTTGTATCACAATAACGAGTTCAAATACAGAATAAAGTTAAATGCATGCATCTATATGTAGATAAAGGAATATACCTCGAGAAAAATATAGGGTTGAAATTTATGAGACTTTTCCGAAAAATGTACGCGAAGAGTTTATGAGAAAGTTGAATATATTGAAAACGGAATACTACAACGACAATATAACATCCATGAACTCGTATGCAGAACTGGCCATGGCTATATTTAAACACTTGCTGATTTTGAAAGGAATAAAATGCATTGGCTTAATCGAATCGATTTTTGATAATCTTGAATCTTTTGACTTTGTTTACCCATCACTTCGCTAACCCAAAATAGATCTTTCTAATATTCTGAAGATCCTATATTTGAATAATTTAGTTTCCTGGATATTCGATTCCCTTTATACTGCCCCGCCCTCTATCAGATGATGCTTTTTATTTCATTGAATAGGATTATTTTCCAGAACTCAATTAGCCAACTTATAAACCAAAAGTAACTCATGTCATTCGACAAAAATTCGGTCTCAGTACTTAATTAACTCAAATTAGAAGAATATGTCGCTTTTTACCCTTTGAGAAAAGCGACGACTCTGGTACGTGAAGCTCAGCTGAATTGATACATGCAATGTGTATTAGTGTTTACCTCTGTACCACAGCAGAGTATTTTGTCACCATTTATTCACAGCCGCGGTGCACATTTATTCATTTTTTTGTATAAAAGTTAAACTTTGTCCGCTAATTTTATTGTGACTAGATACTTGTTTAGTCTTTTGTAAATGTTTTCGAATTATATTCACAAAAAAGTTTTACGATACTTTAATCGTCTCGAGTGTACTGTCCATAAAGAGAATTATTGGCTTGACAAGCAATATAACCAGTGGTATAGCAAACGATAGATTTTAAATGCAATTTTATATTTTACCTAATATAGACCAGGAAAAATATATTTTTTTTGAAATAGTAAAAAGTGGTGCGTTTCTATTCATCAGAAAATATAGTAGCATTAATATTAACTAGTAGAATGAAGTCAGAAATCTTATGATCTTATTTTGCCAAGTGCAAGCAACAGATGAATCGAGTCTATGCTTAACGAAATATATTTGTGTGATGGTACAACTCAACTCTTTAGAGAACTGAAAATACACATATCCCTATTTTAAACTCAGCTTGCCAATTAAATTTTGTTGAAAAGAAATTGGTGAATATGTTCAAATATTTCTAGACAAATTAGTATTATCCTTCTACCTAAAATAAAAATGTAAACCAGAATTTTTTTTATTTTTAATTTTTTTGCTTAGAAATCAAAAATCAAATAGTCAGATAGAGGGAAAATTTCCGTCGAAACACAAATGAAGGTAAAAAAAAACATTTTTTGGAGTATTTTTATTTTAATTACTGACTTAAAACTTTCAAGAATGACAACACAATGTTCAGCGTTTATCCCAAGAAATATCTAGACAGCATCGAGTATATTTCCTATGCCGTTGGGAACCTTATGTTATCAGGGATGATACAATCCAATACAATGTCATCATAGAGCGGCATTTGTCACAACCTAAAAAAATTCTTCAATGGCTTCTGGCAGAAGACCCAGTAAATATATCATTTCACTATTCTTCATGAATCACCCTCTCCTTTCAATTTTATACCGTCG
The DNA here is from genome assembly GCA_963675895.2 of Styela plicata. Lineage (NCBI taxonomy): Eukaryota > Metazoa > Chordata > Ascidiacea > Stolidobranchia > Styelidae > Styela > Styela plicata. Next base: position 6,858,115 of record OZ023143.1, on the reverse strand, counting down.
CTCCCTTTTTTTTTAACTGTTGACATTTTTGTTCATTTTTCCAAATATAGCAAATCATGAATTTGAAGTTTCGTACAAATTCAAATGTTTCACATCGATGTTCCGTTCTCCTGCATTTTATGATGAAGATGTAGATGCTGCAGATGTATTCGATGAAAATGTTAGGTGCTCGCTGTAGGGCCCTGTGGACCGGTTTAACATATCAGATAAGAGTTTCGAAAACTTGCCTAATCGTCGATATTCTCAGAATGCATAAATGACCTCGAATTGGAGATTCAAAGTTAATTTTGATTGACTCTAAACACAACCAGAAGCAGAGCCTGAAATAACGGAATAACGGTCGCTTACATGGCAAAGAGCTACTACGAAATGTGGTACCACCAACTGCACTTCAGCGAAAAAGAGAACTGATAGATAGCATAAGAAATAGTAAGTGTTATTTTGCCTGAGTGGGTGTAAAACCATCCACCATTTTTTTATTCTGTTTATTTCACTCTTACTACACGCAGAAAAAAAGTTAGGCAAGACACTTGAGAACGAAATAATGATATCGAATAACAACATTTACACGAACTTAAAGGAACAAAAACTTCAACAAAAAGTTAAGCTGATATACTGTGCAAGCGCCTGGGCGGAAATGTTATTTTGTCAAGCGTGATTCATTGACGGAACGCGTCTGAGCGACGTTTTCTCTGTGTTATCCTAACATATCAAAACCGTGGTTTGTTAAGTATTTTGGCATATTTATTATCAATTTATAAAAGCTTCTCAATAATTTTAGCAATCGTTCTATCTTGGGAAAATTTGATATACACTAAAAACATTTATAGAAAAGTGGCATCCTAGTCACAAACAAAAATATCTTTATTCCGAATACATACGTGAGTTTGTACACGTACGAGTTTTTGATTATCTAGACAATCTATAACCAATACGACGCAAAATATTTTCTTTCACATAAATTGAAAAAAATCTAATATTCCTCAATTCTCGCATACTAATACATGCTACATAAACGTAAATATAGTAGAAATACATACTAAGTTGTGTTCTAAAGCATCGTTTGTCACGATAGCAATGAACATTGTGCAATAAGAGAAATCAAAAACTTTCGAATTTGATTCGAATAATTTTTTCGAATCGGGTCGAATCACGAATTCTATGTAAATAACAAATATCCCATTTTTGCTGTTACAGCTTGTCTTCTTCGTGAAAATCAAGAACTTTATAGTTTATGTGCATGTTCAATTCACACTCGATGTCTGAGAGCAACAATTTTCATATTTTAACGACAAAATTTAATCGAATTTGGTCAAATTTGACCAAAATCGATTGCATTTTGTCGTTAAAAAGGAAAATTCTAGTGCATTTAGTATGTATTTGTTTCTATGAACGATTCACAATTGATTCGAATATATTATGCTTCGAATAGATTCGCATCACCGAATCGAATTGACCAGCCCTAATTGCAATCCAACAGTTGGAAACACTGCGCTTCGGAGTCTTCACAGCATATATAGTTGAGTTTGGCGCAAGATTAAAGAACAGTTTGAGTTAGATTCGATTAGATTAGAAAATTTGCTTTGGATTCGAAGTAGAACTTGAGTTGAACTTGAAACTGATCTCCTTTATCACGTCGGGTATACGTCACTAACGCATTATAGCGAGACGGTCGCCGGGGTCTAACCTCCGGTGAGTGCTGAGTCTAAGTTTCCGTATCCAGTCCGTCCGTTTGATTCTATTATTCTATTTATTGAAAGATGTAACATTTTTTCATACCATGTTTGTATCTGGTTATTTTTCTGTTGGCTTCATGCCCTCCTTTGACGCCATCAGCTGCAACTGAAAGAGATGAATATAAAATAGTTTGTTCTAATGTTTGTTATATATTTTCCAATTATTTCTCACATTTATGCTACATTATAATTAAGGGCGTGCCATACATGCATAATATCCGAAAGGGAAAACTGTGTGAGAATCCCTGACATAGTAAGAACTATATTCACTATAGCAGATTATTGCACTATTACAGTAATATACGTAACTGGATGATAATCATTATGACAAGCTTATGGCAGATGTACCCGGTAACAAAAGTACAGTAAATTTACTGGTCATTTGCAGTAATTACATATTTCCAAAGTTAAAAAACGCAATGCTGATGAGATTTATGCCAAAAAAGTCAATTTTGAATTGTTTCAATACGCCGAGTAAAATTACTGCCAAAGACAAGTGATTCAGTTGCATTTTTGTTACAGCTGTAGCTAGGCCATAGCGACTATATAGTAGGTCTATAGTATAGTATATAATAAAATATATAGTATAGTACGCAACAACGTGTATACCTGGACTTTTACATTGTTATGAGCTATAGTGACGGTCTATGCATTTTAAAAACACATCAAAGAAATCTAGTAAAACTAAACATTTTTTGGTAGTTGACTCAAAACTTTTACTGACAACTGGTATCGGTATCGGTATCCGCCGCAAAATAGCCGATACCACCTATACCTTTTGAATATTTGGAATTTTTGGGAATTCGCGTTAACCGAGGCCTAAATTATGTTCTAAAAGATCTAAATAACAGCCACTTGAATGACAATAAGCTGCTACAAAAAGGAAGCATCAGCCGGCTCATGTAATGAAGTGGATCAGTAGCTTACTTGGGGATGGATTGTTAAACTTGTTATAAATTGTTAAACTTATATTCCTCTCCTAATTCTTTAGGGTCTTTAATTTTGATTACTGTAAAAAGGTATTACCACCTATTATTAGGTAAAAATATCTCAGATTAAAGGTTGGAATTGATTTGGGCAATTTAGCCTTCTGAATATAGACTTAAGAACTGTGCAAAGATACTCCAAAATAAAAAATTAAATATATACTAGTTTTTGTGATTTGCCAAATTTTTCCCGATCAAGAATTTATATTTTGTCGGGAGCTAAATTGATAAAATGTTGTTCTTCATTGGGTGTCTTAATGCCGACGTTAATTTTTGATGTTCTTTTTGAATTTTTTTTATTTGAATGAAGTTCTCTAATATTCTTTTTTATGCAATTTCTTGTGTTGTTGCTTCAAGTACATTTCATCCACTATGGTTGTGTTTCTTTGCTATTAGTTCTTTTACTGAAATTTTCGGAAGATTTTTAGTTTAAAGATGTACTTTGAGCATATTCGAAAGCATTTGTGATGAGTATCGGTATCGGTACTTTTGAGTATCGGTAGTATCGGTATCGGCTCATTTTGCAGTATCGGCAAAGTGGTATTGGTACATCTCAAGTATTGAGATTGATTGGAGAACATCTTGGTGACAACTCCGCTTTGTCTCTAGCGGATAAAAAGGTTTTCAATCAAATGAAAAACAGATTTCATCACGTTAATGGGTCCTCTTTTGATCAAATTATATCCGGCTACGATTGAACCAATTGCGATCAAGCTTAGTGAAGCCATGGCTTCTCTTTTCATCTTTTTCATAATAGGATCATTCGCCAAGGATACTGCCATTAACTCTCCTCCTCTGTTTTTGTGTGGAAATTTTTCATCAGGAATAGGGACTCCAAGAAAGTCGCACAATGGTTTCCATCCTTGTGATAAATCATAAACAAGAAGCTTATCCGATGGTGCGTTCTGAAAAAGAATATAAAAATAAAAGAGACGACATCTTCTTATATTTTATAAATATTTTGAAAAATTTTTCTTTAGGCTTTAGATCAGAAACCCCAGCCAAATATTTTTTATTTCATATTCTGATGAAAGTTTCCTCTCTTTCTTTCATTCATCGTAATGACACGCAATATCTCGAACTCTAACCTATGCGTACATATGGTACAGAATTCCTGCCATTATTTGTTGTACAAAGAAAATTAATTTGGGAAATATTTATGGTTATTTTATTTTTCTTATACAAAAATTAACAAAGAATATTGTAAATTTGCAGTTGGTGACTTTATTCAGCAACATCGACTTATATTAGGTCATGGATAAAAAAATTATTATATTGGAACAATTTTCGTAAATTTATAATGAAATAGTAAACGACAGGTAGTGCTTACCTGTATTACATACGCATTATGAGTTCTGAATTTCAATTTCTGTAACTCTTCATTCAAAGGAATAGGTCGAAAATACGTTATCAATGGATTGTATGGTATAAATCCGAACATGATGAGTCCTAAAAGCATTCTTTTAATTTAAAATATTTATATAGACTTTTCATTATGATCTCGAGTGCAAGGTTTATACATTTTTTTTAAATTCGCTATCCTGGGACATATGAATTTGGTTCATAAACATCATCGATTGCGTCACCATAGTTAAAACAAAATGTGACCCTCGTTTGCCAAACACCTGATTTGAGAAAATATGAAGGTCTTGATACTTGTCTTTCTACATCGTTGATGTTAGTTTCACTTATGAATTTGATAGTTTCTGCTCTTAGGCATATACTTGTTGTTTGATAATGAATTTACCATTAACCATAAAAACTGTCTTCATTGCGTTTCTGAATGTTGGTGAAAACACTTGCACCAGAATAAACATAAGATTTATTTCACCGACACGAACTTGATTTTCGAAACTTTTAAACCACCTTTTTTCATCTCGTGTCATCAAAATTATCTGATAAAATAAAAAATTATACAAGTAGTAAATACATATGCACCCTGAAGGTATATTATTTATATATATATATATATATATATATAAAATTTCGCAATTGACTTTTTTATAAAAAAAACTGACCTTGGACTCTGGAAATGCCTTGTGTATTTCCTCCCAAAAATAACACGCTGGTGCATCTGTCACGGCGTCTACGTTTTTATACATTCGTTCGAAATCCTTCGTGTTCCAACCTTTGTTCAAAATTTTAGCCCAATCTTTTTGGAGTATTATTATATTCTCTATGAAATCGTATACATTATAACCGAGAATTTCCAATGCCTGTTTCAGTGTTTTTGTTCCAGTCTTTGGGTAGCTTGCTACAATAACTTTCATGGTTGACTGAAGTGGCTGTTCACGTCAGCAAATCTTTGAATAAACTACTAAGGCAATTCACATCAGCATAGAAAAAGCATAGGATTTTTTAAGGCAACGCTTTATGACAGGTGCGCATGCCTGCTAAGCAATATATGAATAAGAAATCTTTGAAAATATGAAAGCTAACATCTCACTAGAATACCAGTACATTGATCCGCAGTGCTAGAGCTTCAACATGACATTGTCGATAAATCAGTTTGATTTATCGTCGGCGTTTCGTTGAAGTGTTCATGATATATCCGACGTTTTGACATGGATTTATGGGATACGTGACTAATTGTAAAAGATCTACTGATGTCAATTCAATAATCCTTGAGTCAAATCAGTAGTTGATGTAGAAATTGGGGCTTTAAGATATCACCCACTAAGAAAGCGTAAATTACCTCCGACCATATTGCACGGTGATTTCTACCAGAAAAAAATGACTGCATGTATCGCGGGATAAATTTCGACAAACGTTCATCCTATCAACCGCATGCAAAATATTTACCACAGAAATGCACTAAGAGAATTAACGCCTTTTAAGTGGCACAACATTAGGTGGGGGATTTCGGTAAAAACCAATGATATGCATGTACAATCCCTTATCCGATCTGTGATCGAATATAGCATGAGTTTTTTTGGACATCAAAGCATAAAACGGAAAATACAAATAATCCAAAATCAATTCAATTTATTTTTGATAGGAGTTTTTTTAAAGTCAATTTATATAATCACTGATATTTGTCTTCGGTGGATAACAGCAAGGGAGTAGATGAATGGCGCTCATCCGTAAAAGTCTTCTAAAATCTCGTTGTTTCGTACAGAATAATAAAACCTTATATGTGAGATTACAGCGATGGAGATCCAACGAAAGTCACAAATTTTAAGATACATAAGGTCGAGCCGATTTCTCGATAAAAATATTATTGCTCACTTTGGTATTTATTCAATTGTAAGAGAGTCTTGTATGATAGAATGAACTATATTCACAGTTTCCATGCTCATGCATGATCGAATATGTACATCACCAGTACATCGCCTCATTTTATTTTAAAATTATCACGTTATCGATATTCCGTACTCAACTTTCAATTAGAAGTTGAAGCGGGGTATCAAAGTGAAAAAATGCACGAAACAAAAATTCCGATTAAAAAAGCCAAGAATTCGATTTTTGAACGTGTTTTGATAATTACCTTTTTATTATAAAATTTCGATTCAGATTTAAATGTTATTTCTTAACTTTTCTGTTTACAGTGCAAAAAAGAATGATGCTTTGCAAGAGAATCACTCAGAGATCAAATGTCAATTTTCGTGGGTTCTATTTGTAAATTTTCATACACACTAGCTACATTTTTCGAATATACGCTTCGTTTTCGATTTGCTTTGACAGACAATTCAGGATTCAAATGCGAATATAAACGTTTCATACTCACGCTATACATAAAAGTGTCTGTCCTGGGGATCAATGCGCCAGATAGGATACGATTTCATTTTAGCTCGCGGAAGAGAAAAGTCTTAAGCTTTACCAAATGGCGAACCGAAAATAAAATATTGAAATCTAATATGGTAATATTTTTTGATTCGTTACATGTTATTATATAAGGTAATAAAAGATAACGAAATGAGTTACTTACTATTTTAGCTGTGACCATGATCTGAAATTCAATTCTGCAAATAACCAAACGAGGTACTTCCTTTGAGTCCTTGGTTAATGGAAAAAAAAAATGACCTGCGATAAACAAATTAACCGTTTCATATAAGGCCAAAACGAAGTCGTTGAATTGTTTTTAGATAAATGCTTTTCTCTTCCGCTTCCTTACATAATGCGAACCATCCAAGAGTGAAATGGTATCAAATTTGAATAAAAATGAACCATTATTGTTGAAGCACGAACCCTTAGATACTCAAAATTAACAAATAGAAAATTTGTTCGGAAAATAAATGATTAAGCATATGTTTTATATAGAGATGAATAGCATGGCGTTTATGTGGTATAGATTGAAGTAAAAATGTTTTTGATACGTAAAACGTTAGTCAAACAAGAAATCTACATCTTCCTTATTGTTGAATATACAATACAAAATTCAGGTAAATACTAATACAACAATTATTATACAACCCCACTGTAACAAATGTGCTCGATGACATTGAGGTGAAACAATAATAAAAAACAATAAAATCGACTTGCGTGCGGTCCATCAACAATTCATACTTTTCATGAATCTCATCAATAGGCGGTTTTAAACTTGTGAAATAAACAATCGCAGCAAAGTAACAGTAAATTTACTATACTTTTGTCACACACTTATGTCAACTGATTCATTTTGAAGGTTTTTTTGTAAAAGTTTAAAACAATTTTGCCCGGTGTTTTGTCGAATAAACTTTCATAACACTTCATCATTTTTAACAAACACCACAGTCAGAAATAATTAGGCGGGAATCTTTTTTTATAGACGTTCAACTTGAAACCTGATCAGGTTCTACAAGATATCATATCACGTAGTAAACTACTATTTTCAATTTATAAAATCGTAATAAATAACATATCAAACTTTCAAAATGAGCAACTATTTTCTAAGGGTCAATTTTTATGAGAAAATCATTTTGCACAAAGTATGCTGAATGAACAAATAAAAATATTTCCACGAAAGAATCCGGCAAGATAGTGAAATATTCTCGATACCGCTTGGTGAAATTCTATAGACAGTACCATTTTCAAATAACTCATTCTTCACAAAACTTAATTTGTATTTATTTTTATTGTAAATTAATGGCCCATTCATGTCGAGTTGAATAAGGAATTTATCTATTATTTTCTATCGTTCCACTTTCCATGATTGGCTAGAGTTCGAAGAAATTTCTAATGAGATGGGCTATATATTTTTTGTTTTTCATGATTAAAGTATCATTTTTTCAGGTTATCTCAACTTGAAATTTTCAGGCTACCCATGTTCTCCTGCATCTCGATTTTTATCGATTCGAAGAATGATTTCCTTATCTTTATTCTTCTGTACACGTTATTTATTGTATATATAAGATCATTATTTTCAATTATTATAGAATATACCCCTAGATTATTCGAGATAGATTACAAGGCAGTATTGAACATAAATTTAGCTGTATATATCATTATGCATTTTTATGGGTTTGAATGAGATAGAAGTGGCCGTCAAATTTTAACTTGCAAAAAAAGACACAGTATTTGTTTCATTTTAATTAACTTAGAATTCTATGTTTTGCTTCTCGATTAAATTAGGTCATTTTAAACCTAGAAAAATTAATTTTAATAAATTGTCCACCAGTCAGGAATCGTGGATATTTTCTCAAAATTTACGTGGGCAGATTTTTCTGGTTGAATTTGGTCTGGAAATCCTCAAAATATCACAAAATGTGATTCGACGAAGGTACAAGAACCCATAACGCGGTCAAAGAACGCCGAATACGCTAAAATGCATTTTTAGCCACACCTCGAAAACCGTACAAGATAGAACACCATTTAGTCCTTGTAGGTACGGGTACTCTGGAATAGTCCTAATGGAATTCCTGCGTGTCGTAAGAGGCGACTAAAAGGAAGCAAAGAGGTGGTAGTTGGTTCTACTATTGCCCAGGGCAGATACCACTCACTGCACTTTGCCATGGCGGTTCAGTTCCGTTTGGGAGGTTTTCCGTTTAGATTGTACCTGCTGGTACTACATGTTTTAGTAGCTCTCTGCTTTTAAGTGGCCGTTAGTTGGTTCATTTCAGGCACTGCTTCTGACCTTGCTCGGAGTAAATTTTAATTAAAAAAAAGGATAAGGAGGCTTTCCTATCCGTCTGAATAAAACTTTTTTTAATCATGCGTTTTATTGTTAAATCCCCCGTCAGTAATTGTGTAATACTAAGATTAGCGATGTTTCAAGAAGAAATAGAAATTTGTGAGCTCACTCTGAACAACCTCCAATGAACTGCAAGAAGGACGGAGAAATCACAAATTTGAGACCAGAATGCAGACGAGCCACATCTCGAGATAGGCAGGTGTATTTGGTTATCATTCGTATTTCAAATCAATATATTTTATAGAAAGTGGTGTATTTTGATTCAGGATGACCAGTAGAAGGGAAGCAGATCCTCTCAAGTACCAAAGTACCAAACTGCAGCACCAACAACTGCAGAACGCCATCAAAGCAGCTGCAATCAGTACCATTGGAAAATTGGTACCCGTTGCTATTCCAATAGTTGTTTAAAGGAGTGTTGGAAGAATAATTAGCAGTTTTATGTTTTTTTCATGATTTCGTCTCCGTAAGAGACTACCCAAAACCGCAGAAAAGATCAAAGAAAATAGATACTCCATGTTCATGTGTACAGAACCAGAAAAAAATACCATTTTGCTGTGTTCACTTTTGAGTGAATTAGTTCACTATTAAATTTAATGCACTGATGTATCATCGAAAAATTCAAGAAAAATCAAGATATGAAGAACAAGAAAAAATAATATTAAATACTTGTCAAGGCAGGACAAGGCAAATATCGTATGCCAGTTTCTCTTCAGTCCTAAGATAAAAAGTCGATTGAAGAAAATTCAAGGAAAAACGTCTGGAACCTGTAAATCAGTATCTGTGCTACTGTGAAGGATTGAGACAAAAAGGCTACATGCTGATCGAAGTCATAATCGTCTGTTGGCTTTGAAGTTTTTACCTGGAATGATGATGCTATAACTTTGAATTTCTTCTAACGAGCCCTATCCAATGACTAAAATAAAAAGGCAAAATAAAATCATTTGGAATTCGAATCTGATTCGGATAATCTTTCGTCAGCTTCGTGCAACAATTAGTACATCATGCTTAACAAAAGCATTCCCGCACTGTTATTTCGGACTGTTGCGCTTGTTAAAAAAATGATCAAATGTCATGTTCGACAAAACACCGGACAAAATTGTTTTTAAACTTTTGCAATAAAATCTTTCAAAAAAAAAAAAAAAACAGTTAACGAAAGCGTGTGACAAAAGTAAATATACTAATATTTTGCAGTGATTGTGTATTTCAAAAGCTCAAACCGCCTTATTGATGAAATTTATGCCAAGTATGGACTGCTGATGGTTCGCCACTCGGACTGTGCATTCCATTAGTACGAATCCAATTCAAATAAACACATCCTACGTCTACCACGACTTTACAATATAAGACTGAACCATGCTATTCATATCTAAATAAAACATATGCTTATTCATATATTTCCTGATCCAAAATTTGTTTTTATAAAGTATGAGCACCTGCTGGTTTGCGCTTCAACAATAATGGTCAAATTGTATTCAAGTTTGATAGCACTTCGCTTCTTAGTTTTCATTGTGTAGTAGTATTTTGCTAACAACAATGCAGCGAAAGACTTGTTTTGGTAGTTCATTTATGAAGCGGGTAATTTGTTTATCACTGGATAGTTTTTAATTTTTATTTATGCAAAGGCATTAAGGAAATAGCCAATCAATAGCGGTCTATCTGTGGCTCTACTTGGCTTTTTTTTATCAAATCCGCGTTGCAATATCTCTGTGAGTACCCAATATTTTAATTTTGATGAGATTTTTACTCTCGAACACTGAAAACTGTTCATAAATTGACCACATAATTGGACATGAAATTTTACAATTATGTCCCTAAAATGGATATTTAAACAATTTGCGCACAGTGATAATTATCTTTTTGCAATAACTTATGATATGAAAAAGTTTATTTTATTTTAAATAGTATTGATTTGAATTTGGAGGACCTTCCTATTAATTCCTGCTGCATTCTCGTCTGTACGAATGCGTGACAAAAGACCATTTTACGACAATAGAGAAACCCTGTCACAACAATACTTTAATGACTCTTTATATTATATTTGCTAGGTCGTGTTTGAAAATATCAGTCAAATTCGAATTCATATTTACTACGTATTATTCGACACTACTACCAATTCATTTCCTTCATCAAATCAATGTAAGCTTTAAAGAAACAAAAAGAAATATCGAATATAGAAAATCAAAATGATGATGGTGATGCCGTTGCAACGAGGATATAACAATCTACACAACAACGACAACACCACTCCCTCGGACTAATAAGCCTTGTAAGAGGCCACTAGTAAGCCGCTCTAGAATATATACCACTCATCTAAGTTTAGTGATGGCAGCCCGGTTTGGTAAAGTATTACTCGATAACCTTGTTTTATCTCTGGAAGAAGAAAAATTAGACAATCATCGTTTCGGAGCATTTAAAGCATTTTCAATAGATTTGAAAGTAAAAATCATCATTTTTTAAAAATTTTTTCAATGAAAATTTGCTTTATCTAGTTTCTTGAGCATGTTACTTGAAAATTAGGCAAATCCACCAATTTTGTCGAATAAATTAACTAGTTAAAAATTTAAACAGAAAACCCAGTAAAAGTAGGGTAATTCAGTTTTCCGTGAAACTTGGTGAAAGCATTTCGAAAATAAACTCGGTAAACTCAGTTCTGAACTTAAGTTGCCAATAATACGCTGAACTTCGCTGTTGGGATGTTTTCCGCTTGGACTGCAGTTGCTGGTGTAATATTTTGTACTAGCTCTTTGTCATTGAGTGAACGTTGGTTTGTTCTGTTTCGGCGCTGCCAGCACTGGAACCAACTTTTGTAAAAAGCCGGAAAAGGCTAAATATAAAATATGTATTTACGGGATGAGTCGGGACCTTCTTGGGTCAGAGATCTTTCGCCGCTTAAACAAATGAAACTCATTGTTCTAATTGTAACTCCGAATCAAATCAAATTACATATTCGAGTCTTCTTTGTTCAAGAACTACGAGCTTTAGAATTGAATGGACTTAATGTATTTTATTTTCTTCGACTGAAAGAAAACGAGAAAGTGACGGAGTGTTTCAGCATCGCCAATGGTAATTACTGCTCTAATCATGTGTGTTCTGTCCTGTCAGTTCTGTTTGCGATGTTTTTCGCGTAGACAGCAGTTGGGGTTTATTTGGTTTTTTATCGCTGCCTCCGCCAATTCGCTTAAAGTGAATTTCAATAAAAGAAACTGATAAGGATATCAATCCACATCTTTATTCGATTCCGATTCTGGAGTATATAAATAAATGAAAAAAAATTGAAGATGCGGATTTGATTGCGCGCCAAGTTGACCTTACCTCGAGCAACTCTGCTAAAAAACCTTAATATTCAAGTCATCTACAGTGTATATAGTTAGAGTCGATTAAAGTCAAATTTCACAGATGGCTCCATAGGCTTCAGAGGTAGGTGGAGGTACTGCAATCCCGCGGATATTACTGTTCGTATCTTCATTGATATACATGTGCGTTCGGGTCCAGTCTGGATTAGTACTTAGAGTTGCCTGACGCCAATAATGATATTCGATTGGGAAATTCACTTCTTCGCCAGTGGTCAAGTGAAATTTACTGTTCTAAGAAGTAAATAATTGTTTTATCGTAAACCGAAGATATTATTCTCTGAGAAATCAGAATCCTTTATTCTTTATTTATTATGCTCATATAATTTTTTCAATTCAATTGTATATATTCAACAAAAAAGTGATAACATATTAATGAAATAAGAGGCACTGGTGATGAGTGCGACCAAGGCTCATGCTTGACAAACCCAAATTTCTCATAAGGCTTTCTAAAATGTGTTAAACTTTGTATAACAATCGGTAACAGCGTCGCACCTTAAATCGAATAATTAAATGCACAATTGAAACATACGAGAATATAAAAAAGACAGGTAGTAATAAAAACCGGTGTGGAACAGAAAATAAGAAATTGAAATCTTTACTGAGAAAACGCATAAAATCAAAATCATATAAGAAGGGTGAATATAGTTATGGAGGAAGGCTTGGATAAGGCGTCTAAACGTCTAAGACATAAAAGTATTATTTGCCGAATAATTGCATTCATGCTAAGCGCTCCGAAGAAAATTGTAAAAAAATATTCCCTATCTCTATAGTTCTTTAATAAATTTCGAATTGAATAATCTATTGGCCGTCACCACCACCGCGCGCGTTAATTTCAGCATTTTTCAGAGTTAAACCAGAAAAGTATAGTATGTATATTGTGTGTTTTGTTCACCACGACTTTTAGTGAAGTTTCATAAAGTATAATGAGACGCAGTCATAGGCCCAGATGAGCTTTATTTGCACTTTACCTGATATGTTAACCCGGTCCATAAGTACATGACCCAGCGGCTACCTAGTAATTTCATCAAATACTTCTCCAGCATCAGATAATGAGTGACGTCATATATATTTGCCAGTGAACCTCCGATACCTTTACACGTTACTTTTGCTTCATCATATAATGTAGTCGATCGAAATATCGCCGTGAAACATTTAGATTTGTACGAAACTTCACAATTTTTTCTTGGCGCCTGTGTTGTTGTCGGACTTGTCGTTGCTGCAAATTAAACATAACTTATTTGTACACTGTAACAAAAGTGCAGTAAATTTACTTGTCATTTGCAGCAACTGCATATTTCCAAAGTTAAAAAAACGCCATGTTGGTAAGATTCATACCAATTATTTGCTTTTGATAGAACGCACCTTCCCGGTGCGTTCCATCAAAACCCCATATTTGGCCAAAAAAAAAATAATTTTGAATTTTTTTCAAAACCGCCAGGAAAAATTACTGACTAAAACCAGCGATTTTGTTGTATTTTTTGTTACAGTGTAGGGTTTATATCTTGTACACAAGAAGACAAAAATTACAATCGAATATCGTTTTTTTTTAAATCAGTGAGAGTTATAAAAAATTTTTGATAGAATGTAGCCAAGGAAGGAAATGTGACCAAGCCCCATTAAGAATTTAAAGAACTTTTATTCCTATCAAGCATGACCCACAGATGCTTCACGATCCATTCTTAACAAAACATATTTCAAGAAAAAAAAACACTACAAAAAAGAACTCTGTGCACTCTACTAAAATGTTTCACATCTGCAATCTTTTTGGTCGTCTGGTGCCTTATTTTGTAGTACTTTGCCATGTACGTGATTGTTGATTTGTTCTTGTTAGTTATTACTTCCGCCCTTGCTTAGAGTGAATTCAATTGAAAAGTAAAACATAAGAATAGGTTAGAATAGTTTTTTCACCTGCTATCGTGCGTTGAAGTTTCTCTTTTATCTGATTCATGATTTCTATGATAAACCAAGCAACAATGATAATTTTACTGTAATGGAAATTCTGGTGTTCAATAGCAAGTTGATATATTTATTCTTTTTTTCGACAACGTTTTTCGAGCGCGAGGTTGATTTTTGTAATAAGTCAAATCTATTCATGAATTTCTTGAAAGAAATATCGGCAACAAACATAGTGACATAAATTCAGTAGATCAAATTTAACAAAAATGAGGACAAAATGTATTTTTGAATCCTAGCGATAGAAAATTGATATGTTATATGTATTTGCTATACATAATATTATTTGAAAGAAAAAGTATAGAAAAATTGCGCGTCTTCGAGACGAAATACAAAAATGGACTTTGATCGCCGAAAAGAAATAGCAATCGATTTTGACTTTTTTCCAAATTCCGCTTTAATATAGTTCCAATAACAAAACTATTTTGTCTTCACCTTCCCCGTGCCCGTCTCACAACTCTTACTGCATTATTTTATAATGAAAATACGAGCTTATTGGTAAGAAAAAATTGCCCACTTTAGTTTTGTGGATATGTATAACAATAGTTTAAAATTTTACGTTGGTTTCATTTTAGATGATGAGCGTTTAACGTCTTTGCCCCTTCATCTTACGCATATGCCTGTTTTTCATTAATTTTCAACTTTTTCCTTCTTTTTCAGGCAGTTATTTAGGTATCTATGATATTGATGATAAATAAAATGAAACCCCCGAAAAATTATTGACAGAGCCCAAAATGTAAAAAATAAAGGCATAACGCAAAAACTGCTGATGTTGTTCACAATGAGAGGTGAAAGGAAAACCCAAATATTTGGGCACCATACAGGTGCCAGTGGGGCCAGATATAGATGAATACAAAGAGCATTAATCTGCTATAAATTTCTCTTTGAAATCAATAAATCACTTACCAGAGCCGTCGTTTTTCTGAAAATGTAAAAAAAAGTTTCTACATGATTTATAATTTACTTCATAGTGCTGGCAACTCGGTAATAGAAAACGCAGGAAAATTACCGTTTTTTAAAGGTGGATTTACTCGGTCATATATTGAATAATACAAAAAGTCAACTTTTCCGGCTAAATAGGGGCTATTGGAGGGAAACAAATAAAACATACGCTAGTAGTTCCTGTAGGGCTCGGTAAAACCAACTCATTTGGAATTCGAATCTGATTCGAATATTTTTTTCTAATCGGAACGAATGAATAATGACTAATGACGAGTGACAATTTGCCACCAATGTGAAAATCAAGAAAGTTATGGGTTATATTATATTTTCTATTCACATTCCATGTCCAAGAGGAACAATTTTCATATTTCACCGACAAAATAAATCGATTTTTGTCTAATTTGACCAAAATCGATTGTATTTTGTAGTTAAAATTGAGAATTCTAGTTTATTTAGCAAGTTTTTGTACCTGAGAGCGATTCTCGATTGGTTCGAATAAATTGTGCTTTGAATCGATTCGAATCATAGAATAGAATTGACCAGCCCTAAGTCGATGGATGAGGAATGCTGAAAACGCCTAAATTAATGAAGAATATTGTGTAAAAACATTTTTTACCTCACACGCTCCAACAGATACAAGTTTTCCTCTTATCAACTTCCGAACACAAACTCCATCTAAAAAAAAATAATTTTTATTAAATGACAACTGCAATGATTTTGTAATGGAGTATTACTTTAGCTAGGTTTTAAACATAATAATTTGATTATACTTTATCACTCATACACTATAATGCACGTTAATTTAATCAGATATTTTTTATAGCCAATTTTCCTACTGGTCACCCTGTCCATCGCCCTGTACCAGCAACGACTCATATATGGGCCGGGTTTAAGTTGTATTGGTAACTATATTTCAAAACTGAAACCACAAAATTCGTTCACGTGATCTTTCTTGAAAGCCATTTCTTACAACAAAAAAAAACAAACAAATAAAAACACACTTGATATTTTTTTTCTGTGAAAAAACCCAAACATTTAGTCATGAAACATCATAATGGCAATGGTTGTATAAATAAGAGTATTTACCTGCATCATCTGCTTTACATCCATCAGCAGCAAGAAGTATGTATATAAATAGAAAAAGATTCATTTCTTACAATTATTTAGAACTCAATGATGCAAAAAACGCTTTTGAAAAGTTTTACTTAAACTGAAGCTTCTTCCTGCGACAGGGGTAATACGCGACTGAAATTTTTCAATCATTTACGATATATAATATATTCTTTCGACCAACCTCAAGTCCTAATTTTCATGGTATGTATAAAGAATAGTTGGGTATTTTTCCAATATTACAGCGGAAAATTTTTATTGTTAGTTCGTGAAATAAGAAATTAATTTGTTTAGTGCTTTGGATTTTTTTTTTTATTTCCTTGTTGTCCAAATGCGTTCATGCAAATGCGTAAATGCAACCGTCAGCATACACCAGTCACAGAACCATATGTCCAAAACTGATCGCCAAGGCGCGGTCCATCTGTGGCTTAAGCTTGGCAAAACGTAATTTCTGATTGAGATTCACGGTTGAATTATAAACTTAAAGTATACCTATAGGGTAACGTAAAAATGTTGCGTCATCATCAGTTACGTCATAATAAGACTCCTACCGTCAGCATACACTAGTCACAGAACATATGTCTAAAAATGACCGCCAAGGGCGCGGTTCATCTGTGGCTTAAGCTTGGCAAAACGTAATTTCTGATTGAAATTAACGGTTGATTTGCAAACTTAACGGAAAAATGTTGCGTCATCATCAATTATGTCATAATAAGACTCCTCTCTTCGTGTTTTCTCAGTGGCCGATTTGACATTGGTGTTTGAGAGTAATTTTACTTGTATTGAAGGCAGTATTGAAAAAAATTCAAAATTGACTTTTTTGGTCAAATATGGGATAGCCAATAATTGACATCAATCTCATCAACATGACGTTTTTTAACTTTGGAAATAAGCAATTACCGCCAATGACCAATAAATTTATTTTATATTTGTTACAGTGTGCAACGAGGTGGTAATAGCATCCAGTTACATACTATTTGTCAGAAAGAATATTTTCATCTATACACTTTGTCAAGTATGAGCCACAGATGGATCGCGCTGTCAATGAACGATCCATATGTGGCCCATGCTTGATGAAAAAAAGTTGCGAATTGGATTACTGTCAGTGTGATCTCATTACAGAAGCCAACAGGCTCTATAATTATAACCACATACATCCTTGTCTCGAAGATCAATAGATTCCGTGACTTCAAGGAATATGGATTTTTATACCCTATTTTATTTTTTTTATACGCAGTCAGCAAATGAACTTGATATTATAATCTTATCCTCAATCAATGTTTGCCACAAGATGTCGGTATCATGTAGAAAATTTCTCTGTAAATAATCTGTGAAACAGTATCGTTTAAATTAACCCCGCGGCATTTACATTGTGTAAATTAGCCTTGATATAGTTTTCTGCGGTTTTTTGAAGAATGGTATATCACACTCTTACATCGCCGACACCTAGATGGAAGATTAAAGTAAGTAGATTATCAATGTTTTTATTTGAAAATGGTAGTTATTTTTATCAAATATGAATAACGAAAAATATTCAATCATTTGTTACAGTTAACATGAATTATTTGAGTTAATGTGCATACTACGACAGAAACTCAAGCAAGCACGCGTTATTACAATATCCTTCATGAGATTTGACGTGACATTCAGTATTAATGTTACGTTGTGTGCGTGGCTGTTTCGAATTGCAATCGATGCGAGATGATTTTTGCGGGATTGATCTAGGAGATGTGGTGGGGCACTTATCCTTCCCCTATTATATTTGTTACCTGATGCGTACAAGGTAAATACAAAGCAAGAGTAAATAGGACTAATAGGTGAAGTTCAAAGTCTTACTTCACACTTACACTAACTATCTTTGTAACGCTTCCCCTGCCCAAAGTTAGACTTCTACTTCTACATTTCAATAGCACTTTTGAAGCTGAATTAATTTGATCAAATTCGAAAAATAATAACCGACTTAAGTATAATATATACCACGGTGAAAGAATACAATAAAGTCATGTGTATGAGTTACGGAGGCTGCCTTCTAAAATCAATGTAATTACTTTGCTATTTTTCTGGATTGTGTATTTCAACACAAAATCAAATTTTACCCAAATCGATTGTATTTTGTCGTTAAAAATGAAAATTCTAGTTCTGTTTGTAAGTATTTGTTCCTATAAAACATTCACGACTGATTCGAATATATTATGCTTCAAAACGATTCGAATCACCGAATCGAATTGTTGAGCCCTAAGCGAGAACCAATCAGAAATTTTCTTTTGTTGAGCATGCGCCACAGATGAATCGCGTTTCATCGACGCGATCCATCAGTGACACATACTTGAAGAAAAATTGTGTGCCAAAAGATTTTTGTATCTGGATTACGTAGATTTATTCAAATCCAACATTTTTATTCAACACATTTGGTGAGGGTAATTTTAACAAAATTTGACATTGAATCAATTCAAACGACAGGGAATATCTACACATGAGCGGACGGGCGTACGAATCAGAATGATATACACGATATATTTTGCTAAAAATACATAAATATAAAATCACTAAAAAAATATTGTTTTGAAATTGAATTCCAGATAAATTTAACCAAGGTATCACGTGAGGGAAAATACCTTGAAAGATACAAGTTTTCGAAAAACAACTTCTAAGAGTATGTTTACCACAAAAAGGTGTGAAACCCACCAAATCTAAAACTTTGATCTTTGTCCATAGGCCGTAGATGAACCGTGCATGGATTTTGTAATTCACTTATGACCAATACATAAAAGCATAATACAATATAACATTGATTGGGTAATAATCACGGGACGATTGTGTAATAAAAAAAAAATTTAAAAAAAAAGATTATTTTTGGATTGTTTTGTAAACCAATTTAAAAAAATATATATGCCCTAATATGGCGTTTCCGCGGACGAAATTTATCCGTTAATTATTATTTCCCGATGTTGATTTCTGATAAAAAATTTTCAAACATCGTGCCTAAAAAGCACGTTCTCTGTGAGGCCATGACAACCGATTTTTTATGAAATTAGAAATAGCCTCGGCGGCACAATCCATCAGTGAGCCATAAGATACGAAGCCTATTTCAACACATAATCTTTACTTGTCTGTCAATAGTCGTCAAATTAGCATTCCAGCGATAAAAAAGCAAAAGCATTCTATCGATATTTTTGGGTTTTCATTCAAAAATATCAATTTGTGATTAAATGTTCAGCTCGATCCAACTTCAACCTCATTGCAGAGTAAGGAAAATACATTTATTGTATTCTATCATAAATTAGAACATCAGCACCATTGTAAAAGATTTGTCTTTATTATTTCTAATTAATGAAAATACTTCGCCATTTAAATTGATTCGAATTTTCTTTATTTATTTATTTAGTGAAATTTGATATAAGCAAAGCCGGAATCAACTTGGACCAACCAACTTGATCCTACATTCCTACTTATGCGATAAAAAATACTATAGGACGTTGTACTACAAGCTTAACTGCACTCTAAGCGAAAAATATTCCGAATATAGCCGAAACGCTTTAGAAAATGCAGTGAGTTTGATATCTGCAATGGATGATGGCAAAACAATCTACTAATTCTTTGCGTCCTCATAGTAACCTCTTACGACACGCAGGAAAAGCAATAGGAAAATTCGAAATTCCGCGTCTACATGGTCATTAGGCAGGCCATTTACAATGATTTCCAATTAGAGTTAAAAAAATGCGAAGCAGTATTTGTCTTTATTTTTGTTTGGGTGCGAATGCGATGAACGATCGTATTTTCTGCTATTACGTTGGTAGCAAATATGACACTGTCGTAACAACTACAGCATATAGGGCCATACGTATAAATGCGCCCCTCGGGCAAAATCCTAAATCGATGGCTGATTTTAACAATATTGAAATTTTGCGCAGAAAATTAATATACTCATATCGTATAGAATTTTGTGAAATTCCGGCGTGGCGATAATAGTTTATAATAAATCTTAGTCAGAAATGCTTTTTGTATACACGTTTTTGCTTAGCTTGAGTCACTGATAGATTGCGCGATGAGGCGCGGTCCGTCTGTGTCTCATGCTTGGCAAAATAAAATTTCTCATTGGGATAAGGCCGCAAAGATTGGTTTATTTCATCGTATGTTTATACCATAGATCAGAAAAGTATACAGAAATTGGCCTAGGGTAGCGGTAGAAAACTAAAGGCACCTAATGCAAAATTAATTTATTTCATCTTCGATAATTTTGAGAAATTTTGGAAAAAGAGCTTTTGAAGCCTCTTGCTGCTTATACCAGGCATTCAAATGTCATGTCGGTCGGCGATTCCACAAATGAACCTTTCTCTCTTCGAAAGAAAAAAAGAATATAAAAAGGTACAAAAAGTTTTTCCATTGTGTAGTTTAACAATTACAAAAATGTTTTTGCAAACAGTAAGTACATTTGATTGTTTAATTTATTTTTGCGTAAAGTCTCAGGGCTGATGAAGTTTTGTACTTTGCGCTATATGCTTCATAGGCTTTTTCAGTTATTATTCAAGTAACTTTGCTGAAGGACAAGCTTCTTGACTTGGTGAGAATCGAACCTTCTACTTTCCGCAGAAAATATCTGGGTGAAGGGGGTTTAAAGATAAATTAAATCTTTTGATTTCTTGAGGACAAATTTATAATTTTCAAAGCAAACCTAATAAAAAAGCATACGTAGGTGATGGTACTTCATGGACACGCAATGTGTAATACTTTTTTTTTTTTGAATAAGAAATTAAAACCATGCAACCACTTTGAGATGGGACTCTCTCTATTCTAAACGTGGAGTGAATCTGGCGTCATTGGTGGTTAATTTTCACGTTTGTGTCACTATGGATGTTGTCCAATCATAGTATGAATGGTTGTTTCACTATCGGGGCTGCCAACAACAACTGTGACGACTCCAGATGATGTACCTTCTGCTGCATTTTCATCGACCACTGCAGTAATATTCTGTAGTGGATATGGACCAGTCTTGTTATATTGACTCATATGATTGTGATTTATGTTGACTCAAATGATTAGAATTAGCTTCTTCATTTTCTTTCGTGTAACTGTCTGTTGTGATTGGTGGTGGTGAAAGATCTCGAGTGCGAGATTCGGTAAGTCTGGTTAATAACAATACCACCCAAACCGAAGTGTAAAAAATCCACAACCAGACATTTCATAAGTGGCCGCTGATACGTGGTGCTAAAGAGTGAATCATACAATAGACTGCCTATAATTAATCATTATTAATGATGGGTTCGATTGCAAATTTCAGTGATTGAAATCAAAATCGAGAATATGTTGAGCAATTTTATTTGCGATCGATCGATGATGCGAAAGTATTAAAAATATTTGGTCTGCAGATTACTAAAAATAATATAAAATCCAAGTTAATCGTGCAAAAGCGGCAATTGTTTTGTAACACGGTAAATTGGTAACCTCGCCATATTCACCCCCGTTTTTATCAGAAAGCTTTTGACTAATCATGTTTTGTCAAGCATGAGTCACTGATAGATCGCGCCTTCGAGGCGCGGTCTATCCGTGACTTGTGCTTGACAAAACAAAATTTTTGATCTCGCGTAGCTTCAGCACTTGCTCACAAATTTTTTAAAAAAAACAACGTGAGACCACTTAACTGAACAAGATGACACTTAAATAATTACTGCTCTTCTCAATCGTAGATATTATGACCGAACAGGTTTTGAGTCACTGATGGATTGTGCCGTTTAGGCACTGTCCATCTGTGGCACATGCTCGGCAAAGTAAATTTCGTATTGTGTTCCTCTTCCCGAATGTTGTATTGTCTTAATAAGCTTTTAATGAAAAAATGTAAAAATCAGTTAAAATTATTTAAGAGTATCGTTATTGGATAATTTTTCTTCAAATCGATATAAATCAATCATAAATATTGATATTAAATTTAAAAGAGGAACTTGAAGATCAACTTAATGAATAAAATCCTATAATAGTAGATCAGGCAATATGAGGCTAATTGATGAGCTGCCGTACGTGTTTAATCGTTGTAGACAGTACGTGTTTTTTACATTTTAGAAAGTCGCCGATGGGCATAGTATGTGGTCGAGGCTTAACCACCAAAATCTAATGTAGTGCCTTCATGTACCTAGGAAGTATGTAAACTGTAACCTGAGAAATATAAGCCGGTATTGAAACGGATAGGCAATATATTTCGAGTTTTTTTTTATTATTTTATTTGAGAAGATAATTTCGTCATAATGAAGGTAGAGTATGATTGATTGCAGTCAGTTTACTAATATTACAGTATTACAGAATGTTGAAAAGCAAATTTGCATTGAAAAGGGTTTTGTAATTCATGATGTGGTTGTACAAATTCTCCCATGCTTGACAAAATAAATATCTGTGTGGGGAAATTGTTTTGATTCGTACTTAATCAATAATCTCTTCTCATTTCGAAAGTTCATATTCAAACATTCTTTGCGTTAAGTGTGGGTGACTGATGCATCGCGCCAACGAGGCTCGATAAATCTGTGGCATGCGATTGGGCCAGGGCAAAATGTTTGAAAATAATTTGGATGTGTCTGAGTATGTGACATGTGCGGTTGGTTGCAGTATGTTTTTGACATAGGTCGAATGATTTGTATGTGAAAATTTCTATACTTAATTGTGGAGCTATTTTCTAAACGGTATTTTTATGCCAAAAGGCGGATACCACTCTGCACTTTATTATACGATTCAGTCATCTTTTGGATGTTTTTCACTCTGTGCTGTTACGGGTACTAAATGTTACAGTAGATATTTACCATGGGCGTTAGTTGGGTTTTTCTAGACACGAATTCCGGCCTTGCACAGAGTGTATTTCAATATTCGGAAAAAATAAGATATGATTTTTATACTATATACTATTTATTGCGATCAATTTATTTAATTTCCACGATGTAGTAGAATTGTAAAATACTTTTTACAGGTTCACAGAATGACGAAGCATTTTCGACCTCGATCAAACTCATGGAGGACGAAACACATCGTTGTATTGTCATTGATTGGATTTGTGTGGTACACTCTGGTATCAAAATGGTCGCCAGCAGAAGATAAATCATCTTTGATCATGAAACTGCAGGGATTAAAACCAGTTTTCAACGAGAAGCCTTCAAAAAGCACAACCCAATACAGTACAACATCGACCTCTACTACTGTAAAATCTATACAAAAACCAATAGTTGTTGAAAACAAAATCGACAGGGAACCGATACATTCTCGTGCAGGTAAAGTAAATAAAGATGAAAGCAAAGATGAAAATGATGATCCGTTTAACAGGAAAAAACTAAACCTTGACAATGAACCCAACCTGGCGGAAAAAATACCAGTCGAAGCACCTGGGAGAAAAACTAGACCGAAATTAGGAGGTTTTCTAACACCGCCGCCTATGAAGAAAAAAGCACCAATTATTTTGGTCTGGAAAGCTATGGAATACCAAATGAAACATTACAAAGAAGATTTGGAATTTTATTTTGGTGCTGAATGTGGAGGGTGTCAATTAACAACAGATAGATCACTCGTGAAAGAATGCTCAGCTTTGGTGCATTTTAATTCACCTGATTTAAGAAAACTGATGGATGTACCAGATCCCAGAAGCAGGTAAAGTAGACACAGAGAATTTCGAGACCTTTGTGAAAATTATTACATTTTTTTCTCTTCAATCTTATTCTTTCATCAAATGAGTCAGGAAAGGCGAGGCAGTTGAATGCGATGATTCGGATCAGCTGTGAACCTGTCATACTCGATAAAAATTCTTTTCTCAAGCATCAGGCACAGATGGCCCGCGCCATCAGTGTCCCTTGCTTAACAAAAGATATTTTCGATTGCTTAGGGAGAAAACTTCGTAAAAGTAAAATTTTCTTTTTTATTTGAGGGGACAAAAGCGATAGATTTGATAATAAAACAAACACCAATGGTAAATACGAGTCATTTCCTAATTAGCGGTTCGAACCGATCCGAAAAAAATGTTCGAATCAGAATTGAGTTTCAAATGATTACATAGTTTGCCCAGACCTAGTAACACATAAGCTTGCTATTGGAAATTTGCTCGGTCGAAACGTTTTTTTGATGTAAGAGTTCATCAGTGATATAAATTACGACATTTCTGATGCAACTGTATGATTCACATGTTCAACTATATTTTATATTTTCAGAAATCCTGATCAATTTTATGTTTTCTGGTCGCGTGAGACTCCAGCAAAAACTTATTCTTTCAGACAAGTATTACAAGACCAACGATTCGATCCGATTTTTAATCTTACCATCAACTTTCGGCGGGATGCTGATATCGTCGATTACTTCGGCAATCGGGAATATGAACTTCGATTTTATCGTGAAAAAGAACGAGATACAGACAATAAATGGTTTGAAAGGACAATGAAAAAGAAATCAGGACTAGCTGTATGGGCTGTAAGCAACTGCGACAGCACATATGGGGCATCGGAAAGAATGAAATACGCGAAATCATTGATATCTGCTGGATTGAATTTAACAACATTCGGTCAATGTTTTGGTGTGAGACCAAACGGCGCAATCATGATTCAACAACTAATGCGTCATAAATTTTACATGTCATTGGAAAACTCTATCCACTGTCCAGATTACGTTTCAGAAAAATTCTGGAGAAACGGCCTTCGCGCAGGTGCGGTACCGGTAGTGTGGGGTCCCACCCGAGAAGACATTGCGGAAATTGCACCCAAACATTCCTACATTCACAGCGAAGACTTTAAAACTCCCGAAGCGCTGGTAAAATACTTGAACTATTTAGATAAAAATGAAACTGCTTATATGGAATATCATGCTTGGCGTTTCAAGCCTATAGACGAAACTATACCAGAGGAAGATATTATACCAACATATAGATCATCCTTGTGTAGACTATGTAAAAAAATTAACGAAAGACCCATAGTTTATAAGCAAATTCCTTCTGTTTATAAGTGGTTGTACGAAACAAGGTATCCAGACGACCTGTGCTTCCGTTGAAGATCTGAAAACGCTCAATCTTTTATATTTGTGAGAAGCCCCTGCATTATAAACTCGTAATGACATGGCACATTCCCAGCCGGTATTTCCAAATTGAAATTGTTGACATTCTACCGTTTGTTCATTTTCTTTTTAAAGCATTATATATTATTTGTTCCTTCTTTTATGTTTACGGTGACAGGTATGAATATTTTTGAAAACTTATTATTTTTATTATTTGGAAATAAAATTTCCAGTATTCGTCAGTCGGAATTTATATTTTAACAAATATGGGGCACAAATATGGTTAACGGGAAGCAATTCAATAGTGGCCCTACTTGACAAGATTTCCCAATTGGATAATTGCTATTCTTTTCATACAGCTGTTCCTGGTACGATGATTGAGATAAATTAATTTCAATGTATTTGTGGTGTCTGTTTTGAGGGTTCAGTTTGTAAAAAATACATACTTGGGCATCATAGCCTTTATATCGTATTCAGAAGAACGTAGCTTAAATTTGCACCATAACTGCTGTGTTGGGATGTCATGAGTTTTACGATTTGGCTTAGCTTGTTCAAGTTACCCATGGGACCCAGTTTGAGTGTTAGGAATTAGTTTATGAGCCTGACTTACTGAGACTCGTACCCAACATCGTAACAATGCCAATCCAGATCCATGGAACTACTTGCCTTGTCGTGGCGGATGGGCTTATCATCTTTGTAATCTGCAGCGCTATACTGATTGAAGATATTATCTCCTGGCAGGGCCACCCTTATTAAGAAGCTCTATAGACAGAAGGTAAACCAAACGTGATCCCAATCTTAAGAAGTGTCTCCCAATCTTAAGAAGTTACACTCTCGCCCAGGATAGATACCACTCACTGCAGTTCAGGTTCCTTGGAATGTTTCCTGCTTAGCGTGATGTTGCTGTTTTTTCACATATTATGACGCGTCCATTTAAAGTCAATGGCCCCCAGTCCCATGCACTCCATAATAGGGGAGTGGGTGTTAAGAATCTCACGGTCAACAATTTTTCAATTTGTGTGTTCTAAATTCGTGGATTGAGGTGAAACTTTGTTCCTGTTGAATCAATCTATGCAAAGAATAGTTCTGACGTCTTTCAACTCATACGAGACAAACCTCAATCCTGGAATCTCATCTTCTGATTTCGGGGTTGAGGGTTTTCTTTTCTCCAAGGTATACGCACGGCTGTCTACGGTCATAGCAATCTGCCTGTAGCTTGTACATTTGCCTTCGAGTCTATACATCACCTACGTATCTGTGCTTGCGAATGTCGCTTCTGACTTCGACGTCATTCCTGTTCTTTTGACCGATCCCCCCAATGCAAGATTGTCCTGTCCTGCATGACATCTCTTTGCAGATGGAGATGATTCTGATGTCTTGTCCATCTGCCAAATTTTTCGTGATAGGATAATTCAATGCCCATCACGATACCTGGTTAAATTCAGTTGCAACTGACCTGGCCGGAATTAAAACTCATAATTTTGCCATTACTGAGTAACTGACACAGATGGTGGAGTTAATGACTAGGATCCCCGACAACCCGACTCACGCTCATTCACGACTGGATCTTTGTTTTTTTTTTTATCAGATCTAGGTGATGATGTATCCCTGGTTCTCATAAGTAAAGAGTCTCCTTTTCACCGAATTTCTTATAATTACAAGTGCGGTGACTGGAACTCTTTTTGTGACTTTTTCACGATATGCGGTGGAGTGATGTTTTCTTGTTGCCTGCTGATGTGTGCGCGGTGGAAATAGCAGGGTGGATACGTTTTGAAATTGATGAATTCATTCCTCATCGAAGATTCCAGGTGAAGCTCCACTCTGCCCCATGGTTCTTACTGGATTGCTCAGCGGCAATAGCGGCGAGAAAGCATCCTTCTACTGCTATCGTCAACATTCCAACAGCGATAATAGACGAAATTACAGAAAGGCTCGGAATAACAGTAAGAGAGTTTTCAGAATTGCCAAATACGATGCACGGAATCCACCAAATCCGATATTTCAGAACAAAAATTGGGTTTCAAAGATTTCTGGAAAAAATAAATAATGTAATGAACAGGGGCAATCTAGTATCTCTCCTCTTTTAAATGGCCCTGAAATGTTGTTCTCTTCTAGGGACAAAGCGGAGTTGTTCACCAGGATGTTTCCTAATAACTGCAGCCTTGGTTTGATTTCTAATACCTCTTGACTTAATTTTCCAAATCGAACTGACGTTGCATCGGAGAACATGTCAGCAACTCCGCTACTTGTTTCTAGAATGATTGCCCAACTCCATTCAAACATATATCTTGGTCCAGACTGCATACCATCTGTGATTCCGAAGATTCTTTCACCTAAGTTGTCCGCTATTTCGTCCAAACTGTTTAATAAATGTCTCAAAGAATGTACCCACCCCGATACATGGAAATTTGCAACGATTGCGGTATTCAAAAACTGTGGCGATTGAACTGATCCCAATAAATATCGTTCAATTAGCCTGTTACCGATTCGTCGTTCGTGGTCTACTGCTGACTTGTTGACAGTAATAACCGAAGGAATATTTCATGCTTTTGATCGTTGTGGGGAGGCAAAGTCGGTTGCTCTATACATTTCTAAAGCGTTCAATAGAGCACCAAGGTCTTTTGCAGAAAATTCAATCCTATGGGATTTCTGGTCAAGGGTTTTCAACTGATGCTTCTTTTTTTGTAGCAGCTCTTTGCCATTGAAGTGACCGTTAGTTGGCTTTTTTAGTAATTGATTTAGGCCTCAGTTAGAATAAAATTCCAAACATTTAAAAGTATCGGTGGTATTAGACATTTTACGGCCGATACCGATACATCGGTACATTCCTAATATTAACTAGTCTAAAACAAATACGTAGTGCGAAATTTGCAGCAGAAACCGTTTTTTTACGCTTAAATAAATAAGAACATATTTGTTGTAGGGCCTGAGGCATATTACCGTGTATTTGGGTTTTCTGATTCATAGCTGGTAAACTATACGTGATTGGCGTCAATTTCTGGTAGGTTAACCAAAAGATGGGAGGTCTCGTGGCATGTTATAAAAATTATTCGACTTAAAATTGGTAGTTGGTACACAGACAGAACGTCAGCCTGAACATGTTTTATTAAGTATGTGTTACTGGTGGAACGTGCTGGAAAGGCCCGGGCCATCTGTGTCTCATCCTTGACAAAAGAAAATTTATGATTGTGATTGTGAAAACTGAATCTGCAAATTTCAAGTTGCAATTGAATACTTATTTTATATGCATAGAGAATACCAGCAAAATACGGGTTTTTTAACAAGAGTTTTTATTTATATGTTGTAAGGCAGGCTTAGACCACATGCCGGAATAGTTTGCATAAAGTCTGCGTTGTGGAATTCTGAAAATACTTTGACAGAACTTGATGAAAATGCGTAGAAAAATGAAGGTGAGATATAAAATTCATGACTCAAAATTAATGTACAAATAAAATGAGTGTACATTCACAGTAATTTCTGACAATTACTGCTTAAGTTTGTTTTGGATATATAGGTTGGCAGTCTTTACACAATGTAATCAGCAACGTAACTATAGATGCACTATAATGATATGCCCATTCCATGAGATGACCGCCTTGTCGTTGTGGATGGGATGGGCTGATTACCCTTGTAATCCGATATACTGATAAGCTGCGCTATACTGATATTTTTTCCTGGAAGGGTCACTCTTATCAAGAAGTTTCTCAGGCAAAAGGTAAACTAGAAGAATTCCTGTGCCCCGTAGAAACTGACTTTAGAATAGTCCCAACTTATTTTCTGCGTGTCGTGAGAGGCCACTAAAAGAAAACAAAGAAGTGGTAGGTGGTATTACCATGCCCGGGGCAGATATTACTCACTATGTTTTAGCATACCGGTTTAATTCCATTTGGTATGTTTCCCGCTCAGACTTCAGATACTGGTACTACATCTTATAGTAGCTCTTTGCCATAAAGAGGCCGATAGTTGGTTCCATTTAGGCACTGCCTCCGGACTTGCTTAAAGTGAAGTAGTACTTTGATTCGAAAATCGCTGAACTATTCTGCAGACAATCTATTTAATGATTCAAAAAATTTTAAATAGATTTACGGATAAGAGTTATAGAATAGTTTATGACAAAAGCTATTTTTTTTAATTAATGTTCACAAATTTTTATAAAATTCGCACAGAGCAAGGTTGCGTTAAACATATCGTACATGTAAACAGTTCTGGAACTACTGAAGTGCACGTAGGTTTCTTTACCAAATGCGCTTAGTTTCTTGAACCAGGTCCCTAGTTAAATGCTAAGTACCATATTTCGAAATAAAGTAGCAAATTTGCAGTTATCTGTAACAGATAAAAAGTAAATAACCCAGAAAATTGGGAAAAGTTATTTCAAAATAAAATTGTTGAAATGTAGAAAGACTTGACTCGATACCTGCATTTATATTTGTCTACATCAGCCTAGTGCTGGCCACCTAGTCTTTTCTTAAACTGGGTTAAGTAAAATGGATCTACCACGAAACTAGGTACATCATTGCTTTTTAATCTAGTTTAATGTATGGAACTAGGTAGTACTTCAATTAAAAAAAAGCATACTATAAGTAATCATCGTTCGGGTGTATTTGGGATAGTCTAATATATTTAAATGTTAATATCTTTGAAGAGTGTATTTTAAAAGATTCTTTTTCAATGAAAATATGATTTACCTGGCTTTTAAATCAATTTAAAATTGAGCTACTTTAGTTATATTTGCTAGTGGTAAAATTATTAGGTAAAACTTCAAATAGAAAACTTGGTAAAAGTTAAAGTAGGTAAATCAGATAAAAGTTTTTTAGAAATTTTGGCACAGTTTCACTAATATCTGACTTACAGGTAAATCAGATATTAATGAAACTGGGTGATTTTTTTTTTTGTTTTTTGAAAACGAGCTTGGCGCCTTACCTAGAAATGCATACAGCAGCAATGTGACAATATAATTTCATTTTGTCATGTATTTTTGTTAATAATGTTGACGGGGCCTAGTGTAATAAACAATCTTAAGTGATCTGTGTGTGTACATGTGTTCTACGCCGACGTACCTGCTGAGATTGAAGGTCACATTCGGCGATTTGGACATTTCAATCATTTTCAATCACCGACTTTCAGAATAAGGTAGATTGCACTCAACAGAATCTTGGTATTCTTCGGGTGTCAGAAATGTTCATGTCATTTTTCCGGGTAGGCAAAAAGTTTCAAAATCATCAAGAATGGTTTTTCATAGCAGTATTGAGGATTTTGAACCCTTTTATACAGTTTGGTTACTACCAGACGGTCAAAAACGAAACTTCAAATCTTTTAGCCACAAATGTAGGGTGAAATATTGTCCATTTGTTAAATTTTCTTCTGATGGAACCCATTTTTTTGGGAGTTTGAGTAGCAGAGTATATATCATACAGTCAGTTTGTACCCAATACCGCTTCGTTTCAAAAATATTCCGATTTGAAATTGCAGAATTTTTTTTAAAATTTTCAAAATAATTCATTGAAGCATAAATGCAATATCTCAATCAAATTAAGTTTAAACCCCCGATGTCAATACGAAATCACTGATGGATCGTCCGTCTCGTTAGAGTGTGTCTCGTTCTTGGTAAAATAAATTTCCAATGTCGATGCTTGAAATACTAAGGAAGTATTACACGTTCAAAATAAGATTTCATTGGCTATAATATGTCAATAATTTATTACACTTGAACCGACATAATACTGGTATTTGGAAAGTGAAATTTCGTATAGTTGATTTTATGTTTGTATAATATTTTCCAAAATACTCATATCTATTGTTTTCAATAGAATATTATTTCCAAATTTCAATCAACATTTATGCTTTGATCGTGCTTTCACCTGATCAATCGGTCAAAGTCTGAAAGGAACGTGCATGACAAGCTACTACTGTTCATCGAAATATCACACTGCAATTATACGGCACATGTAATTGCAGTGAACAGACACGTAAAGGCTAAATGACGTTTTGTGCTTGCGGACATTTTATAATTAATCCGGAACTAAGTCAGTCCAATGTCATTTAGAAGGCGCTTGATGTCGCGTAAACTAAAATTTCAGTTCAGTTGAGCTTTTGTTAAAGCTAGGCAGGCTGGGTTTACTCAACCAAATCTGTTTTCAATTATAAAGCTACCAGGCTAAACTGATTTTTGTCAGGCTTAGCTAAGCTATTATGCGACAGCAGTAAAGCAAACAACATTTGAGAATTTGGATTCAATGAAGGTAAAGTAAAAACCTAATTTGTTAAATGTTTTTATCACAAAATGTTCTAGAAGATATTTGAGCTCTCGCTATGAAAAATATTTTGTCTCACCGGCATGATTAATCAGTGACTCATCACACTCACCTAAACATGTTTCGTGATAGATTTTCTGAATGGGCTGTGCTAACAAGACTTGAGAGACGTGTACCTCATCCTGCATGCGAGAGCCAAATTCCTTCGGAGGAAATGGCACATTAATAATTAAATTGTAATTTAGATAAACTTTGTTTCAAGACTAAATTTTCCTGTTGTACCACTTTCCGACAAATTCCAATATGCTATTTTAATCACTATTTTAAACATTTTTCAGTACTGTCATATGTATATTTAATATAACTGGAATGCAAATCATTAAAAAAACACAAAGAAGTCAGACTTAAGACAAAAGTAAATTTTTGTGGAAATTTTTGATTGCAGAATCTTCTTTAGTGATTATGTATATCTATGGATGTCACATTTAGATTCAAGATTCGAATCGATTCAAATACCTGTCCTATTCGGATGCTTCAAATACTCATTTCCGTGATTCGATAAAGTTGCAGAAAAGTTTTCCGGTCGAATATACAAATTTGTCATAATTCGTTCACATGAAATCAGGTTCGAAAATATTCGATTAGAGATGATCGATTCGAGATTCGATTCGCAAATAAATGTATCTGATAGTGGTGGCTACTCTATCCGAGCGCTGTAGTTCCGTAGTTTTGTTAAAGAGGGGTTGATGTCATTATTCAATCAAATATTTTTAACATATAGATATATAAATATTGTCCATGTCGTTGGTTGACAAAGTTGGTAATATACCAATCGAAAACTTTTGCCAAAAATCTTTCGTTTAAATGTTGCACGACAAAAGAAAATGTCTGATCGAGATGCTCAACATTAAAGTTTCTGATATTGAACCTAAAAATTCTTATAAAAACGCCATAGATTGAAATTGAAAATTTACTAGCTTTGGCTGAATGCAATGTTCAAAAATTGTTTTTCAATGAAACTTCTGCCACAAAGAACTGGAAGTTCGCTTCTCGGAAGTTAGCCTGCGGCAGAATTGTGGCTACGAAGGCTTAGTGCGCTACCTGTGATGTATACCCAAACTTTAAATTGTCGAACATGCAAATCCCAGTCCGAAAACATCAGTCCAAAAATATATTGTAAAGCGATCCATCTTTAGCTCATACTTGTCAAAATCATATTTTCGACAGGAATTGAGTAAGAAATGAAACTGGTTAAATTAAAACAATATATGATCTAGGCATGAATTGAAAATTATATACCATGGCCTACTCTTATAGCAGTTCTCAATTTAAAATTTTTATTTTTTCGATAATTAGTCACAGAAGGACTTCATATCAGTGACCTTAATTGATAAAACATGTTTTAAAGAATTTCTTGATCATAAGATATCATCCTAATATAGTTGGCCTTAAACACCCATTTCATAACTTTTGTGATTTTACTGAGTTACTGAGTAACTAAATAATATTAGCGGCAATGTTAGTATTCAATACAATAGAAATGGGACAAGGTAACATCTGTCTTATAGGGATAAAAGTACCGAGCTAGCACAAAGAGTTTTTTCTAATTTAAGCAGTTTTAATTCAATTATTGTCTGTACGCCGA
The DNA here is from genome assembly GCA_963675895.2 of Styela plicata. NCBI lineage: Eukaryota > Metazoa > Chordata > Ascidiacea > Stolidobranchia > Styelidae > Styela > Styela plicata. The sequence goes on along the minus strand of OZ023143.1, from coordinate 6,825,027 downwards.
AAAAAACTTTGCGGAGTAAAATTTCTTTTTATTTCGTAGATTTTCCACAGTAGAAGGGTGTGGGTTTTTATTAATTCATTGTTATTATAATTCGCCTCTCGGCAAGGCTTGAATTGGTAAGCAGAAGGACCCACATGACAAAGATTTACTACAAAATGTAATGTTATCACCTGAGCTCTAAGCGGAAGACGTAAATTGAGTGATATATACGTTGATTGGGTTACGGCGAATTACATACCACTAGTTTGTTATCTATTAATCGCGTCTTATACCAAGCAGCCGGAAACACGTTAACTCCACGATACAAGACAGACAAGTGAGTGTGTCGCTTGACATTTCTGTCCAGCGCACCAAAAATGACACATATCACCAAAAACAGCATATTTTTACAATCGATTTCATTTGTATTTGAAGGTTCACAGAATGGCCGCACAATTCAGAACACGAACAAGTTCATGGAAGATGAAGCATTTTGTAACTGTTTTTATGGTTTGTTTTGTGTGGTACACAATTATATCAAAACGAAAATTTTCCGACGATAAAGCAAGTATTTTGAAAATCTTCAAAAATTTCAGATATTCAAATAAAGAGCAATACACAGAAAATTCAATACAGGCTCCCTCTGTTCGTAAATTTCCGGACGTTGAACGAAGAAAAGAAAGAAAGCCCATATTAAGTCCGAAGAAGAATGAAAATCAACAGAAGAATAAAGATACGCAAAAGATAGAAAACGCTAAAAAAGTGGCTGATATTCCAGATACAAAGAATGTTGATGTAGTGAAAAGTACTCGACCCCCTATCATCTTAATTTGGAAAGCTATGGAATATCAAATGCGAAATTATAAAGAACATCTGGAATACTATTCCCCCGAAGAATGTGGAGGATGTCAAGTAACAACTGATAGATCTTTTGTTCAAGAATGTGCAGCCCTGGTTCATTTTAATTCACCTGATTTAAGGAAAGCTCTTGACGTTCCTGATCCTAAATATAGGTGAGATAATTTTTACAGTCGCTCATTAGTGCTGGATAAACCCTGAGAAAGGTCCTATCAATATCAGTTCTATCCTATCAATACATGTTCTTACCCCTTGATTGAACATACATAAATTTATTACACACTGGGTTGCTGCGTGGGCTTAACGAGAATAGAATCGGAATGGTCAACTGCGACACTAACGTGGAAACAACAATGCGGATATGCAGCTATACAGCTGTGAAATAAAAAAACCTAAAATGTAATTTTTTTATTTGAAAGCAGTACCTTACAAGAGCTAACTGTCGATCACTTATATGGCAATCATTACACTACACATAAAATGCAAACCTAGTGTAATATTATAATAGAATAAATTATTTTTTGTTCTCTCCAATTTGTTCGCAGGAATCCAAATCAAATCTACGCGTTTTGGTCTCGAGAAACTCCAGCAAAGACACAGCATTTCCGTACCGCTCTGCAAGATAAACGATTTGATACTATCTTCAATTTAACGATGAACTTCCGAATCGATTCCGACATTATCGACTATTTTGGGAACGTTGAATATGAACTCAGGATCTTCAAAACAAGGAACAGGCACAGTGCAGCCATAAACAGAATATATCAAGGTAAAACTGGCTTAGCAATCTGGATTGTCAGTAATTGCGATAGCACATACGGAGCAGCTGAAAGAATGAAATATGCTAAATCGCTAATGGAAGCTGGTCTCAATTTAACAACGTATGGATCTTGTTTTGGGAAGCGATTCGATGGACCTGACATGAACAACGAAATAATGCGGCATAAGTTTTACATGTCGCTCGAAAACTCAGTCCATTGCCCAGACTATATTTCCGAAAAGTTTTGGAGAAATGGTCTTCGAGCAGGTGCAGTGCCAATCGTGTGGGGTCCGACACGTGACGACCTGGTAAAAATAGCTCCAAAACATTCATATATTCACAGTGACGATTTCAAGACTCCTAGAGACCTGGTAAAATATTTGAATTATTTAGACAGAAATGACACAGCTTACAGAGAATATCATGCGTGGCGTTTTGAAGATATTGACGAAACGATCCCAGAAGAAGATATTGCGCCAAACCATAGGTCAACATTGTGCAGACTTTGTAAGAAAGTAACGCAAAAACCTTTGGTTCATAGAACAATTCCTTCAGTTACAAAATGGCTTTATGAAACTAGATATGTTGATAATTTATGTTTCAAGTAAGCTCAGCGAAACTCAATCTGACCTTCATGCAATGTTCTTCAAATCTATGCAACTTTACGTTATTTGTTTCGTAATTAACCTGTATGGTTTATGCGATCTGTTTTTAAGATCAGTAAAGTAACCGGATTTCAGCACAAAACTAATCAGAAAATTTTTTGCCGAATATGTTTCGTTAGGTACGGTTTAAGCATCGACGACATAAATGTGACTTATGTATGCTTGACTGCTTCTCGTTGGTATTTTTGAAATGAACACTCAATTTAAATTTAAAGATTAGGAAAAATTCTAAACTTGGTATTTCCTGTAAAAAATCGTACATGTTACCCAGAACGCGATACTTTCGTAATTCACTAAAAAAAATGCGTAAATTGACTGATGGCGTTAATACCCTCGCCGCGCTTATACAAGCAATGGTTTGTAATATATATTATCGTGTATGTATACAGATTTATATATTATGTTTTTTGTCATTGAGGTAAAGTGAATTGTAATAGCGGTTATCATTATGCCGAATTCCCTATGGTGAAAAGAATGCTAATGTTTATGTATTAAAACGTTTGATATGAAAATGTTTAAACATGATTGATTGAGGTTACATTTATCAGCTTTTACAGAGTGAGGTTTTGCTAGAAATCCTCGACACTTCTCAAATATCTCAGTCCAAAATAATTGACATTATTTTCAGTTAAATAGGGGTTACTAATGATTTTTTGGGGGTAGGAGATTGGGTTTTTTAATTTTTTCTATGGCCTGTTTGTGGAACCTACCGGGGGGTTATACCCGACAGCCGTTAGGCACGAACCTTTGTAGTGACTGTGCATCTGTTCTAATTTACAGTTACCAGTGAAGTGCCTTGCTGAAGGGCACACTCGGTGGTGAACCGGACAACCATAGAAACCTTGACCTTCCGGACAATACGATCGCGCTTAACCGACTGAGTCACTGAGTCGGGGTATGATGGATCGGTCATCAGACGCATGTTTGACTAAAAACCATTTCTGATTGGGGTTACGTTACGTATTTTTTTTATTTTTTATAGTCACTTCTTAGAGTGGATCACCCTGTCCAAGGCCTTGTAACAGCGGCCACTTGTAGACGGACAGGGTTACAATTACTGGAAAGATCATCTTTTCCTGTTCGGCTTAGCCTGCTCAAGTTATTACACCCTGGGTTGAGTGGTGGGCATGAAAAAGCGAGCCAGACTTGCCGGGGCACGAACCCGAGATCTTCAACCTGCGATGCCAACATGTTTAACCACTAGGCCATCGCGCCCCACTTCAAACTCACGTATGTGCGAGCTTTAGAAATTCCTAACGTATTTCCTTCGAGTCGCAAGAAGTAAATGCTATCAATATCGAACAAAGCAAAGTCTACTTATTCCACTCTATTATATCGGTTTGTTTCCTTATGGCATGTCTTTTGCTTCGGGTTCAGTAGTAGGTTCAAAAATCAATTTACTGGATTGATTCAACAAAAAATGCAATATTTCAAGCATTATTTTTGTACTTCCGTAATTTGTGATTCGAATTCAATGTGACAATTTAAGCACAGTACAGTTTTATGATTTAGAATTTAGCCCAATCGTATTTCTAAAACTATTTTATTATTTCATCGATGTTCTCAAACCTCCAATTGCAAAGCAGTCATTTGTTCACCAATTTAACATCATTAACAGGGAGGGTTATATGATAGAGTATTTCGATTTACACAAAACGCGGATAATCTTAGTCTTAGATGCATTTTGGAAGAATATAAATGTGATAGGTTACTCATGTATTCGAAGTTTGTCGCAAATTTGTACTCAGTGTAAACGATTTCAGACTGATTTTATCAGTAATCAGCGGTAACACTTTTATGGGGTAATTTATATCTCGTCGTTTCAGGTAAACGACAAAAAATTTCAGCCCAAGGCTATGCATAACCTTATTGCACAAGTTTGAGGCAATGTCGGGCACAATGTTGATTATAACAAAAAACTTTTGGTAATTTTGTTACAATATCGCTATCCCAGTGATCTATGGCAATGCATTTCGAAGTTTGAGGTAATAAAGAGTCTCAGTTGATGGAGTGTAAATAGTTGGGAGAGAGTTGAGGTAATTTTATAGTGACTTTCTGACTGATACGTGTTTCTTGGGCTAATTCATTCTAGGCCACATGGTATACTACATTGGGTGGAGCAGAAGCAGGATAATGTTGAACGATTTTGTGTCGAAAATTGTACATTAAAGCCGATATAGCTCGGAAATTTAATTTTACACGCTCGTTTGCTTGAAGTTCTCCAAGCCAGAAAGCTCTGAAGATTGCTGGTGTACGAACACAATAAAAGCTCAGCGTCTGCATCGTTGGTGAATGTACAAAAAACATTCGTTATTGATTTATATGAGGTATTTCAAAGGGGAAAAAATCAGGAAATCACTTAACATCTAGAAAAGTAATTGGTAGATACTCTAGTTGAAAAATGATAAAAGCAAAACGTTGGCAATAGGCAGATAGGACGAATTCATTGTGAAATGAATCAGGCAATAATGCTGGTATTTCTATGAGAAGATTTTTAATAAATCTTTTAATTAGAATTATATAATTTTTCTATTCATGCTTCTTTTTTAAACTCGTCACAGTGAATTACCCTAAACGCGGACCTGTATCAGCAGCCACGCAGAGATAAACAGTGTCAAGCTTTTTGCAATTCATTTTTATGTGTTCAGGTCTAATTATAATGGTGTTTTTTGAGTGTCATTATCACTTCATCGGATAGCGGGAAAAAGGCAATCGCCGAAGGATTGAAATCACGTTTTTTTGGGGGGGGGCAGGATGATCAGTTGTGGTGTAGAGCACATGTTTGTCTGGTGCAGCGTACGTTCTCTAGTCTTCGTCTTACTTTCTTTGCGTTTTCTCATGGTATATTACAAATCGAGTCGAGCACTGGTAATCTTCTGTAAAGTCAGGTTGCGTTGAGAAAATCCGCGCGACACATTATTTTTTATTATTGTTTTTCCAATTTCTGAATTTGTATAATTGATGCATGATATTACGAAATCATATATTGTGTTTAGATGGGTCAGTCAACAATTTTGATAGTACAAGAAAACTAACAACTAATAAAAGCATCTTCAGTATTACGGGAAACAAGAATAATTCGTAATCTGTAAAATCAATTTTTACATTTCCAAGGTCCATAACATGGATGAACATGCAGGAAATCGAACTAATTCATGGAAGATGAAAGTATTTACAACAATATTGATATTCTGTTTTGTTTTTTATGCAATTCTATCAAAGAAGAGAAATTTTGGTAATAACAAAACATCATTGATCATTTTTAATCATTCTAATCAAGCTTCTTTGATTAAAAAATCCGATGTTGCAATCATAAAAAGAAAGCCATTTAAAAGGATTGAAAGGCCGAAAAAACAACAAAATTTCACAAAGTAACGAAAAAGTCCAGAGAAATCAAATCTAGACAGTGCTATTAGCAGAGGTAATACAAGGCCTCCCCTAATTTTGATTTGGAAGGCTATGAAATATCAAATGCAAAACTATAAGAAATATTTGGAATTTCATTCTTCAGAACAATGCGGTGGATGTCAAGTAACGACAAACAGATCATATGTTAAAGAATGCGCAGCTCTGGTTCATTTCAATTCTCCAGATATGAAGAATTTTTTTGATATTCCAAACCCCAAACATAGGTAAGAGCTTGCCCCATTGTATCTTTTTGTACCAAGGATTGTGTAACATAAATAGGGTTGATACTTAATTGAAACGGTCGCTTCAATATATCATCTACTTTAATGACGATCCAATATGCCACTACCTGCATGAAGATTTACCTAAATGCTTCATCATCCACAAATGTTACAGCTTGCTTCAATACGTCACCACTCGCTTCAAGCGATCTGCGACAAAAGGTCATCAATCCTGCATGATATGAGACTTTGTTTTATTTCTGACAAATTTCTAATGTAAAAATATTAACTAAAAAAAACAAAATTATTTTAATGTATTTAAAAAAAATTATAATAAGAATTATATTTGACTAACTATGCAGCAATATTATGTAGCATAATATATCATCAAGCACAATTAATAACATCGATGGTTGGATTATTTTACAGAAACCCTGATCAAATTTATGTATTCTGGTCGAAAGAAACTCCATCAAAAACGCAACATTTTAGAAATATTTTGCAAGATAAAAGGTTTGATACTATTTTCAATTTGACGATGAATTTTCGGCAAGATTCCGACATCGTACAATATTTCGGAAACGTCGAATACGAAAGAAGAATTTTTAAAAGAAGGAACAGGAACGGAGCCGCTGTCAGAAGAATATACGAGGAAAAAACTGGACTAGCAATCTGGGTGGTCAGTAATTGCAACAACACATATGGGGCATCTGAAAGAATGAAATATGCAAAATCGCTAATAAAAGCAGGTCTCAATTTAACAACATATGGGTTGTGTTTTGGGAAGCGATTTGAAAGATTTGACATGAACAGAGAAATTATGAGTCACAAATTTTATATGTCGTTTGAAAACTCAGTTCATTGTCCAGATTATATTACAGAAAAGTTCTGGAAAAACGGAATCCGATCAGAGGCGGTTCCCATTGTTTGGGGTCCAACGCGCGAAGACGTTGCTAGAATTGCTCCAAAACATTCTTTTATTCACACTGGCGATTTTAAAACTCCCAGAGACTTGGTGAAATATCTGAATTATCTAGATAAAAACGACACTGCATACAGGGAATATCACACCTGGCGTTTTGAACCAATAGATGAAACTATTCCCCAAGAAGATATTGCACCAAATCACTGGTCAACATTGTGTAGACTTTGTAAGAAAGTAAACCAGAAACCACTCGTTCACAGAACAATTCCTTCAGTTACAAAATGGCTTTATGAAACTAGATATGTTGATGATTTATGTTTTAAGTAAGCTGAAAGGGAGTCAACCTGACGTTTTTTCGTATCTATGCAAGTTTTGATTTCTCATTTTGCAATATAAGTTAAAATCAATTTTAATGCGACGCAGGTTTTTTTAAGTAGTGGCATTAGATCAGAGGGTACACCGCTTAAACCGGGCCATATAGTTTCTCCTATGACAATGTTTTTTTTTGTATATCCTTTGATAGAGTTTTGTGAGTAGATTACGTTTTATCAGTGCCTCATTTGTAGCACATGCTGATTTCGTCGACCAAAGCTCTTAAAGATGCCCTTTCTGTAAAGTTCTATCGCACAATAAGAGTACAATTAAACACCGTTTCGATCATAATAAGTGACCTTTGGAGAGCATTTCACATATCTGATGTTCTAAGGCAACACACACTCGCTGATTTGCCGTCCACTACTTTAAGACGTCTAGTTTGCGGATATATTGTAGTCTGACGCTCTAAAATATACTTCCACTCTACTAAAAATAAATCTTCTACATTGAAAACTGTCATTCTGTTGTAGAACTGTGGATATCCGCACTGGTATTAGACCTCGACATCTGGAATTTTTTCCTAGAGGGGAGCGGTGATTTAGGAAGTCAAAGTTTTGACGCCATTTGCGCCAGGTAGAATTGAAAAATATTTGCCACGATTATAACGATTGGCTAATTATAAACAAGTACGAACCTAATTCTTTTAATAGGCCGTCGGGTCAAATTTTGGCCGGTTCAAAATGACCGTATAACTTGTTTTGGGAAGACATAGAGGCATAAAGGACAGAGATAGGCAGTAAGAATTACAAGCCCTTGGCCCTTCTGACCAGGCGATTTCACTTTTATTTTCAATCAAATTAACTATAATAATATCTCAATAAAAAATATGTTAAAAGACTTGGTTCTTGAATAGCATCAGAATAAACAGGACAGTCAACAACAACAATAACGACAAATTGACGCTCTTTGTACAATACTTTGGTACACGAAAACACGATATACTACGCCATCATTGCCACGGATTCACTAAAGTGGTACCAAAACCAACTCACGCGAAACAGTAAATTTGGAATTAGTAGTTTACCACAAAACGCAAAAACTTAATATTTAGAAATTATACTCATTTGAATTACATTTTAGAGGACATCGCAATTTAACATTGTTTTATGGTTGCATGGTAATTCCTGTGGCCGACGATCGATCAATTTAAATAATTCGTGCTTTGGATAGATTAAAATCTCCGATCACCCAGATTCGTGGCACAAGTACTACAAACAAATTTATCTAGATCCTGAATCATTAGTCGAATTCATTTATCGTTCGTGTGCAATAGAATATCATGACCAGCTTTCACTAACGTATTTCATGGGTATGTGGGATGGGGATGACCTCAACCTCTATCACATCCACTGAATCTTAATTCTTTATTTGTAAAAGTAATTCGAAAAGAAACAATGTGTTACTTATTGCAAATCTAAATCTTACATTAATGCGCATAAGTTTAGTTTTGTATCGAATATTATCCGCTCGTGGTGCTAGCTTGGAATCCGATTATTATTGTTATTATTATTAGTATTGATATTGGAATTCATTCCGAGCAAAGCCTGAACGTGAAACCAGGACAATCAGGCAAGTACACTAGAACGCGACAGTTATATGCATATGAAAAAGATAGAGAACTGTACCGCTTTATCGACGAGCAAAACGTGATATCTGCCCAGAGCGACGATAAAACGATTCACCACATGTTGGTTTTTATAGTCGCCTCTTGAGCCATGCAATAAAGCCATAAGGGCAATTCTGCACACCGTATTTAGGAAGTCGAAATAGTAGAGTAGAAATCTAATGAAAATCTAATACGACATTGGGAAAAATGGGACTCCATCATGTCGTTTGTACATTTTCGTCCCGAGTTATAATAACCCCTTCAATAACCCAGAAGAGATATCAGATAAATTGTCGAACCCAAATATGCGTTCTGCGTCAAGATTATGCGTCAACCAGATCCCCGAGGCGTTTTTCTTGTATAACGTCGGATGAAATAATGAAAAAATGATAGGTAAATATAGGAATATATTTGCTACGAATAGGCGAGTATGAGTGTCGTATATCATCGGGAAAGCTTTAAAATTCGACAAACAAGACAAATTCTACGATGGGAAAAGGAAAGGTAAGGGTTAGTTTTATATTTGTTTTACCATTCTGAATTTATCAGTTTGACCCTTATTGACACGCTCCATTGGTAACCCATGAATGACGAACAATGCTTAAAATATTATTTTTAGATAAACTTCGCCTGCTATGCTGTTTCCGTTTTCTTTGTATCGAAGTTTGCTTGTAATCAAGCGCGAAAAAAATTCTTTGGAATACGCTTTTTAAATAGGAATGGACAAAACCGAATTATTTGTAATTCGAATTTATCTTGCATATTTTTTTTCGAATTGGATCGATCATAAATTCCATGTACTTAGCATATGTCCAATTTGACTATTAAAAATTGTCTCCACTATGCAGAATCAAGAAATTTATTGTTGTGAATTACTATTATTATTTTTAATTTCCAAACCATGTATGACAGCAAAACATTTCATTTTTTAATGACAAAATGAAATCGATTTTGGTCAAATTTTACCAAAATCGATTGCATTTTGACGTTGAAATGAGAACTCTTCTCCATTTTTATTCCTATTAATAATATTAATAATAATTTGTGCTTCGGATAGATTCGATAAATCGACTCAAATTGTGAAGCATACATGGAGCAATGATGAGCCATGCACCTGCGGGCATATATCGACCATGCTTAATGAAACAAAGCTTCTCATTAGGTTTTTCAATCCAAATTTCTTCAAAACAAGTTTGGAAGCTTCTATAACTAGAAATCGCCAATATGGAAAATATGAAAAGAACTACATAAAATAGAAATTAAAGAGACTTGGTCAGACTCATTGTGGGATGTAGTGAAGGGTGTAGTTGGCAATTTTCGATGAAAGCACTGAGTTTACCTAAAATACCCAATCTACCGAACTTGTTTTTAAAATACTTTTACTTAGTTTAACCAATATCTGACTTATCTACTTCAATCTATAATAGATAAGTCTACCTAATTTTTAACTAGGCACATTGTTCGAATAACTAATTAGCAATACTGTAACAAAAGTACAGTAAGTTTAATGGTCATTTGCAGTAGTTGCATATTTTTTGCAGTAGTTTCCAAAGTTAAAAAACGTCATGTTAATGAGATTTATGCCAATTATGGACTGTTGATGAACCGCACCTTCGCGGTGCGTTCCATCAACACCCCATATTCGGCCATATAAGTCAATTTTGAATTTATTCCCAATACCGCCAAGTAAAATTACTGTCAAAGACCAGTGATTTTTTTCATTTGTTTATGCAGTATTGCATAAAAACAAGGCAAATCTTATTTTCATTATAAAGAATGCATGTAAAATGGACTATTCGAAGATTTCAACCTTCAAATCAAAATTTGTTTCGACAAAGGTTATCTGACTGGCTTTGCTATATTTTGGCTTTATATGACTGGTTACTAAAGTTAGTTTCTTTTTCGAGCTACTTTATCTCTTTCTTAGAGAAAGAAGAAGAATCGACAACCCAGTCGGCACTTACGTCCTCAAATAGTCCCAGTCGGAAATCTTTTTTGAAAGCACCTTTTGTTAAGTTTGCTCCACTGATGGATCGCGACGATCAGGCGCGGTCCATCTGTGGCGCATGCTTGACAAACCATAATCAGATTGGGGTAGATATTGATCGACTAATTCGAAACATGGTTAAATCTAGTTCCGTTAAATCGCATATTATTTAAATGTGTCATAAATATTACCGACTTATGATTGCTTTACATCAAATATCATAAACAAAGATATTTTTGATTTCGATTTGAAATTAATTTCGCATGTCAAGTATTGTGCGCAAACTAACCCAGGGGCAAAACGTATTTTAAATATCTGTAAATCTATAAGTATCAATAGGATATAGTTGTCATTGTTTTAGTATCACTGTGTCGGAAGGTCTTAGATGCTCATACATTTTAGCAAACGAACGAATTGAAAAAAATCGCGTTAGTTATGAAAAAGAAGAAAAACGTAAGTTCATTGTCTTCCTAAATATTTTTTCTTAGCTTTATCGAATTATACCACATACGGATAAAATTCGACAAAAACAAAACAAAATTTTTTTTTAATTGGTGCTGTATATTAGATTAGTTAAGTACATTAGAAAAAGGCAAACAGCCATTTTTGCGATTGTGTGAAACAAATAAATTGAGCCGTTCGTAAGATTTTTATCTATATGATGTACACTGTATGGCGAAACATAAAACGTCCATCGAAACTGGACAATAGCCAAACAGGACTGCGGTTGCTTCTGCAGCATGAGCACAATAGCTAGGACAATGGTTTAATTATTAGCAAAATGTGAAGATTATTAGAACTTCGTCCCATAACTTAAACACACTAATCTACTAATTATATTATAAGTTTGCTCATAGTGAGGATAAAAAAACTCTTGCCTCAAGTGGACTATGATATTAAATGTATATCTACCATGCATGCAATGATATATATATATACATATATTGGCATGTATGTACGAGAGATTGAAAAGGATTCTAAAAGACCAAATACGAGTTCCAAATCTCTTGCTGACTCAACTAATTTTCGATAAAAAGCTACATAAATTCATGTGATTTTCTGATTGACAACAAATAATTGTATACACTCTAGTGCTCTCTATAGTAGCGGGAAGTGGTATCTGCCCTGGGCTATAATCAAGCCATTTTTTGTAGTTTAGTAGTTACGAAACTATTTCGTTTGGGGTAGGAATGTATGGGTCAAAATTACGTTTTTATATAATAAATTGATTTCGAGGTCTTCGCTAGGTTTATTTTCATTGCCTGAGAAAACAGGATTAGTGTGTTTGGAAAGGTTAAGCTGCCCAGTTGGACGGAGCCTTTCAAAGTTTGGACTACACCTAGGCCTGGGCGATTCGATTCGGTGATGCGAATTGATTCGAAGTTTGGATTATTTGAATCAACCGTGAAAGAAACCAGCAAGATTGACCAAAATCGATTGTATTTTGTCATTAAAATAAAAATTTTCGCTTTTGCATTCGAGTGTATTTGAAAATACATCGCGTTTAATTCCGTTTTAGCTAATATTTGTAACGCGTAACTGTAAATTACTTTATTATCAAAATGGCGAAAATAATAGTAGTAGTAAAAAATAGATATTTGCTATTTTTATAGAATCAGCGATTTGAGCCGATCCGAAGAAATTATTCGAATCAAATTCGAATTCCAAATGATTCGGTTTTTCCCAGGCCTAACTGCGCCCCAATCGGATTTTTATTTCGCCAAGCCTGAGCCACTGATGGACCGCGTCTTGTCGACGCGATCCATCAGTGACATATACTTGGCGAAAAATGTCTTGACAAAATTTTTCCGATTGGGACCATCGCCTGAGTTACGGCATTCCGAGACTGGAGAGCTTTTACTTGCGACACCATAACGTAAACCGCTAAGCCAGATTTGAAAGCTAATGCTCATACCCGTTTTTGTTATACCGACCAGCAAATCTTAAACCAGATGTGATAGGGTGAAAATGCGAATCAAAATAGGATTGACATGAAATAACAAAACCGCCTTTCATTTTTAAAATATTGCCCCAGGGCTTACTAAGTATCGTGTTCATAAAATTTTAAACCGATTCGAACTATCCCACTGAGGTCATATAGGTAGATTTAAGATATCTATATCATGAGGATTATATTTACGTAATTTTCAGTTCAATTCACAAGCGGTGAAAATGTGATACAGCTAAGCTCTTTGAAAAAAGAAATAAAATGTTACCGTAATCCGAATACAATTTTTAACAGGAAACGAAATTTTTTTTCACAAGTAAAAGTTGCATCAATTTAAAATTGTACATGAATCAAATATAATTTTTAAATCATTCATATTTTCGATCCTTCCAGCTTTCAGATATTTGATTGACAGTAAATACATTTTTCAAATTATATTTTGTTTTTGCTTTGTTGCATAATGTGACCGCACAAAGTGTACACTTGTATTTTGCAATGAATATTTACCCCGATATCGGGATTTTCTGCCAAGCATTCGATAATGCGCTTTTATTTATATTTTTCCACCAATATAATGGAAAAATTTATTAAACGTATTAAATCTTCCATTTCATTGTTTATGAATAGAGTCAAATTCCATTTAAAAATCGATTTAAATATACGAATTGAAAATAATTGTATCAGAAGTCGGCAACCCATATTCACAGAGCATTACCCATTCAACTTTTATTCTATCAAGCGTTGGCCACAGATGGACAGCGCCTTGATGGCGCGAACCATCAGTGACCCGCGATTACAAAGCATGCTTTATCAGCAGTTTTTTCACTGGGTTAATCAACATTTTTCTTTTCTAGATCCCTCGGTTTACGAGTCACTTGCGAACAAGATCACGTGGGTTTAAAACTCGACATATTATATACGTTTCAATATGTGGAATTCTCTGGTATGTTATGGTAACAAGAATCAAAACAATTGAACGAAGTAGTACATATCCCAGTATCAACAACATTTTACCACATAGAGACAGCTGGAAAAATAAAATCCACAAAGAAACATATATACCCTTAAAAGAAAAAGTTGCTGCAGAAGACGACGATAGAAATGTGGAAAAAAAGAGAAAAAATAACAGGTACCAAGAAAGCGATGAAAACGATGTAACAATTGAAAATAATTCTGTAAACTCAGACAGCTCTGCTGTGACTAAAGATGAATCTAACAGTAGAGAAGAAACTGTGCCCATAAAAACCAAGCCTTCTATTATTTTGGTTTGGAAAGCTATGGAATATCAAATGAAAAATTACAAGAAACATTTAGAATATTACGCCCCGGAAGAATGTGGTGGATGCCAAGTAACAACAAATCGATCTTTAGTTAAAGAATGTTCTGCGTTAGTTCATTTCAATGCGCCGGATTTGCAGAGATTTATGGATGTACCGGATCCATCAGTAAGGTAAGTTTATTGTTATTCTATCAGCAATTCAGTTGAGGCTAGGCAAATTCGTTCATTCAAATTGATTCGATGCTTGAATTCGAATTAGTCGTAAATCTGGCGTGACGGAATTTGAATATTTTATGTGTATATTTGTATATATATGAAACATGGTCTCTGATATTTTATTTATATCACGTTACAGAACTTGTGATTATACTTTACCGCCAATTTGACGGTTGTCAGCGCCAATTGCATGTATTGTTTAATCGTATCAAAATTGGTATCGCATTTTGGCGAATCGCTCTGAACAAGGCCCTGTACTATAGCGACCAATTATAGACGAATATGGTTAGTAATGTTAGAGAACTTTTCGGCTCTTTTCGGCTGTTCCTACCCAAGTTATTACACCCTGGGTAAATCAGTGGTATGCTTAATTAATCCAGCAGTGACATTTTCTTAATCGGATGTATGATTTCCATCATGGCCTCCCTTATTCCAGTAGTGTATATACATATATATATATATATATATATATATATATCGCAATTGTGCCTGTGCCTAAGAGCGACAAAATAGTATGTCCTCCTTAACAAAAAACTTCAAACAAATATGTTAAATCTAAAAATCCATAGTTTGTTTTCAATCTGAAGTATATCGATAAATATTTCATTCAATCAATTGTTGGTTTCAAATTACAAGCAGGACTGGCCAAAACGAATCATTCAGAAATCGGATCGAATTGGATTCAAAACGGATCGTATTACTAACTCCATTTGAATAGCAATTTTTTATATTTTTCCATATATTTTCGTGGTTATTCACCACTCAATCCCTTTGTTGGCACATAAAGAAATTTAACATAGACAGATATTGTTTTCCTTCCCAGAACGACGAATTTCCAACACAAAGCAAAAAATATTTTGCGGGACATTAACCAATCGGCTATTAATTGAGTATGCTTTTCGAAAAATCGATCAAAAGTTATGTCAATGAACAACTCAAATGAATTAGTCGAGAACTATATATTTGAAATATATTTTTCATGTCTTTCATCATACGACCTTAGAAAAGATGTTTAGATCTTGAATTTGGTTGTCTGAAAAGTTTATTTCACATATAATATTTTTTCAGAAATCCTGATCAAATCTACGCATTTTGGTCTCGGGAAACGCCGTCAAAGACTTACAAATTCAGAAAAGCTTTGCAAGATCCTCGTTTTGATTCTATATTCAATATAACAATGAATTTCCGACAGGATTCTGATATAATAGACTATTTCGGGAACGTTGAATATGAGCTGCGATTTTTTCAAACAAAAAATCGAGACGGACGTTGGTTGGAAAAAATAATGAAAAGAAAAAACGCACTAGCTATATGGGTTGTCAGCAATTGCAATAGCACATATGGCGCATCGGAACGAATGAAATACGCCAAATCGCTGATCGACGCTGGACTCGATCTAACTGGCTATGGATCCTGTTTTGGTAGACGATACGATAAACCTGACATAATTCAAGAAATAATGCGACACAGGTTTTATTTATCCTTCGAAAATTCCGTGCATTGCCCGGACTACCTTTCTGAGAAGTTCTGGAGGAACGGTTTTCGAGGAGGGGCGGTGCCTGTAGTGTGGGGAGCCAGGCGTGAGGATGTCGCTGTACAAGCTCCACCTCATTCATACATCCACACCGAAGATTTCGAAACTCCTGAAAAATTGGTTCAATATTTAAATTACTTAAATAAAAATGATACTGCCTATACAGAGTATCATGCTTGGAGATTTCAGGCTGTAAACGAAGATATTTCTGAGAACGACATTGCTCCAAATCACCAGTCAACACTGTGCAGATTATGTAAAAGAGTTGTAAGGAAGCCATTGATTCATAAATCAATTCCATCAGTATATAAGTGGTTATATGAATCTCGATACACCGATGATTTGTGCTTCAAATAAAAATGGGGATTTTTATTTTTCACCTTTACTGCTATGAAATATATTTGTGGGTCGTGGTGGCGTGATGAAAGCGACGATAGCTGCCAAACATAATACGTAAAGTATGGTGCGGGTTCAAACCCCAGCAAAGTATGGTCAAGATCGATGAACGGAAAAGCCTTCAACGAGCAACACATTTCACATATTGTGAAATGAAGTTCATTTCATTTCAATTGTGACCGAAAGATACCAGAAAAAATTGATCAATCATATTTATTCAAAATGTTGAAGATATGTTTGTCTATGGATGATGAAAACCAGTCATACTTTGTTGAAATTTAGTTTTTTCTTCCTTGTCGTATTTTCGCGAAACCTATACGTTCACCGCACAGTTGCTTCATACTTTTTACACTGCGACAAAAGAACAGCAAATTCGCCGTCAATTTGCAGTATGTGTGTAACTTTGAAATCCGAAACTGGGCTGTGTGTGAGATTTTTGTCAAGTATGAACTGTTGATGGAACCACCAACATTTCATACTTTCATACGAAAAATAAATTTTTATTTTAATATTGTCAAATAGAATTACGGCAATTGTCAAAGAACGACAATTTTACCAAATTTTTGTTACTTTGTATGCTTGTTCAGTTCGCATTTTTTAAAAATTTCATTTTTCTTACTAAAATTCCTCCTATGGAGGCTAAACTGTTTTTCTTTGCCCTCATCTTGTACATTATTACAAAACAAGGTTTGTTTTCGCATAGCAGTATCAATGATTTAAAATTTTAATAACTAAAAATTAATCTTTTTTGCCGAAACAGTTTAATTCATTTTTCGTTACTAGATGCTTTGTTTATTGATTTTGCACGTGAAAAAGACTTCTACTGTTTTTTAACTTGTCAACCGTTCCCAGTGTCGACGTGAATCTTTTTAAAGTTTTTACTTAGACTGTGACTGAGGCTGGGCAAAATCGAATCATTTGGAATTCGAATTTGATTCGAATAATTTTTTTGAATCAGATCAAATCGCTGATTCCATGAAAATAACAAATATGTCATTTTTACGATTACTATTATTGTCTCCTTCATGATAATTAGGAATTTTACGGTTACGAATTACAAATATTAGCTTAAACAGAATTAAAAGCGATGTATTTTCCATTACATTCCGGTCCAAAAGTGGAAACTTTCATTTAACGAAAAAATACAATTGATTTTAATCAAATTTGACCAAAATCGATTGCATTTTGTCGTTAAAAATGAAAAACTCCATTGCATTTGGCGAGGTTTTGTCCCTATGGCCGGTTCACGATTGATTCGATTATCTGTTTTTCGATTTGATTCGTATTGCCCAACCCTAACTTCGACAAGCCTTCTGTTGTTAAACTGTTGAGAATAATAGAAATACTGCTTATATTAGGCAAATATACAAGTGGTTTAAGAGTCTTCACGCACACATACACAAATTTGTTTCTGTGACGTTTGGTCTGACCAAGGTCAGACTTCCTTGGACAAGCAAAGAAGAATGATAAGTAGTTTGCCCAACGTAAAAACAGATATTGCGTGAAGTCGTATCAATTTCAAGTTCATTACACCACTAATAGGATTACAAATGACTGTTTTTTACACTCTCTTTATGTACAACTGTCTATATATAAATTTCAATTTATCACACATATGATGCAGACGGATTACTCAGCCATTATTCGGAAACCATACTTGGGAACATTTCTTTTTATTTAACTGGATTAAAAAAGTCAAGCTAAAAATAATATTTTGCTTCTTTAGACGGCGCGAATTATAGCTGAGCCAATCAATAAGGGAGAATACTTCCAACTTGATTGAACCATAATATATGTCAATAGCGTGGATAAATGTCGCCATCAGCCAAATACCAACCGGTATTTTGGCTAGAAAAGTATAAAATGTCATTACTTGCAGATTTTTTGATTTTGGTTACAGGAAATTTCCTCTGCTTATCTGTAAGATGTTATCTTCAATATAATATTTCAAATACCATCTTTTTAATATCTTCAAAAAAGGTAATATCGTATTACTGATCTACCAATTTATCGCTGGTACATATAACTTATAAAATATGTTATATATATAGGGGCGTAGGAAAAAAGTTTCCCGAAGAAGGGCACCAGAGTAAAAGGCGCCCAATAAAATTAACTATTTTTGTAACAACAACATTATGAGGTTCAGTTAGACTGAATTCGGACCTTCGGCGCAAGCTAGATGATCATGGTCAAATTTATGATAATAGACGCATTCTTATAAAGGGTCATTCCAGTAAATGTTATTCAAACAATCCTAAGCGTTATACTCCGAAATCTATTTATAATTAAGATTGGTTCTAGAATGACTTTATCGATCGATTTTACATGGCAATATTGAATTTAGAACACTTATTCAACATTCCGGTTAACTACATCTGAGTGCTTGATGTCGATCTCAAAAGCGTTGTACTCGGCCATCAAGTAAGATTTATGATGGAATCTGGAATGATGCCAGGCGACATCTTTCTGTCGAACTTTTTCCTACGCCTGCCTATATGTCGCTTTAGTTCAGTCCTTATCTTTATAATATTTGTTTTCAACTACCATCTATTATTCGTTTATATTGATTTGTTGAAAATTTATTATTAATATTTTGTATTAAAAATATTTAAAATTTAATTCAGTTCTAGAAAGACGAACTTTTGTAATTAAGTGTGGCAAAAGTTGATGCATCATTTGAATAAAAATCATTTATATTCATTTTAAATAATCACTATTTTGTCTATTCAAAACTTTTATTTTTAGAGAAATCACTGAATATTGAAATTTCGGTCTAATTGCCCTTTTCACAGAATCAAAAACCTAGTAAAACAATTTTTATTTTCAATAAGCCGACTTTTTTTCTCAGAATAAGTCATTTTTTGCACATTTGCTTGCACTTGCTCGCTCATTTACGTATTCTGTCAACTAATCGAATATTACGATGTGAGGGGAATTCATAAAAACTACAGCAATTTGATACAATTATTTGATAGATTAAAATATACTATTTAAATGTGCCTCGAGAACGTGCCTTGGCGGCGCGATTCATCAGTGACCCATGCTTCTAAATTGAGCATCTTGCAAAATGATAGTTCTTATCGCCGAAATTATACTCAATTCAAACATGATACATAAATAAACCAAAGATGTTTGTCGAAGTGACAAATAGTATATCTAGCATATTTCTGAAAATTACCAATAATATATATGAATGACTGTATATAATTATTTATAATAATTAATTTTTAAGATTATTTAGTTTGAATATTGTATTTATAACTGTGCGCCCTGAAGATTTTCATCTGCGTTGTCATAAGCCACGTTTTTGTAAGCCACGTCGTCTGTTCCAATGGGCTTGTGGCCTGCACCGTTCTCTTTTCCAAAAGACTGCTTTGCCTCTGTTATAAGAGAGAATAAAATTTGAAAGGACAGAATTTATAGCAATCAATGTTTGCATTATTCACACAAAGGCACACAAAGACAATTTATCCGTCCTCATGCTGCTGCCAAATGATTTTTTTGAATTGGAATGAGAATAAACGAAATTCTCAAATTCTATTCTCAAATGCAATTTAAATGGCCAGTTTCGGACCGACTTCTCTTCTGGACATTATCGCAATGCCTATGAGTCTTATAAGATATAGATGTTTTAATATACTTATATGATATGATAAAAAATAAGTTGCAACAGCTGAAAATACATACTCTTGGTATCCTTTTTCGATTTGTATAAGACGATTCCCAGAACCACTACAAATATCAAAACAGCGCCAACAATACTCAGCGATATAACGAGTGCACGATTCTCGTCAGTGGGTATTTCTTCAGCACATGCATCGATATAAGAGACTTCTGATATTTCTTGGTTCAGTTACTTCTTTAGGCTCTGCGCATGTTGGACTGTCGACTTTGCTTGGGTAAGTAGCTATGTAATCAGCAAGGTCCTGAAAACGTATGAAGAAGTTTAATCAGGACTCTGTACAATATTTAAATTCGTTCTACTTAATTTTTATCCAATTAAGATTTCAATGACGTCGCAGACCTAATTGTAACAAATTTTCGCACCAAATTAAATCTTCTGAGGATGAAAAATGCACCAAAACATCACACAGAGGCTTTAGAAACTACATCCTATGCTAAAACCGTTACTAGATATATATCGTGATGTTGCGATTAGCTCCGAATGAGAGATGTTTACTAAGAGAAAGTTTACTGATAATTCTCAAACCCCTGAAGAACTTTGAGTTATTAAAATCAAAATAATTCTTTTTTCCATTTAGTTATTTACTAGCTAATTACCTCAAATTTTAGTGTTTTTGTCAAACAGGACCCAAAGCCTGATCATAGATCATCAACCTATTTTTTTCTTGTCATCGAACATAAGATTGGTATCTCAAACATTCAACAAAGAAATTGTACTTTGAAAGCACAAATATTTCGTTCTTTAATATTGGGGCCGGAGTGTATCGCATTTCGGGAAGTAAACAGTTGGACATTAGGATGCCAATACGTACTCCTTGTGAGATAGATAAGTTGCATAAAATCATATTTCATATAATTTTAATAAAAAGTACACCTTTAATTTGCAATCACAGTTCCATGGGTTATCAGACAATCTTGCGTAAAACCCAGAATATTCCACAGTACTCAATGCCTTTCCAGTCATAGTTTTTAGTCCACCATTGTTAAGATACAATCCTTGCAGCGTTTTTCTTTGAGCATAAAACGCGTTATCGGAGATAGTGGTCAGACGATTATTGTAGCTGAGATCTAACATTGCTAAATTTGGAGCACTGGAGAAGGTCCCATCGTTTATTTCTTCCATATTGTTTTTCTGTATAAGAGTAAGTCATTTGCATTCAACAAGGAAGATATGTTGTTTGTTTTCGAGTAATGGAATTCAAACTCTATTATTAACGTTGATATTTATTACTATGTGGTTATCTATTCGGCTTTGCAGCGCGATCTATAGGGTACTCAAACTTGGCAAAGCACGTGTTTTTATAGCCATTCATTTGGGTCAATCACCTTGATCAAGGCCTTGTTCCAGCGGCCACTTGTGGACGGACATGCTCAGAGATATTGGGAAGATGGGATATTTCCGGTTAGGCTTGGCCTACCCATGTTATAGCACCCTGGATTGAGTGGAAGCATGACTTGACGGGTCGTGACTCAAACCCAAATTTTCAACCTACAACACCAACATGATCATCACCAGGATTTCGTGACCACTTGGGAAAAATATTTTTGTCTGGGATTGTTATCACCAAAGCGGGTATGTTGTTATACCATTGCTATTCTGGATATTTCTTTGGAATATATCAACTACGGAGCGGAGCGATTACGGTGGTTCAAAAAATGAAATTTTTAAAAAACATAGCTACGACCCCCTCAAAAAGAGTGGTTGGGTAAGAAAAAAACATACAAAAAATGTTAGCCCCTTTGATGAAAATAACTTAGTAGCGCATCTCTTTTCGTTGAACGAATATAGAGTATCTTTTGGTTTGCCGACCATTGTAAATATGAAATCTTTGAATCGAGATTACCTGTCCATTTAAAAATTCAATGGTATAAAGTAGTATAATAAAAGTATTTTATGACATGATATAAATAAGAGCTGTAGAAATATGTTAACAATAGAAAAAAAGACATACATGTTCACGAATTGTTTCAACAGGGAGTGATCTACCAATAAAAAAATATTGACTTAGAAATAGCTATTACGCTTTTAATCCTTTTAGTCACCTCTCACGGCGGACAGGAAATAGGTTAGGATTATTCTGAAGCCCGCATCTACAAGACTAATTAATTATAATAATGTACAAGCCTGACTTGTACTGTGAGGTACTCAAGTATGGTAATGTCAAAATAGGGATTTGAAATGATTCAGTCATTTTTCACCAAAAATTGAGATTTTCCCAAAATCTTCAATATTAGATATCTGTAAAAGTCTTAATATTGTATTGGAACATAAATTTTTATTTCTTTTACATCTAATTCTTTTTATTTTTGTACAAATTAGCCAAAATAGTTTAAAATAACCAAAGACTAGAAAAATTGGAAAATATTGCTAGATTTCGCTTGAAACTGGAAATTTCAAAAAACCGGCTCGCTTCAAAACTTTTTCAAATAAGCTAAAACTTTTTGTGTGTTGTTTTGCTCCCCAACCGCTTCTTTTGAGGGAGTCAAAAATTTAATTTTTGAATTGTGGATATATAAATTTTTATTCTAGATTTGCTAGGAATAAAAAAAGATTTTTTATCAGAATTAATAATTTTTTGATTCAACTCACCATTAAATACAACTGCTGCAACTTAGGAGCGCCAGCAAAAGCATTATTCTCAATAACGTAAATAGTATTGTCAGACGCGTTAAGTGTTTCGAGGTTGAGTGCATTCTCAAACGATGCGGCTCTTAAAGCTTTCAGTCGAGATTCTCGAACATCCAGCAAGCTTACAGCCTGGGGGATAATTGGGAGTGAGTCAAGTTTGTTACCAGATATGTCAATATAATAGAGATCCGGAGTGTTTCTGAACACATCGTCTGAGACGTTTGAAAGAATGTTGTACGCCAGGCCAACGTATTTCAGGCTCCTAAAAAGAGTACAAAGCTTGTGAACATAATATAATAAATATTGATATCGTAAAGCATAATTTTCCTTATTGTTGCAGCCAGCGCAACAACATTTTGTTAAACCTTGGTTACTGATCGACAGCGCCGCCTGACTGTAAAATGCGAAAAATATTATTCAGAACAGTAAATCCTAAAGAGGTAGGTTTCAGAATTGTTCTAACGTACTTTCATGTAGGTGATTATTAGAGCTGGGCAAAACCGAACTATTTGGGATTCGATTCATATAATTTCTTCGAATCGGATCGAATCATGAATTTCATAGTGATAACAAAAATGGTTTCTTTATTAACAATTGTCTCCTTCATGAAAATCGAGGAACTCGTCGAAACTAAGAACTAATATTGGCATTGTCTGACAGCAAACGGTCAAGAATGACCAAAATCGATTGTACGCTTTGGATTCAGGATCACGCTTTGGTTCAGGATCGGTTTATGATTGAATTGAAGCGATTCGAATTGCCCACCCACTTGTGAGATATGAGACGACCAAATAGAAGTAAAAAATGGTAACGGTTTTACTATCTCTCGGGGCAGATACCACTTCCTTAAAGCAATTCAGTATTGTATGAGGTGTCATGTTTCGACATGGAAAGCACTTGCTGGCATCACACCTTATGTAGCTATCTGTCAAATGAGCGACTAAAGGTTGGTTTCTTTTAGTTGATGCTTGACGGTCGGTCTTTCTTGGAGTGAATTTCAACGATATCATTTTTATGGAAGAGTATTAGTCAAGTTGAACTGTGAACTGTAAAGTATGCTACATATGGCAGCTTCCACACTTCGGTAAATTCAAAATTCAGCCAACAAAATATCATTCATGTTAATTATAACATTGATGTATATGATACACTTTTGCGTAGAATATTGTCTAGCGCTATATATATTATAAAGAGGCTGTTATGGCATGTTAACTTAATCCTATTAACTTCGTGGTTGTTAAGGCATATCAATAAAAAGATTGAATTAACTTACCAAAATCAATGTACTTACAGACAGTTTGCAAACGTATCCGAAGGTAGGAGTCTGACTTCGTTGTAATTGATCGAAAATTGAACAAGGGAAACCATATCCGAGAATTCATTTGGCCTGATTACTTGAATACCGTTGTTGTTCATGTTCAAAATCTGTTTTGGAGAGAGAGGTTTGACAATTTTTACTATAGAATGCGTATACACATCATAATATATCGACTTCAGATACTTAATTAAATATTTGAATTGTGTTAAATACTAACCACAAGTCTCGATTCAATTTTCGTTCATTTTCAACAACGCCGAATAACCCAATAAAGTTAGACTTACATATACAATAATAAGGTCTTGTAAAGAATCAGAGGTTTATCCATTTTCAAAGTTATGGTTTTGATCGCTTCCTCTTTGAGTCCAAAATGCCTCTCCCACCATTCATTAGATATTAGATAGTAGCGTTTTAAATTCCGGTGAAGAATACCTAGATAATAGTCTGCGGCGAAAGCGACGCAGATTGCTAATGTGATAAGTGGATTGAGCATTGTGACTTCGAGTATTTCAGCACTGTTTCGTTTCATTAACGCGATATCAACTTTGCTTGCCTCGCAATCAATTCATTTTTGTAGTCGTATACTAAGAGCTGTTATATTTTTCTGCAGCTGAAAATGTTCGTATAGTAGCACGCGCTCTTAAAATATTACTTCGTAAAATTTTAACATAATCTAATGTTACCTCCAGTTTTCTCATTCCACGAAAAATTCCTGCAGGTACGTTTGTAAGCGCATTGTTATTCAACGTTAATTGCTTTAAAGTGGGTGCGGGACCGGTAAATGCGAACACATCCCAGAAGTCAAGAACATTGTTGTGTAGGTACAAATATCTGAAAGTATGTACATAGCAGATTGCTTGAGGTCGAAGTTAACCTGCTTGACACTGTAAAAATCAATCAGTATGCTGCCATATAGTAGTTTGCTGTTGTTGTACGTTCGTCGTATAAGATTTCGAGCTGTTTTTGAATAGATTAGAGCTCTTAAATCAGACAGCCCTATACGGCTTCCCTAAACCCTGCGTCGAATGGTGTTCAATGTTCATTCATAGTTTCATTAACCCAATTAAACACGACCATAGTCAGAGACAATTAACATGCGATATCCACATGGCAAATTCCCTCATAAATATCAATGTTTAAAGTTTTACCCATGCAGTAACTAATATTAATCAAGATCAGAATTTTTTGAATAACCAATTAGCGTACAAACGACCAAATTAGGGTTATATGAAAGGTCAAAATTCAACCCTCAATTAATTTTCAAGTAAATGTGCGACTAAGTGTCATTGCAATTCGTCCTTGCTTTATTCATACAAAGACACCGACGTTACAGCAGTTAAAACACTCACTCCAGTTTTGTAAGATGGAGAAAATCGTAGTTTCCGAGAGACGAAATATTGTTGTTTTGCAGAAATATTTCCGTTGTATTTGGTGGAAATCCAGCAGGAACAGAGTTGAGATCTGAATTATTTAAATTGAAATTTAGAAATGACCCATCGTTCTGGGAAATGTATGGAGATATAACGATGTAATATATAGGACTCGATTTATTCAAATCAATCGTGAACGGTTCATTGGAACAAGGTCGATGAAGTGAAATTCTTTTAACGACAGAATCCAATCGATTTTGATTGAATTTGACCAAAATCGATTGTATTTTGTCCTTAAAATGTGAACATTTCAGCATTGGACATGGGGTGTGGGTTAAGAATACATTGCCGCATAACTCTGGTTATGATAGTATTAGTTATTCGTAACTATAAATTTATCGATTTCCACATTGGAGACAAATTGTAGCAGAAATATTAGACATTTGATATTTAAAGAGAATTAGTGCTTCGATCCGATTTGTAAAACTTATCTGAATCAGATTCGAATTCCAAATAATTCGGGTTTGCACAGCCTTAGTAATATGTTAGCCAGCATCGACTACGTTCGTAATATCAAAATTGGCTCAGAATAGCTAACACTCCCGCCAGTTTCATACTCCTTCTCAGTTTTAACCTTAAGATTAGAATCGATTTGTATACGTGTCTGATTCGTATAAATCGGATACTCGTCACGATGATTCGACAACTATCTAAAAAAAATTTTGTTTGGATATATCGACATTGTACATTTATTTTGAAAATTTTATGTGAAAAAGTTGACCATTTCTTTAATATTTATCCTTTTATTTCTCAAGCAGAACCAGATTTGGAAGGATTCCATTCGAACTGATAGATTCGAGACTAAATTTGTCCGAAAATTCCTATCCAACTACAGAAAACATAGGAAAATATGCTTTTGTACGTTTATCACAAATGTTGTTTTCCTTTTTTCCCAACCGAAATGACAATGAGAGTAAAAGACTCATTATTGTTGTATGACAATGAAAATATCAGATAGGCCTTTTACTTGGACCACATAATGCATTGTGAGATACGTAGTTAATGAGTAGAACTTCAGAGAGAGAGAGAGAGAGAGAATTTGGTAAAAAAAGACGATGTTAATCTTCTGAATAAATGAAGTGATAATGGAAAAGACAACTATGATTTCACATCTTCCAGTCATTTGTATCTGCAATCAATGACTGCAATGACTTCTACGCACAGCGTTGGCGGAATTGAATCTTTATGGTGATAATTTTCCACCCTATAAATACAAAAATAGAGGAGACTCACTTCGATCAGAACAATCAACTATAATAGATCCCTCTGATTTAATACAGAAACACGGGTCGGGACACGAGTCATCAGTTGTGTAATGTCTATCAGGATCTACTGCGAGAACTGACCTTCCTCGGAGATTTTCAGGCTCGGCACATACCATGGTTGCTCGTCCAAAACCAATTCTAGGATGAGTGTTCATCCACTATAATATACAATAAAATATTTTTACAGTACGTAGCACTGTAATAAAAAATACCGTAAAATAGCCGCTCTTTATAAGGAATTTTACTCTATGATAAAAAAATAAATAAAATAAAAATATAAAATCAAGTGGTTAGGGACAATCATACGTGGTGTAAATCTCATCAACAAAGTGATAGAAAATCCTCACATTATATCATTAATGTGGATGACCAATATATTTACAATACCTTTGGCAAAATAAAGCTATAGAAATCTCGGGGTCACGTAACAAAAATGCACTAAAATTGTCGTACTTCGTCGTGTTAATTTTTGCGTTAATTTGAGCTGTTAATGGAATGGAAATTTATCAACGAACTGGTTTCCATCTTCTAAAATATAGAATTACTGCAAATAATCGGTGAACTTACTGTACTTTTGTCACAGTGCACTCGCCATATGTTATTTAATCGAATTTCAAAATCTTTTAAAATGTGAAAAACAAAATTTTACCAAAAGATAAGTCTGTAAGTTAGTATTGCAGATCAAGGTATCAATATCATAGGTGTAAACTTTTTCCAGTTTATCGTTTCTGTTGACTAGCAGAGGATTGATGCCAGTCAATGCACTGCAAAATAATAAAAAAAGTTAGCGAGGTTCCAATAGTTAAAAAACATCTTTGTGCAATTTTAAGCTGCCCCCTAACGTTAAGCCTCATATTCCGCGCATCACCTACATCTAAATATTGAGCAAATAGGAACAAAACAGGCATTTATTTAAGTGTTATTTTGTCATTAAGAAGGTGCTGTTATATGCCAAAAGTCTTATGCGTGGCTCTGTAGAAGACAGAGCACATCTCCTATCAGCTTCTCAATCTACTTTTCCTCAACATTTTTTTTCAAACTGAGTAGAAAAACCACGATAACAAGCACATATGCGCTCCTTGCAAACCTTTTGCGCTCCTCACGAAGGGCCTGCATCACTTATTCAGAACCGCTGGTTTAAAGGTAATGGAAAACTATGGACTAAAAACATAAAGTGCAAATTTTACGCGTTCAGTAGTAAGAAAAATTAAACTAAACTTCCAAACTTTTGTAATCATTTCAAAGCGTTTTTTTACATTGTTCTTACAATTTATCTGGTAATTCAATTACCAAATTCGAAAAAAATACCTTGATATATTCAAAATTCACTCTCGAGGTTTAACGATTTTAAAATTTTCAAATTCTAGTTTCAGAGAATAATGCCCGGTAAAAACTTTTTAGGCTGGTAAAGTATGAAATTGTTTGTGATTCCTATAACTATTTGAGAATTGAGATAATCATATTATGAAATTGAAAAAATATACCTTCCACTCATGTCGATCATAGTAAGGTTGACGTTTCTATTAAAAGCGTTCACATTAATATCAGCCAAGTTTGGATTCCCGGCTACTGATACTTGTTCCAGCTACAAAAGTAGAGAATACTCCTAGTCGGAACTCTTGGATAGTTATGAATGACAATAAGCAATAAAAAAGCTATCTTCATCAAATGCTATTTGGTCTAGAAGTGTAAATATTCTTGCTAAGTTACGACTTCTTTTTTCTCTGACAACTTTAGTGCAATACTTGTAATAAACGTTTTTTCCCACCATTTAGAAAGGAAGAAACTTTTATTTTCTGCCATAACTTTGCCATTTAAGTGACATGCGGTAAAAATTGTGGTGCTAAACGTTGGAAATTTTTTGTATATTTGTCAATAAATGTCAATAAGTCAATAAATGCTTTGTTCCCAGCCCAGCCCTGTGGAGTTGTCCTATTCAAAAATTTATCATTGCGTAATCCATTTCACTCACATTATCTAAACCATTTAATGCTGTTGCTCCAACACTCATCAAATTATTATCATGAATATAAAGCAATTTTAACTTCTTACTTATTTTCTGCCATAACTTTGCCATTTGCCATGGCATGAAGCAGAAATTGTGGTGCTAAACGTTTGGGATTTTTGTATATTTTTGCAAGTCAATAAATTTTCTTGTTCCCAACCTAGACCTGTGGATTTGTTCTATTCAAAGTTTTATCATTGCGTGATTCCATTTACTCACATTGTCTAAACCATTTAATGCTGTTGCTCCAACACTCTTCAAATTATTATCATGAATATAAAGCAATTTTAACTTCTTCAAATTTGCAAATTTGTTTGTACCAATGTCTTCGATTCGGTTGCCATTGAGTCGTAAAGTTTGAAGTTCTGGCAAATTGTCAAATATTCCATCAGGAAGTGAAGTTATTTTATTTGATTGCAGATACAAATGCCTGGAAGATGTAAAATCATGGTTGTCTAAATTAAATAGGAAAAATAATATAATATGAAAAAAAGAAAGAGGAGAAAAAAGAGAAGGACTTTTAACCAAACATTTTTTCTCAAACATGAGTCACTAACGGATCTAGACACGGAGCTTGGCCATATGGATTGATTCGAATTAATTTGGATTACCAAAACGAATTGCCTAGCCCTAGCTATATGTGCTTCGGAAAAATGGTATTCTTTTGCGATATTTTTTTTGAGACCTCACTTAAAGCAACTCATGTTTTTTCAATCGAAAATGCAAGTACAAACCGGAAAATTTAAAGAGTAACATATTTTGTCTTGTATATACATACCACCGCCGAGGCGCCTCCCATCTGTGGTATATCAAAGACAAAATTAACTCCCTATCTAGATAAAAACTCCATTAGAAAGAATTACAATACTTACTTTAAATTGGGAAGCTTGGCGAATGTGTTAACATCCAAAGTCTCAATTTTGTTGTATTGAAGATGAATTTCTGTTGTTCCAGAATCAAAATCATCAAATGTTACAGAAGTTAGTTCTTTTCTTGCGCAATCAGCTACCCATTCACCGACCCATCCAAAGCAACTGCATAAATTATTGAAAATTTCAATATAGAACTATATAACACAGGGTGCGCATGCAAAAAGTCTTACTACTTAGATACCGTTCCACCTGCATTTTATTTAGCAAGAGTTTGGGCCACATAATAATACGTATGATTCATCGGTGTCCCGTGCTTAGCAAGGCATGATTAAACAAAATGGGTTTTCGGAAATAAGAAAAATCCTCCACTTCACATCGTTTGTTTAGTATGGATTGGTCTGTGATTGATAACGCCAACCTGTTCATCCACAAATACAAGCCATACTTGGCAAGACTATGATGGGAAATTTGCATCCTTACTTACATACTACATTATTTTAATGTTTTATATGATACAGTTGCGCAATGAATGGCCTTTCATCATTCGAAATGCAAAAATGACATGCAGCAAAGCTTCCACACGACCACGCCTATGCTGTATTTCACAAAACAATCGTAACCATGTATCTTATATAAAAAAGCAAACATAATTGTCGATATGTTCAAGTACATTATATGTTCAATAAAAATTTTAAGGGGAAATTGTGGGATTCAAATCGTCAAACAGCCCACATTGGATACTCTACAAATTTACTGTTCATTTACGGTAATTGCATATTTCCAAAGTCAAAAAAACCCTGCGGATGAAATGAATGCCAAATATAGACTGTTGTTGGACGCACCTTGGCGGTGATTTGGCAGTGATTTTGTTGCATTTTTTTGTTACAGAGTGAGTAAAATTACTGTTAAACTGTGGAAATTTCACTACACTTTTGTTACAGTGTAACTATTCCCTCCACTCGTAAAGTGTCTTGCAGACATTGCAGCTCCGCATTTCAAACGGTACTATCTTGACCGAATACGTTATACCGAGTCATGAACGAACAAATTCATATTATATATTCATGTTCCACATTCATCTTCGTATATAATTACCTGCACTGTGATGGACATGCACTAACTGTGAGAGTGAATCCAGATATAGAAACCAAGAATAGTAGAACTTTGTTCATTTCGTACTCTATAGTTTGCAACTACGTAAACTAATAAAAATATAATGTGAGTAACAGGTGAAAAACAATATGTTTGTAATACTGTGATAATTGAATTGTTTGGAAATAACTATCGAAAATTTTTTTTATTTTTTTTTTTTTTTTTTATCTGAATTCGCTTAGAGCAAGGTTTTGAGAGACTTTCAATAATGGTAGTCACCCAAAACCACTCTTGTGCAAAGAGCTACATGAGGGCAGAAATGAAGGATGATGAACCTTTATTTCCAAAAGACACTTATTGACTAAAGTTTTGAAAGCTTGTAAATCCACATGATCAGGAAAGTAGTGCGAAGGCAATAATTCCAAATCACAGAAATTCGAGAAAAAAACTTCTCACATTAAATTGTCTGTGACACTGTGGAACTTCCGCAGTGAATGGATGTGAGCGGATAGCTAATCGAGTTCACCGGCTAAAAATTTTGTTACGAGGAATGAGAGCAGAAAACTCTTTCAAACAAAGGTCGTTAATATATCGGTAAAGTAAACAAAGTGAGGAGGGGCTTTTGGCTTTCTTTGTACGAGTCATAAAAGCTGAAAAACCAGCGACTGCACGCTAATCAGAAAATATTGCAGAGGAACTGAACTGCTATTGTGGAATGCAGTGAGCGGTATTAACCCTGGGCGACAGTGTAAACTTTCTGCCCCTTCTTAGGTATACATTTAGTATAACCCCCCCCCCCCCCCCCCCCCTGTAGAACTTCCTGATAAGGGTTACCCTGCCGGGAGAAAATATCTCCCATCAATATAGCGGTACAGATTGATGAGTTAATAAGCGCATCAGCCACGACGAGGCAGTAGTCCCATGGATTTTCTACATATGTAAATGGGATATTTCAAGTTAATTATTTCCGTATATCATCTTTGTATTATAGAGCCGGGAAACTCGATTCAGTTATTAAAATCGATTCGAAGGACATATCATTCGAATCTGTTGTTAATCTGCTATGGAACTTGTGGAATTATCTCATTTCGAGGATCAAATTCTAGCCAAATTTATCTGTGTATTGAAAAATTAAGTGTGAAATGATGGCACGTTGTCTCTAATAGTTTGTTTGTATAAAAATCAGTAAATCAGTAAATTCGTTCTTGTAGATTCCTTGATTTCAAAAATGTGTATGATTTATAAAGCGGGATATTTTTTTTTATCTATGTCGGAGATTTAGTGATTCGATCCTATGCAAAAAATTATTGAATCAGATTCCGTTATTGCCCAGCGTTTATATGTTTCAAGATACCATTTTGTTCAGATTTCAATTGAATCTAATAATACCATGTTTAAAGAAATAGTGCATTTTAAATGCGTTATTCTGAAGCAAATGAACACTCACTCTTTTACACTCTGAAGTACATGCACAGTAGATTATATTGAAAATATATAGAGTATTATTTAATAAAGTATTGATGGTACAAGTGACGGGGAATATAAGAAATCAACACAAGAAAGTGCAAAATTTATTTATTTAATATGCTTTGAAAGCTTGAAAACTTGCGGCAAAAGAACAGCAATGCTGTTGTAGTTTAGACCTAAACGGCGCGATCTATCTGTAACACACGCTCAGAAATCATAATTCTTCCTGCTTTTTCTGTCAGCGAACTTCTAATAGGTAGATCCCTCCCTAACTATTTTGCTGTTACCGTTTATCTCTTCTCTTCTTCAGCGTCCTATTCGTTCTGGTATTTCAGTAACTATGAAACCTGGACGGATTTAGAAGCTGCACATACACAAAACAATGATATAATATATTGAGGTAAATTCAATGACGGTTTGCTAATTGATTTACCAACTTTTAAAGCTAATTTACTTCAACTTTTGTGTTGTAATTTAATTGAGAAAAATAAACAGTCCACACAACCTGCTTACGGAAAAAAATTTTGGGCTGACTGGAACGTAAAAACTTGTGCAAATATGGATACCTTTTTAAAGTTTAAAAATCACTTCCATTTTGACAAAATTGTCTAACTTCGTTTTCTTAACTACTTATTGTTCAGGAGGCTCATCAGTAGTCTAACAATCGCAACAGTGAATATAATCTGCGTTGAATAAGAGAACTCACGACGTAGATGTAGTTAATGATTAGCTTCCTAAGCCTATTTGCTTTATTCCGAAAACATATTTTTCTATTGTTAAATTGAATTGTGTAAACTTAATAATACCAACCGAGCCATGAACTGCTGTGATACGTTTTACGGTTCTCCATGACAAAGCAAATTCACGAGATTTTGCTGCACTTTGCACCTACCGATAGCTTGGCACTCGAGTTGATCGCTCTCAGCTTGGCCCTATAATAGCGGCCGATTATAAGCCAACAGGCCACATATCATTTATTTGTCGCTCGACAGTACTTACACTATTACACACCCTTGGTTGAGTGGAGGAATAAATTATGTGTCCGAGTACTTAGAATACTATGTTCATTATAACGTTGGGAAATATTATTATTAAATTCTTGTCGTTTAATGAAATTTCAATACATTTGGCAAGTTTTTGTTCCTATGCGATTAATTCAAATAATCTGTGCTTCGGATCGATTCGAATTACAGAACAGAATTAAATTGCCCAGACCTAACCGTGTCAGTTTATTGGGATGCGTAAAATTAAAATCTCGTTAAACAAATATAGCGCATGTCGTCGTGGGCATTAGAATTATCTTAAAGTATTTCCTGCGTATCGTAGGAAGCGGCTAAAAATAAAAAACAAGTGGCAGATACCGCACAATGGACTCGATGGTTCATTTCTCTGTGGAATGTTTTTCACTTAGAACGCGCATGGTGATACAATTCTTTGTCGTAAAATGTTTGCTAGTTATGTACATCGTTTGTATTTCGCTTGTTGAGCATATCAAACAGAACTAAGCTGTGGTGACCACTCGCTAGCACCGACGACGGAACCGGGGGTCCATGTCCTCTCCTCAATATTTTAAAAGAGGTATGTTAAAAGAGGACAGTTTCTCCTTCAGAATTTTGGGAATTGAACAGGAATAATATAAAAAAGAAAAATTTTCGCCTGCGATCGACGCGAATACGCATAAAGCATTGTTTTGCTTTGATGTATGTATTTTGCTTTGATCATGTATTTTGCCAACAAAAAGGTTAAAAAAATTGTTTTTCATTGTTTTCGTCCTCCAAATGGTGTGTTTTACAAGAAACAAGTCGCGCACCATCGACTTTCAATTAAACATATTCTCAGTTTTTATTTCTAACATAAAAACGAGATTTCGAGTCTTAAAAGAGGGAAAATATTGAAAATAACTTCGATTTTTCCTACAAAGAATTCTTTGACGCAAACGCTCTTAAAAAGCTAGCGTGCAATTTTTTGCATCACGACATACCCCTCTTCCCTATTCACCGCCTCCCTCCGCCTAATTACCCTAATAGTTGCGCAGATAATACTCTGGTGAGATTCACTCATTACGACAACATTGGTCAAATTTTATCAACAAGAATTTTCAGTATAAAATTTCTAATATCACAAAGATAAAAATTTATTTGCTGTTGTTGTTCTAAAAAGAATTATAAAAAATATTTGAAACAGATATTTTGTAAAAATAAATTTTTCCAATGTAAAATATAAATATAAAGTATTAGACAAGGTGCGTTGGCGGCTAGATTTAAAAATGAGTAATTACAAAGATGATATATACATAAAGGAAATGTACAATGAAAATTTTAGTTTTGCTAAATTGTATGGAAAAGTTATTTGTTTGAATAGTGTAACTCTATCAAGACAATATTCTAAAACGTCTTTATTTTGTATGAGTTACTGATGGAACGCGCCACCGAGTCGCCGTTGTCAAGTCCCGATGATCTTCACTGTCTACTTCTTAACCTAAGCCTGTAAGGTCGGGTTCTCCTGGATCTATTTTTTTGCCTTCGTCTTTTTACTTTTCTAGCATTCCGTCCAAAGTTTTTTTTGGCACTTTCTGTGATAGGGCGCGCACAAGTACATCCAGTGCTCAGATATTCTTCTGTCACTTCACCGTTTTTCATCACAAATATAGGTTTTACAATATTTTGACTGACAAGATTGGTATGATCTTCCCTCATATTTGTTATATCAATGCAACCTTTACACAGACAAGTTGCATTAACGATATACCGCGGCATCCTAAAATAAAACAGAAAATATTTGAAGTTCTAGAGTTTACTGGGGCAAAATCGAAATTATAATGTGTTTGTAAGAAAAAGGGCTTTTATAGTAAAAAGGCCACCCACTCAAAGTTGTGACAATATAAGAAAATACATTGAAACCTAAATATTATTGTCAAATATTATCCGAAATTCCATTCAAGTCATATTTCATCGATCAAAATTATATTAATAATTTTGAGATTTTATCTATTAAAATCTATCCAGATGTATCTTCCGCAAAAAACTAATGCACATCTGTAATTCAAACCAAGCATCAAATATTATCGTAAAAAGCCTTATTTATTTATTTTTTCGTTTGTTATAGGGACAATTGTAATTGCGAATTAAACAAATATGTCTAAAAAAGGTGCATACATTTGCTCACTAGGTAACTCTGTAATGTGTTATACCTTAATATTCGTATCGCTTTGTACGTCGACAGAGGTGTCAAATAGTCCTATACCATTATTCTACATGTATATTTGAGGCCACAAACAATCAAATTTGAAAACAGGATATCAAAAACTAGTGTGGATTAACACTCTTGGTATCTACTAACCTTGTCGGATCGTCATTTGTTACATATTTCCATGGAGAAATACTTCGAAGTCTCAACTCTTGACTTCTTGATTCAATAGCCGCAGAGCAAGTTTGGGGTCCTTTATCAAACCCAGGGTCCGCTTGCATGTTGACTGACCATTTAATATATCCCTGTTCAAATATACGCAAGCACTGGTTCCTAAAATTGTGAAATATTCAATGTCTAATTAAGAATCTCTTTTTGATGGCTTCATGGGTGGCTGTAAACAATACAGTTGTCCTTCTCAGCATGGGAACCAAATGAGAATTTTCCGGAGTAAAAATCCACCTGATAATATTTTTTGGCACTCGCAAAAAGTCACATTCTTATATTTTATATTCTTATACACCATATATAACCTTATTATTTATAACTTCAAAAGGAATTTGTGTTGATAAAAAATTGAAAAAAAGAATCATATACCTCTGTTGTATATCTTCTAAACTCTGGCATTCAGGAGGTACATCTTGGTTTGTATATAGGTTTCCCCGGATTCCATATCTGCCTTGAAGAGAATTACCTTCCACAACTATACTAATAATTACCAAATAATACAAAATTGGGTAATACATAATTGAAACCAGGATGTAAGGATTGAAATACGTTGTATCAATTTCAATTTTCGAAAGGTATCTGAATGTAATGCTGTCAATTTCGCGCTTTTGTAGGCGTGTAGGCGGGTATACCCCACCATATTTCAGAATTATTTTATTCGGTACATTAATCGGGATTATTCAATATTATTTGACATGCAGTACAGACAATGATTCTGCGTATGGATTAACTCCAAAATATTCCGGCGTTTCTAGGTTCCCAGCCAGAAAAATGCTTGTTAAACATGTTTTATTTAGTTTTAGCCACTGATGGATAGCTCCGTCGGGGCGCGATGGATCAGTGGCCCGTACTTGGCAAAAGAAAATTTCTTATTTGGTTGCTCACTTTACGTCATGCCGGATTGAAAATATCTCTTTTCTCTTCAAAATCTAATGATTTTGTTGGAATTTCCAGGAAAAAAATGTCGTCGGCATCTTTTGTAACAACTTTTTCATCAAGCATGTTCCAATGACAGATAATGCATTTTAGGTGTGGGCCATCTCAGACATATGATTGAAAAATAGTTCTATATAGTTTTAGTCATGGGAAATTTCATCATTTCACCGCGCTTGATGAAACTGAATAATACAATAAGATTTCATTTCGACCACAGACCAAGCTTATCCATTCGTTAATTTCGACAATATTCGCATGATTTAAAATTAGTAGATGGTTTTAGTATTGTCCAAGGCAGGTAGCTCTTATTTGAACATTGGTTGGTTGCTTCAAGCACTGCTACAGAACGTACGCGGAGCGAATTTCAATAATCCAATAAAAATGAATATATATATATATAGGTCAAAACTTCAAAATTTTCCCTTTTTGTGCAGGCTTTGAATTGTGCTTAGTATAGTCCAGTCGAGTACAAGATAGCGGTGATTTTCTCATTTTTGGAAATTTGTTGAATCCTTTTTTATAACTTTTCCGTGCGAGGGTGTTTTACTCACTTTGTGGAGTTTTTCAAAATATTTTGTATGACCGCTCGGTAGTTAAACTGTCAAGCATCGTGTCCAACAATCCTCTTGCTTTTAACTATAACGCTCAGAATACGAAGACGTCAGAAATACCTAGCTCAAAGAGTATTCCTATCGACTTTATCTATTGAACTAACGGGACACCGGAGGGGGATTGAGAAGTCCTTAATATTATCCAATTGATGAATGGTAATAATTTTATATTCATAGATGATGGAATATATTAAAAAAATTTCGGGGACAAGTAGTTTTAAATATATTAAGTTCCAGAAATTGGACAGATCGTGAAGTACCAATACTGTTGAGGATTTTGAAGGGGACATACTTATTATGAAGGTCAAAACTGAACACAGAACTTTAAATTTTGCAAACCCAGTGACATCAAGATTGATGCTGAAATTTTATTTCAAAATCGCAAGAATTCTATTGCTTTTATAAGTAAAAAACACGGAAATGGGGCTTAGACTCTGCTGGTCTAAAATTAAATTAGATTTTTTTTAAAACTTATATAAATACATTTTATTCGATCACAAGCCAATATGAAATATATCAAGATAACGGCCGCAAAACTAACATTTTATTTCTAAAGTATACATAAGAAATCTATATCTAATTATTTCACCTTTTAAAAAAGCGCGTATTCACGCTGAATGAATATTTTTTATAGCTGGTCCAGATTCTCGGTAAAATGCTAACGAATGGTTCTTGAAATAAAACTAGTTTACATGGTAATAACCAGTTAGTTATACATATAAAAACATTTTTACATTTTAGAACCACAGGTCCTCATCATTAATCCGCAAGGCTATTTTCGAAAGGAGGATTTTATAGGAGGTTCTGAAACAATGGT
This sequence comes from Styela plicata, assembly GCA_963675895.2. NCBI lineage: Eukaryota > Metazoa > Chordata > Ascidiacea > Stolidobranchia > Styelidae > Styela > Styela plicata. The sequence continues at coordinate 6,787,330 of OZ023143.1, read as the reverse complement.
AATGATATGATGAAAGTATCGAATCGCGCAGACAGTTGTCATAATCCATACCTCTATTTTCACTTTTGAAGGGGCCCCATTCGCTAGAAGGTTACTACAGTCATCGTTTACAGATGATTAAAAGTATAACTGGATTTATTATGAAGTATTAATACGAATAATATATTGAATCTATGTAAAAGTATTGGCAAATTTAGATAAAAGCACCGAGTCTACTTGGTATATAGATCTAGTGTACTCAGCTGATTTTCAAAATACTTCTACCTAGTTTAACAGCTTTCTAATTTTAAAAATGTAACTTTTACCAAGTTTTACCTAGTACATTTACTAGTAGTTTACAAATAATGAGCGGATATTTTTATCAGGAAAAATATAAATACACCAAATATTTGTCACCATTATATATCCGAGAGGATAAGCCACATTCGACTTGTCAGATATATAAATATAATAAAACGCAACATTTAATATGTCATATTTATGAATGTGGCGTTAAAATTCTCAATATACCACTAATATCCATCCCTTCTCGTGTCACATTTATAGAACCCCCAAAACGCAAATCTCAATTTTGCAGATATATAAATCTGACACGATTTGGGTCACATTTATAATTCAGACCCATCCAACCTGACATATATAAAAATATAAAGCAAATTATGTGACTTTTATAAATTGAACGTTGCTCCTATGACATGTGCCTCAAAATTGCCTGATCGCCGACCGAAAAACGTCGAAAAATAGCATTTTGAGTTCTTTAAAACTTGATTCTTTAAGTTAATCAGACACCTCCGGTGCGCAAGTAGGCTATATATTGCACTTATTCCAGCGCGATTTTTGGCCTGTTTTGTCGTTACATACAATAAAAAAAACAATATTTTTTCATGACAGATGTTCGATCTGCGATTTGAAGTCATAATTTGACCAAACAATTTTTTCAAATTCCAATTGCCTTCTTTTCAAAGTACACCACTGGTGAGTACCTGTTACCACCCCGGTATATTCATAATTTTAATAACAGATTCTCCGTCGCAAATATTGTTATTAAGCATAATTCAAGCCTTTTCAAACTTCAAACTTTTTTTAACCAACGTCCAGCAGTCGAAAGACGTTGAAATAAGGTTTATAGCCAGAGCCGTTGCCCGCTACCAGTCAGAAAATTCCTTCCACCGAATATGAGCCCCAGACTCATCGCGCCTCGCCGGCACAAACCACCAGTGACTCATACATTACTACAAATCAGGCCAAATTCATTTTTCCTGTTTGTGTTAAGATGTAGAGCCTTGTTCAATGTGACTAATTAGAATCTGCTTCGGAATAACACTCGAGTGAGTGAGTGATTAGTTGATTACCTTTTGCTACTGCTCTCGCCCATGCTCAGAGTGAATTTCAATACAAAATAAGACTAGAATAAAAAAAAAACTTCGCTCTGATCGAATTTAGGGTAACAAGATGATTGTATAAATATAAAAATTTATGGGAAACAATTCCGAATCCATATTTCAATATAAATCTCAATGTATATGGGAGTTTTATCTACAAGCGAGTATAATTTTAAAGTATACATATGCTGGATTTATTGCAAAACAAAAATAAATGAACCCCCACAGAATAAAAACTATGAATCATAAAACGATAGTCTTTAGTAATCGAATATGTTAAATGCTGACCTATTAAGTTCGTTAAAGGTGGAGCAAATCTGATAACAGATTAGCAAACTCGTTGTAGAATCTTGAAATACGGTATTCTTGCAAAAAATATCAAACAATTTAATATAGATTTTACTAATATGAAAGTTTAAATGTTCGAGGCTGTGAAAATTGGCATAAACTGACACTGAAGTGTCCTACACAATCAAAAACAGGTGGAATTTTTTTTTCATTCCTATTTTTTTTTTGTAAAACTTACATTACAATAAAACAGATTCTTTTGAAAGGCACTCACCTGCGGCAACCCCAACAGAATTTCATTTGTATAGTCACAGGGATCTGTTCAGAGGTTTCGAACACTTATCATGAAACCATTTTCGTTTGGTGACTCCATTACCTCAACCATGACTGACTCACACTGCAATGGTTCATGGACTCTAATTACTTTGGTTCAATTGTGTGTTGACCATTATCGACCTCTGCGAATACTATATTGCAATAAGGATGCGGTTAAATCTCTGCTCTTTGTGAGTAATTTTAGTTATTTTAAAATAAATTTTTGGCTATTGACGTCGCAATATCGTAAGTTTAGAATCTACTTCCTGGGTCAAATATGTACGGTTGATCAACAGTCCATACTTGTCATAAATATCATCAATAACGCAATTTCGAATTTATTTTGAAAATACAAACACAATATCTTTTGTCAAATTTTATCAAGAAATGTTACTAGATCGTCTGTGATCTGTGCTTGAAATGGTTAAGTCTTTGAGGAGAATATCAAAATTTTCTTGTACTCAATGTGGAACCTTGATTGAATATCGATTAAAGCGAAACTGGAATTTTTTTTTTGTGCAAAACCATATGTCAATGTCTAAAATTCCACGCTCTAGGGACACCCCAATTCATTGACTTGAAACTTTAGAAACTTTTCACATCGAAGAAAATTTTTCAACCGAGCTTGTCCACAAAATGGGTATTTCGACATCTGAAACATATAAAATGGACTGGAATGAAATTACTCGGTACTGAAATTAATTTACGAATCACTATTAATTTTTGACGTGGACTGTGATTTCCATTCGAGTGGTTTCAAATATTTGAAAATAGACTTTCCGATTCTGACGAAAATGAAAAACATTTCTGTGATCTTTCTTATATTGGTCGTTTGTGATAAGACCCTATCAAAGGATTTGAACAAAACCTCGACGGAGAATGATCAGAAAGACAAAAGGAGAGGGATATCTGAATGCCAGAAGTTTGAAAGTACTGACCTGAGGTAAATGCAAAAACAACGTTTATACAATAGCTATAATACATCATGTTTGATAAACGATTCACCGTCGCCCAGAGAAGATATTCCTCCCTTTCACCATGCAAAAGTGATCTAGTTCCATATGGAATGTTTTTCTCGTGGGCTGCTTTTGCTCTTTGCTGTATTAAGACGCTGTTAGTTGGGTTTGTTTCAATTCTTGTTACCGACTTTGCTCAGAGCGAATTTTAAATGAAAAGGGGAGGTATTGTATATGTATGAGTTATTGAAATAGGAGGCAATAATTTTATCTTTTTCTGCTTCTCATAATCTTAAGCTTAATTTTTCTTTACCCTCAAGTGGGAATTGTAGATTAGTAATTTCGTAGTTAAGGGTTTCATTTTTCCGAAAGTGAAATGATATATTTTCCCGACGTTACATGACCCATTTCTCATTAGATATTTATGAAATCAACTGCAGGAAACAAAAAGTAAAAAAAACAATACTCGTACAAAAAAACAAACCTCCGTTGGCTTTGCATCAATTGCTGATCCAATGCTTCGGATGGCATGAATTACTACTTTAGGATATGATAGGATTTTACTTTTATCCTGCACCGATGAGGCGACCAATCAACCTCTCTCATATAATCATCCCTTACGCGATTCGAGCCCAGGGCGCGCAGTTGCGTAACTCGGAACGTATTGCCAACGCTTCTTCGACTGAGCTAACCGCAAAGTAGTGTTGTTAATAAAATGGACCAGTGCAATTAAACACTAAATTCCCAAGCCTTGTAGAAATTAGCTTTAAAATGAACGAACGCGAATGCATACATAATGAAGCGAATAGAAGTAAGCATATGGAGCAGTGATATATCAAATGTTATCGCCGTGTATTTATAAATAATTTTATATAGCCGCAGTTTCAGCAATGCCCAGTGCATATACAACTATATATTTCCACTTATTGAATTGCTGTTTTTTAATCAAGTGCAGTTAATATTTTTATTTTTATTTTATTTTTGTAGCTCTCACAACAAATTTGGTCATTTTTTATCAAAATTTTCTCAGAGCAACTTGAAACCACTAAAGTGTAAGGAGCTATATGAAATGAATCAATGGGAACCAAGGAATTCCCATCGCTAACAGATATCTATTTATAAAGAAATTCAGATCAACACGATCACGCAGTGACAATACAAGGAATTCCAAATTTTTGACGTCTTTGAAAAAAATCTCCTTGCATAAGTGTTTGTGACACTATGGAACCTCCCCAGTGAATAAATGTGAATTGGAAGCAAATCGAGTAAACCGGCTGAATATTTTGTTCGGAGGAGTAGAAATCTCCCTTAAAGAAAGGTCATTATAATATTTAAAAAAAGGAAAATGAGGCAATACGATATGAGAAGGTTTGAAGACCAGAAGAACGTTTGGAGCCGATCATATTCATCACACGCCGTTGAATACAGCCTAGAATGCCGAGAACAGTAGCAGCGGCACTGACCAAAATTCGATAGCATTAACCCGTACAGGGTCGAATTAGTGATTCGTACAATGGAAGAATGATTTCGGGGAAGATATAATGGCAAGCTCAATATCAACAGTAAATAATTTAAAACAGATTTAGGGAATTGACTACCCAATAAACCCTAATAAGGTTTATTCTAAAAATTGAGTTCGACAGGGAAAAACGAGTAAAAATCTATACAATTTCAATTTTCAGGGGAAAATGTCAACGAGTGTTTGAAGATGCATACATCAAATGGTCTGAACGAATCTTGGCTGACAGAGAACTTGTAAAAGATTTAGAAACAGTCAACGAATCTGACAATACAACTAAACACAGAAAGAAAAGAAGAGTTGCAAGAAAATGCCCAAAATATACTTTGGAGCATTACAAAAATGAATCAATATTCTGGGGTCTACGAACCACGTCGCCGTTCGAGCGAATCATCACGGTCGATAACAACAGGTAACGTTCACGAATATGCTTACCCAATCGGAAATATAGCGTGGAGGCATCTCTTGTTAAGAATGTGTTGCAGATGGATCGCGTCGGTGAGAATTAGATTTTTTTTATTTTTAACGACAAAATGCACTCGATTTTGGTCAAAATTTGGCCGAAATCGAATGTATTTTGTCGTTAAAACAAAAATATTCGCTCTTGAACTGGGGCGTAATCCAAAACACATCGCTTTTAAGTTAGTTTATGCTAATATTTATAATTTGTAAATTTGGATTTCCTAATTATCTTTATGGAGACATTAATAGTAATAGTAAAAAACGGGATATTTTTTATTTTTTAAAATCAACGATTCGATCCGATGCGAAAAAAATATTCGAATCAGATTCGAATTTGCCCAGCCCTACTCATGTGGTGGAACTTGTCATAAATGATGTGCCAATAAATGCAATATTTGTATTATTCAAACCTATTTACACAGTTGAAGAAGAGCATACGACAACAATATATTCAGGTTTTGCACAGACTTACTTACGTAACGTACTCAATTTCAATGGAGAATTTATGAATAAAAACGACTACACTGTTGAAAGAGCACAGTGAATTTAAAGGCCGTTTGCAGTTTAATTTTCGAAATCCGCAACCACTTCAGCTGCGTGTTTTTAACGTTTGTCCCATTATTATACTCACGTTTTGCGCAATGTAATGCAATGTAAAAATTTGAACAAACAAAAAAAAATCAAATATCCTTACTGGGGCTTTATTAACATTACAGAATCCCCAGAGAAATCATTGGACATCGGTGTATTTGCCGAGGATGTATCGACATAAAAACTCTGAAAGAAGATCTAAGCGTTATAAGCAAAAAGATAGTAACAGAAATCTATGTGATTAAAAACTCGGAACGGAAAAAACAATATATTAACAAAGGCTGCACATGCTTCGTACCTATTACAGTCCCAAAAGTACCTAGAATGCGTCGACAAAGGCATAGATGTCGCAGAAATAAAAAATGTCGCTCTAAACGGAACTAAAAAATATAGAGAAAATCATCCTCTGCCAGACGTAAAAATGAAATCTGTTAACTTTTAAAACTTTTAAAAACCAGAATGAGTCACTGGTGGATGATTTCTTTTCGGCTCATGCTTGATGAAATAAATGAATTTGGTTGAAAAAATATTTATAGGGAAAATCATTGCAAAGAAATATTTTCGTGTTTATTCAAATCAATGCAATGCATATCGTGATACACTCTGCAATGCTGTGAAAAGCAAGTTCTATTTTACCGACATTGAACATAACATTTCTAGGTATTATTGAATATACGATTTAGCTATATTTATATGAATAGCACTAATTGATGGATTAGTGTGATTTATTCTTATTTTTTATATTTTACTTTCATAATTTACATTCTCTTTATTTTTGACAATAAACATTGCATATACTTACTTTGAGAGTATTTTTGGGCTCAACTATAGCAGAAAATGGGGTTGTGGTTGGTGAAAAGAAAAGATTATGTGACGTGATGTGACGATGTAATATGCAACGATGCAATCCAAGTTGTTTAGGTTGTTTGTAACGATGTGACAATACAAACAAGTGACTAATGGCAGTGTTTGGAAATAGTATTAAGTTTTGTAATAAATGTACCAAATTACACCAACTTTATCCGAAATCTAATGTTTTGGCAAAGCAGGAACGGCATAGATAGGCCATGGTTAAGATAACATCAATTGTCGGAGGTTCGATACTATAGGTGGGAAAAGTGGAAAGTGCAATTAGCAAAAGTTTCAAGCCTGACAATTAGGGCTAGGCAAAACCGAATCATTTTATTCGATTTCGATTATTATTATTTTTCCAAATAAGATCGAATCGCTGATTCCATAAAAATAACAAAAATGCCATTTCACTATTACTAGTATTGTTCCGATTATAGTAATTAAAAAATTTACAGTTACGAATTACAAAAATTAGCATAAACAGACTTAGAAGCGATGTATTTCCAATTACACTCCAGTCCGGAAGCGAAAATTTTTATTTAAACGACAAAATACTATGGTTAAATTGTAGCAATATCGATTACACTTTGTCGTTAAAAATGAAAACTCCACTCCATTTTGCAATTTTTTTTTCTGTGACTAATTCACGATTGATTCCAATAATCTGTGGTTCGATTCGAATCACCTAAGCCAATACCCCAACTCTTACGACATTACTAGCACTATTGCATCGTAATATCAGCTGACATCAATGCCGCCCTGGCAGGTTAAAAATGCTCCATTACGTTACATACATATGTAATTTTTCATTTTCTAGGATTGAGGATTTTTATCGGGATTTTTGTTAAGGGGATTTTATGTGATTGAACTGACCAGTCACTTGCGTGAATCTATCTTGCGTCCAGTAATTACGTAACAACGATCCTTATAGCAGACGCTGAGTCATTCCAGTCAGAGAAAGTTTACTCAAACATGATTTGTTATACATGACTCACTGGTAGGGCTGGACAACGCCGAGTCATTTAGAATTCCACTCGGATTGGAACAATTTTTCGAATCAATAATTCCACAAGAGCAGAATATAACTCGCTTTTACCTTTACAATTCACTTCCATTATCTAAATTGGGGAATATTGATTTTCGAATTCTATAATATTTAAAGGAACAAAATATTGGATGTTCCATAAATTTGCCCTTCATTTTCCAGGGCAAAAATAAATTTGCCCAAATTTTTTATTCCTAAAATTATCGTCGATTCGCGGAAGATTCGTATGATTTGTCCGTCGAGTCATCGAATAAAATTCCTATCGCGATCCACCGATGACCTATATGCTTGACAGTTGAATATATTTTCGGATCGGTATAATTTTGTTAAATGACCAATCAAGGGCAAGTGACGGAAAGACTTATTCCAGAGACACTGTAACGAAACTGCAGCAAAAGCACAGGTCTTTGATAGTACTTTTACTTGGAGATATTGAGATGAAACTATTAAATTAACTTTTACAGCCAATTATTGGCTGTTTGTAGAACGTGACGCCAAGGTGCGTTCCATTTACAAACCGTACAAGCTCAGATTTCATCGGCAAGGCGGATCCGACTTATACAATTACTATCAACGGACGTTAAATTCACTCCATTTTTGTAGAAGTGAGTCAGTGCATGAACTGATACGTCACATCTGGACGAAAACTTCAAAATGCAATTCGAATTCACTGAATATTTAAATATATTCCTATGAAGTGCTGTGACTGGACAGACTTTATGGTGGTGTCATGACATTCATTGAAAAGACGCCATATATAAATAAATTAACTATTTAGCAACAACAAAGAAGTAAAAAATATATGAACAGTAAACAAGAAATCGGTCAAAACACATCAGAAAAAGAATAAAAACCGATGACGCGGTTTAAAAACAAGTGAATTTTGCGTGCGATTACTCATTAATGGCCACAATGCACATGAAGTTGTCTTACTGATAAATTAATCGCGTTACGTTGGAATACATAATCAAGCGCATGCGTGCATTTTGATAGCGTAAAACGCAAAGTTAAAATGAAACAGACCTAGATAAAATGCAATCTACGCAAAGCTGTATTGCAGCGTTTATGCCATAATAGGGAAAGGATTCATATTGACGAGTGAAATTGGAATACCACAATATGGCCTAGATTAAACGACAGTCGTATTTGAACTTGTAAGTGAAAGTAGTGTATATAGTAGGTAAAACAGTAGTAGTTGTTACATCACAATATTTTGACTAGTAGGAACTATGACTGGGCTTGCTGATTCGAATCGCTTCAGAGCACAGCTGCTTCGAATCCGTGTGAATCGGCAATAGCAACAAAGACTTCCAAAAATTGAATGGAATTTCCATATTCTATCGAAAAAAAGCACCAAACCAGAATAATTCAATTTTTGCCAAATTTCATCCGCCCTCAAAAAGCGAGCATGAATTAAATGTACATTGTTTTTTTCAGTTTGTTTATATCATTTTTGTTGAATTTGTAACAATGGATTTCTCATTTTGGTAATATAGACAAACTGTCAGGGTAAATTGGGACATTCGCTGTTTTTCGATTCATTGCAATTAAAAAAAAAAAAAATTATCCCAATCAGCTTTGAATACTTCTGTTCCTTGGTTGAAAAAATAGATACCCAGTAGAAAAAATAGGTAAATTATATTTTCATATTAAAAAAAGCTTTTAAAATTGATCATTCGGTGGTTTCAATCCTCAAATCTATCGAAAATGCATTGGATGCAGCCAAACAATGCATACCTAATTTACCTGGTTTTTAATCAAAGTATTACCTGGTTTGGAAAGTGAAACTAAGTTACCTACGAACACTTTATCTAGATTTATGTAAAATTTGTTATACTCTACCTAGTTTAAGAATAAAAGGTTGTAGATTATAGGAATTCACGTCCTCGAATTGTTTCATGATTCAATTTCATGTAAACTATTTTTTATAATTCATGACCCCTGTAAATTAACACTTTTGTTGGGTTTTCTGAAATCGAACTCGACCAAGTCTTTCAGGGGTTTCATAGCATGTCGTAATAAGTCCTCCAAATAGTAATTTGAACATATATATTAGTGACTTTTTTGCCATTCCACGAGGTCGGTTCTTCTCCGTAATTATTTTTATTTCGAGGTTTGAGAAAACATGCATCGTGTTGCACCGTGATTTACCTCAACGTTATTACCTAAATGGAGAATAATTCAGTATTTCTTGCTCAGTATCTTTGAGATATATCTTCAGACTGCTGGTAAGAGCATTTTTTAGATATTGAAAAAATAAGTCAATACAACAAAAGATTAATCGGATCGTAAAATACTTCCTTATCAAAGATTTTTACATAAATATAAGATTTTAAATTGTTTAAAAGCGATCCAACTAACTTAATGATCTCTGTAGGACTAACTACTTATCCTTCTTCCATGCCTTCGCCTTCGTGGATCCGAATGCTAAAACCTAGGATATTATAGAAAGTAAAGAGGATGACCTACTGGACAAGAGCTTAAAGAGTCTTTTTACACACGTTTCTGCAACGTTTCGTTTGACCAAGATCAGATTTCCGCACATAAGCCAAGTTTGACCTTGGTCAGATGACACGTTAAAGAATTTGTTAATCATTAAACAAATTTGTGTATGTGTGTAGAAAGACTCTGAAGCTCTTGTCTAGTAGTTTATCCTCTTATTATAGTATCCTTTGTTTAGCATACCTCTTGACTTAACTTCAGTTGCATTTTGCATTCAAAATTGGATGAACCGTCTTTATTTTGCAAGTAATATTTACTGTGACCGATGAACTACGGATTCGAGTCAATTTTGCATTCAAGCAATTCAAATTCCTGAATTGCCTTGTTTAAACTATAGGTAAATCTATACGTATTCATCAAAAAAGTTTTTTGATAAGACCGCATACCATTGCTAACTAGATATAGCTACCTATTGCTAACTACATTGCAAACATTGCTAACTAGCAAAGTTAGCACTTCTAGGCAAACGTACCCAGTTTACCGAGTTTATTTTCAAAGTACTTTTGCCTAGTTTTGCGGATATCTGAATTACCCAGTTCAACTTTTACTGATTTTTCTGTTTTAATTTTTACCTAGTTAAATTTTAAATAAACTAGGTATATTTACCTAATTTTAATTTTTGAACTTGGTACTTTAAATCTAATAAAAATGTCCTAAATGCGGCTAATCGACGATTACCTAGTTTACCTGATTTTTAATCTAGATCCCCTGTTTTGGAAGTGAAACTATGTTACCTAGTAAACTTTACGTAGTAAAAGACTAAAGTAAACCCGCGATATCGCGAGTGAAAACTTCGTAGAAATAACACACACGAAATCGATGAATTTTCGATGTGTCGTGTTCTTTCTAATCTTGCAAATAGACATGAATCATGGTCATTTTCAATATTGCAGGAAGTAGTTCACTGCACAGAAGTTTCGAAAGCACGTTCCAGTGTGAAAGTTCGCAACTGGAATCTTTTAGGAAGGCACGTGGAAATTTATTTGACTATCGAAATACGGAGTCATGATGACGACAAAATTATTCAAGCATAAAAATAGAAGTAAAGTTGAAAATTTTTTCGAATGAAAAATAAAAGGAAATATTATTCAAATTGATGAAAATAAATCAGACAGATTTTGTTACCCGTTGTTACCAAAATAAACACAAACCATTTAACGTTTTTTATAGAACCGACAAATTCCCAAAAAAACTACAATTTCTCTTTAGTTTTGAACTCACAACAATATTGATAAAATAACTCATCTATCCTCCGAAAAAAAGAAGAAGAAAAGCATTGAATGAAAAATAATAAATTCAATATTTTCGTGATTCCTGTCAAATTAAAAAAAAAATGTTTCGTCCAGGAAAAAAATTAATAGTTGGAGAGAACTTGACACTACTCATTATCTCACTTTGCTAACTAATATTCTTCTTATGTTTTACTGCAAAATATTTTCAAGTTATATGGAATAGTACTGCACTGTAACAAAAAATACAACAAAATCACTGGTCTTCGACAGTAGTTTTACTCGACGGTATTGAAGAAAAATTCTTAATTCAAATTTCGTGGAAATTTCAAATGGGTGTTGGTGGAACGCAACGCAAAGGTGCAGTCCATCAACAGACCATATTTGACATAAATCTCACCAACATGGTGTTTTTTAAACGTTGGAAATATGCAATTATTGCTAATTACCAGTAAATTTACTGTGCTTTTGTTACAGTTTGGTCAACGAAAATACTTCGCAAAATTAGGAATGTGTTAATAGAATGGTCCGAATAGTCAGGTATTCTGAAACTTTGTGAAAAGATGTTTTGAGTATGGTTACGCACCACATACTTTCCAAATTAGAAAATGCGTTCAGTCACTCCATAAACCAATTCATATTATTTTTTGCGGAATTGCAAAAACTCATTTTAGGAAATTTATATGTCAGCAAATTTTTTATGATTTAATTTATGATTTATTTATGATCAATAAAAATAAAACTAAAAGTTCGTTTCAAGCGCCACCGGATAACACAACTGGAATTGTATTATCCCACTTTCCTATGGTGGCTGACTTGCGAAATATAATTAGAGATCCAAATTTTTTAAAATTCCAATTAAGCTAAAAATAACCCCACCCTAGGTTGGAGGATATGTATCTATTTTTAGGAACACTTCCTGTGATTAATTCATACATATTTCTATTAGAAACCCGTCGTACAAGCACTTTCTGTATCCATGCATTATTCTCTCGCCCGACGTCATGCGTCATTTTACGCTAACGTAGCTTTGAGTCATTACGCAACTAGTTCTGTGCGTGAGTCGTAGTGTGGCGTCGCGTCGCGTCTCTAGAATACTGAGTTACGTGATATAAACACAAAACTTGTAACAACAATGAGAAATCATAAAAATTGAGTTTTTTAGTAGCATAAAATAGATGAAAAATAAAATGCTAATAATATCAAACTATGTACACATTAAGAAAAAATGCGATTATTACTATAAAGTATGGTGAAAATAAAATAAATTCAGGCAATATTACCCTATTTTTATTCTTTTTTTATAAACTGTTTTTTTATAAAAACTGCTCTATAAAAAATATACACTTAAATGAACATCTTTGTCAATAATTTCAACTCGGTGAATTTGATTAAAACCATGAAACGATCTATTAACAGTAATTATAATATACAGTATAATTGGCACAAAGCTCATAAACAGGGCGTTTACCTATTTTGTAAACACGCAAGTACTATGTATAAATAGTATATTCGCTGCACTTTTGTAATATTGTGTGCAATACTCATCAAATTGACTCGGGTCACTCCTTAACAAAGATTCGCCATTCATGATATCGTTTCGATAAAGGAATTTCATGATTTATTTTCGTAACACTGAGAGAAAGAATTGCTAACAGAAGAAACTGGGAAACCGGGATTTCCACAACAACATATAATTTCCTATTCATGTGAAAAAAAACGACAAAATTACAAATAATTCGTTGCAATTGACTGGTTGAACATTATATACCACTAGTAATGCTGGAAAAAAAACGAATCATTTGGAATTCGATTTCGATTCGGATCAATTTTTTGAATCGGCTCGATTTTCTATTTCCATATACATAACAAATATCCCATTTTTACTATTACAATTTGTCTCCGTTACGGTAATCAAGAAATTTATAGATGCGTATTACTAACATTGACATAAACAGACTTGTCAATTTTCAATTCACACCTCATGTCTAAGAGCAAAACTCCAACAACTTTTTATTCCTATGGGAACGATTCAGGATCAATTCGAATAATCTGTGCTTCGGAATCTAACCAAACTACCTAGCCCTGACCACGAGTCAACCCCCCCCCCCCCTCTCCATACACCTTGATCAGGGAAATTCGAAATACAGAGGTAATTTTTTGGTGTTGTGAAAAATTCCCCATAAATTATTCGAATTTATTTTTAATCGTTCAAAAGAACAAATTTGCTTAATGAAGAATTTAAATTTTTAACGACAAATTGCAATCGATTTTGGTTGACCAAAATCGATTGTATTATGTCGTTAAAATATGAAACTTTTTGTTCTCAGACATGAAGTGGGAATAGACAATGCATTGCCTTTAAGTCCGTTCATGCTAATATTTGTAATTCGCATCTAAAAAAAATTTGTTTTTCACGACAAAGACAATTTTTATTAGAACAAATGGCGTGTTTGTTATTTATATGGAATCAATAATTCTATCTCATTCGAAAACTGAATCGGATTTGAATTTTAAATGATTCGGTTTTTTCCAGCCCTAGTAACCGTATTAGAAACATTGATATAAGTTGAGGCGTAATCGAAGTATCACCAATGCTTTGCAAATCGTATTAGATCTGAGTTCTTGATCTGTCCGCGAAATCTTGTTGATTACCTCTCTTTTTAATTTGTTTATTTTTAAAATTTTTCCAACATGCGAAAATTGTTTTTTTACGTGTTTGCACATTGCAGCCTTTTAAAACACAACATCGGCAAATCCCAGATTACTTAACAGTTATAAATAATGTTTTTCCTTGTCTCTACACTCCAGTGCATAAACGCGTTAGCACTGTTTTTATTTTGTTGTTTGTTGATGCAAAATTGGGTTGCCTCTTCAAGCAGCATTTATTTTCAAATCAGATTTTTCTGAATCCAAATATATTATAAAAAAAGTCCAATGAAAGTTTTCGGATTTCGGATCTAATTCAATCTTTGATCAAATCCAGGTAACAATTCTTTCTGCACACAAACTTTCTTTAATCAAACAAAAAAATATGAGATCGGGTATGCAGGCTGACCAATTTGAATCTTAAACCTCAAAATAGCATCCCATTCTGAATTTTCTTTGGTTAAGCGAAAGTCGCAGATGATCCGCTTCTAGGCGGCGCGATCCATCAGTGACTCATACTTAACAAATGACAAAGTTTTACTTTCTGGGATACCCAATTGAAATAGGATAAAAATTATGTGCTTTTTTCAAGTTTATTAATAATAATTACAAAATAGAATACACGCTCTATTCGAAGGTAATTAATGTACCGGTTCGAAAACCGGGACTGCAATTCAAAAAGTACCGTTTCAGCCGGGTTGATGACGTTTGATTTGAAATTCGTTTTTAAAAACGTGTCAGATTTTAAAATGACAAATGTGTCAGGGCTGAGCAACTTGCCTTGGGAAATAACCAGGTCTCATTGATAGAAAGGCGGGAAAATAAGCTACTGCTTATTGTTTTCATTGAAGACTTTTGTCGGTGGACAAATTTCGGGATTTAATATCCCTATATAATTGGCCGATACATGATACAAACTATTTTTATTGCATTCTACAATAGAGGACAACGCGTACAATGCAAAATTTGAACGTAACATGCACGCAACGTAAAATCCGTTGCGTGCCCAACGCTATCAAAAAACCCGAAAGTATTGTGCCAAAATACTAGCAAAACAACTCAACATTCATCCTTAAAACCCCTGAAAAACTAAAATTTTCTTTCACCATGCTCAGTTGAGGACACGCCGCTTGGTTGAACGATCCATCAGTTATACATACTGGGTATCATACAATCAATTCGCTTGTTTAAATTGTTTATTTCACCGCTAAATGCTAGTTAAAAGCACATGCAATGTTTTGCAGTATATCACTGAGTCATGTATCCCATGTTAGAACGTCGCGCAACTTAATGGCAATCATGTTATGCGTCTAAACTCAGCGCAACTGGAATGAGAATAAATAGGGCTCAATTTGTCAAATTCATCATTAACCTCGTTTTCAACGATACATACGGTTACAAATTTAATAGATATATAAAAGTAACAAGTAAATATAAATAATGTCTGCAATGAAGGTCATCGAAATGGTTTTATTATTTGCTGTTTGTTATGAATGCGTACCTCTGAATTTCGAAGAAGTTAAAAGTGAGAATGCTGAAGAATATCCAGTCGAATGTCAAAATATCATTGGAAAAGATGATTTAGATACATATCATAAGAGGTTAGAAATTATGTCTATGTTCATGAAATGTACATTACGAGCAGAAATTTGAAATCTTTTATACAATTCGATATTTAAAAAACAAATCTTTCCTCGTTTAGTAGCAAAAATATTATAACTTATCTATAGTACGTATGATCTATTAAACTTATGAGAATTTTTAAAGAAAGCGAAAAAGCGGTTCACGGTATTGCCGATATTCATTTAATGGAATACATATGTTCAGTATTTTTAGCTCGAGTCACTGATGGATGGCACAGATTAGGTGTTGACCATCTGTGGCCCATGCTTGAACAACTTACTTTTTATTAGGATAGATTACTTTGTGTTCTAAAATTGTGAAACTTAAATTAATCTAATATTCAAAAAAATATTACCCCATAACATTTATATTTTTTAAAAAAAATTAAATTTATAATACTCTTTTTTAGGCAAGATTGCGAAATTGTATTTCGTAACGAATACATAAAATGGTCTGAAATGATGCTTGCTGATGAAGACTTCGTTAAAAATCTGGAAGAGAAAAATATTACCGAATATCAAGGAATTGACAATGAAGAAGAAAAGGCAGACGGTTCTAGAATTAAAAGGAGTGTAAGACAAAATGAATGTCCACAATTTACCGAAGAATATTTGCGTAATAACAAAGCCTTTAAACAAAGAAGTCTTTCGCCATGGGAATTTTTCATCAACCATGATAAAAACAGGTAAAATGTGTGGTTATTTTCAGTGATTTAATTAAAAAAATTAAAAAAACTAATTTCCTATTATAACATATTACCAACTTTTACCATTATATATACCAACTTTTTAAAATCTAAATTCATGGATAGATTAATCAAAAATAAGATTGATATTAAAGGTTTCATATACAACAATCCGAAATTTTAATTTGCCACGCATGACACGCAGACGGACCGCACCTTATCGGCGAACCATCAGTGGCTCAAGCTTATCAAAAACATGTGAGCACGAAATTGTTTTGTCTGAACGATTAAATAGATCAAAAAAAATAATATATATATATATACATATATTTATATATATTTTGCTAATTTTTCTGAAAAAATACAATTAAAATTAGAATCATTCAATTTTTTACAGAAAACCTCAAAGACTTGTAGATACAAGATGCTTGTGCAAAGGATGTATAGATATCGCTACAGGGGTCGAAGCTAGGGGTGATTTGGTCAGTGTTCCTCTGCCCTTGACAGTACCAGTGTCTAAGAACGGAAAACTGGCAACTTTGAATGTCCATCTTGGATGTACCTGTATGGTGGCCATAACTGAAAATTCTACACCGTGATTTGTACCTCACCTGCAGTAACTGAAATTTTTGCACAGACAAAACGAGAATAATATTTCGTTTTAGATACACTGTTTTTATATTTTATATTATTATGCTAATATTTTTATAGAAAAACAAAATTTTATTTTTTATATATATAATTTATAATTTAATGTTTATATTTTATTGTTATAAAACTATGCATATTTATATTGTGAAATACACTGTTAGCTATATGCAAATGTCAAAAATTGTATATATTTATTGCAACAACAAAATATGCGTTTTTTAAGATTTATATTTTTATACGACACTATTTATTTATTTATAAATTTATATATTTATGTTTTAATTAAATTTTATAGCTTGCCTAATTTTTGTTTGAATTTATGGTAAAGTGAAAACACGGATGCTTTTTAATTGCTCGGATTGATTTGTCAATTTACCGTCTAAAGAAGACAATTCTTCAGCGAAACAAGTCAGATAAATAAATTTAAGGATATAGTGTAGAGCTATATTTATGTTAGAAAATATAACGATAAATTATGCAAAACATATAAAACAGTTTAAAGGATGAAAAAAGGTTGTATCATCGCTCAGGGCAGATACCATTACCTGCACTATACTATAGCGGTTACGTTCTTTGTTACAGTGTAACCTTGTCTCTTACGGCTGTGACCTCAATTTCAAATATAAATTAATTTATGATGTCATATCTCGATCTAGTTTGAGTCGGGTAAACAATTTTTAACGGTTTTGATGGCCTTTCATACAATACGTTAGCATTTAGCTATCATTTCCCACCCAGTCAAGAACAGCTAATGAATAAATTCAAGTTCAGTTCAATCAGGAATAGAACAATTAAGGATTGAGCCGTCAAGGTGTGAATCATTCCTATGGTTTATTCGGAGAAAATCAAAATTTTAGACTAAGTGTCTGCATGTACAAATCGCTACTGAATACTAAATAATATCTAATAATATGTTCTTTGAACCGAATTAAATCGCCCAGTCCTAAACATAGGACATTGATTACATTTTTGAAAAATTCAAATATTTATTCAACCGGTTACGTTTTGTGCAATTTGATTTCATTTACTTTTTGTGCATCGTTAGAAGCAGCACACAAAAACTACCAACAACGATCACAACTTGGCAAAGAAACGCAAAATATTTAAAACGAGCCACCTGTGAGTGTGACTCCATTCTCGCAATGCTTTGTTTAGCAAGACTTAGATGTTATTACACTATTTTGTTGTCATTATTGCTTCCCCGTATAGTGGAAAATTGCAATCGCGTAAGCATTTAGTAATCGACTATTTGAGAGGCAATCCACGTTTTTGATTTGAAGAGTACGTTTGTAATTTTTGTGTTAAGAGATCGTTTTAGTTAAGTATTTCGTCTTGAAATACAAGTCGCAGTCTAGCACTGCTGAACTACTGTCAAGTCAGGTTGCATTGATAAGGATCTAGAAAATCTGCGACACAACAAACCCTAACCCGATCGAACTACCACGATTTTTTAGTTGCATTACGAGAATTTTCATTTGCAGATTCAAGCGTTTAATCCGACTTCTTTCATATCCCCATATTTTGATTTCATATACATATTTTATTTATGCTTTGGTTTGCGAATGACATATTATGCGATAAATACGCCTGGTTGAAATTCCAAAACTTTTGTTTCATGATTGTGTGCTTATTAAAAATATTCGCTCATGAAAAGGCATGGATTCGGTATGACTAGGGCAATACCAGTTCAGATGGCAGGAATGCCGAGATATCCCATACCGATACCATAATCCGTTTGATTTATTTAGGAACAATTAAAGAAAGATATTATTCAATATATGAATATATATATAATTTATATATATGAATACTTCAAAATGGGCTAAACTAAAGACATCTATTGTTAAGTATGGGTCACTGGTTGTCCACATCAATTAGGCGCTTGTAGCTCGTGGCTCATGCTTGCCAAAATAAAAATTCCGATTTGGTAAGGTTATCAAGCATCGTTCCAGGGTTAGCGGGTCTTATCAACGCGCTGCCGGCGTGTATATTGCCTTTCGCAGCTCTCTTAATTGACTATCCTTAGTATCCGATCTCCAATTTTCTCCTCGCTGGGATCAAACCCACGTCGCTCTTCAGGTTTCAAGGCAATTCTCACTTTTGTTGCACCATAGCGGCCCAAGATCATGCAAATACATTCCTTTCTATAACTTAACCTACAATTTGTGATGACGAAAAATTTTCTTGCAACATAACTAGTGTCCTATTTTAACATACGGGTTATTTGCGATCGTCTGACAAGTAACCTTCATAATATGGCTCGATATTTTCAGGTCAGAGGAATCATTTTGTCGAGCATGGACCATGGATGGATCGCGTCTACTAGCCGCGATCCATCCCTGATCCAGGCTTAACAAAACAAACTTGTTTTCAACATACATATATACACGGTTGCTAAGTATGTATGGGACTGAAAGATTTTCATATCGAAATTTATGTCGACAGTAATATTAATCATAGTTGTCTATAATTAGGCACGTCAGATATCTTTAATTTATGAACATCACGTACTGGTAACATCATATCTATACGCAATATACATTTTTCGTTTTTCTTAATTTGGACCTGGCATGAGCAAGTATGGAAATTCGCAAGAAATCTTTCGAACCGTTCTTCTTTTTTGTGGATAAAAAAATGGAAAAAATCAACAAATCAAGTGTTAATTAGTATTAGTAGTGTTACCGATTCGTCACCATAACAGATATGTAATTTCAACGTATTTACGTTTTCACTCTTTCAATGCAATTTTAATGCAATCAGTGAACGACTCTCACGTTTGAGTCATCTTTGGCGAATGCTTGGCAATTTCAAATTTCAAACATAGGGCTGGGCGAAATCAAATCATATAGAATTCGAATCTGATTCAGATAATTTTCTCGAAAAGGATCGAATCGCAGATTACATAAAAATATTCCATTTTTACTACTAATATTATTGCCTCCATGATGATAATTAAGAAATGTACAGTTATGAATTAAAAATGTTAGTTAAACATACTGGAAAGCGATGTTTTTTTTTCAATTACACTCCATTTCAAGAGCAAAATTTTTTATTTAAACTAAAAATACAATCGATTTTCCACCGAATACCACCTTATTTAGCAAATTATTGTTCCTATGGATGATTCACCATTAATTCGAATATTTTTTTGCTTCGAATCGATTCGAATTATCAAATCAAATTACCCAGCCCTATTTCAAAATCATACATTTGTAGAAGAAAGAAATTAGAGTGAATTCATCAAAATTTACTAAGCAAATAATGATTACAGAAAATTAAAGAAAAACGCGATAAATATGGTTTGAAGTACTTTCCAAATCCTGAGTGGAACATAAGGCAGCAAAAGAATTGCGTTAGTCTTTTGACATGAGCTGATGCAAATACAACTTCAGACAAGTTCCAGATGGTGTCGTCATGTCTTGAATGTTTTAAGTTTTCATATTGTAATATGAACTATTTTTGTTTGAGAGTTTGTTTGAAAATAAGAATGTTTATTATATTTTGGATTCCGTTGTCTACTTATGACGTATTTCTGGTAGCGATTACGTCATATTATGTGATATTTTTAAACAGCCACAAAAAATTTAAATTTTTCCTGTGTGTATATATTAATAAAACTATTATGTAAAAATAGGTATATTATTGATACAGTTGAGTTGATATACGATCATGTGTATAATGATATTGCGTAATTGGCGCTCTCTCCTTCCCAAAATTAATTATATTCGAATATCGATATCGATATAAGCCCTAGTATCTCTATTTCAGGAGTAATTTTTATGCCCTTGACGATTTCTTAACTGATCTACGTTGATTTGCCGAAACTTGCGGGATATTTACGCGAAGTTTCTTAATACGACACTTTGGCCATTGGTCATATTGGTCAAGGCGCGATGAATTTGCTGACTATACATTTAAAAAACCTTCCTAACGAAGTCGGTTTGAATTACGTGACAATGTTCATAAACTTTACTCAATTTTTCTGTATTCCCTGGCGTGCGGTACACCGTGCAAATTATAAATGAAATGACTCGAAGGATACGGTAGACACGACAACTTCCCATATTGCCATATCATTTTCAATATATTTGAATATAACGAAGAGTAAAAATTTAAAAAATAGTATAAAATCGATGTTATTCATAAATTTAAAAACCATGTGGTACGTGCCACATGCCAGATCGTTTATTATATATAACCCTCTGGTGTAAACACTTATTTTTTAAACAAGTATATGGCGCTATGTATCGCGCGAGAAGGCGCGGACCATCATTGGCTCGTGCTTGGTAAAAAATATTTGTTTTATAAAAAAAGTCTGGGCAGACATTGATATTTTTTAATTATTTTTTTTATTTAGTTGATGAAACAAACGCAACTCGATGTGGGAAATGACGGTGGATTGAACTGTTTGTGCACACGCGGCTTTTAATGTACAAAGGCTTATATTTACAAATTTTGCTCATGACAGATAATATTTTATGAAGACTTGATTGAGTGGGTGGTCTGTTACTAACAGTAAGGGTTTAAGAGCACAATACCCGTTTCCGTAGGTTGCGTTTTTTTAATTTTGTGTTATTTTAGCATTACGTTTACGCCAGCTCAAAGCTGCGCATGCTTTTATTTGCGCTTTCCAACGCAACCAACGGTTGCAATTCAAGCTGACGGAGAGTGCTGGTTTCCTTGCGTACGTTTGCGCTTTGCAGGCAATGTGACTACAGTTAACGTAAATCAATGCAGACGCGTATTGGCTTTTTTGTATTCTACCTGAAACGCAATGCATCGGTAAGGCAACATCACGTGTATTGTGGCCTTAAGTACTGATAGAGATTTTGACCCGAATCAGGTTTCCTCATAGGTTTGGTTTATGAGCCTAACCGGACTCTGATATAAAATTTTTACATTCGAATCCGTGTTGACCACTTAGTTATTACACCAGACCAAGGCATGAGCTCAGAAACTACTTTGAAAAGTTGAACCACGCACTCCAGTTGATGGTTTTTGAGTTTTTTAATTGAAAAAAAAAAATAGTTTTTCAGTTTGTTTTTCCGTTAGATATTGCTCTATTTCGATGCCATACCCAAACAAAGAAATCAGACACTAATTGCTTTCAACACGTTCTATTTAACATACATATTGTAAATTCCACATCAAGTTGTCATTGAACGAGTCATGAAACATATGATTTACCACATTGAACCAAAACAAGTTAAAATATGTTTTGAGTTTTGAATATGAAGTTCTAAAAAGTGAAATGATATGTGGGAATATAAGGCATACAATTACAACATTTAAAATTTTATTCTCTCAAGTGTGGGCTGGAGATGGATCGCACCTTGTTGATGCGATCCGTCTGTGGCTCACACTTGATAAAAAAGAAAACGTTTCCTGACAGGATGGACAACCAGACTGAACATTAGTCATTCGTCGCCTCGGAAGGAAGTAAAAGTTGATGCATTTCACTGTTTACAAACATTCAAATTAAATCTTAATGTTAAGGAGATCAGTTAAATATAAATGGCAATTCATATTATGGTGATTTGAAATGTGTTTTAAAATGTATTTGTTGGCATCGCTGGTTGAAGATCTCGGGTTCGAGCCCCGGCGAGTCCGGCTCGCTTATCCATGCCCACCACTCAACCCAGGGTGTAATAACTTGGGTAGGCTAAGCCGAACAGGAAAAGATGATATCTTTCCAGTAATTGTAACCCTGTCCGTCTATAAGTGGCCGCTGTTACAGGGCCTTGGACAGGGTTATCCACTCTAAGAAGTGGCTATAAAAAACAAAAAAATTGTGATATGCGTATGTGTTCAAGCGTACACTGTCGATGTAACGTGGCTTAGTTTTAGAATGGATTCTCTCAACAAACTAGACCAGTTCAAACAAATTTAACTCCTAAATGCCTATTCTAACCAATTAAATGATGTGTTTTATATATCTTCTCGCCAGATTGTCTTGTCAAGCGTGTTTCTTTTTTATGTATTTGGATGCAAATTAGAATAAAATATATTGCATGTCTTCACATTGCGAATACGTTAGGTCAAACTTCTGTCAATTATGTGAAATGTTCGTAGTAAACAAATACACCTCCCTACCATTCAATTTGTTTGCTTCTGTGAAGGCTTGTCGTTGCAGTGTTTCGTACGTGGAAATTCAATTTGCTAGTACAGACGTAACGTTTACAAGGGCGATATTTCGATGCTTAGCTAAGTTATCACAAAGTCTTTTTCAGCAAGCCACTCGGCAGATTGCTGAAAACGCAATATACACACACCAAATGCCCACGACAAGGGTCCGGGACTACCGTGGGTGGAAGTCCTCCAACAAGTCCCAACAAAAACCGCGGCAAATATTTAAAAAAAAACTACGAGACAATCAGTAGCCAATATGAAAACACAGCTATATTTTACGGTCATCCATATATTCGACGGCTGTCGAATAAAACTATCCTACACACATGACTTGGTACAAATCTCAGTCGCAAAGTTTGTACATGAAAAGGATGAGCCACAGATGGAGGCGCCTCACACAACCTTCCAATCAACAGACGAAACTATCTTATATAGATGACTTGATACAACTCGCAATTACAACTCTTATTTTGACAAGCATGAGTCATAGATGGACCGCGATTTGCAGCGCGTTCCACCAGTACTTCAGGCTTGACAAAATTTGTTAGTACAAAATACTTTTGCACTTGTTTATAATTCTCAGCACATCGCGTATTCTTCATTTGTATCTCCTCCAAACTGACATATATAGGAAAGGCAATATAACCGGATTCACTTTATTTTTGGCATGTATAGCATAAAGAATAAAACACAGAACAATAGTATTGTTAAAGCTCAATAGATCGCATTAGTGCTTGCATTTTGTTGACGAGGAGTCGCTGAGACTTAAACTGCCCATAAAAACTGCGATAAACAGATATCTTCAAATTAAAATCTTATAATTTAACATAAAATGGTAGTGAAAGTATGGGAAATAATCATGCCTTGTACCAGAAAACAAAGGACCATTTGCTGCTTAACGCATAACTCGTATTCTTGCATGCTACCTTTTACAAAAATGACACATCATAACAAAGTACAACTAAGAAAAGTTTTCCACAATCTTACAAGTGAGCCGAGCGAAATTGATTATGTCAACAAGGTCGTGAATGTTTCTCCGTACACAAAACCCTTTCGATCCAACGAGATAACCTATACATAATAAATAAATATGCGCCTATGATTTAAAGGTGAGCATATAGTAAATTGTTGTGAATTCTTGAAGATCAAACTGGCAAAAGAGTGAGATCATGTTCGTTAGATAGCAACATGTGAATTCGGTTTTTTCAATAATTAAGTTTAGTCAAAGTAAAATTAGAGAAAACATTTGTAAGAGACTCACTGAAAGACAATAGGCTATAATGTGGGAAACCGTCATTACTTACATGAACATTGCTCAAGAAGATTGCGATACGCCAATGATTTAAGACAGTTCAAATTAATTTCCCCTGAGAAATAGTGTGATTGGAGGGAGTTCAAGAAAATAAGTTTCAAAGATGAAATTTCTATTGATAAAAATAGAATTTCAACTGCATAAATTCGTAATTTTCTCTTAGCTATACCGATGTAAATTTATTTCCTAGAACCTGAACAGCAGACATTTTTTTTTGAAGAAAACTAACAACGATTGTTCTCCAATTTGCCACTTTCTAGCTTGTGCAAAGATATCAGAAAATAGATTACCGAAACAAAAAATTGTGTGTTTTTCAATAAAACTCATTGGGTATTTTTGGGCTGAGCATACTCTAGAATTTTATCTGACTCTCGTTAAAAGAATAGTTTTTAAGTTTAACTTTTTCTTGTCGGTTGCGTTTGGAAATGCTTAAGTAAAAATGTTGAAATTATATTCCGGTTATTACAAATCAGGTGCTGAAAAACCCAATGGCATCTACAACGGTTCAGTTCTGTTTGGAATTTTTCAAGCTTCTGGTTAGTTGGTTTCGCGCACCGCAAAAGCACGGTTCGTCCATGGCAAATACTTAATCAAAATAAAACCGATATTGATAATTCAATGAAAATTTTTCAGCACCGATTATTGTTTAGTTTTAGATGTTGATGAGTCATGTCAAATTATGCCGCTAAATTACAACAAGGAAGATAATTTTCAGTTATACACTTAAGAAATATTATAGGAAATATCTAATGGAAATGTTCTAAACCAGTATTTCTTAACCGCCGGTCCGGGGATTGGTACCGATTTACGGCAATTTCCCGCCGTTTCGACAAAGTCAACCAAGTTCATTCATATGTTTCATGAAAGACTCCTTCGTTCTTTTGTTTCGTCATTTCTTTTTTATTGTGGACCAGAATGGTACCATTTCTTAAGCCTTACTTCCCTAACCGTAGTTTATGAGTCTTTTCGGGCACAAAAGTTCAAAAATTTCTCTTGCCTGCGGCGCGCATTACTTTATTTTAGCAGCATTTTATAGAATTTATCTTCCAAATTGAATATCTGTAAAGCAGGTATTTCTTCAACTCATCTGATGATCTGCTTTCTGATTTAATTTGCGTTTCTACATTTATTTTATTACAGATGCATGATCCAAGAGTGCTCAAACAGCAAAGTATCGGAGATTAAACTAGCCCTAGCTGATGAACTTAAGTATGTTCCGAAACTAATGAGACGACAGGTATAAGTAAAATGTGGCATAAAAATGTGTCACACCAGACTGGCAAAGTGTCATCTACTCTGCCACTCAGACACCCGTAGAAAATCATTTCCATCGGAAGAAAATTAAACGAATGGGCAATATTTATGATTTATGTACTCTTTTACAGGTAAAATGTATTTGCATAATATATTTATTATAATTATTCATTTTGTTTTCAAATTGGTTCCTGCTGCCACCCCCATTACGTTTGTTTTTATCGGTTTGTCAGTATCAAAAGGTTAATAACCACTGGTCCAAACAAGAACGTCAATGATTAAGCTCAATTAGAAGAATATTTTGAATAATACCTCACAAGGAATTTTAGCTTCCTGACAAAGAGCCCCAGGAAGAGCAGACGGTTTGAGAAAAACGTGTACAATTTTTTTTTTATCTGTTATATACTGTAGCATTGTCAATTCTGAGTAAAAGTATCGAGTTTACAAAGTATACCTAATTTATCGAGTTTATTTTTAAAGTACTTTAACCTAGTTTCAACGGTACCTAATTTACCTAGTTCAACTTTTACGGAGTTTTCTGTTTGATTATATACCTAGTCAATTTACTAGATAAAATAAGTAAATTTACCTACTTTTTACCTAGGTGCTTAAAAAATTAACTAGAAACCTTATTCGAAAAAGTAGGTACCCACTATGAAAAATGTTGGTAAATCGTATATTCATTGAGAAAATGCTTTCGCTGTGGACAATTCTGCAATTATACCTACTTTTGAAAGTGAAACTATATTACCTAGTAACACTTTATCTAGTTACCTGATATATTAGTATTACTTTATTTAGTTTAAATAAAAACTAGGTTGTGATCACTATAATCCAATCCGGACTAAAAATTTGAAGTATTTATTGGTATATTGTTCACTTTAAATTTGTGAAACACGTTCTACCTAGAAATCGGTATCCCTTCTCAAAGTTAAATTACTATCATGCTGGTGTCGATAAATTTCAACTGATTAGACGGTACCGGTATAGCGCCCTAACTCAACGTCCAAACACTGAGATAGAAAAATATTCAAACCAAATTTATGGAAGACACTGGATACCGAATATTTTTGTGTTGTGACTAAGTAGAAATGAATTCCAATGACCAGCAAGGTATTTTGTTAATCTGATACAAAGGAATGCAAACACACAAAACTGCAAACCTTAGTAGGCGGTATGTGTTCACGGTGAAATTTCGGTAATGGCCTTACTCTATAGCGCTACAACACAACTTACATTATAGCGGTTGAATTACATTTAAACAGACAATAATAACGAGCTGGTGTAGGTACACCACAGCCAGCGGCGTAGTCAGATCTTTGGAAAGAAGGGGAAATTTCCAAGGCCAAATAAAGACGTCGTAATGGTAGCCGCTTTCAAAAATCCCCCCCCCCCCCCCCCCCCCCTCCTCAAATTGGGTTTTGCTGTTGAACGAGAGGCTTTTTTTAAGTTTTTTTTTCGAATTATTTTCTATGGCCTGTCCGTGAACCCACCGGGGGACTTATACCCAACAACCGTTAGGTACGGACCTTTGTAGTGACTGTGTGTCTGCTCGATGGTGGGGGGGGGGGGCTCATCCCTCAAATACGCTAGTGACTAAAGCACTGCCATCTGGTGTTTTCCAACCTGTTGCACACCAAAATAAGTCAAAGTATGGTATATGTTTTCTCGTAAGGGACATTGACAAGAGCTCATACAAGATGAGATGCCAGCAACTGCAAAGCGGGAGAAGATCCAAACGGACAATCATGATAGAGTGCAGTGAGTGATAACTATCCTGCGCGACCGTAAACCCATCAGCGATTTCTTTGTTTCCTTTTAGTCGCCTCCGACGATACGCAGGAAATGCATTGAAACTACAATAAAGCCAATACCTACACACGGGGCATTGTTATTTAATCATAAAATAGTGGAGCCTATAGGACAGCGATCCATTACAGTACAATTCGAAAATTTCTGTTCAAACATGCTTTGTTAAGTATAGGTCACTGGTGGAAAGCGCTGTAGAGGCACGGTTGGTGATCTAGAATTGCTCAGAGCATACACCACTCACTGATTGCACTTTATCATAATTGATCAGTCCTCTTTAGGATGTTTTTCACTTGGGTTCAATTTCTGGAACTATATTTTGAACTAGCTCTCTGTCATTTTAGACACATCTATAGGTAATTAGTTTTAGGCACTTCCGTCCTTGCCTGGAGCGAATTTCAAAATAAAAAAGACTATTGTGATATTCTGAGTCATTCCCATACAAGTCACGATAACTGAAAGGAAGTATGACAAATTCAATGCTGTTAACATGAGATGACAAGAATGAATTTCTTTGTGAGTCATTCCTCGTTTGTTCAGAAGGAAAAATTCCACTAGCAAAATCATTTCAATTTTGTTCTTCGCTCAATTGGCTCAGAATTATTTTTTGTATATTTTGTTAAAGTTTTTAACGAAAATATGACTCTCAAAGAAGACGCAGATACGAGCATTTAACTCTTTTTGATCCTCATCCATACGCTTATCGGGACTCAAAATATTTTCTATACATGCTCAGCAATGCATATTGCCGTTACAACGTTCAAAAGCGTATTTTTCTTGTCCCACTCTTTGTTCCCTTTTTAAACGACATTTTCAGTAATGAAAGCTTGGCTTAATGCCTGCAGCTAGAGGTTGCTAGAAGTAAGGCTGGGCAATTTAATTCGGTAATTCAAAGCAGCAATTATTTGAATCAAACGTAAATTGCTCGCAAGAACAAAAGCTTTTTGAGTGAAGTAAAATTGTTATTTTCAACAACAAAATGCAATCGATTTGGGTCAAGTTTGGTCAAAAATACATTCCTTATAAGTCATCATTATGATGTTATTAATTTGAGACTATAAAATTCTTGATTTTCATAATTAATACAAGTAATATTAGAAATAAAAATAAGATTTTTTTCGTTGTCTAGAATTAGTGATTCGTTTCGAAAGATTTTCTGAATCTGATTCGGATTCTACTTAGAAGAATACTAGCTGGGGGAACCCGAATATATGTTAAGAGTCAGACATTTTGTTTTGATTTGAGGGGTTTCGACGTAGTTTTATAGGCTACCGCAAACTAAAGGGACGCAAAACGTCAATTTTTTTCCTGAGATCAATATCGACATGAAATTTAATTTGGCGACTACTCGAACCGTTTAAATTTTGCTTCTACGAAGAATTTATGAACATACAATATACTTCAATTTTTAATTCTAAGATACAATCTTAATTTGACAAAACTATTATTTGAAATAGTACCAAAGTAGAAGTACAGCCAAAGTGACTTACTGATGTCTCCACGTATAAGAATAGTATTCTCTTCTCATCTACGAACACTTCGAACTGGTATTCGTCCCCACAGTCTCAAAGTCTCAAAGTCTCAAAGTCTCAAAGTCTCAAAGTCTCAAAGTCTCAAAGTCTCAAAGTCTCAAAGACAATGGGAATTCAATATATTGACAACACGGGATAAAGAAGAAAATCATAAACACAACTGAATAAATTATTGACATCACAAAGAAAAATAGAAATTTATTTTCAAGTTTAGTGAGATTTTAGACAAATATGAAATTGTACTTGTGGGTTCTGAATTATATATATCTCATTTTAACAAAATTTTATCTTTGTGACGTAAATAAAAAAAATCTTAAAGTTGGTGCTATCCGATTAACATTATGTTAAATATTATATATACCTCAATGCGTCACGAAATTCAACAGCTATAGTGAGGTGTCCCTGCGGAAGCACTTTCGTTCTCGAAATATAAATATATGTAATTTTAAAGCGTTTACGGAAAGGAAAGAATATAGTTGTTATTAGATAATAGTTCAAGCTTAAAAAGCTATTAGACACATAGACCATGCTCAAATATAAATGAATATCCATAGCAAGTAACAATATCAAGAATATTGTTTGTAGAATTTGTTGGTGTTTTTTACAATAGGAAAGTTTTTGCATGAAATTTTAAATTTTTTGAATAAAATTTAATATATATTAAGTAAGACGTTTACACCTGACCTATATACTCAGAAATTTCAGATTCCGGATAGATGTCGTTCCTGGTATGGGCTACAGAAAAATAGCCTTGCAAAAATACGCTTGGGTATTTTCCCATTGGTATTCCCGTTAATATTTCGATTTGTTTGAGGGAAATTTTTTCTTTGTGAGAGAATCAACTTTGTCCTATATGTTTCGCGCTTAGTTTATGAGGTCAAGATGAAGAAAAGAGAAATTACTTGATACTTCAACCACAAAATTGCCTTAAAAAGTATAAATTGTTCTGTGCGCCTCAAAATCTTGTCTAGTTAGCCAACGCCATTTTTTTAAATTGACGAAAAGATGATAAGGATGGATTTACCATCATTGGTCTCAGGATTAGATAAAATTTAAAAAGTCTCGTGATATACTGTACATTAATGCAATATAAGTTGTGTATAAATGGAGTGTTGCAAAATATTTTATGTTGTATAATTTTGAGTGATACATTCTGCATAAAATCATATTGTGTGGTGGGCATGAGTTGACGGAATGAACTTGCGCGAGATGCACTCGAATTCAGCGCCATCGTCATTCCGATGCATTACAGTTACTTTCTAATTAAAACATAGAAATTAACATGAAGATTTAAAACTTCTCTCCACTTTGAAAAATCCGCGCTGTTGTTCCATCTGTTTATGATTGACAGAAACAAGTTCTTAATTTTATCACTTTCTCATACAAAACTAACGTTGATACCATGACCGAAGGTCCTGAATATTCTCACCTAGGAAACTTCTACAGATAAATTTGATTGGTCGTTTTTATCATGCATGTGGAAAGTTTTATAAACAAGCTTGCTTGATCTTCAGAATTCATGCAATATTTATACTTGCATATACTTGCAAAAAGTTTTAATTTTAAAGTTATGTTTCATTTATTGTCATTAAAAACCAAAGATAGCTGGAAATGAGCATTGTGTATCATGTACAAGTAAAGATTCTGAATTTGTGTCACCAATTGTTTTGCCATTGTGTTTTTAATGAAAATATTTTTAGATTTGTTGAACACCTGAGGATCTGGATTCTCGTTTAATTTGCGTTTTTGCATTTATTTTATTACAGATGCATGATCCAAGAGTGCTCAAACAGCAAAGAGATTAAACTAGCCTTAGCTGATGAACTTAAGTATGTTCCGAAACTAATGAGACGACAGGTATAAGTAAAATGTGGCATAAAAATGTGTCACACCAGACTGGCAAAGTATCATCTACTCTGCCACTCAGAGACTCGTGAAAAATCCTTTCCATCGGAAGAAAATTAAACGAATGGGAAATATTTATGATTTATGTACTCTTTTACAGGTAAAATGTATTTACATAATATATTTATTATAATTATTCATTTTGTTTTCAAATTGGTTCCTGCTGCCACCCCCATTACGTTTGTTTTTATCGGTTTGTCAGTATCAAAAGGTTAATAACCTCTGGTCCAAACAAGAAGGTCTGTGATTAAGCTTAATTATAGAAGAATATTTTGAATAATACCTCACAAGGAATTTTAGCTTCCTGACAAAGAGTCCCAGGAAGGAAGAGTAGCCGTTTTGAGAAAAACGTGTACAAAATTTTTTTTATCTGTTATATTCTGTAGCATTGTCAATTCTGAGTAAAAGTACCGAGTTTACAAAGTATACCTAATTTACCGAGTTTATTTTCAAAGAAATTTAACCTAGTGTCAACGGTACCTAATTTACCTAGTTCAACTTTTACGGAGTTTTCTGTTTGAATATATACCTGGTCAATTTACTAGATAAAATAAGTAAATTTACCTACTTTTTAACTAGGTGCTTGAAAAATTAACTAGGAACCTTGTTCAAAAAAGTAGGTACCTACTATGAAAAATCTTGGTAAATCGTATATTCATTGGGAAAATGCTTTCGTTATGGACAATTCTGCAATTATATCTACTTTTGAAAGTAAAACTAGATTACCTAGTAATACTTTACCTAGTTACCTGATATATTAGTATTACTTTGTCTAGTTTAAATAAAAACTAGGTTGTGATCACTATAATTTAATCCGGACTAAAAAGTTGGAGTATTTATTGTTATATTGTTCACTTTAAATGTGTGAAACAGGTTCTACTTAAAAATCGGTATCCCTTCCCAAAGTTAAATTACTATCGCACTGGTGTCGATAAATTTTAACTGATTAGACGGTACCGGTAATGCGCCCTAACTTAGCGTCTAAACACTGAGATGGAAAAATATCCAAACCAAATTTATGGAAGACACGTGATGTCGAATATTTTTGTGTTGTGACTAAGTAGAAATGAATTCCAAAGACCAGCAAGGTTCTTTGTTAATCTGATACAAAGGAATATAAACACACAAAACTGCAAAACTCAATAACTGCTAACATGGCTGTGTATGTTCACCGGGCTTAGTAGGCGGTATGTGTTCACGTTGAAATTTCGATAATGGCCTTACTCTATAGCGCTACAACCCGGCTTACATTATAGCGGTTGAATTGCATTTCAACAGACAATAATAACGAGCTAGTGTAGGTACACCACAACCAGTGGCGTAGTCAGATTTTTGGAAAGAAGGGGAAATTTCCAACGCCAAATAAAGACGTCGTAATGGTAGCCGCTTTCAAAAATTCCCCCTCAAATTGGGTTTTACTGTTGAAAGAGAGGCTTTTTTTAAGTTTTTTTTGAATTATTTTCTATTTCCTGTCCGTGAACCCACCGGGGGACTTATACCCAACAACCGTTAGGCACGGACCTTTGTAGTGACTGTGTGTCTGTTCTATGTTACAGCTGCCCGCAAAGTGCCTTGCTGAAGTGCACGCTCGATGGTGAACCGGTCAAGCATCGAGCTACCGGCCTTCCGGACAATACGATCGCGCTTAACCGAATGAGCCACCAAGCCGTGCTCTTAAGGGGGAGGGGCATCCTTCAAATACGCTAGTGACCAAAGCACTGCCATCTGCTGCACACCAAAATAAGTCAAAGCATGGTATATGTTTTCTCGTATTTGAGTCGGATATAGATAAAGATTTTTTCACACTTGCTCCGAAGATGAGGAGGGCAAGTAAGAGCTATTTATCAATGAACCATGTTCGGCAAAATGTGTTTAGGAATGTAAAAAAACTTGCAAATATAAGAACGTGCGTAAGAAATCATTGACAGATACGACTATGTATATATCCATTCATATTTTCAAGACGCATGAAATTTGTCAAAATATCATAGTATGAATATGAGTCACTGATGGATCGTGCCGGACCAAGGCACGGTCCATCTGTGGCTCATTCTTGAAATAAAAATGATTAGATTTCGTCGCCAAACACTGCATGTTGAAATTGTCAACAATTTTTGTGCTTTTTATAAATATACTTTGGAACTAATCTATGTGCAAATATATTTGCAGACCAGATAAAAATTGTAAAAAAAAAATAAAAATATGTAAATATTTAAAAAAAAAATAATATAAATCATTGTTCATAACCCTGACACTGTCAATATATTAAAATTAATATTAATGGATAAGAAAAAGATTGTAATCGGACGTAATTGAACAACGACATTCAGATATTTCACATGAAATTTTTTTATATAAAATCATATACAGATCATCAATCATAAAAGTCATAATTTCTGTTTTAAATAAATATTTCAACTGTTTCACTCAGACAAATTTTTTCATCGTATCGAAAAACAGATCGAATTTTTAAAATAATTGTTCTCTGACGAATATGTCTGAAGTACAGAATATTCTTCCTCATTTGTCTGAAAAAGAAAAAAAAATTAAAAATGCGACTGAAAAAACTATCACCTTTCGGGAAAGTAATATAAAAATCGTAAACAACACATTGATACCGAAACTTTCCATTCAGGAACCGTTTTTTAAATGTGGGTCACTCGTGGATCCTTTTTAAAATGAAGTGCTTGTTCTAAGCAAGGCCACAAGCCGCGCGTGAAGTGGAATAACAAACGTATGCTGACATGGGTAACAAGACAAGAGCAAGGGAGAACTGACAAGGGCTCATACAAGATGAGATGCCAGCAACTGCAAGGCGGGAAAAGATCCAAACGGAACTGAACAATCATGATAGAGTGCAGTGAGTGATAACTGTCCTGCGCGACCGTAAAACCATCAGCGATCTCTTTGTTTCCTTTTAGTCTCCTCCTACGATACGCAGGAAATGCATTGAAACTCCAATAAAACCAATACCTACACACGGGGCATTGTTATTCAATCATAAAATAGTGGAGCCTATAGGACAACGATCCATTACAGTACAATTCGAACATTTCTGTTCAAACATGCTTTGTTAAGTATAGGTCACTGGTGGAAAGCGTCTTAGAGGCGCGGTTGGTGATCTAGAATTGCTCAAAGCATACACTACTACCTGATTGCACTTTATCATAGTTGATCAGTCATCTTTAGGATGTCAATTTTCAATTACTTGCAATTTCTGGAACTATATTTTAAACTAGCTCTTTATCATTTTAGACACAATATAGTTAATTAGTTATAGGCACTTCCGTCCTTGCCTGGAGCGAATTTCAAATAAAAAAGACTATTGTGATATTCTGAGTCATTCCCATACAAGTCAAGATAACTGAAAGGAGGTATGACAAATTCAATGCTGTTAACATGAGATGACACGAATGAATTTCTTTGTGAGTCATTCCTCGTTTGTTCGGAAGGAAAAATTTCACTAGCAAAATCATTTCAATTTTGTTCGCTCGATTGGCTTAGAATTATTTTTTGTATATTTTGTTGTTAAAGTCTTAAACGAAAATATGACTTTCGAAGCATTTAACTCTTTTTGATCCTCTTCCCTACGCTTATCAGGACTCGAAATATTTTCTACGCATGCGCAACAATGCATATTGACGTTACAACGTTCAAGAGCGCATATTTCTTGTCCCACTCTTTGTTCCCTTTTTAAATGACATTTTCAGTAATGAAAGCTTGGCTTAATGCCTGCAGCTAGATGTTGCTAGAAGTAGGGCTGGGCAATTTAATTCGGTGATTCAAAGCAGCAATTATTTGAATCAAACGTAAGTTGCTTGCAAGAACAAAAGCTTTTTAAGTGAAGTAAAATTTTTATTTTCAATAACAAAATGCAATCGATTTTGGTCAAGTTTGATCAAAAATACATTCCTTTTAAGTCATCATTATGATGTTATTAATTTGAGACTATAAAATTCTTGATTTTCATAATTAATACAAGTAATATTAAAAATAAAAACAAAATTTTTTCGTTGTATAGAATTAGTCATTCGTTTCGAAAGATTTTCTGAATCTGATTCGGATTCTACTTAGGAGAATCCTAGCTGGGGGAACCCGAAAATATTTTAAGAGTCAGACATTTTGTTTTGATTTGAGGGGTTTCGACGTAGTTTTATAGGCTACCGCAAATAAAGGGGACACAAAACGTCATTTTTTTTCCTGAGATCAACATCGACATGGAATTTAATTTGGCGACTACTCGAACCGTTTAAATTTTGCTTCTACGAAGATTTTATGAACATACAATATACTCAATTTTTAATTCTAAGATACCATCTTAATTTGACAAAACTATTATTTGAAATAGTACCAAAGTAGAACTACAACCAAAGTGACTTACTGGTGTCTCCACGTATAAGAATAGTATTCTCTTCTCATTTTCGAACACTTCGAACTGCTATTCGTCCTCACAGTCTCAAAGTTTGACAATGGAAATTCAATATATTGACAACACGGGATAAAGAAGAAAATCATAAACACAACTGAATAAATTCTTGACATCACAAAGAAAAATAGAAATTTATTTTCAAGTTTAGTGAGATTTTAGACAAATATGAAATTGTACTTGTGGGTTCTGAATTATATATATCTCAACATTTTAACAAAATTTTATCTTTGTGACGTAAATAAAAAAAATATTATAGTTGGTGCTATCCGATTAACATTATGTTAAATAATATA
The DNA here is from genome assembly GCA_963675895.2 of Styela plicata. NCBI lineage: Eukaryota > Metazoa > Chordata > Ascidiacea > Stolidobranchia > Styelidae > Styela > Styela plicata. The sequence goes on along the minus strand of OZ023143.1, from coordinate 6,751,918 downwards.
TATATCTCAATGCGTCACAAAATTCAACAGCTATAGTGAGTCTGGCCCTTCCGGAAGCACTTTCGTTCTCGAAATATACATATATGTAATTTTAAAGCGTTTACGGAAAGGAAAGAATATAGTGTTTATTAGATATTAGATCAAGCTTAAAAAGCATGTTAGACACATAGACCATGCTCAAATATAAATGAATAACCATAGCAAGTAACAAATATCAAAAATATTTTTTGTAGAGTTTGTTGGTGTTTTTTTACAATAGGAAAGTTCTTGCATCAAATTTTGAATTTTTTGAATAAAATTTAATATATATTAGGACGTTTACACCTGACCTATATACTCAGAAATTTCAGATTCCGGATAGATGTCGTTCCTGGTATGGGCTACATAAAAATAGCCTTGCAAAAATACGCTTGGGTATTTTCCCATTGGTATTCACGTTGATATTTCGATTTGTTTGATCAAAATTTTGTCTTTGTGAGAGAATCAACTTTGCACTAGATTCCAGATTTCAGATTCCGGATAGATGTCGTTCCTGGCACGGGCTACAGAAAAATAGCCTTGCAAAAATACGCTTGGGTATTTTCCCATTGGTATTCACGTTGATATTTCGATTTGTTTGATGGAAATTTTGTCTTTATGAGAGAATCAACTTTGCACTATATTCCAGATTTCAGATTCCGGATAGATGTCGTTCCTGGTATGGGCTACAGAAAAATAGCCTTGCAAAAATACGCTTGGGTATTTTCCCATTGGTATTCACGTTGATATTTCGATTTGTTTGATGGAAATTTTGTCTATGTGAGAGAATCAACTTTGCCCTATATATTTCGCGCTAAGTTTATGAGGTCAAGATGAAGAAAAGAGAAATTACTTGATACTTCAACCACAAAATTGCCTTAAAAAGTAACAATTGTTTTGTGCGCCTCAAAATCTTGTCTAGTTAGCCACAGCCAATTTTTTGAAATTGACGAAAAGATGATAAGGATGGATTTACCATCATTGGTCTCAGGCTTAGATAAAATTTAAAAAGTCTCGAGATATACTGTACATTTATGACATATAAGTTGTGTTCGAATAGATTGTTGCAAAATATTTTATGTTGTATAATTTTGAGTGATATATTCTGCATAAAATCATATTGTGTGGTGGGCATGAGTTGACGAAATGGACCTGCGTGAAATGCACTCGAATTCAGCGCCATCGTCATTCCGATGCATTACAGTTACTTTCTAATTAAAACATAGAAATTAACATGAAGCTTTGAAACTTCTCTCCACTTTGAAAGATCCGCGCTGTTGTTCCATCTGAGGTTTATGATTGACAGAAAAAAGTTTCTTAATTTTATCACTTTCTCATTCAAAACAAACGCTGATACCATGGCCGAAGGCCCTCTTATCATGCATACGTTGAGTTTTATAAACAAGCTTGCTCGATCTTCAGAATTCATGCAATATTCATAATTGCATATACTTGCTAAAGGTTTTAATTTTATGTGGGATGTTATGTGGGATTTATTGTCATTAAAAACCAAGGATAGCGGGAAATGAACATTGTGTGTCATGTACAAGTAAAGATTCTGAATTTGTGGCACCAAATGTTTTGCCATTGTGTTTTTACTGAAAACATTTTCAGATTTGTTAAACACCTGATTCTTAAAATTTGCCAATGTATCTCAATAGATTACAAAACTTGTTCAATGATGAATTTGAGTGGACATGAATATACTTTTAGAAACAAGGAACACATAAATATTAACATTTTACTTTATTTGTCACAAGATATATAATATGGATGGAACGAAACTATTTTTGAAAATAAAGCACCTGATATATACACTCAGAGGGACTTTTGAAATATTTAACCCGCAAACTCCACTGCCGAAGGGCCAGCTCGATTGTGATTCAAACAATCATCCAAACCAACGTCGTTTCAGTATAATGTGATGGATTCGCTTGATTTGCATAGCTTTGTGTGAACGCAAAATCCGAAGCTTTATTTAGTGAATTGCGAGCTTCACGTGGTTAAATATTTCAAAAGTCTCTCTGAGTGAAAATAATAGTGAATAGGGATAAAAAAATTTAGATACTTTTGTTCCAGCATTTATATAGCTCTTTGCACACTGTGATTATGTCTTCTGCAACCTTGCTATGAGAGAATTTTGATGGATAAAAAAATATCAAATACACCTTGAGGTTGGAAGCATCACTTATAAACGGTTGATATCATTTGGCTATATGAAAAAAAAGTAAACGTAAAATTTACAGCTGTAAAATAAGCGGACAATATCCCATGTAGTTGAACCTGCTGGTTAATTCAACAATATGTAGGGCTGGGCAAAACCGATTCATTTGGAATTCAAATCTGATTCGAATCGGTTCGAATGACTAATTCCATGTAAATAAAATACATCCCGTTTTTACCATTACTATTTGTCACCATTGTGAAAATCAAGAAATTTATAGGTTATAGTATATTTTCAATTCACGCTACATGTCCAAGAGAAACAATTTTCTTATTTTAACCACAAAATGAAATCGATTTTGGTCAAATTTGACCAAAATCGATTGCATTTTGTAGTTAAAAATGAAAATTCTAGTTTATTTAGCGAGGTTTTGTACCTAAGAGCAATTCTCGATTGGTTCAAATAAATTGTGCTTCGATTCGAATCAGCGAATCGAGTTGCCCAGCCCTAACAATATGTTAATACCGATGTGGACTCATTTGCGAATTTTGTACTAAAATTTGATGGGTCTGTATATATTAATTGCTGTCGTTAGAATTTCAGCTAAGCACAGGAGTTTCAATTATATATTCGACCTTGTTATTGCAACATTATTGTGGGTATGAGTGTAATGCCACTATGTGGAATTCCACGGTGGGCGATCACAATGGGTGCGATTTCACTGGATGCAATTACACCGGGTGCAAATCTCCTTGCGTGCATTTCTTGTTGTGTGCAATTTTGCATTGTTGCTGTTATTAGTTAGTTATTCAGCATCAATTGCAGCAACAGGGTCGTACAGCATTGTGTTAACGATATAGAACTATATGTACGACGCAAGGGTTCCAATAGATTTAAGATTTTCATCAAATTAAAACAAGACCAGATTCGAAATTTTTATTGCGATGTTTCTTGTACTCACAAATGAAAACGAAGAATTCATGCACACTAAATGTGACAACAACGGCAACTGGTGGTGACGTATTATCCATAAGTATATAGAACCTCGGAAATACAATTATGACGTCGGGCTGTAGGCCAAAAAGTCAAATGTTTTCATAGTTCATCACGACAAAATAGCTCGAATATTTTGTCGAGTAGTTATAAAACACCTTGCACTCAGAATGATTCTTTTTTTTTTGGATAATTGAATGTTGATGTTTTCGTGAATCGCGTATTGACAAATATACTTGATGGGTGAACGGTTTTGATTATAATAAAGTTTAACAATTGCCCGGGGCAGTTGCCGTTCCTAGCACTCTATAATAATTGCTCTGTTTAATATGTGATATCGCTTCATGATTATAAAATTAAATATCATTTCCTCGTGCAGTTTCTTACTGAAGGAAGCCAACGTATTCACTTGTGATATCTAATAGTTTATATTGATAATACATGTGGTAAAAATTAATTCAGTACATAATTGTATCTCATTTCCAATACTGTTTATGTGAATCCTATCTGTTAGTTGGTGATTGCTGAGCTACCGCCATGAATTCGTGATCCTAAATTGGTTGATTACTTTGTTTACGTCTGGCTCACTTGTTGCCTTTTATCTAGTATTTACTACTCACTTCACTTTGTGCTTATCTGCGAAAGTGTCGATTAAAGCCTAGTCTTGATTCTAGAGTTGTAATTTGAATTGTACACTGATAGGTTACATGACTGAAACGTCATCAAACTCACCATTTACTATTTTATGTTTGCAACAATTGGTTAAATATCACTTTAGAGACCGTGATCCAATCCCGGTCCATGTTCAACTATTGTTTGAAAGCGGGAAGAATTTTGTGAAACCTGCTAAACGTTGTTGGTGCTTTTTAAGGTGACTTTCAATTGACCTTTCAAGAAATTTCCCATTCCAAAAAATAATGTTAGACCAAGTATCGACTAAGGAAAATAATCTTGATAAATTTTTTTTCTATAGTATTCGTGTTTCTGTTTCCAATGAGTTAGGTAAGAATTTAATTTTATTCTTCCGAAAACACAAGTATGGCCTGTATACTTCATAAAAAGTTTGAAAGGTCATTCTGGAAATAATATCATTTTTTTCATAGAAGTTCTCTCTGATCAAGACCGAAAGCAGCGCCTAAAATGAGCCACACTGCAACAAAAGTACAGTGAATTTACTTGCAGTAATTGCATATTTCCAAAGTTAGAACAACGCCAGTTTGATAAGAATTATGCCAATTATGGACTGTTGATGGACGGCACCTTTACGGTGTGTTCCATCAACGCCCCATATTTGGCCAAAAAAGTCAATTTGAATTTTTTTCAATACCGCCAAGTAAAATTACTGTCAAAGACCAGTGATTTTGTTGCATTTTTGGTTACTGTGTAACAACGGCCACTGAAAAATCGAAGAGCTACCACGAGATGAAATGCCAGCGATTTCACTCTAATCAGAAAACATCATATACAGAACTAAACCCCATTGTAAAGTGCAGTGAATGGTATCTACCATGGGCGATGATAAAACCATTTCTTTGTTTCCTTTTAGTCGCCTCTTACGAGACGCAGAAAACACGTTAGGACTATCCTAAATCCGATATCTACATGACCTATCTACGCTATATCATCGTAACAAATGAGGTAAGGGATTTGGGGAGTAGGATCTATAATCAAAGGAGGTGGAATTGTAGGTGGACAAGAACTCAGCACAGCACGCAAAAACAAAAACACTAATAAAAACTAAAAAATGACAGTTGTTTTTAGAAAGAGTGAAAAAGAAATTTTAAGCTTTTTGACAGAAAGCTGTCAAATTTATCTTTCAGCCATGGCAATAGATTTCACTATAAGAAATAAAACGTTTTTGATTTCTTCATGAGACGATAACTAAAGTTGTTTTGAAATTTCTTTTAACTGCGTTAGAATGGACTGGACAATTTGATTCGTTGATTCGAACCGATTCGAAGCGCACAGATTATTATGAATCGGTTGTAGGAACAAAAAATCGCTGAATAAAGTGGAATTTGTAATTGGTAAGGTCATACGTTGTAATAGTAAAAATGGGATATTTGTTATTTATTTGAAATTGGTGATTCGAAACGATCCAAAAAAAAATTATGTCCCAATCAGATTCCATTCCAAATCCGATTGATTCCATTTTGCCCCGCCCTATTTAGACTCTATTTAAAATGAAGAATATTGTGATAACCTATAGTATACGTCACTCGAATGTATATTAGTAATAGATTAAATGTCGTTGCGCATCTATAAAGAGGTAAAAATAGCGCGTCCTCTTCCCCACTATAAATCTAGTTGATGAATTCCAAGATATTATTTCGATATGTAATTGCATTCAAGAATATTTATTTAAAAAACTGCAATATAAAAAGTAGAAAGTAAAATATAAATAACATAGACTCATATATAAATGTTACCCAGAATTTTTGTTGGTAGGCTGTTCAAAGGTGGAAATATTTGGTAATGTCATGTAAAATTAAAAAATAAAAATGGAATGAAATACGAGATAGTCTTTCTTTATCATATCGATAGCATTATAACGTTGTTATTATTCGACGACATCTATCTTTTAGAAATGGGTGATTTAATTAATACAGTTCGAAAGATTACTTTGTCATTTTCAAGATGAAATATTGTCCGACGAATATGTAAAAAGTACGATAAATTCTTCCTTTCAAATCTAAAAAAATACAAAAGCAGTTAAAAAGAAGAATCAAAAATAAATAAAACAAAATAAATTTGATGAAAAATATATTTAATCTGGAACTGCAACTAAAATGTGCTAAATGAAATATGACTTGGCGAAAAAGGTAAAACTGCGATGAAAATATAAAATATTTAGATAACGCTAAAGTGATTCCTACGAATGTTTCAAAATAAAATAAGAAAAAAATACCGATTTTTTCAGATATATTAATTGTTTTTGATATCTAAATTGTTTTATCAATCGACATTATGGACTTAGTTCACGATGAACAAAAATATCATAAAGAATTGATTCACAAAACTTTATCAAAGCATAACAAGACAATTTTCGTAGCCGTAGTTTTGCTTTCCAGCAAGATTAAATGCAATTACAAAAGCAGGATTGTCGTCAGTTTAATATCCCAAAAAGATTATGTTCATCTAAACATGTTTTGTCAAGTTTGGGTCAGACATGGATCACGCCGTCGAGGTGTGGTCCATCTGTGGCTCATAAAAAACAAAATATAATTTTTGGTTGGATTGTCAGCTCGCTTTTGAGAGGCCACGCTTTCGAGGCGTGGTCCATCTGTGGCTCATGCTTAACAGGATAAAATTTCTGGTTGGGTTGTCAGCCCGTTTATAATATTTTCTCGATTACATTTATGTCTAAATTCAAATAAAGATACATTCAAATAAAGATACATACTCATCGCTGCAAAAATTATAATCGTTTTCCTTCATCTTCTCACAATTCAAGCAACAATTCTTTTCAACAGTGTCAAAGTCAACTACAGGGAAGCCGATATTTTGTTGGCACGGAATGAACAATAAAATAACAAACACAACTTTCATGGCAGAGTATATTTTTGACATCACAAAGAAAGATTCAAATTTTATTCCAAATATTTGAGGTGCTCGACCGATATTGAAATTGCGTTTCGGCTGTCCAGCCTTATATATTTTCCCAGATATCAAAATAATTTTGATTTGACCTTTTTATGACGTAAGCCCAAATATTTATGAGTACTTACTAATAGTTTTTATAAATAATATACGCACAGTAATTCACAAACGTCATCAAACTCAACGGTTTACACCAATTTTACCCATTGTGTCTGTTCTGTGCGCAAAAATATTTTTCCTTGTAGTGTCTTTGGGGCAATTTTGTTTAGCAACGTTTTAACTAACTCGATTCATCCATAGCCCATGCTCAACAATTCAGTGAAAGTAAATAAAATTTCGCAAAACAGGCAAAATGTTCTTTTAGGAATGAATTTACGAACGAAATTTCCAGAAGAACTATTACAAATATCTTTATCATTTTCCTATTGTATTCCCTGTCTCTGCTTTCGATGAGTAAAATAAGAGTTAGTTTCCCATACAAATCAACTATGCCCTACATATTTTGTAAAAAGTTCAAAAGGTTGTGATGGAGAATCATCATCAGATATCCTATGGCCTGGTGTAAGTTGCGACGATGGGTACGTAGGAAGATAGGTGTGCCAAAAAAATTCGAAATTCTTTCTAGAAATAAAATCCGGCAACTGAAAGCTGAATTTCATTAAAAAAAGACCAGAGAAGGCAAACACCAAGAAATTTTATGGTCATTAAAATCGAAGAAAAATGCTTAGTAAAATTATTCAAAACTACGTGTCAAAGCATTAAAAATTGCAATCAAATAACAGCATATTGAAAGTAGAGAAATATCTTAGCACAGACTTAAAGAAATATCACGTTTTTGCAATCAAACATGGAAATATAATGAGTAAAATTAATAAAAGTTGAGCAAATTGACTTAAATAAATGATATAAATAATAATTTAATTTATCCCAACACTTCATTTTAGATATGCGGGATAAAAAATATCAGTAATAAAATCCCAGGTTACCTGGAGTCGCTATGTCTCCTTACTGACAAACAGTATGGCTTTCGTCTTCTCGATCTACCGTCGTGTTGTGGCCAGTAACAACAGAACGGATATTTCGTGACCTTGATCATTATGGGGAGGCAAAGTAGATTGCTCTGGATTCATCTAATCGCAAGACCAACGTTGCGTCGGGCGCTCGGAACATTATTTCATTTACTCTGGTGTCCCCTCAGAGATCCATTCTTGACCCAACTTTGTTTTGAAAATAAAGCACCTGATATACAAAATGTTATTGCCCAAATAAAGAATTATCTCTTTTCCAGAAGAAATATAGTATAAAAAAGAAAATAAGTTGAATGAATTTGAAATTATTTGTAATAATTCGAGAATTCAATTTGCCTACCTTTGGTAAAAGAGGTAGCAAAGGAAATAAAAATCCTTGTTTACTGTTTTACATAATTGTTACCAAGACTAGTTACTATGTTTATCTTCTATGTGAGAATAATCTAATCTAATAATTTTCCTAGGTTTGTAAATTTAATTGTTTATAACTGATGAAAAATCTTTTTCTTTCCTCTTTCCAATAATTAAACAAAATATTCATCATAATAACAACTTCAATATGTACACATGGATAACACAAAAATGGATGAAATGGAACATTGGAATATAAACTGAACATTTGGATGAAAAATGAAACATGGAAAATATAAAAATGGCAAAAATATATCAAGTCATGATTGAATTGTAATGAATTTTTATTTATTTTTTCTCTTCTTCTATCTTTATAACTTATTTTCGCATCTTCAACTATTCCGATGGTGTAGTAAAAAAATAAAACAAAAAATATGTATTGAAACGAGTTTTAATGTCATTTAGATCAACACAATCAGGAAAGCAGCAATACGAAGGTAACGAATTCTCCGAAATTTAGAAGTTCGAGTAAAAAAGCTTCTGGCATGAAACTGTTTGTGACACTGTGGCTGATGACACGGGATCCTGAGTACATCCCATTTTTCGACTATACGTGACTGTTGGTACCAGACTTTGCCAAGGGAGATCTAGTGCTTGAAATAAGAAGCTGTAAAAAAATATTGTAGACAAAATTTTTGAATTTGCATTTTCTTTTATCTTATTTATCTTATAGTTTCGAATCTCTTAAAACAGAATAAGAAATATTAATTTTTTGGCGTGTTGGTTTGAGGGTCGCTCGATATGCTAAGATCTGTCCTCAAACCTATTCGATAGATTGTACCCATCAAATGCTAAGTATCTGACTTTCCAATGGCTGTACATGTATACCAATCAGAATTTTTATTTTGACAAGTATGAGCCACAGCTGGACTGCGCTTGGCCGACTCCGTCCCCCAGTCACACGTGAAAAACAGCAAAACATGTTGGTTTCAGATATTTTTGAGATATTTTGCGTTTCATTTACCCGCAAACTCCACTGCTGAAGGGCCAGCTCGATTGTGATTCAAACAAGCATCCAAACCAACGTCGTTTCAGTATAATGTGATGGATTCGCTGGATTTGCATAGATTTGTGTGAACGCCAAATCCGAAGTTTTATTTAGTGAAGTGCGAGCTACACGCAGCTTAAATATTTTAAAAGTCCCTCTGAGTGAAAATAATAGTGAATAGTGATAAAAAATTTTAGATACTTTTGTTCCAGCATTTATATAGCTCTTTGCCCACTGTGATTATGTCTTCTGCAACCTTGCTATGAGAGAATTTTGATAGATAAAAAAATAATAAATACACCTTGAAGTTGGAAGCATCACTTATAAACGGTTGATATCATTTGCCTATATGAAGAAAAGTAAACGGAAAAGGTACAGCTGTAAAATAAGTGGAAGATATCCCATGTAGTTGAACCTGTTGGTTAATTCAACAATATGTAGGGCTGGGCAAAACCGATTCATTTGGAATTCAAATCTGATTCGAATCGGATCGAATCACTAATTCCATGTAAATAAAAAACATCCCGTTTTTACCATTACTATTTGTCACCATTGTGAAAATCAAGAAATTTATAGTTTATAATATATTTTCAATTCACACTACATGTCCAAGAGAAACAATTTTCTTATTTTAACCACAAAATGAAATTGTATTTTGTAGTTAAAAATGAAAATTCTATTTCATTTAGCGAGCTTTTGTACCTAAGAGCAATTCTCGACTGGTTCAAATAAATTGTGCTTCGATTCGAATCAGCGAATCGTGTTGCCCAGCCCTAACAATATGTTAATACGGATGTGGACTCATTTGCGCATTTTGTACTAAAATTTTATGGGTCTGTATATATTAATTGCTCTCGTTAGAATTTCAGCTAAGCACAGGTGTTTCAATTATATATTCGGCCTTGTTATTGCAACATTATCGTGAGTATGAGTGTAATGCCACTATGTGGAATTCCACGGTGGGCGATCACAATGGGTGCGATTTCACTGGATGCAATTACACCGGGTGTAAATCTCCTTGCGTGCATTTCTTGTTGTGTGCAATTTTGCATTGTTGCTGTTATTAGTTAGTTATTCAGCATCAATTGCAGCAACAGGATCGTACAGCATTGTGTTAACGATATAGAACTGTATGTACGACGCAAGGGTTCCAATAGATTTAAGATTTTCATCAAATTAAAACAAGACCAGATTCGAAATTTTTATTGCGATGTTTCTTGTACTCACAAATGAAAACGAAGAATTCATGCACACTAAATGTGACAACACAACGGCAACTGGTGGTGACGTATTATCCATAAGTATATAGAACGCCTCGGAAATACAATTTATGACGTCGGGCTGTAGGCCAAAAAGTCAAATGTTTTCATAGTTCATCACGACAAAATAGCTCGAATATTTTGTCGAGTAGTTATATAGCTCTTTGCTTGCCACTCAGAATGATTCTTCTTTTTTGGATAAATGAATTTTGATGTTTTCGTGAATCGCGTATTGACAAATATACTTGATGGGTGAACGGTTTTGATTATAATAAAGTTTAAAAATTGCCCGGGGCAGTTGCCGTTCCTAGCACTCTATAATAATTGCTCTGTTTAATATGTGTTATCGCTTCATGATTATAAAATATGTAAATATCAAAACCTCGTGCAGTTTTCTTACTGAAGGAAGCCAACGTATTCACTTGTGATATCTAATAGTTTATATTGATAATACATGTGGTAAAAATTAATTCAGTACATAATTGTATCTTCATTTCCAATACTGTTTATGTGAATCCTATCTGTTAGTTTGTGATTGCTGAGCTACCGCCATGAATTCGTGATCCTAAATTTGTTGATTACTTTGTTTACGTCTGGCTCACTTTATTGCCTTTTTTTAGTATTTACTACGACGTATCTCGATTGATCACTTCACTTTGTGCTTATCTGCGAAAGTGTCGATTAAAGCCTTAGTCTTGATTCTAGAGTTGTAATTTGAATTGTACACTGATAGGTTACATGACTGAAACGTCATCAAACTCACCATTTACTATTTTATGTTTGCAACAATTGGTTAAATATCACTTTAGAGACCGTGATCCAATCCCGGTCCATGTTCAACTATTGTTTGAAAGCGGGAAGAATTTTGTGAAACCTGCTAAACGTTAATTGGTGCTTTTTAAGGTGACTTTCAATTGACCTTTCAAGAAATTTCCCATTCCAAAAAAATAATGTTAGACCCTATCGACTAAGGAAAATAATCTTGATAACTTTTTTTTCTATAGTATTCGTGTTTCTGTTTCCAATGAGTTAGGTAAGAATTTAATTTTATTCTTCCGAAAACACAAGTATGGCCTGTATACTTCATAAAAAGTTTGAAAGGTCATTCTGGAAATAATATCATTTTTTTTCATAGAAGTTCTCTCTGATCAAAACCGAAAGCAGCGCCTAAAATGAGCCACACTGCAACAAAAGTACAGTGAATTTACTTGCAGTAATTGCATATTTCCAAAGTTAGAACAACGCCAGTTTGATAAGAATTATGCCAATTATGGACTGTTGATGGACGGCACCTTTACGGTGTGTTCCATCAACGCCCCATATTTGGCCAAAAAAGTCAATTTGAATTTTTTTCAATACCGCCAAGTAAAATTACTGTCAAAGACCAGTGATTTTGTTGCATTTTTGGTTACTGTGTAACAACGGCCACTGAAATATCGAAGAGCTACCACGAGATGAAGTGCCAGCGACTTCACTCTAATCAGAAAACATCATATACAGAACTAAACCTCATTGTAAAGTGCAGTGAATGGTATCTACCATGGGCGATGATAAAACCATTTCTTTGTTTCCTTTTAGTCGCCTCTTACGAGACGCAGAAAACACGTTAGGACTATCCTAAATCCGATATCTACATGACCTATCTACTCTATATCATGGTAACAAATGAGGTAAGGGATTTGGGGAGTAGGATCTATAATCAAAGGAGGTGGAATTGTAGGTGGACAAGAACTCAGCACAGCACGCAAAAACAAAAACACTAATAAAAACTAAAAAATGACAGTTGTTTTTAGAAAGAGTGAAAAAGAAATTTTAAGCTTTTTGACAGAAAGCTGTCAAATTTATCTTTCAGCCATGGCAATAGATTTCACTATAAGAAATAAAACGTTTTTGATTTCTTCATGAGACGATAACTAAAGTTGTTTTGAAATTCCTTTTAACTGCGTTAGAATGGACTGGACAATTTGATTCGTTGATTCGAACCGATTCGAAGCGCACAGATTATTATGAATCGGTTGTAGGAACAAAAAATCGCTGAATAAAGTGGAATTTTCATTTTGACGACAAAATGCAATCGATTTTGGTCAAATTTGACCAAACTCGATTGTATTTTTTGTTGTAAAATCAAAATTTTCTTTTTTAAACGTGGATGGTAAATTGGAAATGCATTGCCTTCAGGTTCATTATTTATAATTCGTAACTATAAAATTCCTGACTTATGTAATTGGTAAGGTCATACGTTGTAATAGTAAAAATGGGATATTTGTTATTTATTTGAAATTGGTGATTCGAAACGATCCAAAAAATGTCCCAATCAGATTCCAAATCCGATTGATTCCATTTTGCCCCGCCCTATTTAGACTCTATTTAAAATGAAGAATATTGTGATAACCTATAGTATACGTCACTCGAATGTATATTAGTAATAGATTAAATGTCGTTGCGCATCTATGAAGAGGTAAAAATAGCGCGTCCTCTTCCCCACTATAAATCTAGTTGATGAATTCCAAGATATTATTTCGATATGTAATTGCATTCAAGAATATTTATTTAAAAAACTGCAATATAAAAAGTAGAAAGTAAAATATAAATAACATAGACTCATATATAAATGTTACCCAGAATTTTTGTTGGTAGGCTGTTCAAAGGTGGAAATATTTGGTAATGTCATGTAAAAGTAAAAAATAAAAATGGAATGAAATACGAGATAGTCTTTCTTTATCATATCGATAGCATTATAACGTTGTTATTATTCGACGACATCTATCTTTTAGAAATGGGTGATTTAATTAATATAGTTCGAAAGATTGCTTTGTCATTTTCAAGATGAAATATTGTCCGACGAAAATGTAAAAAGTACGATAAATTCTTCCTTTCAAATCTAAAAAAATACAAAAGCAGTTAAAAAGAAGAATCAAAAATAAATAAAACAAAATAAATTTGATGAAAAATATATTTAATCTGGAACTGCAACTAAAACGTGCTAAATGAAATATGACTTGGCGAAAAAGGTAAAACTGCCATAAAAATATAAAATATTTAGATAACGCTAAAGTGATTCCTATGAATGTTTCAAAATAAAATAAGAAAAAAATACCGATTTTTTCAGATATATTAATTGTTTTTGATATCTAAATTGTTTTATCAATCATTATGGACATTATGGACATTATGGACTTAGTTCACGGTGAACAAAAATATCATAAAGAATTGATTCACAAAACTTTATCAAAGCATAACGAGACAATTTTCGTAGCCGTAGTTTTGCTTTCCAGCAAGATTAAATGCAATTACAAAAGCAGGATTGTCGTCAGTTTAATATCCCAAAAAGATTATGTTCATCTAAACATGTTTTGTCAAGTTTGGGTCAGACATGGATCACGCCGTCGAGGTGTGGTCCATCTGTGGCTCATAAAAAACAAAATATAATTTTTGGTTGGATTGTCAGCTCGCTTTTGAGAGGCCACGCTTTCGAGGCGTGGTCCATCTGTGGCTCATGCTTAACAGGATAAAATTTCTGGTTGGGTTGTCAGCCCGTTTATAATCTTTTCTCAATTACATTTATGTCTAAATTCAAATAAAGATACATTCAAATAAAGATACATACTCATCGCTGCAAAAATTATAATCGTTTTCCTTCATCTTCTCACAATTCAAGCAACAATTCTTTTCAACAGTGTCAAAGTTAACTACAGGGAAGCCGATATTTTGTTGGCACGGAATGAACAATAAAATAACAAACACAACTTTCATGGCAGAGTATATTTTTGACATCACAAAGAAAGATTCAAATTTTATTCCAAATATTTGAGGTGCTCGACCGATATTGAAATTGCGTTTCGGTTGTCCGGCCTTATATATTTTCCCAGATATCAAAATAATTTTGATTTGACCTTTTTATGACGTAAGCCCAAATATTTATGAGTACTTACTAATAGTTTTTATAAATAATATACGCACAGTAATTCACAAACGTCATCAAACTCAACGGTTTACAGCAATTTTACCCATTGTGTCTGTTCTGTGCGCAAAAATATTTTTCCTAGTAGTGTCTTTGGGGTAATTTTGTTTAGCAACGTTTTAACTAACTCGATTCATCCATAGCCCATGCTCAACAATTCATTGAAAGTAAATAAAATTTCGCAAAACAGGCAAAATGTTCTTTTAGGAATGAATTTACGAATGAAATTTCCAGAAGAACTATTACAAAAATCTTGATCATTTTCCTATTGTATTCCCTGTCTCTGCTTTCGATGAGTAAAATAAGAGTTAGTTTCCCATACAAATCAACTATGCCCTACATATTTTGTGAAAAGTTCAAAAGGTTGTGATGGAGAATCATCATCAGATATCCTATGGCCTGATGTAAGTTGCGACGATGGGTACGTAGGAAGATAGGTGTGCCAGAAAAATTCGAAATTCTTTCTAGAAATAAAATCCGGCAACTGAAAGCTGAATTTCATTAAAAAAAGACCAGAAAAGGCAAACACCAAGAAATTTAATGGTCATTAAAATCGAAGAAAAATGCTTAGTAAAATTATTCAAAACTACGTGTCAAAGCATTAAAAATTGCAATCAAATAACAGCATATTGGAAGTAGAGAAATATCTTAGCACAGACCTAAAGAAATATCACGTTTTTGCAATCACACATGGAAATATAATGAGTAAAATTAATAAAAGTTGAGCAAATTGACTTAAATAAATGATATAAATAATAATGAAATTTATCCCAACACTTCATTTTAGATATGCGAGATAAAAAATATCAGTAATAAAATCCCAGGTTACCTGGAGTCGCTATGTCTCCTTACTGATAAACAGTATGACTTTCGTCTTCTCGATCTACCGTCGTGTTGTGGCCTGTAACAACAGAACGGATATTTCGTGACCTTGATCATTATGGGGAGGCAAAGTAGATTGCTCTGGATTCATCTAATCGCAAGACCAACGTTGCGTCGGGCGCTCGGAACATTATTTCATTTACTCTGGTGTCCCCTCAGAGATCCATTCTTGACCCAACTTTGTTTTGAATTTATATTAATGACATTCCTGCCTGTTATGTAGTTATTTACGCTGAGATAAGAATGTTTTCTAGTCTAAACGAAAAATCTGTACCAGAACAACGCCATGCTTTGACTAAAATAGCTGTCCGATTTGGCCAGAATATCGTTGGAATCTCCCTTTTTGATGATATGACTTGGAATGGTTATGTCACAAGTATTGATAAAATCGCTTTTGCGAAAGTTTGTTCTTTATATCATCCCCGTCGTTTTCTTTCACCTGAACTTATACTTCATTTATACAAATCTCAGGTTCCACTCTGCATGGAATATTGTTCGTCACATTTGTGGGTCAGCTGCGGCTAAAGTTCTGAACATGCTTGATCGTGTTCAGAGAGGTATAATTTACATGATTGGTCCAAAACTTTCTTCTGGTCTTCAAAGCTTGTCGTAACGTTGCCCCACTCTGTTTACTTTATAAGAATTATAATGGTCTTTGTTCGAAATAGCATTCTTTGACGCGATTGGCTACCCATTGACATTCATTCACCGTGAAATTTTCACAGTGTCAAAACAATTTTATGCAAGTTTTTTGCACGAAATTCTGTGATTTAAAATTGCTTGCCTTCACACATCTTTCCGGTACATGCCCAACGGTTACTGGGCATAAGCCCACCTGTAGGTACACGGAGCGGCCATTGCAAAATAACTCTTAAACCCTAAAAAAGGTATCCATTGGAAAAGAAGATCCGCTCTTATGCGATAGGGTTGGTAACCCTATGTCACCAAGGATGCGGATTTGTAACAACTCATGAGTATTCCTGTGTCACCAGGGATGCGGATTTGTCACAACATCCCCGGTGACATAGGAATGCTCATGAGTTGTGACAAATCCGCATCCCTGGTGACATATGAATACTCATGAGTTGTGACAAATCCGCAACCCTGGTGACATGAGGTTACCAACCCTTCTCCTGCTATGTAGCTTTTTGCACAAAAGTGGTTTTGGGTAACTCATTGAAAGTCTCCTATAACCTCGCTCTGAGCAAAGCCAGATAAAAAGAATATTAAAATTAGTTAACGTTATGCGTGTGTTATTTGTGAGTGAAGAAGTGGACCAAGATCCCGGGTTGACATTCGAAGTATTCCATCTATAATATTGTGTAAAACATACCGAATTAGACAAAAATAAAATGTTGAATTAATATTATATCACTTGTTTCCAAAATACTATAAATTCCTGGAAATATTCCGACAAGGCTTTTATTTACTATTAATCTTTTCAATAAATTATTATTGAAAATACTTTTTGCGTTCAACAAAGTACTTGAAAGAATCTTATCAGTCTTTAAAACTTCAAATTTTACGTAATAAAATTTCGAAAGTCAATGGGTCGTGAGTTCACAGAGTATAATTATTAAGATGTAGATAGCGGTGAAAACTCTGATAATATGTTTACTTTGCGACGCATGAAGGACTGTACGTTCTGGGCAACTAGCCCCCGGCATAAGCGTAAGCACTTTAGTTTGTTCTGGTTGATATGGAACGTGAAGATTATGTACGTCAAAAAGTTGTTTCTGTCAAGTATTGGCCACCCATCTGTGGCTTATACTTGACAAAACAATAATTTAAATTGAGTTGCAAGTATTGCAAGCAATTTTATTTGATGTACACCAATATAAACTATTAAATTTCGATTTGAATGAAAGTAAATAAATTAAAACAAACAATATTTCCTACAATGGTGAGAACAACAAATAATAGGCAATTTGTAAAGTTTACAGTGATACTAGGAAGTATTGTAGAATAATTTGAGCTATATTCCGGTTGGTATAACAAATTGTATTATGGTATGTGTGTGTGATATTTGGAACCGGAAAAGTGAAATGAAATGTGGAGGATTAGTGTATCCACAATGACCATTACCGTGATACAAAAAAGAATTAGCTCTTTTAGGACTAAACGGTCTGTTCATTCACAAGAAAAAGGGTTTGTAATTGTATCTGCTTCAATGCTTCATGTATTCAAAAGTTATAATCTGTTGTTTCAAAATTGAGAAGTATATTGACAATTACTCATTAGTAGAAATGGGTCTTCCGTATTCACGCAGTTTATATATAAAAATGATTTTACCACAAGTCTGTGGTGTAAGCAAGTACAATAATAAACCTGGTGAACCAGATATCCGAGTACAATGAATTTTAGAATATAAAAAAAATTTTCCCTTTTTTCACATATTTTCAACTTCTACGGTGTTTTCTATCAGAAGTTTCACTTATTGTAATAGTACTAGATATTTACTTTCAAAATGGGTACTTTTAAAATACCTATATATATATATATATATATATATATATATATATATATATATTCATTGCAAAGAATTTTTTGAAAATCACCTTTTTATGTTCCAATTTCAAAATGTAATTATTGGAATGTCTTGAATGAAGACGAAATATGTTCAGAGTTTTATGGAAAGTACTGTCTATATTGCCTATTTATACTTCACCAGTGGTTTATATATTCCTTGAATTCACACATAGAAGATAAACATAGTAACTAATCTTGGTAACAATTAAAACAGTAAACAAGGTTTTTTATTTCCTTTGCTACCTTTTTTAGCAAAGGTAGGCAAATTGAATTATTACAAATAATTTCAAATTCATTAACTTATTTTCGTTTTTATACTATATTTCTTCTGAAAAAGAGATAATTCTTTATTTGGGCAATAACATTTTGTTGTTGGCCGACACAGTCCCCCAGTCGCACGTGCAAAACATGTTTGTTTCAGATATTTCTGAGGTATTTTGCGTTTCAGTTACCCGCAAACTCCACTGCTGAAGGGCCAGCTCGATTGTGATTCGAACAATCATCCAAAACAACGTCGTTTCAGTATAATGTGATGGATTCGCTTGATTTGCATAGATTTGTGTGGACGCAAAATCCGAAGTTTTATTTAGTGAAGTGCGAGCTACACGTGGTTAAATATTTCAAAAGTCTCTCTGAGTGAAAATAATAGTGAATAGGGATAAAAAAATTTAGATACTTTGGTTCCAGCATTTATATAGCTCTTTGCACACTGTGATTATGTCTTCTGCAACCTTGCTATGAGAGAATTTTGATGGATAAAAAAAATATTAAATACACCTCGAGGTTGGAAGCATCACTTATAAACGATTGATATCATTTGGCTATATGAAAAAAAAGTAAACGGAAAATTTACAGCTGTAAAATAAGCGGAAAATATCCCATGTAGTTGAACCTGTTGGTTAATTCAACAATATGTAGGGCTGGGCAAAACCGATTCATTTGGAATTCAAATCTGATTCGAATCGGTTCGAATCACTAATTCCATGTAAATAAAAAACATCCCGTTTTTATCATTACTATTTGTCACCATTGTGAAAATCAAGAAATTTATAGGTTATAGTATATTTTCAATTCACACTACATGTCCAAGAGAAACAATTTTCTTATTTTAACCACAAAATGAAATCGATTTTGGTCAAATTTGACCAAAATCGATTGTATTTTGTAGTTAAAAATGAAAATTCTAGTTTATTTAGCGAGCTTTTGTACCTACGAACGATTCTCGATTGATCCAAATAATTTGTGCTTCGATTCGAATCACCGAATCGAGTTGCCCAGCCTTAACAATCTACAATAATTGCTCAATTTAATATGTGATATCGCTTCATGATTATAAAATTAAATTTCATTTCCTCGTGAAGTATCTTACTGAAGGAAGCCAACGTATTCACTTGTGATATCTAATAGTTTATATTGATAATACATGTGGTAAAAATTAATTCAGTACATAATTGTGATGAAGACTATACCATACTCAGTACATAATCAGTACTTCAGTACATAATTGTGATGAATCTCATTTCCAATGCTGTTTATGCTGAATTTATGTGAATCCTATCTGTTAGTTGGTGATTGCTGGTGATTTTTTTTCTATAGTATTCGTATTTCTGTTTCCAATGAGTTAGGTAAGAATTTAATTTTATTCTTCCGAAAACACAAGTATGGCCTGTATACTTCATAAAAAGTTTGAAAGGTCATTCTGGAAATAATATCATTTTTTTTCATAGAAGTTCTCTCTGATCAAGACCGAAAGCAGCGCCTAAAATGAGCCACACTGTGACAAAAGTACAGTGAATTTACTTGCAGTAATTGCATATTTCCAAAGTTAAAACAACGCCAGTTTGATGAGAATTATGCCAATTATGGACTGTTGATGGACGGCACCTATACGGTGTGTTCCATCAACGCCCCATATTTGGCCAAAAAAGTCAACTTGAATTTTTTTCAATACCGCCAAGTAAAATTACTGTCAAAGACTAGTGATTTTGTTGCATTTTTGGTTACAGTGTAACAACGGCCACTGAGATATCGAAGAGCTACCACGAGATGAAGTGCCAGCGACTTCACTCTAATCAGAAAACATCATATACAGAACTAAACCCCATTGTAAAGTGCGGTGAATGGTATCTACCATGGGCGATGATAAAACCATTTCTTTGTTTCCTTTTAGTCGCCTCTTACGAGACGCAGAAAATACGTTAGGACTATACTAAATCCGATATCTACATGACCTATCTATGCTATATCATGGTAACAAATGAGGTAAGGGATTTGGGGAGTAGGATCTATAATCAAAGGAGGTAGAATTGTAGGTGGACAAGAACTCAGCACAGCACGCAAAAACAAAAACACTAATAAAAACTAAAAAATGACAGTTGTTTTTAGAAAGAGTGAAAAAGAAATTTTAAGCTTTTTGACAGAAAGCTGTCAAATTTATCTTTCAGCCATGGCAATAGATTTCACTATAAGAAATAAAACGTTTTTGATTTCTTCATGAGACGATAACTAAAGTTGTTTTGAAATTTCTTTTAACTGCGTTAGAATGGACTGGACAATTTGATTCGTTGATTCGAACCGATTCGAAGCGCACGGATTATTATGAATCGGTTGTAGGAACAAAAAATCGCTGAATAAAGTGGAATTTTCATTTTGACGACAAACTGCAATCGATTTTGATCAAATTTGACCAAACTCGATTGTATTTTTTGTTGTAAAATCAAAATTTTCTTTTTTAAACGTGGATGGTAAATTGGAAATGCATTGCCTTCAGGTTCATTATTTATATTTCGTAACTATAAAATTCCTGACTTATATAATTGGTAAGGTCATACGTTGTAATAGTAAAAATGGGATATTTGTTATTTATTTGAAATTGGTGATTCGAAACGATCCAAAAAATGTCCCAATCAGATTCCAAATCCGATTGATTCCATTTTGCTCCGCCCTATTTAAACTCTATTTAAAATGAAGAATATTGTGATAACCTATAGCATACGTCACTCGAATGTATATTAGTAATAGATTAAATGTCGTTGCGCATCTATAAAGAGGTAAAAATAGCGCGTCCTCTTCCCCACTATAAATCTAGTTGATGAATTCCAAGATATTATTTCGATATGTAATTGCATTCAAGAATATTGATTTAAAGAACTTCAATATAAAAAGTAGAAAGTAAAATATAAATAACATAGACTCATATATAAATGTTACCCAGAATTTTTGTTGGTAGGCTGTTCAAAGGTGGAAATATTTGGTAATGTCATGTAAAAGTAAAAAAAAAAAAAAATGGAATGAAATACGAGATAGTCTTTCTTTATCATATCGATAGCATTATAACGTTGTTATTATTCGACGACATCTATCTTTTAGAAATGGGTGATTTAATTAATATAGTTCGAAAGATTGCTTTGTCATTTTCAAGATGAAATATTGTCCGACGAATATGTAAAAAGTACGATAAATTCTTCCTTTCAAATCTAAAAAAAATACAAAAGCAGTTAAAAAGGAGAATCAAAAATAAATAAAACAAAATAAAAATTTGATGAAAAATATATTTAATCTGGAACTGCAACTAAAACGTGTTAAAATGAAATATGACTTGGCGAAAAAGGTAAAACTGCCATAAAAATATAAAATATTTAGATAACGCTAAAGTGATTCCTATGAATGTTTCAAAATAAAATAAGAAAAAAAGTACCGATTTTTTCAGATATATTAATTGTTTTTGATATCTAAATTGTTTTATCAATCGACATTATGGACTTAGTTAGTTCACGATGAACAAAAATATCATAAAGAATTGATTCACAAAACTTTATCAAAGCATAACGAGACAATTTTCGTAGCCGTAGTTTTGCTTTCCAGCAAGATTAAATGCAATTACAAAAACAGGATTGTCGTCAGTTTAATATCCCAAAAAGATTATGTTCATCTAAACATGTTTTGTCAAGTTTGGGTCAGACATGGATCACGCCGTCGAGGTGTGGTCCATCTGTGGCTCATAAAAAAACAAAATATAATTTTTGGTTGGATTGTCAGCTCGCTTTTGAGAGGCCACGCTTTCGAGGCGTGGTCCATCTGTGGCTCATGCTTAACAGGATAAAATTTCTGGTTGGGTTGTCAGCCCGTTTATAATCTTTTCTCAATTACACTTATGTCTAAATTCAAATAAAGATACATTCAAATAAAGATACATACTCATCGCTGCAAAAATTATAATCGTTTTCCTTCATCTTCTCACAATTCAAGCAACAATTCTTTTCAACAGTGTCAAAGTCAACTACAGGGAAGCCGATATTTTGTTGGCACGGAATGAACAATAAAATAACAAACACAACTTTCATGGCAGAGTATATTTTTGACATCACAATAAAAGATTCAAATTTTATTCCAAATATTTGAGGTGCTCGACCGATATTGAAATTGCGCTTCGGTTGTCCAGCCTTATATATTTTCCCAGATATCAAAATAATTTTAATTTGACCTTTTTGTGACGTAATCCCAAATTATTATGAGTACTTACTAATAGTTTTTATAAATAATATACGCACAGTAATTCACAAACGTCATCAAACTCAACGGTTTACACCAATTTTACCCATTGTGTCTGTTCTGTGTGCAAAAATATTTTTCCTTGTAGTGTCTTTGGGGTAATTTTGTTTAGCAACGTTTTAACTAACTCGATTCATCCACAGCCCATGCTCAACAATTCATTGAAAGTAAATAAAATTTCGCAAAACAGGCAAAATGTTCTTTTAGGAATGAATTTACGCATGAAATTTCCAGATGAACTATTACAAAAATTTTGATCATTTTCCTATTGTATTCCCTGTCTCTGCTTTCGATGAGTAAAATAAGAGTTAGTTTCCCATACAAATCAACTATGCCCTACATATTTTGTGAAAAGTTCAAAAGGTTGTGATGGAGAATCATCATCAGATATCCAATGGCCTGGTGTAAGTTGCGACGATGGGTACGTAGGAAGATAGGTGTGCCAAAAAAATTCGAAATTCTTTCTAGAAATAAAATCCGGCAACTGAAAGCTGAATTTCATTGAAAAAAAAACAGAAAAGGCAAACACCAAGAAATTTAATGGTCATCAAAATCGAAGAAAAATGCTTTGTAAAATTATTCAAAATTACGTGTCAAAGCATTAAAAATTACAATCAAATAACAGCATATTGAAAATAGAGAAATAGCTTAGCACAGACTAAATGAATTATCATGTCTTTGCAATTCATCATGGAAAAAGATGAGCAAAACTTAGAAAATTTGAGCAAAGTGACCTCAATAAATATTATAAATAAGATTGAAATTTATTCCAACACTGCATTTTAGATATATGAGATCAAAAAAATACCAGTGATAAAATTTCAGGTTACTTGGAGTCGCTATGCCTCCTTACTATAATAGCAAGCAGTATGGCTTTCGTCTTCTCGATCTACTGCCGAATTGTTGTCAGTAATAACTGAACGGGTATTTCGTACCATTGATCGTTGTAAGGAGGCGAAGTCGATTGCTCTGGATTTATCTAATCGCAAGACCAAATTTTGCAAAACTTGCATTACGATCTTTCATGAAAGAATTTACGCATGAAATTTCCAGAAGAACTATCTGTGACTAAGACTCGTCATCATTTTCCTATTGTTTTCCGTGCCTCTGCTTTCGATGTGTAAAATAAGAGTTAGTTTCCCATAACAATCAACTATGCCCTACATATTTTGTGAAAAGTTCAAAAGGTTGTGATGGAGAATCATCATCAGATATCCTATGGCCTGGTGTAAGTTGCGACGATGGGTACGTAGGAAGATAGTTGTGCAAAAAAATTCGAAATTCTTTCTGGAAATAAAATCCGGCAACTGAAAGCTGAATTTCATTAAAAAAAGACCAGAGAAGGCAAACACCAAGAAATTTAATGGTCATTAAAATCGAAGAAAAAATGCTTAGTAAAATTATTCAAAACTACGTGTCAAAGCATTAAAAAATTGCAATCAAATAACAGCATATTGAAAATTGAGAAATATCTTAGCACAGACTTAAAGAAATATCACGTTTTTTGCAATCAAACATGGAAAAATAATGAGTAAAATTAATATAAGTTGAGCAAATTGACTTAAATAAATGATATAAATAATATTGAAATTTATCCCAACACTTCATTTTAGATATGCGAGATAAAAAAAATATCAGTTATAAAATCCCAGGTTACCTGGAGTCGCTATGTCTCCTTACTGACAAACAGTATGGCTTTCGTCTTCTCGATCTACCGTCGTGTTGTGGCCAGTAACAACAGAACGGATATTTCGTGACCTTGATCATTATGGGGAGGCAAAGTAGATTGCTCTGGATTCATCTAATCGCAAGACCAACGTTGCGTCGGGCGCTCGGAACATTATTTCATTTACTCTGGTGTCCCCTCATAGATCCATTCTTGACCCAACTTTGTTTTGAATTTATATTAATGACATTCCTGACTGATATGTAGTTATTTACGCTGAGATAAGAATGTTTTCTAGTCTAAACGAAAAATCTGTACCAGAACAACGCCATGCTTTGACTAAAATAGCTGTCCGATTTGGCCAGAATATCGTTGGAATCTCCCTTTTTGATGATATGACTTGGAATGGTTATGTCACAAGTATTGATAAAATCGCTTCTGCGAAAGTTGGTTCTTTATATCATCCCCGTCGTTTTCTTTCACCTGGACTTATACTTAATTTATACAAATCTCAGGTTCCACTCTGCATGGAATATTGTTCGTCACATTTGTGGGTCAGCTGCGGCTACAGTTCTGAACATGCCTGATCGTGTTCAGAGAGGTGTAATTTACATGATTGGTCCAAAACTTTCTTCTGGTCTCCAAAGCTTGTCGTAACGTTGCCCCACTCTGTTTACTTTATAAAAATTATAACGGTCTTTGTTCGAAATGGCATTCTTTGACGCGATTGGCTACCCATTAACATTCATTCACCGTGAAATTTCCACAGTGTCAATACAATTTTATGCAAGTTTTTTGCGCGAAATCCTGTGATTTAAAATTGATTGCCTTCACACATCTTTCCGGTACATGCCCAACGGTTACTGGGCATAAGCCCACCTGTAGGTTCACGGACAGGCCATAGCAAAATAACTCTTAAACCCTAAAAAAGGTATTCATTGGGAAAGAAGATCCGCTCTTATGCGATAGGGTTGGTAACCCTATGTCACCAAGGACGCGGATTTGTCACAACTCATGAGTATTCCTGTGTCACCAGGGATGCGGATTTGTCACAACATCCCCGGTGACATAGGAATGCCCATGAGTTGTGACAAATCCGCATCCCTGGTGACATATGAATACTCATGAGTTGTGACAAATCCGCAACCCTGGTGACATGAGGTTATCAACCCTTCTCCTCTTATGTAGTTTTTTGCACAAAAGTGGTTTTGGGTCCTGGAAATATTCCGACAAGGCTTTTATTTACTATTAATCTTTTCAATAAATTATTATTGAAAAAACTTTTTGCGTTCAACAAAGTACTTGAAAGAATCTTATCAGTCTTTAAAACTTGAAATTTTACGTAATAAAATTTCGAAAGTCAATGGGTCGTGAGTTCACAGAGTATAATTACTAAGATGTAGATAGCGATGAAAACTTTGATAATATGTTTACTTTGCGGCGCATGAAAGACTGTACGTTCTGGGCAACTAGCCCCCGGCATAAGCGTAGGCACTTTAGTTTGTTCTAGTTGATATTAAGGAAGGTGAAGATTATGTACGTCAAAAAGTTGTTTCTGTCAAGTATTGGCCACCCATCTGTGACTTATACTTGACAAAACAATATTTTAAATTGAGTTGCAAGTATTGCAAGCAATGGTATTTGATGTACACCAATATAAACTATTAAATTCCGATTTGAATGAAAGTAAATAAATTAAAACAAACATTATTTACATTTTCCACAATGGTGAGAACAACAAATAACAGGCAATTTGGAAAGTTTACAGTGATACTAGGAAGTATCGTAGAATAATTTGAGCTATATTCCGGTTGGTATAGCAAATTGTATTATGGTATGTGTGTGTGATATTTGGAACCGGAAAAGTGAAATGAAATGTGGAAGATTAGTGTATTCACAAGGACCATTACCGTGATACAAAAAAGAATTAGCTCTTTTAGGACTAAAAAGTCTGTTCTTTCACAAGAAAAGGGGTTTGTAATTGTATCTGCTTTCCCTTGTTCTAAAATGCTTTATCCGATGTATTCAAAAGTTATAATCTGTTGTTTCAAAATTGAGAAGTATATTGACAGTTACTCATCTCGAATAATTAGTAGAAATGGGTCTTCCGTATTCACGCAGTTTATATGTAAAGATGATTTTACCACCCACAAGTCTGTGGTGTAAGCAAGTACAATAATAAACCTGGTGAACCAGATATCCGAGTACAATGAATTTTAGAATATAAAAAAAAATTTTCCCTTTTTTCACATATTTTCAACTTTTACGGTGTTTTCTATCAGAAGTTTCACTTATGTTATTAGTACTAGATATTTACTTTCAAAATGGGTACTTTTAAAATACCTATATATATATATATATATATATATATATATATATATTCATCGCAAAGTATTTTTTGAAAATCACCCTCTTATGTTCCAATTTCAAAATGTAATTATTGGAATGTCTTGAATGGAGGCGAAATATGTTCAGAGTTCTATGGAAAGTACTGTCTATATTGCCTATTTATACTTCACCAGTGGTTTATATATTCTTTGAATTCACGCATAGAAGATAAACATAGTAACTAATCTTGGTAACAATTATGTAAAACAGTAAACAAGGATTTTTATTTCCTTTGCTACCTTTTTTAGCAAAGGTAGGCAAATTGAATGCTCGAATTATTACAAATAATTTCAAATTCATTAACTTATTTTCTTTTTTATACTATATTTCTTCTGAAAAAGAGATAATACTTTATTTGGGCAATAACATTTTGTTGTTGGCCGACACAGTCCCCCAGTCGCACGTGCAAAACATGTTTGTTTCAGAAATTTCTGAGGTATTTTGCGTTTCAGTTACCCGCAAACTCCACTGCTGAAGGGCCAGCCCGATTGTGATTCAAACAATCATCCAAACCAACGTCGTTTCAGTATAATGTGATGGATTCGCTTGATTTGCATAGATTTGTGTGAACGCAAAATCCGAAGTTTTATTTAGTGAAGTGCGAGCTACACGTGGTTAAATATTTCAAAAGTCTCTCTGAGTGAAAATAATAGTGAATAGAGATAAAAAAAATTTAGATACTTTGGTTCCAGCATTTATATAGCTCTTTGCACACTGTGATTATGTCTTCTGCAACCTTGCTATGAGAGAATTTTGATGGATAAAAAAAATATTAAATACACCCTGAGGTTGGAAGCATCACTTATAAACGGTTGATATCATTTGCCTATATGAAAAAAAAGTAAACGGAAAATTTACAGCTGTAAAATAAGCGGAAAATATCCCATGTAGTTGAACCTGTTGGTTAATTCAATAATATGTAGGGCTGGGCAAAACCGATTCATTTGGAATTCAAATCTGATTCGAATCGGATCGAATCACTAATTCCATGTAAACAAAAAACATCCCGTTTTTACCAATACTATTTGTCACCATTGTGAAAATCAAGAAATTTATAGGTTATAGTATATTTTCAATTCACACTACATGTCCAAGAGAAACAATTTTCTTATTTTAACCACAAAATGAAATCGATTTTGGTCAAATTTGACCAAAATCGATTGTATTTTGTAGTTAAAAATGAAAATTCTAGTTTATTTAGCGAGCTTTTGTACCTAAGAGCGATTCTCGATTGATCCAAATAATTTGTGCTTCGATTCGAATCACCGAATCGAGTTGCCCAGCCTTAACAATCTACAATAATTGCTCAGTTTAATATGTGATATCGCTTCATGATTATAAAATTAAATTTCATTTCCTCGTGAAGTTTCTTACTGAAGGAAGCCAACGTATTCACTTGTGATATCTAATAGTTTATAAAGATAATACATGTGGTAAAAATTAATTCAGTACATA
The DNA here is from genome assembly GCA_963675895.2 of Styela plicata. NCBI lineage: Eukaryota > Metazoa > Chordata > Ascidiacea > Stolidobranchia > Styelidae > Styela > Styela plicata. The sequence continues at coordinate 6,724,025 of OZ023143.1, read as the reverse complement.
ATTGTGATGAATCTCATTTCCAATGCTGTTTATGCTGAATTTATGTGAATCCTATCTGTTAGTTGGTGATTGCTGCTGATTTTTTTCTATAATATTCGTGTTTCTTTTTTCAATGAGTTAGGTAAGAATTTAATTTTATTCTTCCGAAAACACAAGTATGGCCTGTATACTTCATAAAAAGTTTGAAAGGTCATTCTGGAAATAATATCATTTTTTTTCATAGAAGTTCTCTCTGATCAAGACCGAAAGCAGCGCCTAAAATGAGCCACACTGTAACAAAAGTACAGTGAATTTACTTGCAGTAATTGCATATTTCCAAAGTTAAAACAACGCCAGTTTGATGAGAATTATGCCAATTATGGACTGTTGATGGACGGCACCTATACGGTGTGTTCCATCAACGCCCCATATTTGGCCAAAAAAGTCAACTTGAATTTTTTTCAATACCGCCAAGTAAAATTACTGTCAAAGATGGTTGCATTTTTGGTTACAGTGTAACAACGGCCACTGAGATATCGAAGAGCTACCACGAGATGAAGTGCCAGCGACTTCACTCATCATATACAGAACTAAATCCCATTGTAAAGTGCAGTGAATGGTATCTACCATGGGCGATGATAAAACCATTTCTTTGTTTTCCTTTTAGTCGCCTCTTACGAGACGCAGAAAATACGTTAGGACTATACTAAATCCGATATCTACATGACCTATCTATGCTATATCATGGTAACAAATGAGGTAAGGGATTTGGGGAGTAGGATCTATAATCAAAGGAGGTAGAATTGTAGGTGGACAAGAACACAGCACAGCACGCAAAAACAAAAACACTAATAAAAACTAAAAAATGACAGTTGTTTTTAGAAAGAGTGAAAAAGAAATTTTAAGCTTTTTGACAGAAAGCTGTCAAATTTATCTTTCAGCCATGGCAATAGATTTCACTATAAGAAATAAAACGTTTTTGATTTCTTCATGAGACGATAACTAAAGTTGTTTTGAAATTTCTTTTAACTGCGTTAGAATGGACTGGACAATTTGATTCGTTGAGTCGAACAGATTCGGAGCGCACAGATTATTATGAATCGGTTGTAGGAACAACAAATCGCTGAATAAAGTGGAATTTTCATTTCGACGACAAAATGCAATCGATTTTGGTCAAATTTGACCAAACTCGATTGTATTTTTTGTTGTAAAATCAAAATTTTCTTTTTTAAACGTGGATGGTAAATTGGAAATGCATTGCCTTCAGGTTCATTATTTATAATTCGTAACTATAAAATTCCTGACTTTTATAATTGGTAAGGTCATACGTTGTAATAGTAAAAATGGGATATTTGTTATTTATTTGAAATTGGTGATTCGGAACGATCCAAAAAATGTCCCAATCTGATTCCAAATCCGATTGATTCCATTTTGCACCGCCCTATTTAGACTCTATTTAAAATGAAGAATATTGTGATAACCTATAGTATACGTCACTGGAATGTATATTAGTAATAGATTAAATGTCGTTGCGCATCTATAAAGAGGTAAAAATAGCATCTATAAAGAGGTAAAAATAGCGCGTCCTCTTCCCCACTATAAATCTAGTTGATGAATTCCAAGATATTATTTCGATATGTAATTGCATTTAAGAATATTTATTTAAAAAACTTCAATATAAAAAGTAGAAAGTAAAATATAAATAACATAGACTCATATATAAATGTTACCCAGAATTTTTGTTGGTAGGCTGTTCAAAGGTGGAAATATTTGGTAATGTCATGTAAAAGTAAAAAATAAAAATGGAATGAAATACGAGATAGTCTTTCTTTATCATATCGATAGCATTATAACGTTGTTATTATTCGACGACATCTATCTTTTAGAAATGGGTGATTTAATTAATATAGTTCGAAAGATTGCTTTTTCATTTTCAAGATGAAATATTGTCCGACGAATATGTAAAAAGTACGATAAATTCTTCCTTTCAAATCTAAAAAAAATACAAAAGCAGTTAAAACGGAGAATCAAAAATAAATAAAACAAAATAAATTTGATGAAAAATATATTTAATCTGGAACTGCAACTAAAACGTGTTAAATGAAATATGACTTGGCGAAAAAGGTAAAACTGCCATAAAAATATAAAATATTTAGATAACGCTAAAGTGATTCCTATGAATGTTTCAAAATAAAATAAGAAAAAAGTACCGATTTTTTCAGATATATTAATTGTTTTTGATATCTAAATTGTTTTATCAATCGACATTATGGACTTAGTTCACGATGAACAAAAATATCATAAAGAATTGATTCACAAAACTTTATCAAAGCATAACGAGACAATTTTCGTAGCCGTAGTTTTGCTTTCCAGCAAGATTAAATGCAATTACAAAAACAGGATTGTCGTCAGTTTAATATCCCAAAAAGATTATGTTCATCTAAACATGTTTTGTCAAGTTTGGGTCAGACATGGATCACGCCGTCGAGGTGTGGTCCATCTGTGGCTCATAAAAAACAAAATATAATTTTTGGTTGGATTGTCAGCTCGCTTTTGAGAGGCCACGCTTTCGAGGCGTGGTCCATCTGTGGCTCATGCTTAACAGGATAAAATTTCTGGTTGGGTTGTCAGCCCGTTTATAATCTTTTCTCAATTACATTTATGTCTAAATTCAAATAAAGATACATTCAAATAAAGATACATACTCATCGCTGCAAAAATTATAATCGTTTTCCTTCATCTTCTCACAATTCAAGCAACAATTCTTTTCAACAGTGTCAAAGTCAACTACAGGGAAGCCGATATTTTGTTGGCACGGAATGAACAATAAAATAACAAACACAACTTTCATGACAGAGTATATTTTTGACATCACAAAAAAAGATTCAAATTTTATTCCAAATATTTGAGGTGCTCGACCGATATTGAAATTGCGTTTCGGCTGTCCAGCCTTATATATTTTCCCAGATATCAAAATAATTTTGATTTGACCTTTTTATGACGTAAGCCCAAATATTTATGAGTACTTACTAATAGTTTTTATAAATAATATACGCACAGTAATTCACAAACGTCATCAAACTCAACGGTTTACACCAATTTTACCCATTGTGTCTGTTCTGTGCGCAAAAATATTTTTCCTTGTAGTGTCTTTGGGGTAATTTTGTTTAGCAACGTTTTAACTAACTCGATTCATCCATAGCCCATGCTCAACAATTCAGTGAAAGTAAATAAAATTTCGCAAAACAGGCAAAATGTTCTTTTAGGAATGAATTTACGAATGAAATTTCCAGAAGAACTATTACAAAAATCTTGATCATTTTCCTATTGTATTCCCTGTCTCTGCTTTCGATGAGTAAAATAAGAGTGAGTTTCCCATACAAATCAACTATGCCCTACATATTTTGTAAAAAGTTCAAAAGGTTGTGATGGAGAATCATCATCAGATATCCTATGGCCTGGTGTAAGTTGCGACGATGGGTACGTAGGAAGATAGGTGTGCCAAAAAAATTCGAAATTCTTTCTAGAAATAAAATCCGGCAACTGAAAGCTGAATTTCATTAAAAAAAGACCAGAAAAGGCAAACACCAAGAAATTTTATGGTCATTAAAATCGAAGAAAAATGCTTAGTAAAATTATTCAAAACTACGTGTCAAAGCATTAAAAATTGCAATCAAATAACAGCATATTGAAAGTAGAGAAATATCTTAGCACAGACTTAAAGAAATATCACGTTTTTGCAATCAAACATGGAAATATAATGAGTAAAATTAATAAAAGTTGAGCAAATTGACTTAAATAAATGATATAAATAATAATGTAATTTATCCCAACACTTCATTTTAGATATGCGGGATAAAAAATATCAGTAATAAAATCCCAGGTTACCTGGAGTCGCTATGTCTCCTTACTGACAAACAGTATGGCTTTCGTCTTCTCGATCTACCGTCGTGTTGTGGCCAGTAACAACAGAACGGATATTTCGTGACCTTGATCATTATGGGGAGGCAAAGTAGATTGCTCTGGATTCATCTAATCGCAAGACCAACGTTGCGTCGGGCGCTCGGAACATTATTTCATTTACTCTGGTGTCCCCTCAGAGATCCATTCTTGACCCAACTTTGTTTTGAATTTATATTAATGTCATTCCCGACTGATATGTAGTTATTTACGCTGAGATAAGAATGTTTTCTAGTCTAAACAAAAAATCTGTACCAGAACAACGCCATGCTTTGACTAAAATAGCTGTCCGATTTGGCCAGAATATCGTTGGAATCTCCCTTTTTGATGATATGACTTGGAATGGTTATGTCACAAGTATTGATAAAATCGCTTCTGCGAAAGTTGGTTCTTTATATCATCCCCGTCGTTTTCTTTCACCTGAACTTATACTTCATTTATACAAATCTCAGATTCCACTCTGCATGGAATATTGTTCGTCACATTTGTGGGTCAGCTGCGGCTAAAGTTCTGAACATGCTTGATCGTGTTCAGAGAGGTATAATTTACATGACTGGTCCAAAACTTTCTTCTGGTCTTCAAAGCTTGTCGTAACGTTGCCCCACTCTGTTTACTTTATAAGAATTATAATGGTCTTTGTTCGAAATAGCATTCTTTGACGCGATTGGCTACCCATTTACATTCATTCACCGTGAAATTTCCACAGTGTCAAAACAATTTTATGCAAGTTTTTTGCACGAAATTCTGTGATTTAAAATTGCTTGCCTTCACACATCTTTCCGGTACATGCCCAACGGTTACTGGGCATAAGCCCACCTGTAGGTACACGGAGCGGCCATTGCAAAATAACTCTTAAACCCTAAAAAAGGTATCCATTGGAAAAGAAGATCCGCTCTTATGCGATAGGGTTGATAACCCTATGTCACCAAGGATGCGGATTTGTAACAACTCATGAGTATTTCTGTGTCACCAGGGATGCGGATTTGTCACAACATCCCCTGTGACATAGGAATGCTCATGAGTTGTGACAAATCCGCATCCCTGGTGACATATGAATACTCATGAGTTGTGACAAATCCGCAACCCTGGTGACATGAGGTTACCAACCCTTCTCCTGCTATGTAGCTTTTTGCACAAAAGTGGTTTTGGGTAACTCATTGAAAGTCTCCTATAACCTCGCTCTGAGCAAATCCAAATAAAAAAATTAATAAAATTAGTTAACGTTATGCGTGTGTTATTTGTGAGTGAAGAAGTGGACCAAGATCCCGGGTTGACATTCGAAGTATTCCATCTATAATATTGTGTAAAACATACCGAATTAGACAAAAATAAAATGTTGAATTAATATTATATCACTTGTTTCCAAAATACTATAAAATCCTGGAAATATTCCGACAAGGCTTTTATTTACTATTAATCTTTTCAATAAATTATTATTGAAAATACTTTTTGCGTTCAACAAAGTACTTGAAAGAATCTTATCAGTCTTTAAAACTTTAAATTTTACGTAATAAAATTTCGAAAGTCAATGGGTCGTGAGTTCACAGAGTATAATTATTAAGATGTAGATAGCGGTAAAAACTTAGATAATATGTTTACTTTGCGACGCATGAAGGACTGTACGTTCTGGGCAACTAGCCCCCGGCATAAGCGTAGGCACTTTAGTTTGTTCTGGTTGATATGGAAGATGAAGATTATGTACGTCAAAAAGTTGTTTCTGTCAAGTATTGGCCACCCATCTGTGGCTTATACTTGAAAAAACAATATTTTAAATTGAGTTGCAAGTATTGCAAGCAATGTTATTTGATGTACACCAATATAAACTATTAAATTTCGATTTGAATGAAAGTAAATAAATTAAAACAAACAATATTTTCTACAATGATGAGAACAACAAATAATAGGCAATTTGTAAAGTTTACAGTGATACTAGGAAGTATTGTAGAATAATTTGAGCTATATTCCGGTTGGTATAACAAATTGTATTATGGTATGTGTGTGTGATATTTGGAACCGGAAAAGTGAAATGAAATGTGGAAGATTAGTGTATTCACAAGGACCATTACCGTGATACAAAAAAGAATTAGCTCTTTTAGGACTAAACGGTCTGTTCATTCACAAGAAAAAGGGTTTGTAATTGTATCTGCTTTCCCTTTTTCTAAAATGCTTTATCCGATGTATTCAAAAGTTATAATCTGTTGTTTCAAAATTGAGAAGTATATTGACAGTTACTCATCTCGAATAATTAGTAGAAATGGGTCTTCCGTATTCACGCAGTTTATATATAAAGATGATTTTACCACAAGTCTGTGGTGTAGGCAAGTACAATAATAAACCTGGTGAACCAGATATCCGAGTACAATGAATTTTAGAATATAAAAAAAAATTTTCCCTTTTTTCACATATTTTCAACTTTTACGGTGTTTTCTATCAGAAGTTTCACTTATGTTATTAGTACTAGATATTTACTTTCAAAATGGGTACTTTTAAAATAACTATATATATATATATATTCATTGCAAAGTATTTTTTGAAAATCACCCTTTTATGTTCCAATTTCAAAATGTAATTATTGGAATGTCTTGAATGAAGGCGAAATATGTTCAGAGTTCTATGGAAAGTACTGTCTATATTGCCTGTTTATACTTCACCAGTGGTTTATATATTCCTTGAATTCACAAGACATGCACATAGAAGATAAACATAGTAACTAATCTTGGTAACAATTATGTAAAACAGTAAACAAGGATTTTTATTTCCTTTGCTACCTTTTTTAGCAAAGGTAGGCAAATTGAATTCTCGAATTATTACAAATAATTTCAAATTCATTAACTTATTTTCTTTTTTATACTATATTTCTTCTGAAAAAGAGACAATTCGTTATTTGGGCAATAACATTTTGTTGTTGGTCGACACAGTCCCCCAGTCGCACGTGCAAAACATGTTTGTTTCAGATATTTCTGAGGTATTTTGCGTTTCAGTTACCCGCAAACTCCACTGCTGAAGGGCCAGCTCGATTGTGATTCAAACAATCATCCAAACCAACGTCGTTTCAGTATAATGTGATGGTTTCGCTTGATTTGCATAGATTTGTGTGAACGCAAAATCCGAAGTTTTATTTAGTGAAGTGCGAACGTGGTTAAATATTTCAAAAGTCTCTCTGAGTGAAAATAATAGTGAATAGGGATAAAAAGATTTAGATACTTTGGTTCCAGCATTTATATAGCTCTTTGCACACTGTGATTATGTCTTCTGCAACCTTGCTATGAGAGAATTTTGATAGATAAAAAAAATATTAAATACACCTCGAGGTTGGAAGCATCACTTATAAACGGTTGATATCATTTGGCTATATGAAAAAAAAGTAAACGGAAAATTTACAGCTGTAAAATAAGCGGAAAATATCCCATGTAGTTGAACCTGTTGGTTAATTCAACAATATGTAGGGCTGGGCAAAACCGATTCATTTGGAATTCAAATCTGATTCGAATCGGTTCGAATGACTAATTCCATGTAAATAAAAAACATCCCGTTGTTGCCATTACTATTTGTCACCATTGTGAAAATCAAGAAATTTATAGGTTATAGTATATTTTCAATTCACACTACATGTCCAAGAGAAACAATTCTCTTATTTTAACCACAAAATGAAATCGATTTTGGTCAAATTTGACCAAAATCGATTGTATTTTGCAGTTAAAAATGAAAATTCTAGTTTATTTAGCGAGCTTTTGTACCTAAGAGCGATTCTCGATTGATCCAGATAAATTGTGCTTCGATTCGAATCACCGAATCGAGTTGCCCAGCCTTAACAATCTACAATAATTGCTCAGTTTAATATGTGATATCGCTTCATGATTATAAAATTAAATATCATTTCCTCGTGAAGTTTCTTACTGAAGGAAGCCAACTTGTGATATCTAATAGTTTATAAAGATAATACATGTGGTAAAATTTAATTCAGTACATAATTGTGATGAATCTCATTTCCAATACTGTTTATGTGAATTTATGTGAATCCTATCTGTTAGTTCGTGATTGCTGGTGATTTTTTTTCTATAGTATTCGTATTTCTGTTTCCAATGAGTTAGGTAAGAATTCAATTTTATTCTTCCGAAAACACAAGTATGGCCTGTATACTTCATAAAAAGTTTGAAAGGTCATTCTGGAAATAATATCATTTTTTTCATAGAAGTTCTCTCTGATCAAGACCGAAAGCAGCGCCTAAAATGAGCCACACTGTAACAAAAGTACAGTGAATTTACTTGCAGTAATTGCATATTTCCAAAGTTAAAACAACGCCAGTTTGATGAGAATTATGCCAATTATGGACTGTTGATGGACGGCACCTATACGGTGTGTTCCATCAACGCCCCATATTTGGCCAAAAAAGTCAACTTGAATTTTTTTCAATACCGCCAAGTAAAATTACTGTCAAAGACTAGTGATTTTGTTGCATTTTTGGTTACAGTGTAACAACGGCCACAGATATCGAAGAGCTACCACGAGATGAAGTGCCAGCGACTTCACTCTAATCAGAAAACATCATATACAGAACTAAACCCCATTGTAAAGTGCAGTGAATGGTATCTACCATGGGCGATGATAAAACCATTTCTTTGTTTCCTTTTATTCGCCTCTTACGAGACGCAGAAAATACGTTAGGACTATACTAAATCCGATATCTACATGACCTATCTATGCTATATCATGGTAACAAATGAGGTAAGGGATTTGGGGAGTAGGATCTATAATCAAAGGAGGTGGAATTGTAGGTGGACAAGAACTCAGCACAGCACGCAAAAACAAAAACACTAATAAAAACTAAAAAATGACAGTTGTTTTTAGAAAGAGTGAAAAAGAAATTTTAAGCTTTTTGACAGAAAGCTGTCAAATTTATCCTTCAGCCATGGCAATAGATTTCACTATAAGAAATAAAACGTTTTTGATTTCTTGATGAGACGATAACTAAAGTTGTTTTGAAATTTCTTTTAACTGCGTTAGAATGGACTGGACAATTTGATTCGTTGAGTCGAACCGATTCGAAGCACACAGATTATTATGAATCGGTTGTAGGAACAAAAAATCGCTGAATAAAGTGGAATTTTCATTTTGACGACAAAATGCAATCGATTTTGGTCAAATTTGACCAAACTCGATTGTATTTTTTGTTGTAAAATCAAAATTTTCTTTTTTAAACGTGGATGGTAAATTGGAAATGCATTGCCTTCAGGTTCATTATTTATAATTCGTAACTATAAAATTCCTGACTTATATAATTGGTAAGGTCATACGTTGTAATAGTAAAAATGGGATATTTGTTATTTATTTGAAATTGGTGATTCGAAACGATCCAAAAAATGTCCCAATCAGATTCCAAATCCGATTGATTCCATTTTGCTCCGCCCTATTTAGACTCTATTTAAAATGAAGAATATTGTGATAACCTATAGTATACGTCACTCGAATGTATATTAGTAATAGATTAAATGTCGTTGCGCATCTATAAAGAGGTAAAAATAGCGCGTCCTCTTCCCCACTATAAATCTAGTTGATGAATTCCAAGATATTATTTTGATATGTAATTGCATTCAAGAATATTTATTTAAAAAACTTCAATATAAAAAGTAGAAAGTAAAATATAAATAACATAGACTCATATATAAATGTTACCCAGAATTTTTGTTGGTAGGCTGTTCAAAGGTGGAAATATTTGGTAATGTCATGTAAAAGTAAAAAATAAAAATGGAATGAAATACGAGATAGTCTTTCTTTATCATATCGATAGCATTATAACGTTGTTATTATTCGACGACATCTATCTTTTAGAAATGGGTGATTTAATTAATATAGTTCGAAAGATTGCTTTGTCATTTTCAAGATGAAATATTGTCCGACGAATATGTAAAAAGTACGATAAATTCTTCCTTTCAAATCTAAAAAAATACAAAAGCAGTTAAAAAGAAGAATCAAAAATAAATAAAACAAAATAAATTTGATGAAAAATATATTTAATCTGGAACTGCAACTAAAACGTGCTAAATGAAATATGACTTGGCGAAAAAGGTAAAACTGCCATAAAAATATAAAATATTTAGATAACGCTAAAGTGATTCCTATGAATGTTTCAAAATAATATAAGAAAAAAATACCGATTTTTTCAGATATATTAATTGTTTTTGATATCTAAATTGTTTTATCAATCGACATTATGGACTTAGTTCACGATGAACAAAAATATCATAAAGAATTGATTCACAAAACTTTATCAAAGCATAACGAGACAATTTTCGTAGCCGTAGTTTTGCTTTCCAGGAAGATTAAATGCAATTACAAAAGCAGGATTGTCGTCAGTTTAATATCCCAAAAAGATTATGTTCATCTAAACATGTTTTGTCAAGTTTGGGTCAGACATGGATCACGCCGTCGAGGTGTGGTCCATCTGTGGCTCATAAAAAACAAAATATAATTTTTGGTTGGATTGTCAGCTCGCTTTTGAGAGGCCACGCTTTCGAGGCGTGGTCCATCTGTGGCTCATGCTTAACAGGATAAAATTTCTGGTTGGGTTGTCAGCCCGTTTATGATCTTTTCTCAATTACATTTATGTCTAAATTCAAATAAAGATACATTCAAATAAAGATACATACTCATCGCTGCAAAAATTATAATCGTTTTCTTTCATCTTCTCACAATTCAAGCAACAATTCTTTTAAACAGTGTCAAAGTCAACTACAGGGAAGCCGATATTTTGTTGGCACGGAATGAACAATAAAATAACAAACACAACTTTCATGGCAGAGTATATTTTTGACATCACAAAGAAAGATTCAAATTTTATTCCAAATATTTGAGGTGCTCGATTGATATTGATATTGCGTTTCGGTTTTCCGGCCTTATATATTTTCCCAGATGTCAAAATAATTTTGATTTGACCTTTTTATGACGTAAGCCCAAATATTTATGAGTACTTACTAATAGTTTTTATAAATAATATACGCACAGTAATTCACAAACGTCATCAAACTCAACGGTTTACACCAATTTTACCCATTGTGTCTGTTCTGTGCGCAAAAATATTTTTCCTTGTAGTGTCTTTGGGGTAATTTTGTTTAGCAACGTTTTAACTAACTCGATTCATCCATAGCCCATGCTCAACAATCCATTGAAAGTAAATAAAATTTCGCAAAACAGGCAAAATGTTCTTTTAGGAATGAATTTACGAATGAAATTTCCAGAAGAACTATTACAAAAATCTTGATCATTTTCCTATTGTATTCCCTATCTCTGCTTTCGATGAGTAAAATAAGAGTTAGTTTCCCATACAAATCAACTATGCCCTACATATTTTGTGAAAAGTTCAAAAGGTTGTGATGGAGAATCATCATCAGATATCCTATGGCCTGGTGTAAGTTGCGACGATGGGTACGTAGGAAGATAGGTGTGCCAAAAAAATTCGAAATTCTTTCTAGAAATAAAATCCGGCAACTGAAAGCTGAATTTCATTAAAAAAAGACCAGAAAAGGCAAACACCAAGAAATTTAAAGGTCATTAAAATCGAAGAAAAATGCTTAGTAAAATTATTCAAAACTACGTGTCAAAGCATTAAAAATTGCAATCAAATAACAGCATATTGAAAGTAGAGAAATATCTTAGCACAGACTTAAAGAAATATCACGTTTTTGCAATCAAACATGGAAATATAATGAGTAAAATTAATAAAAGTTGAGCAAATTGACTTAAATAAATGATATAAATAATAATGAAACTTATCCTAACTTCATTTTAGATATGCGAGATAAAAAATATCAGTAATAAAATCCCAGGTTACCTGGAGTCGCTATGTCTCCTTACTGACAAACAGTATGGCTTTCGTCTTCTCGATCTACCGTCGTGTTGTGGCCAGTAACAACAGAACGGATATTTCGTGACCTTGATCATTATGGTGAGGCAAAGTAGATAGCTCTGGATTCATCTAATCGCAAGACCAACGTTGCGTCGGGCGCTCGGAACATTATTTCATTTACTCTGGTGTCCCCTCAGAGATCCATTCTTGACCCAACTTTGTTTTGAATTTATATTAATGTCATTCCTGACTGATATGTAGTTATTTACGCTGAGATAAGAATGTTTTCTAGTCTAAACGAAAAATCTGTACCAGAACAACGCCATGCTTTGACTAAAATAGCTGTCCGATTTGGCCAGAATATCGTTGGAATCTCCCTTTTTGATGATATGACTTGGAATGGTTATGTCACAAGTATTGATAAAATCGCTTCTGCAAAAGTTGGTTCTTTATATCATCCCCGTCGTTTTCTTTCACCTGAACTTATACTTCATTTATACAAATCTCAGGTTCCACTCTGCATGGAATATTGTTTGTCACATTTGTGAGCCAGCTGCGGCTAAAGTTCTGAACATGCTTGATCGTGTTCAGAGAGATATAATTTACATGATTGGTCCAAAACTTTCTTCTGGTCTTCAAAGCTTGTCGTAACGTTGCCCCACTCTGTTTACTTTATAAGAATTATAATGGTCTTTGTTCGAAATAGCATTCTTTGACGCGATTGGCTACCCATTTACATTCATTTACCGTGAAATTTCCACAGTGTCAAAACAATTTCATGCAAGTTTTTTGCACGAAATTCTGTGATTTAAAATTGCTTGCCTTCACACATCTTTCCGGTACATGCCCAACGGTTACTGGGCATAAGCCCACCTGTAGGTACACGGAGCGGCCATTGCAAAATAACTCTTAAACCCTAAAAAAAGATATCCATTGGAAAAGAAGATCCGCTCTTATGCGATAGGGTTGGTAACCCTATGTCACCAAGGATGCGGATTTGTAACAACTCATGAGTATTCCTGTGTCACCAGGGATGCGGATTTGTCACAACATCCCCGGTGACATAGGAATGCTCATGAGTTGTGACAAATCCGCATCCCTGGTGACATATGAATACTCATGAGTTGTGACAAATCCGCAACCCTGGTGACATGAGGTTACCAACCCTTCTCCTGCTATGTAGCTTTTTGCACAAAAGTGGTTTTGGGTAACTCATTGAAAGTCTCCTATAACCTCGCTCTGAGCAAATCCAGATAAAAAGAATATTAAAATTAGTTAACGTTATGCGTGTGTTATTTGTGAGTGAAGAAGTGGACCAAGATCCCGGGTTGACATTCGAAGTATTCCATCTATGATATTGTGTAAAACATACCGAATTAGACAAAAATAAAATGTTGAATTAATATTATATCACTTGTTTCCAAAATACTATAAATTCCTGGAAATATTCCGACAAGGCTTTTATTTACTATTAATCTTTTCAATAAATTATTATTGAAAATACTTTTTGCGTTCAACAAAGTACTTGAAAGAATCCTATCAGTCTTTAAAACTTCAAATTTTACGTAATAAAATTTCGAAAGTCAATGGTTCGTGAGTTCACAGAGTATAATTATTAAGATGTAGATAGCGGTAAAAACTTTGATAATATGTTTACTTTGCGACGCATGAAGGACTGTACGTTTTGGGCAACTAGCCCCCGGCATAAGCGTAGGCACTTTAGTTTGTTCTGGTTAATATGGAAGGTGAAGATTATGTACGTCAAAAAGTTGTTTCTGTCAAGTATTGGCCACCCATCTGTGGCTTATACTTGACAAAACAATATTTTAAATTGGGTTGCAAGTATTGCAAGCAATGTTATTTGATGTACACCAATATAAACTATTAAATTTCGATTTGAATGAAAGTAAATAAATTAAAACAAACAATATTTTCTACAATGGTGAGAACAACAAATAATAGGCAATTTGTAAAGTTTACAGTGATACTAGGAAGTATTGTAGAATAATTTGAGCTATATTCCGGTTGGTATAACAAATTGTATTATGGTATGTGTGTGTGATATTTGGAACCGGAAAAGTGAAATGAAATGTGGAAGATTAGTGTATCCACAATGACCATTACCGTGATACAAAAAAGAATTAGCTCTTTTAGGACTAAACGGTCTGTTCATTCACAAGAAAAAGGGTTTGTAATTGTATCTGCTTTCCCTTTTTCTTAAATGCTTTATCCGATGTATTCAAAAGTTATAATCTGTTGTTTCAAAATTGAGAAGTATATTGACAATTACTCATTAGTAGAAATGGGTCTTCCGTATTCACGCAGTTTATATATAAAAATGATTTTACCACAAGTCTGTGGTGTAAGCAAGTACAATAATAAACCTGGTGAACCAGATATCCGAGTACAATGAATTTTAGAATATAAAAAAATGGTAATAGTACTAGATTATTTACTTTTAAAATGGGTACTTTTAAAATACCTATATATATATATATATATATATATATATATATTCATTGCAAAGAATTTTTTGAAAATCACCCTCTTATGTTCCAATTTCAAAATGTAATTATTGGAATGTCTTGAATGAAGACGAAATATGTTCAGAGTTTTATGGAAAGTACTGTCTATATTGCCTATTTATACTTCACCAGTGGTTTATATATTCCTTGAATTCACACATAGAAGATAAACATAGTAACTAATCTTGGTAACAATTAAAACAGTAAACAAGGATTTTTATTTCCTTTGCTACCTTTTTTAGCAAAGGTAGGCAAATTGAATTCTCGAATTATTACAAATAGTTTCAAATTCATTAACTTATTTTCGTTTTTATACTATATTTCTTCTGAAAAAGAGATAATTCTTTATTTGGGCAATAACATTTTGTTGTTGGCCGACACAGTCCCCCAGTCGCACGTGCAAAACATGTTTGTTTCAGATATTTCTGAGGTATTTTGCGTTTCAGTTACCCGCAAACTCCACTGCTGAAGGGCCAGCTCGATTGTGATTCGAACAATCATCCAAACCAACGTCGTTTCAGTATAATGTGATGGATTCGCTTGATTTGCATAAATTTGTGTGAACGCAAAATCCGAAGTTTTATTTAGTGAAGTGCGAGCTACACGTGGTTAAATATTTCAAAAGTCTCTCTGAGTGAAAATAATAGTGAATAGGGATAAAAAAATTTAGATACTTTGGTTCCAGCATTTATATAGCTCTTTGCACACTGTGATTATGTCTTCTGCAACCTTGCTATGAGAGAATTTTGATGGATAAAAAAAATATTAAATACACCTCGAGGTTGGAAGCATCACTTATAAACGGTTGATATCATTTGGCTATATGAAAAAAAAGTAAACGGAAAATTTACAGCTGTAAAATAAGCGGAAAATATCCCATGTAGTTGAACCTGTTGGTTAATTCAACAATATGTAGGGCTGGGCAAAACCGATTCATTTGGAATTCAAATCTGATTCGAATCGGTTCGAATCACTAATTCCATGTAAATAAAAAACATCCCGTTTTTATCATTACTATTTGTCACCATTGTGAAAATCAAGAAATTTATAGGTTATAGTATATTTTCAATTCACACTACATGTCCAAGAGAAACAATTTTCTTATTTTAACCACAAAATGAAATCGATTTTGGTCAAATTTGACCAAAATCGATTGTATTTTGTAGTTAAAAATGAAAATTCTAGTTTATTTAGCGAGCTTTTGTACCTAAGAACGATTCTCGATTGATCCAAATAATTTGTGCTTCGATTCGAATCACCGAATCGAGTTGCCCAGCCTTAACAATCTACAATAATTGCTCAATTTAATATGTGATATCGCTTCATGATTATAAAATTAAATTTCATTTCCTCGTGAAGTTTCTTACTGAAGGAAGCCAACGTATTCACTTGTGATATATAATAGTTTATATTGATAATACATGTGGTAAAAATTAATTCAGTACATAATTGTGATGAAGACTATACCATACTCAGTACATAATCAGTACTTCAGTACATAATTGTGATGAATCTCATTTCCAATGCTGTTTATGTGAATTTATGTGAATCCTATCTGTTAGTTGGTGATTGCTGGTGATTTTTTTTCTATAGTATTCGTATTTCTGTTTCCAATGAGTTAGGTAAGAATTTAATTTTATTCTTCCGAAAACACAAGTATGGCCTGTATACTTCATAAAAAGTTTGAAAGGTCATTCTGGAAATAATATCATTTTTTTTCATAGAAGTTCTCTCTGATCAAGACCGAAAGCAGCGCCTAAAATGAGCCACACTGCAACAAAAGTACAGTGAATTTACTTGCAGTAATTGCATATTTCCAAAGTTAAAACAACGCCAGTTTGATGAGAATTATGCCAATTATGGACTGTTGATGGACGGCACCTATACGGTGTGTTCCATCAACGCCCCATATTTGGCCAAAAAAGTCAACTTGAATTTTTTTCAATACCGCCAAGTAAAAATACTGTCAAAGACTAGTGATTTTGTTGCATTTTTGGTTACAGTGTAACAACGGCCACTGAGATATCGAAGAGCTACCACGAGATGAAGTGCCAGCGACTTCACTCATCATATACAGAACTAAACCCCATTGTAAAGTGCAGTGAATGGTATCTACCATGGGCGATGATAAAACCATTTCTTTGTTTTCCTTTTAGTCGCCTCTTACGAGACGCAGAAAATACGTTAGGACTATACTAAATCCGATATCTACATGACCTATCTATGCTATATCATGGTAACAAATGAGGTAAGGGATTTGGGGAGTAGGGTCTATAATCAAAGGAGGTAGAATTGTAGGTGGACAAGAACTCAGCACAGCACGCAAAAACAAAAACACTAATAAAAACTAAAAAAATGACAGTTGTTTTTAGAAAGAGTGAAAAAGAAATTTTAAGCTTTTTGACAGAAAGCTGCCAAATTTATCTTTCAGCCATGGCAATAGATTTCACTATAAGAAATAAAACGTTTTTGATTTCTTCATGAGACGATAACTAAAGTTGTTTTGAAATTTCTTTTAGCTGCGTTAGAATGGACTGGACAATTTGATTCGTTGATTCGAACCGATTCGAAGCGCACAGATTATTATGAATCGGTTGTAGGAACAAAAAATCGCTGAATAAAGTGGAATTTTCATTTTGACGACAAAATGCAATCGATTTTGGTCAAATTTGACCAAACTCGATTGTATTTTTTGTTGTAAAATCAAAATTTTCTTTTTTAAACGTGGATGGTAAATTGGAAATGCATTGCCTTCAGGTTCATTATTTATAATTCGTAACTATAAAATTCTTGACTTTCATAATTGGTAAGGTCATACGTTGTAATAGTAAAAATGGGATATTTGTTATTTATTTGAAATTGGTGATTCGAAACGATCCAAAAAATGTCCCAATCAGATTCCAAATCCGATTGATTCCATTTTGCTCCGCCCTATTTAGACTCTATTTAAAATGAAGAATATTGTGATAACCTATAGTATACGTCACTCGAATGTATATTAGTAATAGATTAAATGTCGTTGCGCATCTATAAAGAGGTAAAAATAGCGCGTCCTCTTCCCCACTATAAATCTAGTTGATGAATTCCAAGATATTATTTCGATATGTAATTGCATTCAAGAATATTTATTTAAAAGACTTCAATATAAAAAGTAGAAAGTAAAATATAAATAACATAGACTCATATATAAATGTTACCCAGAATTTTTGTTGGTAGGCTGTTCAAAGGTGGAAATATTTGGTAATGTCATGTAAAAGTAAAAAATAAAAAATGGAATGAAATACGAGATAGTCTTTCTTTATCATATCGATAGCATTATAACGTTGTTATTATTCGACGACATCTATCTTTTAGAAATGGGTGATTTAATTAATACAGTTCGAAAGATTACTTTGTCATTTTCAAGATGAAATATTGTCCGACGAATATGTAAAAAGTACTATAAATTCTTCCTTTCAAATCTAAAAAAATACAAAAGCAGTTAAAAAGAAGAATCAAAAATAAATAAAACAAAATAAATTTGATGAAAAATATATTTAATCTGGAACTGCAACTAAAACGTGTTAAATGAAATATGACTTGGCGAAAAAGGTAAAACTGCCATAAAAATATAAAATATTTAGATAACGCTAAAGTGATTCCTATGAATGTTTCAAAATAAAATAAGATAAAACTACCGATTTTTTCTGATATATTAATTGTTTTTGATATCTAAATTGTTTTATCAATCGACATTATGGACTTAGTTCACGATGAACAAAAATATCATAATAAATTGATTCACAAAACTTTATCAAAGCATAACGAGACAATTTTCGTAGCCGTAGTTTTGCTTTCCAGCAAGATTAAATGCAATTACAAAAACAGGATTGTCGTCAGTTTAATATCCCAAAAAGATTACGTTCATCTAAACATGTTTTGTCAAGTTTGGGTCACACATGGATCACGCCGTCGAGGTGTGGTCCATCTGTGGCTCATAAAAAACAAAACATAATTTTTGGTTGGATTGTCAGCTCGCTTTTGAGAGGCCACGCTTTCGAGGCGTGGTCCATCTGTGGCTCATGCTTAACAGGATAAAATTTCTGGTTGGGTTGTCAGCCCGTTTATAATCCTTTCTCAATTACATTTATGTCTACATTCAAATAAAGATACATTCAATAAAGATACATACTCATCGCTGCAAAAATTATAATCGTTTTCCTTCATCTTCTCACAATTCAAGCAACAATTCTTTTCAACAGTGTCAAAGTCAACTACAGGGAAGCCGATATTTCGTTGGCACGGAATGAACAATAAAATAACAAACACAACTTTCATGGCAGAGTATATTTTTGACATCACAAAGAAAGATTCAAATTTTATTCCAAATATTTGAGGTGCGCGACCGATATTGAAATTGCGTTTCGGCTGTTCAGCCTTATATATTTTCCCAGATATCAAAATAATTTTGATTTGACCTTTTTATGACGTAAGCCCAAATATTTATGAGTACTTACTAATAGTTTTTATAAATAATATACGCACAGTAAATCACAAACGTCATCAAACTCAACGGTTTACAGCAATTTTACCCATTGTGTCTGTTCTGTGCGCAAAAATATATTTCCTTGTAGTGTCTTTGGGGTAATTTTGTTTAGCAACGTTTTAACTAACTCGATTCATCCATAGCCCATGCTCAACAATTCATTGAAAGTAAATAAAATTTCGCAAAACAGGCAAAATTTTCTTTTAGGAATGAATTTACGCATGAAATTTCCAGATGAACTATTACAAAAATCTTGATCATTTTCCTATTGTATTCCCTGTCTCTGCTTTCGATGAGTAAAATAAGAGTTAGTTTCCCATACAAATCAACTATGCCCTACATATTTTGTGAAAAGTTCAAAAGGTTGTGATGGAGAATCATCATCAGATATCCTATGGCCTGGTGTAAGTTGCGACGATGGGTACGTAGGAAGATAGGTGTGCCAAAAAAATTCGAAATTCTTTCTAGAAACAAAATCCGGCAACTGAAGGCTGAATTTCATTGAAAAAGACCAGAAAAGGCAAACACCAAGAAATTTAATGGTCTTTAAAATCGAAGAAAAATGCTTCGTAAAATTATTCAAAATTACGTGTCAAAGCATTAAAAATTACAATCAAATAACAGCATATTGAAAATAGAGAAATATCTTAGCACAGACTGAATGAATTATCACGTCTTTGCAATTCATCATGGGAAAAGATGAGCAAAACTTAGAAAATTTGAGCAAAGTGACTTCAATAAATATTATAAATAAGATTGAAATTTATTCCAACACTGCATTTTAGATATATGAGATCAAAAAAATACCAGTGATAAAATTTCAGGTTACTTGGAGTCGCTATGCCTCCTTACTATAATAGCAAGCAGTATGGCTTTCGTCTTCTCGATCTACTGCCGAATTGTTGTCAGTAATAACTGAACGGATATTTCGTATCATTGATCGTTGTAAGGAGGCGAAGTCGATTGCTCTGGATTTATCTAATCGCAAGACCAAATTTTGCAAAACTTGCATTACGATCTTTTATGAAAGAATTTACGCATGAAATTTCCAGAAGAACTATCTGTGACTAAGACTCGTCATCATTTTCCTATTGTTTTCCATGCCTCTGCTTTCGGTGTGTAAAATAAGAGTTAGTTTCCCATAACAATCAACTATGCCCTACATATTTTGTGAAAAGTTCAAAAGGTTGTGATGGAGAATCATCATCAGATATCCTATGGCCTGGTGTAAGTTGCGACGATGGGTACGTAGGAAGATAGGTGTGCCAGAAAAATTCGAAATTCTTTCTAGAAATAAAATCCGGCAACTGAAACTGAATTTCATTAAAAAAAGACCAGAAAAGGCAAACACCAAGAAATTTAATGGTCTTTAAAATCGAAGAAAAATGCTTCGTAAAATTATTCAAAATTACGTGTCAAAGCATTAAAAATTACAATCAAATAACAGCATATTGAAAATAGAGAAATATCTTAGCACAGACTGAATGAATTATCACGTCTTTGCAATTCATCATGGGAAAAGATGAGCAAAACTTAGAAAATTTGAGCAAAGTGACTTCAATAAATATTATAAATAAGATTGAAATTTATTCCAACACTGCATTTTAGATATATGAGATCAAAAAAATACCAGTGATAAAATTTCAGGTTACTTGGAGTCGCTATGCCTCCTTACTATAATAGCAAGCAGTATGGCTTTCGTCTTCTCGATCTACTGCCGAATTGTTGTCAGTAATAACTGAACGGATATTTCGTATCATTGATCGTTGTAAGGAGGCGAAGTCGATTGCTCTGGATTTATCTAATCGCAAGACCAAATTTTGCAAAACTTGCATTACGATCTTTTATGAAAGAATTTACGCATGAAATTTCCAGAAGAACTATCTGTGACTAAGACTCGTCATCATTTTCCTATTGTTTTCCATGCCTCTGCTTTCGGTGTGTAAAATAAGAGTTAGTTTCCCATAACAATCAACTATGCCCTACATATTTTGTGAAAAGTTCAAAAGGTTGTGATGGAGAATCATCATCAGATATCCTATGGCCTGGTGTAAGTTGCGACGATGGGTACGTAGGAAGATAGTTGTGCAAAAAAATTCGAAATTCTTTCTGGAAATAAAATCCGGCAACTGAAAGCTGAATTTCATTAAAAAAAGACCAGAGAAGGCAAACACCAAGAAATTTAATGGTCATTAAAATCGAAGAAAAATGCTTAGTAAAATTATTCAAAACTACGTGTCAAAGCATTAAAAATTGCAATCAAATAACAGCATATTGAAAATTGAGAAATATCTTAGCACAGACTTAAAGAAATATCACGTTTTTGCAATCAAACATGGAAAAATAATGAGTAAAATTAATATAAGTTGAGCAAATTGACTTAAATAAATGATATAAATAATATTGAAATTTATCCCAACACTTCATTTTAGATATGCGAGATAAAAAATATCAGTTATAAAATCCCAGGTTACCTGGAGTCGCTATGTCTCCTTACTGACAAACAGTATGGCTTTCGTCTTCTCGATCTACCGTCGTGTTGTGGCCAGTAACAACAGAACGGATATTTCGTGACCTTGATCATTATGGGGAGGCAAAGTAGATTGCTCTGGATTCATCTAATCGCAAGACCAACGTTGCGTCGGGCGCTCGGAACATTATTTCATTTACTCTGGTGTCCCCTCATAGATCCATTCTTGACCCAACTTTGTTTTGAATTTATATTAATGACATTCCTGACTGATATGTAGTTATTTACGCTGAGATAAGAATGTTTTCTAGTCTAAACGAAAAATCTGTACCAGAACAACGCCATGCTTTGACTAAAATAGCTGTCCGATTTGGCCAGAATATCGTTGGAATCTCCCTTTTTGATGATATGACTTGGAATGGTTATGTCACAAGTATTGATAAAATCGCTTCTGCGAAAGTTGGTTCTTTATATCATCCCCGTCGTTTTCTTTTACCAGAACTTATACTTCATTTATACAAATCTCAGGTTCCACTCTGCATGGAATATTGTTCGTCACATTTGTGGGTCAGCTGCGGCTACAGTTCTGAACATGCTTGATCGTGTTCAGAGAGATATAATTTACATGATTGGTCCAAAACTTTCTTCTGGTCTTCAAAGCTTGTCGTAACGTTGCCCCACTCTGTTTACTTTATAAAAATTATAATGGTCTTTGTTCGAAATAGCATTCTTTGACGCGATTGGCTACCCATTTACATTCATTCACCGTGAAATTTCCACAGAGTCAAAACAATTTTATGCAAGTTTTTTGCACGAAATTCTTTCCGGTACATGCCCAACGGTTACTGGGCATAAGCCCATCTGTAGGTACACGGAGCGGCCATTGCAAAATAACTCTTAAACCCTAAAAAAGGTATCCATTGGAAAAGAATATCCGCTCTTATGCGATAGGGTTGGTAACCCTATGTCAGCAAGGATGCGGATTTGTAACAACTCATGAGTATTCCTGTGTCACCAGGGATGCGGATTTGTCACAACATCCCCGGTGACATAGGAATGCTCAAGAGTTGTGACAAATCCGCATCCCTGGTGACATATGAATACTCATGGGTTGTGACAAATCCGCAGCCCTGGTGACATGAGGTTACCAACCCTTCTCCTCTTAT
This sequence comes from Styela plicata, assembly GCA_963675895.2. Classification (NCBI taxonomy): domain Eukaryota; kingdom Metazoa; phylum Chordata; class Ascidiacea; order Stolidobranchia; family Styelidae; genus Styela; species Styela plicata. Next base: position 6,701,557 of record OZ023143.1, on the reverse strand, counting down.
GTAGCTTTTTGCACAAAAGTGGTTTTGGGTAACTCATTGAAACTCTCCTATAACCTCGCTCTGAGCAAATCCAGATAAAAAAAAATAATAAAATTAGTTAACGTTATGCGTGTGTTATTTGTGAGTGAAGAAGTGGACCAAGATCCTGGGTTGACATTCGAAGTATTCCATCTATAATATTGTGTAAAAAATACCGAATTAGACAAAAATAAAATGTTGAATTAATATTATATCACTTGTTTCCCAAATACTGTAAAATCCTGGAAATATTCCGACAAGGCTCTTATTTACTATTAATCTTTTCAATAAATTATTATTGAAAAAACTTTTTGCGTTCAACAAAGTACTTGAAAGAATCTTATCAGTCTTTAAAACTTGAAATTTTACGTAATAAAATTTCGAAAGTCAATGAGTCGTGAGTTCACAGAGTATAATTATTAAGATGTAGATAGCCTAGATAAACTTTGATAATATGTTTACTTTGCGGCGCATGAAAGACTGTACGTTCTGGGCAACTAGCCCCCGGCATAAGCGTAGGCACTTTAGTTTGTTCTGGTTGATATTAAGGAAGGTGAAGATTATGTACGTCAAAAAGTTGTTTCTGTCAAGTATTGGCCACCCATCTGTGACTTATACTTGACAAAACAATAATTTAAATTGAGTTGCAAGTATTGCAAGCAATTTTATTTGATGTACACCAATATAAACTATTAAATTTCGATTTGAATGAAAGTAAATAAATTAATACAAACATTATTTACATTTTCCACAATGGTGAGAACAACAAATAACAGGCAAATTGGAAAGTTTTCAGTGATACTAGGAAGTATTGTAGAATAATTTGAGCTATATTCCGGTTGGTATGGCAAATTGTATTATGGTATGTGTGTGTGATATTTGGAACCGGAAAAGTGAAATGAAATGTGGAAGATTAGTGTATTCACAAGGACCATTACCGTGATGCAAAAAAGAATTAGCTCTTTTAGGACTAAAAAGTCTGTTCTTTCACAAGAAAAAGGGTTTGTAATTGTATGTGCTTTCCCTTTTTCTAAAATGCTTTATCCGATGTATTCAAAAATTATAATCTGTTGTTTCAAAATTGAGAAGTATATTGACAGTTACTCATCTCGAATAATTAGTAGAAATGGGTCTTCCGTATTCACGCAGTTTATATGTAAAGATGATTTTACCACAAGTCTATAGTGTAGGCAAGTACAATAATAAACCTGGTGAACCAGATATCCGAGTACAATGAATTTTAGAATAATAAAAAAATTTTTTTCAACTTTTACCGTGTTTTCTATCAGAAGTTTTACTTATGTTAATAGTACTAGATATTTACTTTCAAAATGGGTACTTTTGAAATACCTATATATATTCATTGCAAAGTATTTTTTGAAAATCACTCTTTTATGTTCCAACTTCAAAATGTGATTATTGGAATGTCTTGAATGAAGACGAAATATGTTCAGAGTTCTATGGAAAGTACTGTCTAGATTGCCTATTTATACTTCACCAGTGGTTTATATATTCCTTGAATGAGCAACAATGACAAAGAAGATATTAAAAATAAAAAAAAACGAAATAAAATTTTAGTCGGTGTTTTTTTTTTATTGAAATTCACTCGGAGCAACACCGGAAACAGTACCTAGAAGGCACCAACTAACGGCCACTTAATAGCAGAGAATTACTAACCATCGCCCAGAACAGATACCACTCATTGCACTTTACTATGATGGTTCAGTTCCATTTGGGATGTTTTCCATTTAAAACGCGGTTAGTTGGTCCCCTTTGGGAGCTGCTTCCGGCCTTGCTTAGAGTAAATTTAAATAAATAAAAAAAAGATGCAGTAACAACAACTGCACTCTAAACGGAAAACATCCCAAACGAAACTGAACTGTCACGAGAAAGAGCAGTGACTGGTATCTGTCCTGGGCGATGATGAGACCATCTACACCTTCTTAGCTTTTGTTTGATCGCTTCATACGACACGCAGAAAATACGTTAGGACTATTCTGAAGCACGTACCTACAGGGCCTATAAAGTTTTGTTAAGCACAGCACACCACGTGGTCCAGAGGCGGTCATCAGTCGCCATGCTTGATAAAATAATTTTTCTGATTGGGGCTGAAAGATCATCGAGATATAAAAAATATATATGTGATTATTCAATATTACTACTATCTTGCCAATATCTTTACTTCAGCGAACATAACCCATGCTAAAATTTACCATTTCTCTCTGTTAAAATCTTAAATACTTCGTATTAGTGCTTTGAACATTTTTAAATTATGCTGTTAGATTGTAACAACATGGGCAGCGCAAATCGTTTCATCATTTCTCTGATTTCAATATCATGCTTATCATACTCGTTATGCCAAGTCAACAATGATATTTTTCACTGCAAACCAAAATCTGAATGCAGAAATGGAGATTGTAAGAATGAACCAGTGAGATTGGAAGACCCTAGTTTTGACATTGAGTCTTATTTGCACATGAAAGAGTTTCCCATTACATGTGAACCAGAGAATAAAATAATCAAAAACCTTGAAACGAGAATCGCGGGACTTCAAAATGAGCTGAACAGTATCAAACAAGGTTAGTCAGTACTTTAATTATTTACTTTCCAAATCATGATTATGTGTTGTAAACATTAAGTCTTCAAGCCACAGAGTTGTTAAATTGTTATGTTATGGTATATATATATATGGTATATACTGTATTTTTAGTCCAATGTAGCTATATATAGCGCTAACAGGTTGAAAATACGTTATAAATCATAGTGGCATTCAACCAAGATGTCTTCTGTGATGCGTCATAACTTTTTATCTAACATTGTATATCATCATAAAGCGTCAGGAAAGGGGAATTGATTTTTTGTTAATGTGAATAAGGGTGAAAATTTATTAATTGTAAATATCCAAATCTTTTACGCGTTACCATGCCTTTAGTTTACCTGGCAATTCTTCAAAGCGTTGGCGGGATCAATCGTTGGTGATGTCGAACAAAATAAGTGGACACGCTCAATATTCACTTACTAAACTAACATTGTTTGTAGAAATGAAGCAGTTCAATTCAGGAATGAAGTTTGCACTAGCATTAATCGGAGAAAAACTCAAATCGTTTTCCCAACCTGGAAGAAGTGCGGTGGTAAAAGACCCAGGAAAACTTATTTCAGGTAAAAGGCCTAATATATCCTATGTATATACAAATTGTATCATAAGATATATAAAAATTATTACCCTTTTTATAACAAATTTGAGTGGATCACTCTCTTCCAAGCCCTGTGCAAACTGTCAACAGAGACGACAACGAGACGTTTAAAGTGTGGTTGGAAATCAGCCTGTGTTCTGACTGTTCCACTCAAGTTATGGCACCCTGAGTTGAGTAGTGGCAATGATAAATTTATACTTTCCAAATCTATATTTCATATGCACATACTCGTGATTAGAGCTGCAAAATTTCGGGAATTTACGCGGAGGTAGTTTAGTCAATTTTGGCGAAAAAGGGGAATTTTCGGGAAGGTAGGGAATTTTTAGGAATAAAAATAGTATACATATAATCACATTATTATATCTTCGTGTACAGTAGTTCAAAAAATGAAAGTAGAAGTAATCACTGATAAACGATAAATGCAACCTAAAGTTTGAAATTAGAACAAAACACTTTTTGGTTGAAATTTACAAGACTGTTCGAGGTTCAAGCATATTTGTAAAAATCTCTATTGGGTTTGCATCTACTCCGATGAGAGGATGACGACTTTATCTCTTGCATCATTGATATCAACTTAAGTTGATTTGTCATTTGCCTGTTAACTTGTGATTGGAGCTGGATAAAATCATTTGGAATTCTAATCGGATTCGGATATTTTTGCATTTTGTCGTTGAAAATAAAATTTAAAAATAAAATGGGAACTTGTTCATAGTTTATTAACTATTCATAGTTCGAAATCTACAATTGCTGTCTAATCATAAGATTCAATTATATAAGGGAGTAACAAATTAGAATGCTTTGGAATCTTTTAGAATCATTGCAATCTCAAAAACCAATTATACGAATATTCCCAATATTTTCAATATTCCCGGGCCCTTGAAAATTCCCGGAAACTTTCCTGTTAATTTTTAAAAATGCCAGGACCTTGCATCCATTTGCGACTCTACTCGTGATACCAACGTGGTTTCTACGTTACCATAAAGTCGACGTTTCCTAATTTTGTAATGTTAAAAAAGGGGTATATTAAGTCACTAAAAACTTGGGAAGTTCGCATTATTCATTATTATTCATGTTAAGATCAGATTTCAATGTAAATAAAATATATTTTCAAATCGGTTGTTTTAGTAGAATTTTGTGCGTCTTTGGAGCAAAGCCACCTTACGTGTATTTTTTGTTACATTTACTCTATTAATGACAATGTTTGATCGGAATAAAAATAAAACCTTTTGTTAAACATGGCCCGCAGATATACCTCGTCGGTCTATCAGGGAGCAGACTTAATAAAATATTTGTACATGAAATTGCCTTCTGAATTAGATGCAATGGTGATAAAATGAATAGGAAGCCATACTATTCAGCAACTTTCAAGTTTCCTTTTTGGGCTCCATGATCCTTCTGTCAGCAACAGATAGGCTAAGTTTTAATTATTTAATTTTTAATTATATTCTATTATTGTGATAATCTTTCAATACCACAGGATGTGGATCTCCGCCTGAAATTCCTTACGGAGATGTGAAATGTACTGACGGAAGTTTTACTCCAGGGACTAACTGTAGTATTTCATGCATAAAGAATCACATCTTAAAAGCAAGTATCACTTTTTTGTTCTAATTACTTAATCTCATAATCGGAAATTAACGATTTTGATCGGCCCCAAGATATGACGTCATCATATGCGTCATAATGGTCTTTCCTTGGAAAACGTGTTTCCATTGCAAGGCAAGGGTGGCTTTTAGTGAGCAAATATCGTAATCACTGCGGAATTTAAAAAATTGGTAATGCAATTATGTCATCGCTACAGACACACATGACATCATAACATACCAAAAATTTGCTGAAAAATAGTATTTTATCGTAAATCGTGAAGCAATAGCCCAATGTCCGCGATGGGTTTTTTATTGGAATTAGCTCTAGATGCAAAGCTTGAAGCACCTAGAAGAACCCAACTATCTGCGGCTTATATGACAAAAAGTTACTTCAAAATGTAATTCAAGCAGCTGTAATCTTTGAATAGAATTCACTCTATATGTAAAGTCCGAGGCAGCACCTGAAAGTAACCCAATAATTAACAGCCACCTACTTCGAATGCGGTTTCAGCAACTGTAACCTGATTGGAAAACACCCCCATAAGGATGAACCGTTAAACTGAGATACAGTTATAGGTATATGCTCTGACCGATAGTAAAATCATCTAACACTGTTTTCCTTCCTTTTAGTCGCATGTTGCAACACACCAACAGTACGTTAGGCAATTTTAAACATCACATCTACAGTGCAAAATTCTCATTTATCATGACTTGAAATTGTCAAAATATTAGAGAAAATACTCCGCATCGATGGCGTGCTGAAAATACTGGTGAATCGCCCAAAAATTGTTGCCATGCTCCCTACTATTCTTAAATGTGCTGGTGTTGGCTGAGTAGAAAACCCAGCACACTTACATAGTTCGCAAGGTACGCAAAAAGAAAAAAAATTATAAAAAATAGAAAACGAAGCCAGGCCACTAGTTAAATTGATTGCTAATTATTGAAAATTTCCCGAGATTTCTATATGATACTAAATGTTAGTGGCACGAACAAGTTAGGTAGGTTAAGTCATGCCAAGAAACCAGATATGCTTCATTTCACAAAATCTCGTGTGAGACTAGTTTCAATGAAGCCTGTGACTCGCAATGCGAAAAAATTTAAACTTCCATAAGCTTTTAATATTTCTGGCTATGTTGCGTCATGGTTATTATATAGGTAGACGGGAAATTAAAAGGCTTCCAAGTGATGCAAATTCGCGTAAAGAATAAGTTTTCAAGTCCTTAAGCATAAACAACCACCGCGAAAAAATTTGGGATATCCTACATTTCAAAGCGTTTTAACATTCCGCGATTTTTTTTCGGTTGTTTAGGGAGACATGTAGTCATGTACCACGGCATTAGCTGCAGCACTTCGCCCTTGCTCCAAACACAAATCAAATCAAACAATCTTTTACTCGTCTGATCGCGCATGGAAATGTTAGTCTTTTCTCAATTCTCAACGAAATGCTATTAGCGACCCAATAATGGAATTCTATGTCAAATGAATCATTTCTAAGTGCTGGAAACATTCTATTATCCACTTGTTTTCGAGTTGCCTTAGCAGTCTTGTCGAAGCAAAGAATCAATATCACGCAACTGATCTACAAAGATATTAAACAAATCAATATACAGTTGTATCGACTGATTGGAGCCAACTGATACGCGGATATCACTTTAAAGCGAAATTAGAGGCAGAATCTTGGAAAAACCTAGCGATCGCTGATATAGCAGAAAGCTTTATAAATTAAGAAAAACAGTGACTGCAACTTCAATAGTGAAGTGTGTAGTGAGTGACGTCGTTTTTCAGGATAGGATAGGATTTCATTTTTATCCTGCGGGAGAGGGAAGCCGAGAATACAGCTTAATCATATGGTGAACCACGACCTCTCGTGCAGATACCAGTTTCGAATCGGGGTGAAGGTTTTTTTGACTTATTTATTTCTTATTTTTCTTGTGCATGGATATGTTTGATGGATGAAGCATATAATCATCGTCCCTCACGGGATTCGAATCTGCCTCGTGACGATCAGAGATGCGTACCTCGAAGCGCATTCTCAACGCTTTACCGATTGATATAACCGGAACCGTGTTAAATTCCCGTATTCTGCTTTCAACAGGAATATCAATAATAGATAATTCGAAAATGCCGCGCGGTATGGACATGAGTATTCAAAGATCGGATCTGAAACGCGGTCCACCAACTGAACAACCGTCTTCCATGCCATGGTTCGGGAACCTCGCGTGTGCTGTGATACCGATTTTCATTTAGCAAAGTGTCAAAAAATTAAAAAAGAAGTACATGAATATGCACTGTGTTCCCCCATTGGTGTTTGTGCTAGCGTTCCAGAGCTGGAAATAGGAGATATTGTGTGAAGCAAGAAGGAAGCAACGCAACGAGTTTCATGGAACAGTTTTCTAAAAGCCTACAAAATATATCCAAGAGCCAGTAAAAATTAATAATTTTTAAGAATGAAGTTTTTATTATTTCTCGGTGGGCCAGTTGTGAATATCTGGAGAAGAAAAAACTCTCGCCTCGCTAATTTCGCAATTAGCTTCTTTGTTTCATACACCACGTCGACATTTTCAGTGGGGTTAAATATTGAATCGTGATTTCTGGATATGGGAAGCAAATTGTATTGATGAAACGGGCCGTTGCTGTATTTGTAGAACTAGCACATAGAAATACTACAGTAACTTTACCGTCTGTTTGAAGTGATTGTCTATTTCTATTCCAAATTTCGTAGCCGATATTTCCACCATTTGTTGATGACATTTACAGCAAATCGATTTTCTAGCTAATTTCAATATTAGCGATAACGTTATTCTTAATGCGTTTGTATATATATAGAATACATTTTGTTATTATTAAGTTTATTTATTAAGGGCGAGAGCAACATAGCTTGTCTGGACAATTCACAATGGTCAGATGATTTTCCAACTTGTGTTTGTCAAGAATGTGAAACTGGAGAATATTGTGAACAAACGATATCGTGGAATCAATTTATAGCAGGAATAAAACAAAAAGAAATGTGTCATTTGGTATTTTTGGTGAGTACTATCTCCACATTCTGATAGTTATTTAATACCTAAGGATATTACACGGCAGTGGAAATAATCATTTAGTTTATAGAGCACACTGAGATGGCCTGATTTAGTAAGTTTTACAATTGCCGTCCCCGTCCCCTAAGCCAACCATAAAAGTAGTGCACAGTAGCGTTTTAGTGCTTTGAAACGTGAGAAGCGCGCCTGTAGTTTTGTCCAGTATTTTGCTAGTCTCAAGCTCTGAAGTCTAATTTTTGAAAAATTTTTGGCCGATTTACGATGATGTAGGATAAAACATAATCTGACGACCAAAATTTCCCTATTCCTCCAATGTCCGAATACGCAAGTGTCGAAAGTAACCTAATAAAGTGAATTCTGCGTCTAAATCACATCCATTATAAACGTCTTAAGTGATAATACGAATGTTATCTCCATTTTTGGAAGGTTCACATTTTTCAATATTGCTCATAAGCCACTGGTGTTCCAGACACACTACAAATATAATTCTAATCAGTGTATTTCAAAGTGTCACTTTCATCATTGGCCTATATTGATAACATTATATTGGAGTCAGGACATACAGATTCAGCTTGCCTTTTTATTATTGATATACCAATAGAAATTACTTCAGTGGTACAAAGATCGACCATCCAACGGATGATAGAATAGCACAGTCGATATTTAATAAATTATACCAACACTAGCTCAATTTCCATTATATCTAGGCATACTACGACAATCACCAGATCAACTGTACATCATGGGATTCTTGGAACGATAGGAATTGTGCCTGTCAAGACATGGAAACGAGACACAACGTTACATGTGTCGGGTATTCTGAGAGATATATCGCATGTGAACACTCAAGCGCTGAACTTATACGACAGATGGTGAAACGAAAAGCTTACAAGACACCTTGTGATCTACATGAGATGACCACTGGATGTTAAATCTAAATTGTAGAATATATGTGTCATTGAACAATTGAGTGGCGCATCCTTCCCACTAAGGACAACTCTTACACACAGGGTTGGACAATTCGATTCGGTAATTCGAATCCATTCGAAGCGCAATTTATTCTAATCCATCATGAATCGTTCATAGCAACATGAATTTGCTAAGAAGCTAGAATTTTCATTTTTACGACAAAATGCTATCAATTTTGGTCAAATTTGACCAAAATCGATAGCATGTTGCCGATAAAATATGAAAATTGTTGTTCTCAGACACTGTAGCGTGAATTGAAAAAACACTAAAAGCTATCAATCTTTTGTTAGCCAAGATGAAGACAAGTTGTTATACTAAAAATGGTATATTTGGTATTTACATGAAATTAATGATTCGATCCGCTTCGAAAGAATTATTCGAACTGATTCGAATTACAAATGATTTGGTTTTGCCCAGCCCTACCAACACACAGCGGCGAGTTGCATCAATAACTCATACTTGACAATATATATTGTCTGATTGGGTTAACTTTTGAATTTTGGGTAAAGATGATTATAATTATAAAAACCAAACCTAAGTCCTTTATGCATGAAGGATCTTTGCAAAGCCATCGTTTATTATTAAATTATATATTTTTGTGTTGTTCAAGACTAATTCCAGTATGGTTATAGGTTCGCCAACGTAATCCATCAATGGTTCATACTTAACAAAACATGCTCGCACTTGTTTCACGACTGGAAAACAACATAGCATCCTTTTACAACCAAATAGAAATTGTTGAATAATACGTAACAAAAATGAGGAGGATTAAAATGAGTTGAATTTTTTCACTTTTGTTATAAATTTTCGGATTTTTAAGTCATTATTTTATCAGCTAAAATTAGATACCGAGTAATTTGTTATATTTGATGTTTTACGCACCTAAAATGGGTTTTTGCAAAAGAATATTTGATTTTAGTTGGAATTTTTACAGTCGAAACGGGTGGGAAAATTGAATCGATTAAACTGCCTCGTTAAACATCATTCAGAATTTCGATTTCAGCTATTAATTGTGTATGCTTTCCGGAATGACGTCAATAATTCCTTATGTAACGTGTTTTGTAAATGTGCCCGAGGAGAAAAACGCATGTTTTGAATGCTTAGCCTATTAGAGGAGATTAAATCTTCTGTCATTGATAGGTCACGGATGGGCCATGCCAACCTAACGCTGCCTTCCTGTGGCCCTAATTGGTAAGGTGGAATTACTTATCTTGCAGGGATACACGTCGTAGATTTCCCTCGCTTTTGCAGTCCTCGTGAACCCTAAAATTGCTACAAAATCTGGACAAACCCGGGGTAAATTTCATCTAAAAACTGCTTATTCGTTTGTTTTATGATTAATAAAATTGTATTTGTCTAATTAAAATAAAAAAAAAGTATTCGAATGTTTGTATATAAGTTCAGACAAAAATTAGCATCATTCATAAAAATGCGACCTCACAGCTATTTGAAAAAATTATGCTATTGCCGATAAAACTTTTTGTGTTCATGATGCTCTTCCGTAAGTTATGTATTGGAATACCAATGAGCCTTGATCATCATCGTTTTGCAAAGAAGGGATTTCAGTATAAAACTTCGACGTGGGGCAAAGTTGCAAAAATCAAAGAGAATAAATGCCCTACTGCAGAACAATATTCCATGATAGGAAGTTGGAATGAAGATAATGTTAATCTTAGGAGCATTTCACCCTGGAAAGTTACTTATAATATAAATCGTAGAAGGTAATTATTTGCACGAATATTGGCTTACCTATGCGTAAGTGATGTAGCAATGAGCAGTTTCTGAAATCCATACAAGGAAGCTAACATTAAAGTCGGTAGCTTTGTTTTTAATGAAATTCACTCAATCCCAGTAATGTTATATGCACACATGCCTTTGTTAAGTTTGGGTCACTGATGGATCGCGCCGACGAGGCGCGATGGCCTAGCGGTTAAGCATGTTGGCTTCGCACGTTGAAGATCTCGGGTTCGAGCCCCGGCGAGTCCAGCTCGCTTATCCCTGTCCACCACTCGACCCAGGGTGTAGTAACTTGGGTAGGCCAGGCCGAACAGGAAAAGATGATATCTTTCCAGTAATTGTAACCCTGTCTGTCTATAAGTGGCAACTGTTACAGGGCCTTGGACAGGATGATCCACCCTAAGAAGTGGCTATAAAAAATGGCCATTTCAAAATTTCATATGCGTGTAAAATATATTTAAAAAAACTCCGCTTAAATTCGCGCTTATTCATGGCAATTTATTAATTTTCTGCGCTTTAGTGATGTTGAATTTATAAACGTCTTTTATTGCAAACATCAATTTTAATTATTTTTTGATAATTCGAACCTTCGCAACTGTATATAGTTCTTTAATGCTTTCCCCTAGCGCTAGGAATGCAACGATGTAGCTGTATCTAGCACCGATTATTTCGAGTATCGTTATCGGCTCAAAATTACTTACGACTCGAAAAGCATGTATTTGAGCATTTCATAGTCACCTGGTCATTATGCTTGTCAGTAGAAACATATCCAAAACATATTCAGCATGGGATTCGAATGATCATTTGTACCAACGTTAAAAAGGTCACCTAATTCTGCACTGCGATCCGCCATATTAGGGAAAAGCGGGTAGTTTTCTTCATTTTAAACGATACCATCACCGGCCCGATCAGCGTGGCGGAGGGAACAAGGGGGGAATGATCCCCCAAATTGCTTTGAACCAATAACTTTTTTTATATTTTTTTTTTTTTTTTTTTGTTTTCACACAAAATGACGACTCATCACAAGAAAAAGAAAAAGAATTTTCCCGCAGCTGACGCCCAACTGTTTACAAGTCAAATGAAAAAATATCGATTTCGATTTTTTATGTCTAGCACTTCAGGCCTTCTACCACCACTGAATAATATTTCTATTTGTTTCAAATAATTTCCATGTATTCAGGCGACCAATGAAACTTCGAACAGCAGAATGTCTCTGTGAGGGCTGCATCAACCCCGAGACGATGGAAGAAGATAAAAGTTTACTGAGTGTTCCGGTCAAAGTCGATATACTAGCTAAATTCAAGAATAAAAGAAAACGCTGGATTGCAAGAAAAATTAGGGTACAGACAGGGTGTACTTGCGTTTTTCCATTTTATAAAAAGCGGAATTGATGAAGAACGAATAACGGGAATTATTCCGTCGACAATTTGCACACACTTGTATAGGCGAATTGATTTTACCTCACTGGAGTTATTCATTTCGATAATGCTTCCTGGCAGATAGCGATGGACGAGCACGATCAGCTTTATTGTTATTACCGTTGTAGGTCGCATGATGTATCAATAAATAATTGCTCTATTTGTCTAAAAAATATATCAGATGACTCATATTATGCTGTCATAACTTATTGGCCAAATATATTTTTTTGTTCCATTTGAAATCCTTCTCAAGCATTAGTCAGTGTGTGTCAGTTTGACTGTCACGAAATGGCATTATATTTGATTAGTTTTGTTTCGTAGAAGAAGAATCTCTCAATATTTACAGTTCTTACTGAGAGCTTTTGTTGTTATGTTATAGTTAGGGCTGGGCAATTCGCTTCGGTGATTCGAAGCACAATTTATTCGAATCAATCATGAATTGTTCATAGTAACAAAAACTTGCTGAATAAACTAAAATTTTTATTTTTAGCGACAAAATGCTATCGATTTGGTCAAATTTGACCAAAATCGATAGCATCTTTCCGTTAAAATATGAAAATTGTTGCTCTCAGACAATGTAGTGTGAATTGAAAAAGGCACTGTAAACGTCAATTTCTTGATCACCATAATGAAGTCAAGTTGTATTAAAAAAAATGGGATATTTGTTATTTACATGGAATTATTGATTCGATCCGATTCGAAAAAAATATTCGAATCCGATTCGAATGATTCGGTTTTCCCAGCCCAAGTTATAGTACAATATTACTTAGACGTATATTTCAACTTTATTGCTTGTGTAATAAACACCGGACTGGGCAATGTCAAGAGTAGGCTCCTCATCTGTAAATGGGGCATTGGCCGTTTACTGTCGTTTCGGCGACTGTCATGTTTTTAAGTTATCCGAGGCATTGAAGCAATTTTGCTTATGATACAATTTTGCTTGTGCACGCGGAAGGCGCGCAAAATAATTCAAATTTCCTACGTTTTGATGCACTTAAATCCTTATTTTATCGCATTAAGCAGTGTCCCACAATAAAAAAAGACTATCCTTCTGAGCGAAAAGTTGTTTGGCAAAACTATAGTTTATATCCAAATGATCATCTCTAAAATTTGCAAGTTATGTTTCGACCTAGACAAAATTGCAACGGAATTAATTTCGGATAAGATCAATAGAGTATAATTTCCTGAATCGGCAATAGTACAAATACAGAGCAAATGCAAACTAATCGACCGAATTTCCGGTAAGAAGCGGGCGTTTCAGTGAATAGGAAAATGGTGATGAGAGCAAAAACAAGTCGCTAGAGAATTGGAAACAATAATTACTCTTTCACCCTGGGCCCCCACGGAACTGTCTCGAACCGAGCCGCAAAATATAGAAAATATGTCGGAATTTGAAGATATATAACTTCTCAGCAAATATAGTTTCTGAGTTTGGAATGTTGACGACGCAACACCTCGGCGAAAAATAATGATCCAGTAGACTCTCTTACAACCGTGTTCTAAGCGAATTAAATAAACGGGGAGTCCAACGCAATAACGACAGACATATTGCTGACAAGAATACCTGAATGCATAACGAAAACAATGAATGAAATGCATTTGAAATTAGCAACTAACAACAATGTACAACTGGTGGTACAGCTAGCACAAATGGTCATAAACCGTGGCTTATCTTAAATCTTTAAGGGAAAGTGGAGGGGGGTTCCTGAATTTTACAAAGTAAAATTATGGCGTCACAATCGCTGCGCACGCGACAATTTTTTTGATTAATTGCAGGAACTTTAAAGCTTAGATTGTGCTAAGCAATAGTGAATAGTGAAAATTTTGGAAATTTCTTATGTGTTATGGCATCTTAATTAACAGTTTTTCGGTCATTGAGGGAGAAGGCATGGCTCCATGCCACGATAAATTCGCTATGGTCATAAAGTATGTAATTTTATATAATCTGTAATCTATATAATGGACGAATTAGAAATATACCGATATGCAGAAAATCTGTGGTCCATGCCTTATGCAAATCAAATTTCTTGTAAAAAAAGTTCTTTCAAATTTAATTTTGTGAAACGCGAATCGATGACAAATGAACTTTGTGATGCATCAGAAATCATCATATCACTGAAATGAACGTAAAAATATACTGCGGTGCAATCTTGTTGAAAATTAATTTTTCTCCTTGAAAAGGAGAATGTGTGGATGCTTTTGCATAAGAATAATATGTTGCATATAGCGATTTGAGCATAAAAATACACCTTGTGGGATCGCTCCCGATGAAATTGAACATTGTGTTAGTCGAATTCCACAGTTAAATAGTAAGCACAGTGATTTGCACCCAGTGGAATTGAAAACAGTGGACTTGCACTGAGTGAAATTGAACCCCTGTTAAATGTAGAATTGCACCCCATTGAATTGCGACCAGAGTAATTGCATCCAGTGAACTTGTACCCGGTGGAACTGAATGAACTGAAAGGTGAGAAGCCCCGAAGTTATTATTGCTTGGGCTTTCATCAGGCCGAAGATGTTGGCTCAGAAAATGTGTCCCTTGTGTTTTTTGTTGCGCAGTTATTACCTTGATGAACCAAATTAAACATCATTTTCAATGCGAAAATCGCCCGTGGAAGAATTCTGGAATAGTGCACACCCTCAGATGCAATGTATTTTGGAAGTGGTGATTATGACACAATGCGTTCGTGCTCACATGTGCAAGATCTTCCGTGAGCAATCTCTCTTAATAGTAATTTATTTAGAAACCGATTTTGCAACTGCTTTTTCACCAGTGTTTAGTTGAATATAGATCTATCGGCTTGATCTAAAATAAATTCTGTAGCACTCTTGTTTAGGTAAGGGGCTAAGCCGATCTAGATTAAGTAGGATATTTAAAAACGTACTTAAATAGCTGTTATCTTTGCAGACGCCGGTCACTTCAATTGTTATTTCTCGCCATTTTGTTGAGAGTTCGGTTGCTATGACGATCGCCTTCCATATTCTGTTGTTCGTCTCTTCCCGGGTAAGCCGCGCGTAACGTTGTATTTTAAAATAACGTTCAACGTTAACTTAATTAGTTAGAAATTAGTTAAAGTTAGAGTCTCTCAAGGGTTATGTTGGATAATAGAAGCTTAAGCTAGTCTACTAGTCTGTAAGTACAGAGTAGCTGCGGTAAAAGATAATCTAACTGAAATTTCTTGCGGATGAATGAGCCTGGTTAGGTTAACTTAATTCAATCTCGGATCAGAAGCGTTTTGCTTCGACTGCTCGAGTTACGCATCTGTCTAATGTACCGGTACTGGGTTCGAACCCCATGAGGAGTGATTATATACGAGGAGCCAGCTAAGTTACATACCTCGCCGGCACAAGGTCAAGGTACCTGTACCGTAGTTCACCTGTTCAGGTACAGGGTAAGCTCTGCGCTTGTACAGTAATCATATTGTACTGCTTGTCAGATCTGATTTTCCCAGCACTTCGTAATCAACAAGTCACCAGGTCAAGTCAAGTTTATTTTACCATATATAACGTTAAGTTATCATAAAAAATAACAACACAAGTACCGGTAACTTAAATAATAAATAACGGAGGGAGTTGCAAAGGACTGAAACGTCACCAAGTCTGCAAAATCCACATGCAGCATGGACTAACTGTATAAGTTAATGACAAGCGCTGAAAGCAGTTGACTTTGATATTGCTGTCAACCAGGCGATTTACAGGATAGGAATCTTCGTCTCTACTAAAACAGGTGAAACCTGTCTAAATGACGTAAAAGGCATCTGAAATTTTAATATTCCTTTAAATCTCATGTAAGAGTCTTCGTTCCATCTAAATTTCATCATCACACAAAAAATCGACGAAAAGCAAGTAACAGAAATACATGAATAAACTGTACAGGGAAATGCATTAAAAAGCGGGAAGGATGGGAAAGTCTGTTACATGAGTACTAAAAAACGAAAAAAACATGTGGGGAAACAGCAAATGCCAGGAAAGATACCTGAATAGTTCGCTAAAATGTGGAAAAAAACGGCAAAAGATTTTTCTGAAAGGTATCTAAAAAGTTAGCATTACTGGTTGCCATTAATATCTCAGAACAGCCAGAGCACCACAAGCGATTATACTGTATTGGTCTAAAACACTGAACAGGAATGACAAGCACAGTGAAGATTGAACTAAAATATATGATTTTTTTTATCAAAATTCGCTCTAAGCAAAGTCTTTGAAACCGCTAGTATGTAGAGGGCTACATAAATGCAGGATTGAAGGAGGATTATTAAAAGATCTTCATCTCTAAAGAATATTTGTTGCCGCAAGTTTTAAAGCAATATATGTCGTGTCGTATGTAGAAGTTTGTGACAATGTGAAACTTCCACCGTAAATGGATGCGAAACGCTTTCGTCAGTTGAAGATTTTTTTTGGAAGAATTGGGCAAGAGTGTAAAGCTATTTCGAACGAAGTCAATGATAATATCTGAAATATACAAATTGAGGTGACGATACGACAAGCCAACCATATTTATCACACGTCCTGCTTTGTTGAATATGATCAAGTATATTCAGAACTGTCCCAAATGTGACAACAATATTTCATGCAGGGTTATATAAGAGACTTGTACAAATGCAGTATGATTTCGGATGAAAGATAATGACGAGCTCGATATAAAAAAACAACTTTCATTGAAGCATTTTTAGCAAAACTAGTGACATAGTCATTCCAACTCAATGCTTAGAAACGAATTCAATGAGATGAATGTGTGAAGATTCCTCAAGGGCAGTACCCAGTACCGCAAAGAGAAATTGGAGTTTTATTTGCGTTATTATAACAATTAATTGACAAAACTGTGGTCTTTCCCGAGCTGAGAGTTGCATGCCAATTGTTATCCCACTCAGTTATTCAGTCCAAGTGGGAGCAATTTTGCACAAGCTAGTTGTTAAAAAACAATGATAAAACTTGCCTACCAAGGAGGTCAGGAAAACAAACAAAATGAAGTTTAAAGACACGTTTACATGAGCATCAGTAAAAAGTTGCCATTTGTGCGGAGAGCCGAAATAACTAAAATACCTAAAATGCGGGATTGACAAAATATATTCTGAAATGCTTGAATAATAGGGAATACACTAAAATGTGGGAATCTTTATGTTAAATCCAGATATTCATCCATGCCTTCATTTTAGTGCATTTCCCACTGTTTTCATCAATCCCCACATTTTAGTATATTTTCAGACATTCTCATCATTGTCGAATTGAGGCGTCTGTCTATAAGATACCCCCGTCCTTCCTGCATTTAGTAAAATTCCCACACTTACCGTATTTTGCGGCGTATAAGCACCTCCGTGGTAATGGTCGCAAAGGGTCATTGTTCTAAAATTTTGCTATTTTGCACACAGATATGACGCAGCACCGTAATAGTCGCAAAGCGTCCGTGAACGACTCCTCAAAAACGGAAACACACGCTGCGCCTTATCAAACGCTAAAGTAACGTACAGTAATTCATTAACTCAGACGCATGGAACGAGCGCAGTATCGTTTTTGTCCAGGTGTGCAATGTCATTTCGGCCGATGACCGTAAAACATCGTTTTTCTCCCTTCAAAGTGTCGCGGTGGATTGTTGAAGCATGTGAACAAGTGAGCTCGGAGTGCGTAGTGAATGGTTTTGAGAAAGCTGGTATATTTTACTCCCTTTCAGACAAAATTGAAGTGCCCGCTTCTAAGCCGATCGTTACAAACCAATCACCTTTGTATGATCTGTTTTCCTCAGACACCGAAGACGAAGAATTTGAAGGGTTTTGATTTTATTTCGCCATTTCTTGTTGTTGTAATTATTGTTTATCGAGATACCCATTTTGCATTTTATAACATTGCCTACCAAGACGTCATGTCGTGAACATAAACAAAACATACTTAACGGAAGCAGTTTCTACAATAGTACAAAACATTATCACAGACACAGTGTGAAAATGTACAATTGTGGAACTTTCTTGATTGATTGATTTTGTTGATTAAAGGGTGCCGTCGATTGCGTCATTGTCAAAACGTCAAAGTAATTCGCGCCGAACCTTCCTAGTTTAAATTCCTTAGGGGGGTATTTAAAACAATATATTATTGGCAATAAAATAATTTATTTTTTTTTTATAAATCAGGCTTTTTAATACCACAATATATTTTTCGATGTCACAATTGTAGATTTTTCCTTGTTTCGTTAATTTAAAGGCTGGCGTCGATTGCGTCATCGTCAAAACGTCAAAGTAATTCTCGTCGAACTTGCTAAGTTTAAATTCCTTGTTTCGTTAATTTAGAGGCTGGTGTCGATTGCATCATTGTCAAAACGTCAAAGTAATTCGCGTCGAACTTGCTAAGTTTAAATTCCTTGTTTCTTTAATTTAGAGGCTGGCGTCGATTGCAAACTACATACATTTCCTATTGCGCTGTTTTGCAATGAATGATATAATACTGGCCGTTCCGATTGATGATCACACATGATCGGATCGTCATCAAATTAAATCGCATGTATGACGGGTACCAATGAAAATTCACTAATGTCTGCAAGCAAAAAAGATCGAGCATGTGCTAGGTACACGGTAAATTTGGGTGCAGTCTATTATCAATTTAATTCAAATCTCTCAATTTGACGTATCTTGAAAGTACATGCGCTCGCCGCGTCATCTATATATAACTTTTATATACCGTAATATAAAACGCTTCACAATACATAGGTCGCAGACGTATAAGACGTATAAGTCGCAGAAACAAAAGTTTTGGAAAAAAGTAGCGACTTATCGGCCGCAAAATACGGTAATTGAATCTCCTGATGTTCCCATCATTCCCACATTTTAGTTTATTTTTGCAGTTTAGGGTATCCATATCTCCCGTCATTCCTGCAATTCACGAATTTTCAGTTAACAGGTAAAAAGCGAATATATTATATATGTGAACATTGTCTTTAGTGGTAAACTAATCCATCTTCTATGCCTTCGTGAGAGTGGATCCATAATGGATATTATAGAAAGTATAGCATTTATCTGTCAATGGGTTAGTAGGTTTTAATATGTATTTTATGTTTTCTGATTCTTTTTTATAAACATGTTATAGACTTGATAACCTTTGCTGATTTTATCATGACACCAGTCAATTTCATGAAATTTTGACCAATGTCATTCTTATAATGTTTCTATATTATTATTTATAAAATTTTGGTTATTGTTCGATTTTTTTGCCAAATGACAAATGAAACATTGAACAAGAATAAAAAACTAATTAGATAAAAGGTTGTAAATTGTCTCTCTACACGCATATACACAAATTCATTTCTGTAGCCTTGCTATTCTCTATTATCATCGGTATCATAATATAATAATAAGGAATAATAATAAGGTTCAGGCTTCCTCAGATCAGCATTTATGATGATGATTATCGAAAATGCTTGTCTGAAGAAGGTAAACCTTGGTCAGATAAAAAATTGCCCAAATAAGATTGTTTATGTATGTAGGAAGAATCCAGACAAAATTTCTATTTTTTGTTTATTATGATCATGAGGTCTATTGAATACAAAAAAATTCTCAATTTTTTTTCAAGATTATTATTACCGGTATGTTAATTGTTTCATGAGTTTCCTCCTGGCTGAGCATCTGATAGTAGCAAGCTTGTTGGCTGACTTATTATATCAGATATTATTGGTACGTTAAGAACATTCGTTATTAAAAAAGTTGTTGAAATGGAATTTTCAGTTCAGTTCTTGATGGAATGATTTCAGTGACCTGTCCTCAGATGAGTTGAATTTAGCTATTTTTAAAATTTTGATACAGCAAATTTAGAATTTATGTAAAATTTTACATCTTATCAATGTTTGGCACTTTTCATGCTATGTATAAAGAAAAATTATTTTACTGCTAAATGCATTGAATCAGAATTCATAATATAATCATAATTTTTTTTATTAACCTTTTATTAACCAAATCTATCAAATTTATTCAAAATCAATATATTTGATATACTGGTAGTCAGGATGAAAGAATCTCGTTTTTCTTTGGGTGTCTGAAGTCATTTTTTTTTGGAAGAAACAAATAAGCTTCAAAGCCATCAACACTGTTATTCCATAGCAGGATTGAAGATTTTAACCCTTTTTCTCAGTGTGTTTGCTACCAGACTTAAAACTAGACAATATTATCTTCTAGTGAAAGATTACGAGTGGCTGTCATTCTGCAGTTTGCTGGTAGTAAAAATTTGCCTTAATTTTTAAAATAGTCTTATTGAAATTTTAAAATATATATATGTATATATATATTTACCGGTAATTATATGGCAGTACTACTCTCTTGGTCATTTCTATATAGAATCTGAAATCATTGTTTGTTTCCAAGGTGTAGATGCCATTTTCTTAAGAACAGACAACCTCGAACATTCATGTATGCTTTCTCCTTCTTCTTTCTCCATCTTTTGAGTTGAAAAATGGCTTGATAAATAGAACAGGAATATAGTTTTTCAAGCTAATTACGGTAATACAAATCTCAATTTTCCTTGTGTTAATTTGCTTGCTTATTGGGGGAAAATTGTTCTTCTTAATCAATTCACATCGTCTTTCAGATTATATACAAATTCTTGACTCAAAATGAAATTTTAAGGAAAGTACGGTAGTTAATGATTGAGACAAAATGTCTCGAGATGTGAGGAAAAACTATATCTTCAATTTAATCGAAAATCATTTTGGAGACATCTCCGATATAGCAAAGCAGTTTGGAACTTCTCCCGAATTGAATTCATTTCTTGATGATGGAAATACAACAGTATTAACAGCTGTGCAAAATGCACCGAAGAATATAGTTTTGACGAATAATCTCAATGGAGATTCAAAACCACAAAATTTGCTTGTTTTTTACAAGTCTAAACCGGAACCAATTACTGATGATAATGTTCGTACGAATATTATGATGTCAACAATGTCTGATCCAGTAAATGGTTTTTATCAGAGTCTACAGAGAGTATTTGGTCCTGTTTTGCTTCAAAATACAAGAAACTTAGATCCAAAATTACAAAAATTGCTAGAAGACTTGGAACGCGGCCTCGGAAGTCACATCAGGAAGGGGCAGGCATCCAACAGCTCAAAATCTGGTAGTGATTCAGATATATCTGATATTCTAGTTCCAATGGATGAGGTTAAATATTGGGAAGATCTAGCTATGTCTGGCTCACGCCTGGAAATCAAAGAACGAGCACAAAATTTTATTGATATTTTGCAACCACTTGCAAAAATTTTTTCAAATATTGACAGCAATAGTCTGAATGATGGTCCTGAGGTGGTTGAACAATCTCAAGATGTACTCGATGAGCTTTGGAAACAGACAGATTTTGATTCCTTTCCTGAGCCGAGGATGGTCCATTTTCTAGAAATTATTGGCAACGAATTGTGCCGATTTATTCAAAGACGTTTGAGCACTTTGTTTAAATCTGTCTGGTCAGATGCTTACCCAAATGTGAAGGATGCTCTTCGACAGGCAATAATGATGGGTGAACGCTGGTGTGCTGCTGTTGATCAAATGACTGATCAAATGTGGAGACAATATCCACCTCATCCTTGGAGATCAGGAAAATTGAAGCTTCCTTATGTTGAAAATGTTATTTCAAGACTAATGTCCATCAGTGAAATAAGAACTGTAAATGAGCAATTGATGCAACTCTTATCACCAATGGAAAGAGAACGACTTTCAGTTTCTAACCAGTTGGAAGAGTCTTTCAAAGATGTTTCACCTCTGTATTATAATGCATACACCGAGCCTGCATACAAAGCAGCCATTGCTAACTACCACCGGGACATGCGCCCTGCAGAAGATGCTGTAGCAAATAAACTACGTCTTCGTCTCAAAAATACAACTGGGCAAGTTCATCAGCTTCTAAGAGAATTTCAGCAGTTTAAAGAATTGATAAAGCGACCAAATATTAATCAGGCGCTTACCGCTGAAAGAGAAACACTTCTTGGACAGCTTATGGATTATTTAAAAACATTAAAAAGCGACTTTAAAACGAAATCTAAAAATTCAAGTGAACTTCCCAAAGGAAAGAACTTGCCTGAGGTAGTCAACAGTATTGTTTGGATTCAGCAGCAAGAGTCAAAGGTCAGAGAATTGATGAAAGCTTCATCAGAAATACTTGGATCTTTACCTGGATTTGAAAAACTGAAACAAGCTTGTGAAAAATTGCAAGAAGACATGGATGCTTACAAGCAAGATCGATATCAAGGGTGGAGTGAAGAAATGATGTCTTCGCTCGATGACCCTGATGATCCTGTGAGCATAAGAAGTTCAAGTCGTGTGATGGAATTAGATCACAGAGATGGCAAACTTCATGTTCATTACAGCGAGAGGCTTGTTGGCTTGTTACGCGAGGTTCGGCAGTTGGCTGCATTTGGTTTCCGAATACCAGGACCAATACAAAAAGCTGTATCATATGCACAACAGTTCTACAAGCATGCTGTAATTCTCAAACAGGTTGCGCATTTTTATAATACTATTGATCAACAAATGATTCCAAGTCAGCGACCTATGATGCTGGAATCGGCTTTGAATTTTGAGAGAATCATCAAAAAACCTAAAGCTAGTAGTAAAACTACACAAGAAGGTAAATTACACATCACTTGGGATAAACCTGATGAATTGGAAGAATATATCAAAAAACTTCAGTCGGCTGCACAAAAATTAACTATGGAAAACCGGCAGTATAGGAAGCAACACGGAATAATTCGAGACAAAGTTGTAACGCTCATGGCAATTGATTTATTACAAAACCAGCCAAAATGGAAAGAATCTTTGTCTGAAATGAGACGTTCAATCAGTGACATTCAGCAGAAAAACAGTATTGATCCCTCGAGTATGAAGCCATGGAAAGCTCATTGGAATCGACAATTGTACAAAGCTCTTGAACATCAATATCAAATGGGTTTAGAAGCGCTGAATCAAAATTTACCAGAGTTCAAGGTTGATTTGGTATTTAGGCAGGAAATCCTGCAGTTCAAGCCACCTTTTGAGGAAATTCGATCACGGTTTTACAAAGAAATGAAAAAGTTCATCAACATTCCTAATATATTTCGTGGAATGACTGAATCTGGAGAAGATCCAGCAGCAACTGGTCAGGTTGTTTTCCCGTTGATGATTGATCGCAATGCGGAAGGGTTTTCTACTATTTATTCGAAGGCTGAAGATTTATTCAAACGATTGTTGAAAGTTAAGGATCAATTCACTGATTTAGTT
This sequence comes from Styela plicata, assembly GCA_963675895.2. Taxonomy (NCBI): domain Eukaryota; kingdom Metazoa; phylum Chordata; class Ascidiacea; order Stolidobranchia; family Styelidae; genus Styela; species Styela plicata. The sequence goes on along the minus strand of OZ023143.1, from coordinate 6,678,381 downwards.
ATTATTGGCCAAGTCAGAATAGAAGAATTAGTAAAAAATTATTGCAATACATATGAAGAATTCGAAAGAAACTTCAGAATGGTAAAGTTGAAAGGCAAAGAGGTTGAGAAGTTGCCAACTTCTTTCAAAGTTGACTGTATTTCAATTTCAACTGTTCCTGTCAAAACCTCTATTGATGACCAACTTCAACGACTCTTTGATGCATTACTTGATGGCTTGAGGGAAACCGTTACAACAACTGTCAAAGAAATAGAAGCATTCGTTAATGACGCATCTGAATCATTGAACAAAATGCCACAAACTGTTGAGGAGATCGGGGAAGCGAATGCGAAACATACAGAGTTGATAGATGCTTTACCGATAATGCAAGCAAAGTATGAAAAAGCAGAGAAATTCAACACGTTGCTACGTAAAATGTGTGGGGAAGGAGTAGGACAATCACTCGCAGCTTTGCGCTCTAAATGGGATACTCTGGATGTAATGATGGAGTCGCATCATGAAGTCATTCAAGGTCAAGTTGCTGTGATGAAAGCTGGTATTGAGACTAAAGTTCAGGTGTTTTGCACTGACCTAGAAAAATTCTCTCAACGTTGGAAACAATTAAAACCAGGTGATGATATTATAGAGTCTGGGGATAGATCAAAATTTGAGGCTGCAATAGCTGACATAAAGAGTCGTAAAGAGGAATTCATCGATTTACAAACCAGAAAAGAAAAAATATTGATGGAATGCAAACATTTTGACATTCCAGTGCCTGATCTCTCAGAGGTCGATGATCTTCGAGTCGACATAGAAGGCTGTGAAGTTACCTGGCTGTTATATGAAGATTTCAATAATGGACTACACGAAATGGCAAAACAGGATTGGATTTCATTTAGAAGTAAAACTCATATGCTGGATGACTTCTTAACATCATGGGATGATAGATTGCGACAAGATCCTTCTACAATGACCATCAAGATACAAGAAGAAGTTGCCACTTACAAAGAACTGGTGCCAGCACTGAAATATGTACGAGGTGAGCATTTGTCTCAAGATCATTGGATAGACATGTTTCAAATTATTGGTCTAAAGCGAGGTACAACATTGGAAAAATTGCTATTCAAAGATATTCTGTCTGTTGCAAGCACTATTGTAACCAAAGTTTCTGAATTGAAAGAATTGAACAGCAGAGCCCAGGGAGAAGTTTCGATTAGAGAAGCGTTGAGAGATTTGGATAAATGGGGTGCGTCAGCTGTGTTTACACTCACTGATTATCAAGATTGTGAAGGTAAGAGCTTACGAATAATCAAAGATTGGAAAGAGATAGTGAATGAAGTAGGAGATAACCAGTGCCTTTTGCAGTCTCTTAAAGATTCTCCATATTTTAAAGGTTTTGAAGATCGTGCAAATAGTTGGGAAACTAAACTGGCACATTTGGATGAGTTCTTGCATAAATTGAACTCAATACAGCGTAAATGGGTATATTTAGAACCTATATTTGGTCATGGAGCTTTACCTCAGGAACAGGGCCGATTTGGACGTGTGGATCAAGAATTTCGTGCAATCATGTCAGATATAGCAAGAGATAACAGAGTTGTGTCTCTCGTTGGCCGTTCAGGCATGCAATCACAACTGACAACAATGTTGGACCAATTACAGAGATGTCAGAGGTCATTGAATGAATATCTGGAGGAAAAAAGGGATTCATTTCCAAGATTCTATTTCATTGGTGATGATGATCTGCTGGAGATATTAGGACAATCAACAAAACCGACTGTTATACAATCACATCTGAAGAAATTATTTGCAGGAATACATCGTGTTGTTTTTGATGAAAACCAACAAAATATAAATTCCATGTGTAGTCTTGATGGGGAAATTGTTGATGTCAAGTCACCGATCAGACTCACAACCAATGTTGAGGAATGGTTGGAAGATTTATCAAGAGGAATGAAAGACACTCTGTGTGAGTTGTTGAACAAATGCGTTGGAGTGTTGTTAGGTAATAAAGGAAACCTAGATCCAACACAATTTCCTTCACAAGTATTGTGCATTGCTGAACAGATTCGATTTACCGAGCGTTGTGAAGCAGCTCTTAAAAACCGAGAACTTCCTCATCTCAAGAATGAGCTGAACAAGCAGTTGCAATCATATACATCTGTGTTTGTGAACTCTCAAGATCAAGATGATGATTCCCAAGTTCTGAAATTGAAACTCAAAGCTTTAATTCTAGATATTATTCATTGCATAGACGTGGTGTCACAATTGATGGAAGGCAACATTGGTTCAACATCAGAGTGGATGTGGCAGAAGCAATTACGCTACTACACCAAGTCAAAAGCTGCTGAGATGAGAATGGTTGATGCTGAGTTCGCATATACTTATGAATATCAAGGCAATGCACCCAAATTAGTACACACTCCACTGACTGATAAATGCTATTTGACTTTGACTCAAGGAATGCGAATGGGTTTAGGAGGAAACCCATATGGACCAGCCGGTACTGGTAAAACTGAATCAGTAAAAGCTCTCGGTGGTCTATTTGGTCGCCAAGTTCTTGTATTCAACTGTGATGAAGGAATAGATGTGAAATCCATGGGAAGAATTTTTGTTGGACTTGTTAAATGTGGAGCTTGGGGATGTTTTGATGAATTTAATAGATTAGAAGAAGCCGTGCTATCAGCAGTTTCCATGGATATTCAAGTAATACAAGCGGCATTGAAGAAAAAAGCTGCAGTGGTAGATCTTCTTGGTAGAAAAGTGGATATTGACCCGAATTCAGGAATATTCATCACCATGAACCCTGCTGGAAAAGGTTACGGAGGGCGTCAAAAACTTCCTGATAATTTGAAACAACTTTTCCGGCCAGTTGCAATGTCAAAGCCTGATAATGAGCTTATTGCAGAAGTTATTCTTTTCTCCGAGGGCTTCCAAGAAGCAAAAGCTCTTGGAAGAAAACTTGTTGCTGTTTTCAATTTGTCTCGTGAATTGCTGACACCACAGCAACACTACGACTGGGGGCTAAGGGCATTAAAAACAGTTTTGAGGGGAAGTGGTCAAATGCTGCAAACTTTGAGAACTGAAAATGGCCAGGGTGAAGGTGGTGGATTAGATGTAGAAAAAGAAAGCTTAGCAGTTGTGCAGGCACTGCGCTTGAACACTATTTCAAAATTAACATTTGCTGATAGTGAACGATTCGATGCATTGGTGAAGGATGTTTTCAAGGGTGTCTCATTTGTCGGTGTGTCTCAAGAACAGCTTATGGATGCTATCAAGCGTACTTGTGATGAAATGAAACTATCTTTGCAAGAACGTCAAGTCAAAAAAACTTTGGAGCTTTTCGAACAATTGAAACAGAGAATGGGAGTTGTCATTGTAGGTCCAAGCGGATCTGGTAAATCTACTTTGTGGCAGATCCTACAAGGTGCATCAGCCAAATTGGGTCAAGTAATCAAACTCCATACTGTAAATCCAAAAGCCATGCCACGTACTCAATTACTAGGTCAAATTGACATTGATACTCGTGAATGGTCTGATGGAGTTCTGACCAATAGTGCTAGAGAGGTGATTCGAGAAGAACCTGAGGTACATTCATGGATAATTTGTGATGGTGACATTGACCCCGAGTGGATTGAATCTTTAAACTCTGTTCTGGATGATAATAGATTGCTTACAATGCCATCTGGAGAAAGGATCCAATTTGGACCAAATATTAATTTTCTGTTTGAGACTCATGATCTGAGCAGTGCATCACCAGCTACAATTTCACGAATGGGTATGATTTTCCTAAGTGATGAAGATGCTGATGTTAAAGCGCTTGTTCACACATGGTTGCAAAAACAACCAGAGCAACTCCATATGAAACTTGAATCATGGTTTGAAGATTATTTTTATCGTGCTCTTGAATGGGTTAGAAGATCAAATGATATGGTCGTAGAATCAAGTTTAGTCGGAAGTGTCTTGAATGGTCTGTCTCATTTATATGGTGTAAGAACCAAAACTGGATTTCTTGTAGCTTTGCTCAAAGGTTTGGGCGGAAACTTGAGTACTTCTGCTCGAGAAGATTTTGCAAAAGAGATATTCCAGTGGGGTCATGAAAATTTGCCTGATCAGAGAAATCCTCTCAATACTTACTATGATGCTGATCGCGATGTTATGGATTGCTTCAGAGTTGATCTATCCCAAACGGAATCATTTGCGAATGATATTCAAAACATGGAAGAATTGCCGGTTGTGAAAACTATTGAAATGCAAAGAAATATTGACTATGTTCTACCATGGTTGCAAAGTGGAAATCGTCAGCCATTTATGGTTGTTGGACCTGATGGATGTGGCAAATCTATGCTTCTAAAAGAATGCTTTTCGCAAATACGTTCAACACAAGTTGCGATGATTCACTGTAATGCACAAACATCTCCTACACATCTAGTGCAGAAGCTACAGCAAGCGTGCATGACTATCAGTGGTGGTGCTTCTGGCGGTCGTACTTTGCGCCCAAGAGATTGTGAAAATTTGGTATTATACCTAAAAGACATTAATCTGCCCAAACCCGATAAATGGGGTACTAGTCAACTGATTGCGTTTTTGCAACAAATATTAACATACCATGGATTCTATGATGAAAACAGTGAGTGGGTTGGTCTGGATGGTATTCAAATAGTTGCCTCAATGAATGCTGCAAGTACATTAGGTAGACACAAGCTGACTTCCCGTTTCACATCACGTGTGAGGATTGTGAGTGTTGACTACCCAGGCAGTGATGAATTATCAGTCATCTATGGTGCTTATTTAGGTCCTGTATTACATCACAATGAAGTTCTCCGACAACACCCTGTTTGGGGATCAAGAGCAAAGATCCAGCAACTTGCATCTTCCATGATACGTATTTATGAAGAGGTTCGATCAAACTTTTTGGCGGATGATCATGGCCATTATGTATTCACTCCAAGAGACTTGTCTCAATGGTGCATGTCATTACTTCGATATGATGATAACAGTGTAAATGGTGCTGATGGCCGAAGTGCTGAAGCTTTATTGAGAGTCTGGGCTTATGAAGGTTCTAGACTATTTCGTGACAGAATTGTGGATACACGAGGGCGAGATCGCTTCGATTCCATATTATCAGGAATATTAGCAAGTGATTGGTCCTCTCGAATTTATGAAAACATGAATGATGGTTATTATGTTACATGGGGTGCCAGACAAGAAGCCCACAGTGACAAACTTCTTCCGAAGCACGGTAAACAGCTTGGAAATCTTTCTGTGTCTGATTTGAAAGACGTTGTAGCTAAAGGAATTGCAACGTACAAAAGAGATGTACGTGAAATTGACATTCTTATTTTTCAAGAAGTTTTGGAATATATGGCACGGGTAGATCGAATTCTGACACGCCCAGGTGGCAGCTTCCTTTTAGCAGGCCGCACCGGTGTAGGTCGTCGAACTTCAATTTCTGTCATTGCTAACATGCATCAAATGACTGTTTTTACTCCAAAAGTCACCCGACAGTATGGTATGAAGCAGTTTAAAGCTGATATCAAAAGTTTAATGCAACTAGCAGCTATTGAAGGCGAACAAGTTGTTCTAATACTTGAGGATTTCCAGGTGGTCAATTCTGCTTTCCTAGAACTAATAAACAGTTTATTATCAGCTGGAGAAGTTCCTGGTTTATATGCTTCTGAAGAATTGGACCCACTTTTGGCTCCACTGAGAGATCAAGCATCTCAAGATGGACATCGTGGACCGATGTATAATTATTTTGCTAAGCGAGTAATGAGCAATCTTCACATCGCTCTGATAATGGATGTGGATCGTGAAAGCTTTGCAATCAATTGTGAAAGCAACCCTGCACTGTACAAGAAATGTCACGTACAATGGATGGAAGGATGGGGAAAAACGAGCATGGAGCAGTTACCTGAAATGTTGCTCAGTCATGAACTACCTGCAGATTCAAAATCCAACAAAAGTTTGATAAACAACTTTGTTAGAATTCATAATTCAACAAAGAGTCCAAAGGATTCTACTCCACGGCGTTATATGTCATTCTTGCGCACTTATCAGAGTGTTTACTTGGAAAAAAAGCAATCACTCCAGAAAAAGCAATCTCATCTCCAGGCCGGTTTATCAAAATTGAATGAAGCAGCATCGCATGTCGACAGCTTAAAGCAGAAAGCCGCAGATCAAAGCCGTCTTTTAGCAGAAAAACAAAATGAAGCTGACACTGCTTTAAGAGACATCACGATTGCGATGGACAATGCGAGTAGTCAAAAAAGTGAGATGGAAGTGTTGAAACAGAAAGCTGCTGAGGAGAGAATGAACATTGACAAAAGGAAAAAGGCGATTGACATTGAGTTGAGCGAAGTTCAACCTCTTGTGGAATCGGCTAAGAAGGCTGTGGGAAACATCAATCCCTCAACTCTTGCAGAAATACGAGCTCTAAGAATGCCACCTGATACTATCAGAGATATTTTAGAAGGAGTGTTAAGACTCATGGGCATTTTTGATACTTCTTGGGTTAGTATGAAAAGTTTTCTTGCTAAACGTGGGGTAAAAGAAGATATAATGTCTTTTGATGCTCGAAGAATATCTGCAGAAATTCGAGAATCTGTTGATGAATTATTAGAAAGAAATGGGGCAAGTTTCGAAACCAAAAATGCAAAACGTGCATCTGCTGCAGCTCTGCCTCTTGCTGAATGGGTCAAAGCAAATATCAAGTTTTCAAAAGTTCTTGAAAAAATTGAACCATTGGAAAAAGAGCAAGAAAAGCTGCAAAGAAACTTGGAAAAAGCTGAAGCACGTACAAAAAAACTCGCTGAAAAATTGAAAGTGGTTGACCAGAAGGTACAAGAGTTGAGGGATAGGTTTGAAAGAGGTACAACAGATGCCGCTAAACTTAAAGTTGAACTAGATAAAGCAAATGAAACGATTATGGCAGCAGAAACGCTTGTTGGCAAATTATCTGGAGAGCGAGATCGCTGGAATATACAAGTCAAAACTCTTTCGTCTGCACTAGAAACTTTGCCTGCAAGAGTTCAGCTTGCTGCAGCATTTATTAATTACCTGGCAGCAGCACCTGAAGATGTGCGTAGAGAGCGCCTCACTGAATGGCAAGAAATAACAGGTATGCAAGGTTTCGATGTTCGCCGATTTATGAGTACAGAGAGTCAGCAGCTAGAATGGAAATCTGAAGGTTTGCCTTCAGATGATTTATCAATGGAAAATGCTCTTGTTATTTTGCATAGCCAACTTCAGCCCTTTTTGATAGACCCTTCTTCAAGAGCTACAGATTGGTTGAAAATTCATCTTAAAGATTCAAGACTCGAAGTAATTAACCAGCAAGATGCAAACTTTGCTAATGCGATAGAACTTGCTGTAAGATTCGGGAAGACTCTCATTATACAAGAAATGGATCAAGTTGAGCCAATTCTCTATCCGCTTTTACGAAAGGATCTAGTGAGTATGGGCCCTCGCTATGTCGTACAGTTGGGTGAAAAAACAGTTGATTTTAATGAAGATTTTAGATTGTTCATGACTACAAGAAATCCAATTCCTGATATTACTCCTGATGCTGCCAGTATTATTTCTGAAATTAACTTCACAACCACTAGGGCCGGACTGAAGAGCCAGCTTTTAGCACTAACCATTCAACATGAGAAGCCAGAATTGGAGCAGAAAAAGACAGAACTTCTGGCGAATGAAGAGAAATTAAAAATTGAACTTTCAAATTTGGAAGAAAGCTTACTGGAACAACTTGCGGAAGCTCAAGGAAATATTCTGGAAAACAAGACTCTTTTAGACAGTTTGAATCAGACCAAAAGTAGCAGCAACACTATTACAGAGTCTCTTAAAGAATCACAAGAGATGGAGGTGTCTCTGGATCAAGAAAGAAATGCTTTCTTGCCTGTTGCTGAAGCCGGAAGCAAAATGTTCTTTGTCATAAGTGACTTGGCAAAAATCAACAACATGTATCGATTTAGTCTGTCCTCATTTTTGCGACTTTTTGAGAAAACTTTAGAGTTGAAATCAGATTTTGAAAACACTGAAGCAAGAATAAAATCACTCAGTATTCGCTTGCAATCCTTAGTTTATGAAAATGTATCACAGTCACTTTTCAAGGCAGACAGATTAATGTTCGCTATGCATCTTGTCCGAGGAACAAAATCAGAACTTTTCAAAGACAAAGAATGGGATCATTTCTTGGGCCTCATGGTGTCGGGCAGAGCTGTAAATGGGGAAAGCAAAAAGAAATCACAGGGTGATATACCTATTTGGATTGATCCAGAACGACACCGTGCAGTTGCTCAACTAAAATCCAATTTCCCATCCCTTTATCAAACTATGAATTTGCAAGATAATGGATTGTGGATGACATTTTCGCGTAGTTCAAAATGTGAGCAGGAGATACCAGCAAGTGTGGCAACGAAAACATCTAACTTTCAACATTTGTTGATAGTACAAGCACTGCGTCCTGATCGACTTCAAAGTGCAATGATGCTCTTTGCTTCTCAAGCTCTTGGAATTCACGAGTTTTCTTCACCAGGTGGTAGTTTGAAAAGAATTTATGATGAATCATTGCCAACAGAACCAGTTCTTATTGTAATATCACCTGGAGCAGATCCTTCTCAAGAACTGCAAGAATTGGCAGCAGCCACAGTTGGTGCTGAAAATTACTTCCAAGTTGCAATGGGACAGGGACAAGCTGATGTGGCGAAACAACTACTCAAAGAAGCTGCAAGAAGTGGTCATTGGTTGTGTTTAAAGAATTTGCATTTAGTGACTGCTTGGTTACCCTTACTTGAAAAGGAATTGAATTCTCTCAAGCCACATGATAATTTCCGATTATGGCTCACATCTGAAGTTCATCCTAAATTTCCTACAATTTTGCTTCAATCCAGCTTCAAATCTACGTATGAGTCACCTCCTGGAATCAAAAGGAATTTGCTAAGAACATATGACAGCTGGAATTCTGACTTTGTAGCTGGAACTTCAGGAAGATCATCAGTGGTTAGGTCACAAGCCTTATTCGCTCTTGCTTGGTTGCATGCAGTTGTTCAGGAAAGAAGAAATTTTATTCCGCAAGGCTGGACCAAATTTTATGAATTTTCTCTTGGTGATTTGAGAGTGGCTGCTGATGCTATTGACAGACTATGTAGCGGTCAGAAAGTACATTGGGATTTCATGCATGGTTTGATGGAAAATGCCATTTATGGAGGTCGAGTTGATAACAATTTTGATATGCGGGTACTTTCATCGTACTTGCGTAAATATTTCGATTCCGGGTTACTTTCTGGTGGTCACAGCAGACGAAAATTCGTAGGAAGTATTTCTCTTGCTTCATCTACAAATAAGAGAGACTACTTGGAAACAATAGAATCGTTGCCTGAAGACGATCATCCTACATTTTTTGGGCTTCCTGCTAACATAGAAAGATCAGCGCAAACAGGAGTGTCTCAGCGAGTAATATCACAATTGAAAATCATGATGCGTTCTGTTGAAGTTGGAGGAAAGTTTGATCGTGAAGCATGGAGTAATGAATTGGGACCTGTTTTAAGTATGTGGAAGAAATTAAATCAAGGTTCATCACCGAAATTTGATCCATCAAAAAATTGATGCACCGTCCAGTGCAAAGGATGACTCTCCGGTATTGGCCTTCATATTACTTGAACGTTACAATGCTATTCGACTTGTTCAAAAAGTCCATCAAACTTTGTCAGCCTTAAGTAAAGTTATTCGAGGAACCCAGTTATTGTCATCCGATGTGCAGAAAATGGCCAATTCACTTTTATTGCAAGAAACTCCACTAAAATGGCAAGCTTCATGGGAAGGGCCAGATGATCCGATGCAATACATGCATACAATAATTGCAAAAGCCATGGCTATCCAAGGATGGGTCTCTAAAGCCGAACGTGGAACTATTTTGAAAGAAGAGTTAGATCTTGCAGATTTATTCCATCCGAACACATTCTTGAACGCATTGAGACAACAAGCAGCCAGGGATTCTAACACTTCGATGGATGAACTAAAATTTGTGTGCACATGGAAAGGCAGCCTTTCGGGAGCGAAAACAATAGTACAAATTGGGGGACTTCAACTCGAGGGCTGTACTTTTGACGGTAATCGTTTATCAGAAAACCAACGTGATTCACCAACTGTTTCATCCATACCACCTTGCAATGTCGCCTGGATTCCTAAGCAATCTCCTGGTCCTTATTCAGAGTCTGATATCATATCTCTACCTGTATACACATCTTCAACTCGTGAAAGCATTGTGACTTGTCTCGATGTCCCGTGTGGAGGCAACACCACAACTTGGGTGCAATGTGGTGCAGCGTTATTTTTGAGGCAACGTTAATATCGTGTAACTTCAATAGATTTTAGAACATTGCTTTATATGATGTTGAGTTCTTTTGCTATAAATTTTTTTGTTCAAACCTTTTCGCAATGTAACAAAGCTTGTGCTGATGTTTTTTGTTTTTTAAATTAGTTATAATTGTTTGATTATCACATTGTAATTATTGAACAGAGGATGAAACTTAATTTTTCTTGTGCTTTTGGCGGCTCAGCATCCAACTAAAAGAAACTAAATGGTAAAATGTTGGTATGGTGGCGATGACTGTCCAATATGTCGGCTACTGAGATATCTTAAGAAATATTACTCTAAAGAGAGTATTTCATGATCAAAAGATTCAATCACCTCTCTAGAGTGCTCAATGGTATGATGACAACAAAATATTTGAAAAAAATATGAAAAATCTTGTAGCATTGAGCCACACTTTCTGAAGTCTTCAAAAAAATAACACGAATGTCTCAGACACCTGAAAGAAAGGAAAATAGTTAAAGCACAGATGGATTCTGATCGTTTTACAAAAAATGATGCACTGCACATTTTTATACTATTAAAAAATTAATCAATATGTCAAAGTCATACGTTTTCTTGTTGTTTGTTGATATAAATATAATTTTATAATTGTCACCTGTGGGTTATGAAAAAATTTTGTTTGTTGCTTTGCTTTGCATATTAGGTATTTTTTTCTTATTCCAATTAGCACAACTAATTTTAGGTCATTTCAAATACACCCAGGGCAAATACCACCCACTGCACTTTACCATGGTGGCTTAGTTCTGTATGTGATGTTTTTCACTTGGAGTGCAATTGCTGGCACTTTATCTTTTAGTAGCCATTTGTCATTTGAGTGGCTGTTAGTTAGCTCTATTCAGACACTACTTTCAGCCTTTGAGCGAATTTTTATATATACAAAAAAATGTATTTTTGTTTCAGTATATTAAGCTTTTTTCATACTAAAAATACCATAATCTGTCTGCATATCTGTTAGCAAAAATTTGATATAACATACTTTATTTTTGTATGATATTTTATTTTTTTTTTGTTGAAAACACTGTTTTATTAATAAAAACAATATATCAAGATCCAACATTTCACTTTGGTATTATAAGTTCATATTGGATATTTCTACATCCCATTATTTAGTTCAAAAATTAGCATTAATTCTTATATGTTCGTTAATATTTGCACATTCATGTTAATGACAAATTTCTTCTTGTTGTAGCACTTTCATGATTTGCGACAGAAATCACAAATTTATATATAGCGATTAATTCACTAAATTTATTCATCTTTTCTGGCATGATCATGATTTATGTCGAATTTTACAGAGTAAAATTGGACATAAGTCATGATCATGCTACGAAAAAAATGATAAACTTATAAATTATAAATCCTGATATTGCTGTATAATGGTTATCTTATGTGAGGTAATATTGATCTTGACCTTGTTACTGTAACAGTTATGTTTTTCATCCCAAATTATTGTAGAAGTCTATTGATTAATTTTGATAGATAATAGTTTAGTTCATAAATGCTGCTGATATTATTGTAATATAAAATTTTGTTGCTTACACTTTAGTAAATGCTATTTTGTGATAATATTTCTAGTCGTTAGTATAGTTTCAATGTTTGTAATAAAATACAATGAGTGTGCTTGATTTTGTGGCATATGATGTTATTAACATACAAGATAACGACTTAAGTACAATTATAATGTTTATAAATTTCCAAATCTAAAATGACATTGGGGACAATCAAGTTGAAGTCGTATGTTGAATAATACTCAAAACTTTTGGCGAGCCGAAAAGTCCTTATCGTGAAAGGAACCGGTTTGAGCCTCCAGGGTTAGTAGGTTTTGCAAATTGTAAAGTTAGTGTAACGATGAGCCGATGAATGCGCGAGCAGGCCCTGGTTGGAATCTTGAGTAAGTCGATTCATTACCGAACTGTAAGGAAATAAAAATCGCGTCGACGATTGGAATACATTTAATATTTTTTTGTTAGACTTATAGGGAAATCTAGACTGAACCAAAGTTGATATACATTAATTTCACGATTGCCGATTTACTTTTAGATAAAATCCCCTCGCATTTTCCCATTTAATTTTTATGCATGGTTTTTTATTTCGATAGCCGTGCTTGGACAAGGTTCCTTGATGAAGACGTGACTGGCTATAAAAACCTTGGCTAGAAGTTGTATTCACGATACATTCCACGGGCCGGTTAGCAGCTCTGGATTTTGGTATGTATATATGCCAATGGAACGGAAAGGCCTTAATATGGAATGTTAAAAATTGCACAACTTTTTTTTTTAATACCAGGATTAATGCGAGTCTTGCTTGCTGAGAGCTTTATTACCAGTAATGTTTCATCCCTGTACAAATTTGTACTTTTTTCTTTTATGATCACTCGACGTTTCTGGTCATGCAAATTTCAATATTAATTTTCTCTTGAATAAGCGATGGTTGACGTCGGGCCGATTTTTACGTCACTAGGACTCGGCATGGGCGACTGTAAATAACACTATAATGAAAACAAATAAACGCTCTTCTGTGCCACTAGGAATCCTCACGTTGGGCTCACACTGTGTAAGGACGTGAGTTGGAATGGATATGTCACTAGTATTGCTAAATAAGTCTCAATGAAAGTCGGTTCTCTCTATCGAGCTCACCATTATCTCTTCCTCGAAATCATTCTTCATTTGTACAAATATCACTGATTCGACCCTGCATATATGTATTGCTTTCACATTTGGGGCAATGCTGCTGTTCCCAGCATGCTCGGCCGTATCAACGGTGTGTGATCAATATGATTGACCTTGAACCTTTTTTCGGTCTGCAAAGCTTGTCACATCGTCGAAATGTTGCCTTATCTTGTTTATTTTACAGATATCACGATGATCTTTGTTCATGAGAGCTTTCTGCTCTCATTCCTCAGAACAAAATTTTCAAGAGGTCCACTCGATTGGCAACGAATACACTGAGCGAATTTTATTATCGTACGTCTCAATTATTATTGTATAGCCGCGGATAATCGCGCCCAAGATGATCCGTCCAACTATTGGAATATGCGCTGTGCACGGATACAAGAACAGCCTTTAAAAGGACCAAATCTTCTTAAAAACCTTAAAATATTGTTTCACTTGTAAGTTTCTATTGTTCATATATTTTATTTTCTTCTTCAGTCAATTTACAGGTTTCATGAAAATAATTTTTCCCGGGGCGTACCTTATGTCGCCATGTTCATTTAACGATCCAAATCATCCTCTCTGGTGACTATTTCTGTAACCGTCACTTCAGGCAGTTCAGATTTACTTAGTAAGTTTGCTTTAAAAGCGCAATGGAGCATTTCCATATCTGTTTTGTCCCACTAGAACAAAGTATGAGGCAAATCATATCACATCAAACTGAGTTTATTTTAATATAAAAATATTAAATATCACAGAGCGGTGACAAGCTGATTTACAATAAAAATTAAATTTATATAGTATACACTTTGTTCACCAAAATGTTATAACGTTCTGAAAAACAATACCATACTAATCTAATATTATTCCATACTCAGTCAAAAAGTACAGCCAAAACAAATGAATTTTGGAATATTAAATAGCCATTAAATTGAACTAATCATCAATATTGAACATATTTTCATCAATCAGATAATAAAATTCAATTTAAAAAAAACGGCGAGTAATATTGCGTTTATAGTAATAGTTTAAAACAATCTTTATTCACAAAGAGGCAAGATTCGCTTAGGCAGCAATATTTCGTAAAACAGGCAAGATATAGAGCAAACAACAAGGCAAATATGAAACAACTATACACTACACTAATATTATTAAGTACGCAACAGTTTTAAAGTGAATTAAGCTTAATTACAAACTGCGGTATTGTAGCCCAGGACCACGGCGTTACAGAATTATGACAGTGAAATAATCTTAAGTTAACAGTGATCAACAACCCTAGAAGAAAATGAGTTTATGAACCTTTTTCCCCAAATAGACGACAGTGTACGGCACTTGAAATATTATAGCATACTAAGAAAGAAATATATCATACACGAGTAGGATGCAATTTAGCCATGTCGGTACGGGCTTTAGTCCTAACATACTTCTTGCGTGTCGTAAAATGCAACTGAAAGGAAATAAAAATGTAGTAGATGGTTGTACCGCCGGGGGCAAAAACCATTCACTGCACTTTCCCATATCGGTTCAGTTCCGTTTGGGACGCAGTTTCTGTTCCTACATCCTGTACTAGCTTTTGCGAGTCAGTGGCCGTTATTTGATTTCTTTTACGCGCTGCTTCCGATCTTACTTGAACTGAATTTTAATAAAAAAAATTATGGTTTAAACTATTTAGGCAAATTAGCCGATAATTCGACAGGCGGCACTAAAGCGTTAGTTAATTACACTATGAAATAATGCGTTTTCCGTACGGTTTCTTGATTTCAAATTTTCAAAGTTCCCATTACCAATGCGTGGCTGATCAACGATTTGTAAAAATCAGGCGTGATCTGTTTAGGTTAAACATGTCACCGTTCGATTTGAATTTTAAATATAATGCGTGTGACTCTATACTTCAATAAGCTAAGCATTGTGTGGGCTTTAAATAATAAAAAATATCTGTGCAAATCATGCTTTTTGCGCTCAGAATTTTAATTATGCATTTTGAGGGATCGCCACCTCGTCTGAATAGTTTTGTATTCAGATTTTATTTTATTTATTAGCATTAATTTCCTTTCCTGATTATTTCAAATTTACTTATTTTGCAATAAAACCAAAACATCTTGATTACTTATGTTGATTACAACAATGTGGGTCGTTAGCCACAAGAAATAGTTATTTTAATCTTTGTAAGCTATAAAATATAATCACGCACATCCTTTAAACTAATTACTATGAGGCAGTGTTGGAAACGAGGCAGTGTTGGAAACGAGTCACTTCACTTTGAGTCCCGAGTCAGGTCGAGTCGAGGCACACGCGAGTTGTTGTCGTGTCCAAGTCTTACCAAAATTTAGAGTCGCAAGTAAAGTCAGTTCAATGTATTTTCAAGTCGCAAGTCACACGACTAGCAAGTCGAGTCAAGAGTCGATTTTTCAAGTTATTCAGCAGCAATGAAGGATTAATTTGCAACTTCTCACTTTATAAGTATTCACGTTGAAGCATCATCTGATCATTATTGGATAGACGAGCACGGATTTCACAGCAGGATACAATACATGTTTTATATCCTTCTGGAAGGCGCGTTTTCTTCTCTGATGAGTCACGCAACGGCCGACAACGTGAGTTCTCAAAAGGCGATTGCAGGCTCGGGCTAAATTTTTACCAAGTCTGCACGGTCCATATATAGCTCATGCTTGGCAAAATAAAACTCCTGGTTTGAATATAATAAACATTTTTTAATTGTAGCTTGTTCACTTCATTCTAATGACTGATTCTTTTCCTTTGGATTAGATCGTAAACGAGAGATTCCTGATCGAATTGATTGGTCGAGGTTCAAGGTTACTGGGAACAATTGCGTAACCCTCTGTCTTGTGAGAGAAGGACATCCTCGTAAAAAACTACGTAATAATGCAGAATCTTCGTCCAGTGATAACATTGGGACACTGCCTTCTTCGGTGATCTCTGGTTCAACGTATTTCCTAGAACATATTATAAATATAGTTTACGGCATTTTGTATTGCATATGCAAATAATAGGAGGTAGAGATTAAGATGCAAAAAAAACTACGGATTTTAATTGACCATTCTGCGATTTGCTTTTTCATTTCATTCTGTGTCTAATGCTGAATAAAAGAATTTTCTGATTGGGGTTTACTACCATAGTCCTGAGTTTTTACCACCAGAGTCCTGGGATGTTTTACACTCAATAGGAATTTGCTAGCACTACATTCTATGTAAGTGGCTGTTAGTAGATTTTTTTCAAGTGATTCCTCTGGCCTTTGAAGAATGAATTTTTATAAACATTACGTCTTACTCGTATATGTAACTCAGTTTGGTATTCATTCCAATCTTTCTTTCTGTCATTTTTGCCATTATTCTTTGATCCGAGTCATCAATAACTTGCAATATATAACTGACTCTATAAGGCCACTGATCAGTTAGAACAATCCAGCGAACTAAGTCTTCAGCGTCTTGGCGAGTCCATTCAAAGAGTGGCCCTGTGATGTTAGTAGAGATATGAATTGTCGATGACACCAAGGCAAGTATCGGTCATATGATGATGGATGTACTTCAATACTTGGACTGGATGATTTAGTTCCAACTCAAATCAAATTACCTACATCCTAACCAATAATGAAACTAAGACAGTCTAGAATATTACACTCGATTCGCATCATTCGAATCATGAATTATTCTTTTCGATCTCTGCAACAATTCGAAATCAAAAAAATGATAATTTTTTTAAAATAACTACGAATTTTCACGTAAGTTAGAAGCTGGTAAGGAATGCTTTTGTTTAATATATGACGTCTGATTCGATTCGGGAAAATTATTCAACGATAATGTGAGTTTATTGTGAGCTTCGGGCAGGACATAACCTAACTCTGCCCGCGTTTTGGTTACATAATATCACATCAAGTTTTTATAGACTGATGGGAACATTAAAAAAATGATAAAACTAAACATTTATCATTATTCTTATCATACCATTACTTCTGGCCGTCAAGTCACTGTTAAATATGGAAGGTCTCCTATCTGATGTATCTCTCACTGGATCTGAACATTTTGAATGCAGCGCAACATATTCTTGACGTATCCTCTATAAACAATGAAGCGCAAATTTGTCAAATAGTTTAAAAAGTTTTTATTTTTTTTCTTAAAAATCGATTTAAACACCTAAAAAAGACTAACGACCTCTTATATGTAGGGCGGAACGATTCGATTTGGTGCTTTGAAAAACAAATTATTCGCATCTATCGCCAATCGTTTACAGAAACACGAACTTGATAAATCAATTGGAATTTTCCCTCTTAACGACAAAATGCAATCAAATTTGACCAACGTCGATTGTATTTTGCCGTTAAAATATGAGAACTTTGTTTTTAGGCATGCATAGTGTGAATTGAAAAGAACATACCCTCCAATTCTGTTCATGTGACTATAAATTCTATTTTATATTGGAGACAAGTTGTAGCAGTAAAGATAGGAGATTTGTTATTTCAAATAGGATTCAGGCACAATAATAGAGTGCAATGGTATTTGCCCTGCGTGGTGATAAAAATTTATTTTTCTATTTCTTTCCTATATTTGCCTAAACACACTGAAAAAATACGCAACCACAGAGATGAAAATTTTTATCTGTGCCAATTGTTACAAACATGGAAAATTTAATCTTAATTTTCCCTCCATTTTAATTCCCTGTATGTACGGCCTTTAGACGAGTCTTAACGTATGCCCTGTGTGTCGAAAGAGACGACTAAAATGAGCAAAAAATGGTTGATAGTTTCACCGTCACCCAGGGCAGATACCACTCATTGCATTTCATTGTGACGGTTCAGTTCCTGTTTGGGATGTTTTCCATTTAGAGTGCAGTTGCTGGTACTACAACTTTTAGTAGCTATCGGTATAAAGTGGCCTAAAAGCATAAGTTTTCCATTTCAAATTGGAATGGTGGGACTGCCAACTTACCGAAACATATGACTGAATTTTATTTAAACTGCAGGTTAAAGTGTGTGTTTTGTGATGATTTTAGTCTCAAAGCAACTATCGGTAACTTATATAAGAAGAAAAAGTAGAGAAAACAAATTAAGTTATGCGTTCATTGGCCGGCATTCAGTTTCCCGGTGTATTATTTAATACGGATTATCTTCGAATTAGAGATGTCTATATCCCAAGTCAGGATCATTCTTAAATTGATTTTACCTTATGTAATTTGAAATAAAACATGACTGGGCAAATAAGGTGAAATATCAGCAATTTTATTTTTACGGAATAACGTTCAAACTACACCTTCAGCACAACGCTATTTCGAACAGAAAAGTTATCATCGGTTTGCGCTATGGGCAAAACGCGAACGCCCTGTCGCAAAATCTATATTAACGACACGGACATTGTTTCCCATCTTAAATACAGTCCAATTGGTCAGAACGAAGTATAATACCACAATTTTGTTCAATTTTTACAGTCGTATACATACCCGTTCTTCGATGCATTTCATAAGATGAGTTGTTAAAGACAAAACATTGAATATTCGTTTCATATTTCGCGGATTACCGCACATATGTTGACGAATAAATCCACTTGTTGTCATACTACCATTAGAATCAAAGCCGTCTGATTCGAGAGCTTCCCTATAAAATTGAAATTTTGAATAAAAAATCCTATAAACACTGGATCTGACAAACGCCCCAGTCGAAAAAATGGTATCGATATGCCATGTTTTGTCAAGTATGGGCCACTGAGGGATTGCGCCGTCAAGGCGCAATCTATTTTTGGCAAATACTCGTCAAAATAGAATTTCCGACTGGGTCGGCATTAGATGGTATAGACTGTAACAAAAATGTAGTAAAATCGACGTTCAAAATGCTGTTGATGGAGCGCCGCCCGAGTCGCGCTTTACCAAAAGCCCATAATTAGCATAATGAATCTCATTAATAAGGCAGTTTCGAATTTTGAAAATATACAATTACTGTAAATGAACGGCAAATTTACTGTAATTTTGTAACAGTTAATGGATATCGCCCATGGTATTATGGGACACTTTAGCAGATGACCAATGATAGTAAGTGTCTACTAGTAACTAATAAGGTAATCAATATTACTGATTAAATTTAATTCCATTTCTAAAATAGTCTAACTAATAAATGCAATAAATTTAACGCTGTAAAATCACGTCAGGTTAGATATATAAAACATATTATTTCAGAACAACGTAAATAGTGCAACTATACTATGTTAACGGAATTGAGAATTGAACCTAGTAAAAAACTTCGCGATAGCAGGGCTACAAAGGCATATTCTTACTCGAATAAGTGGGATTTTTTTCAAACTTCATCAATTTTCAAATTATAATCATATTCGAAAAAATTCGATTCAAAATGATATGATTGGAGATTCCATTCTAAATACAATCCGTAACATTGAAAGAAAAAATGGCGATCGTCAATTTCAATTAGAGAATTCGATTGATATTGAAAAATATCCTCAAATCACGTCATTCAAAATAAAACAGTACCTGCATTTGAATAGGAATTTTGAAAATTCATTATCTTCATTGCTGCCAATGTTTTCTTTGTATGGTACAGTTGATATGGGTGGGGAGGGACGAGCATGTCCACCGCCATCAATACTGGTTATATTGTTGTGTTCATCTCCAGAATCATGCTCAGAGGTAGAGCTAGTAACAGAATATATATATTTTTTTATTTAAATTCACTCCAACTAGGGCTTGAATCAGTGCCCGAAAGAACTATTTTTTACGGTCCACTCTCACTCACACAATTATAGTCCAAAGATGTTTTGTCAAGTATGAGTTACTGATGGAACGCGCCCCCGAGGCGCGATCCATTGTTACTTGATTGTTACTTTGATTGAACTAAGAAATATTCTACCAGCAACTGCACTCAAAGTAGGACTGCCAAACTGAACTAAATCGCTGTGCAGTGAGTATTATCTGCCCTGGGTGGTGATAAAACTAGCCTATACATCCTTTTGGTTCTCTTTTAATAGCCACTCACGACTCGCACGTTATACATCAGGGTCCACACATATGGCTTAGATAAGCGCATTACAAGGATAAAATTCGTTTTACTTGCATCAGTTCTGATAAAAAATGTGACAAAAACACATTTTAGCTGAAAACGAATATATATTTGTGATGATTTCGTTCAAAAACGATTAAGAAATTTTGCTACATGATCGCGACTGTTTTTTCATTACGATAGAAGCAAACCCTAATGAGCGTATTTGCATCATCCAATTATTACTACGAGACGCTACCTTCTCGTGTAACGACATCGAACACGTAATATCGATTTTCAGATTTCCTCTTTAACCAAATATGCAAGTCCTGTGGAAACCTGTTTATTCCAGTATGAGCCGCTGATGTATGGCGCCGCCAGCGCGCTTCCAATTCGAAGCGACCTTGATACGTTTCGCGATTTAAGGAAAGAGATGAGTCATTCAATAACGCTGGATTCAAAGTATTGATTTTTAAGCGTATGTGCCTGGGTCATGTGTGATTTACGTATGGCAAAATAAAATTTTCAAGCAAGCAGTCAGGTTAGTACACAGACCCAATGAAATATTTCTCCCCATTCTTTTGTTTAAAAAGATAATTTAATCAATTTATTGTCAAATACAGGTGGCTAGTTAAGAATGAGAACAAATAAACAGAGTCAACTTAGTCAATTTTAGAGTTTTATACCCAAAACAATTCGACGACATAATATATCAGCGAATATTGACATTATTCTCATGTTCGCCAGTTACCAATTTCGTCTTCTTATCTTTCTTCCCTTCGGGGAAAAAAGCGCACCAAATCGTTCAAACCTTACCATCCAACACTCACCTAGTATTATCAGTATCCAATTTCTTTCCAATATTATTTTCAACAATGTCACCAGATAATTGGTCTTTGGAATTCACTTTAATCGCGTCTTTTCTAGTCGAAGAGGAAGGAACAAAATCCGTTTGATCCCCATTCCCGTTTACTGGAGGATGGTGGTCGGTGTCGGTGTTGTCAACTCCCGTTCGGTTTCTTTCGCCAGGTAAAGGAGACGGAAATCTGCCAAGCAATGTCTCATCCGCAATATCCATGATTCCACCAAAATATTTCCTTTTGGCATTGTTAGCAACCTAAAATTAAAGAATAAACATTTTAATAATATTCAGGAGTGATATTATATATCACTACATTAATTAATACGAATGTGACTGCGTAGAACTGCCCCGACAATCGACTGTCCTTATAGTTTAGTTTGTTTTTCCTAAATGACAGGTCGGCGCTTTATCGTGTGTAAATTGTGTCGTTTTATTTCTCGCAGGAATAATCTCAATAATATGCTTATTCTTCCTCGAGAGATAAGGCACGTTTATCTAAAGCTCGCGCTGCTGGTTTCATACTTGGTAAACTCCTATACAATAAATATCATTGCCAAAACCACAGTAGAAATTAATTTTCTCTTGTATGATCCAAAAGACAAACAACCAGACAAGACAATAATTGGCGAGATTTTTCTAACCGGTAACGGAATATATTATATGAATATAAACAATTTTAGACGTTTTATTTTAAAATATATCTCATTTGCAGAATATATTAATTTTCGTTTTTTAAACTGTTATCCATATATCCGTCCTTCATATATTTCGCCAAAGCTGTTCAGAATTCAATCAGTCAAACATGAGCCACAGATGAACCGTGCTCGAGCGACATAATCTATAGGTGACCTATACTTAATTACCTCGATTATTAATTGATATATAAATATAAATAACAAAAAGTAATACTTAATTAACAAAGAATGTTTTGGCGGCACCTTTTTTATTCGGCCATTTTAATAAAAGAATATTATTTTCATAAGAAAAATTCAAAGTATACCTCTGGCAGGCAGAAAGGGAGCCACAGATGAACCGTGCTCGAGCGACATAATCTATAGGTGACCTATACTTAATTACCTCGATTATTAATTGATATATAAATATAAATAACAAAAAGTAATACTTAATTAACAAAGAATGTTTTGGCGGCACCTTTTTTATTCGGCCATTTTAATAAAAGAATATTATTTTCATAAGAAAAATTCAAAGTATACCTCTGGCAGGCAGAAAGGGAGATTTATTATTTTCTTCAGATATTCATGTCCGGTTAAGTTTGCTTTCAACATAACTTCTCCCATGTCTTGTTCAATACATTTTACAGCAACTCTAGAATCTACTGCTACAAGGCACAAGAACGGAGACGATCGATCGCTCAGTAATATACTAACAGCTTCCAACACGGATTTAACCTGTCAGGATAAAACAGTATGGTTTGCCAATATGCATCTTAATTCTTGGCTATAATGTAGGAAGATTGTAAATTTGGGTTGTCCTTATAGCTCAGTTTGAACGGTATTCGGAGTTCACCATATAAACAGCACGGTGTTTCAACATTTCAGATAAAAAACTGCTAATTTTTGGCCATATTTTGCAGCAAAATCATGCTTTGTGTCATAAATCATGATATATCATGATTTCACTGCAAAATGAATCAATTTTAGAATAATTATCCGATTATAATCGAAAACGAAATTACTTTTAATAGGAATCCTAGAATACCTGACTATTCGGATAAGGACGTCCCTAATATACTGTATTATAAGGAATTCCAGAAATTTTACTGGGTAATAATAAAACAAAGGTATAAGTAATTTTCTTTCGTCAAGTGTGTATAACTATCGAAATATTCCAATTGCTTTAAAACACTATATTACTAAATAGGGCAAAGAAACATTTCCGACAGAGGCGTGAATCAGAATTTTTTTTTTTTTTTTTGTTCGGACACATATAATGCAATCAATGACCAGCAGTGATAGGAACTAGGAAGTGACTTAATTTCGTCAAATACGTTTAACCCATGGCTCGTGCCAAGTGTATTTTTCTGGGGACATTATCTACTGTAAATATTTAATCCCGAACAGAAATTTTATTTTGTTTAACATGCGAGACAGATAGACACTGCCTTGGCAACTCGTTCCATCAGTCACCCATACACAACAAAACATGTTTGGACAAAACTATTCTGCATGAGACAAAAGGCCTTAATGCCATTGACAAGAAGATCATACAATCAAGAAGGAAACGATTCACGAAGTTCCCAAATTTTATTTATTTCTCAAAGAATATGTTTCATAATATTGGTATATATATATGTATTCATATTTTTCATTATCAAGGAAAGGTATGAAAATAGCAAGATTACCTTATCATTCGGGCACCTGTCAAGATCATCGATGGTGATGACAATTTTGTAATTGATGCGATGGGTGAAACGAATGCAGTTGATTAATTGTGTCATCAACATTACCTAAAGTTGAAGAAATAGAAAACATATTTAATGAGGTGAAAGGGTATGAAACTGTGCATAGCGTCAGTTGTATTGAAAGGAATAAACAGCTGCTGTATTACACTTCTTCACAACTGCAGTAATTTTAACACAAAGAAAAAACAGAAACAGACGAACGGCCATCGAATGTTTGAAAGTACTGCATTAAATGTAGTACCAGAAACTGCACTCTCAGCGTGTAATGGGGAAAACATTCCAAAGACAACTGCTTGAATGTTACCTTCCCGGGGCAATGGTAAAACTACCTACCTACCACTTCCTTGTTTGTTTTAGTCAACAAACATGCGGAAATACATTAAGGCATCTACATAGTTTAAAATACTACATACATAAATACCATTATCGTTACTCATCTACAAAACAGAAAGCTTGAAATTGGAAACATAAAATCAGCAATCTAACCTCGGTCTTGACATCGTTCATAAATCCAAGAGCTGTTTTCATACTTCCTTCGGTTCCTGATAAAGCTTTTCTAATTCTTTGAGTCTGAGAATTACACATTGCCCAACAAAACCGGAAGGCGACAACCATGACTCCGACTACCGCAGGAAGCCATGAAAAAATTTGAACTTCGACCGGAATTGCTCTCGTGGTCTGCAGAGTATAAAATGTAGTCCCAGTTATATGTAATTCACATTTGAATAATATCATTTCGTCAGGCACAGGTCGGAAATGGACGTACCGACAGCTTGATCGAACTACAAACATGATTCAAAATGTTTTTCTGACTAAATATAGAACAAGGATGGAGTGAATTCAAATATTAACTTTTACTTATATTAAACTTAAATTGGACGGACAGATCGAGTCACCGAGTGTTTGTTTCCCGTGTTACTGATAAACAAAACCTTCACCCTCAACACTCAAATATCGCAAATTTTTACTTTTATATAATTTCTTGACGCACTGTGGCACTAACTTTGAATAATGTAAATATATCCAAGGTAAATTCTTCATGAGAGTGTACTGTAGTTTATGAGAAAATGTGTAATGTCATCAATTTTTTTTGGAATGGAAAATATTATCAAAATCATACCTTCAAGACATTCAATTCCAATGTATTAGCGACGATTAAAACAGTGATGGGAAATAAAATCGCAGCGAAGACAAAAACAATGCAGCAATATAGGAAAGGGCACCCACAGCATACGGTTTTCGGATGTCTACGAAAATGTGAGAAACATCTACAGCAAGATGCTGAAGAGCTACACCCGTGACTTTTTGGCGCGTCATCGGTTCTCTGCTGCGATGGACCGCTGTGACTAACTTCTCTTGGGATACTCGCTCTTGAAACTTGCCCCCGAGATTTTCGTGCTGACATATCTCGTAACGGAATGAAGTTCTGGCGTTCTTCTGACTGGTTATTGCTCGAAGCATTTCGAACAAATCTTGTGTTTGGGGCGGCTTCTTCTCGGACGCCATCAGCAGAATTTTCGTCGTTTCGCAGATGACATCTTCGTTTTGGTCGCTTTTTTTGAACGTCGAAATTATCAAGTTGCAATGCTTTGTGCGCAAAATCAGCCTCTTTGTTGCTGGAAAACCGAACGTACCACCATGGTCCATGGAAATGACAACATTGCGTAACCACACCGTATTCTTTCATCATGTAAAAAACTCTTTCCCGCTTCAGACCAACGTCCCATTCTAGAATGCCAGGGAATTGAAAACTGACAAAAATAGCTCTAGGATCTTCTTTTTTCCATAACGTTCCTTTTATTGGACCAGATTTGGAAGGTCTTTCTACCTGTTACAATCAAATTTAATAAAGAGTCATTTACCAGTAGTTCACGCAAGTGAACTAATGATACATGCCAAATTCTACATAGTAATTTGATGCAAAATAGGATGTTGGTTACCAGTTATGTTGCTGATCTGAAATGTTGCAACAATATTCTACTTATAAGTTAAAATACAGTTTGGACTAAAGTACTACCCAATCCTAAATTTCTTTTACCAAGCATGAACCCCAGGCGGACCGCACTTCTACGGCACGATCTATTGTTATGTCACACTCGTCAAAACATATTTTACAGTAGCGAATGAATATATGAATTTTGTTTTATATGTAAGCAAACCCCTGGGAATGTGAGCATTATGTTACAAGCTTATATCCAACCTGCATCATCCGGAACAAACGAGTGCAAACCGCACCAAACTCGTTTTCGATGGCTTGTGCAAGATTTGTGACGATCCCAGCCCACAATTTATCACTTCCAGCATACTGCCATGCATGATAGTTGACGAATATATAACGGACAGGCATGCTGTAAATAAAATTAAATGGTAATCAGGAAAATAGTTTGTCCAGCCATGCTTTGTAAAATGTTGGGATATCCCATGTTGCGTTTAGTCAAGTTTTCGTCGCTATTCAACGCACTTACTTCCTATGTTATTTCAACTTTGTGACAAATAGCACAGCACAATGAGCTCCATCAGTGACTCATACTCACCCAAACATGTTTGAACGAAATTTTTCCGACAGGTCCGTGACATTAGCGGAGCGATGTGAAATTTGAAGAAAGGTTGTGTAAACCTTCGCGCATACTAAAAAAAATGATCTCTACGCCCTTTGCTTTTTCAAAGACTGTAATGACAATTATACCGATTTGACTACTGACGTGATCGAAACTTCACTTGATGACAGTCGATATTAAAAAATTAAAAGATAGTCTTAGTCACAGCACTTCAGGCGCATGGAGTACTCTTCAAATCTCACGATCGTCATTGAGTAATTTAAAGTAGTAGAAACAGGATCTGCCAATAACGGGCCACTGGCGATCAACGGCAGAGCCAACCGCGGTTCACACCATGCAACATGATCGATTTTTCATCAAGAGTAATATATATCTTATTTCTTAGTTGTTCGTACATAAAACCTGCGTTAAAACTGTCCATTGCATTTGATCTATTACCCAGTAGGGAAAAAAACAGCGAAATTACCATAAAGGAAACTGATGTTTGGAAAATTATTAATTAAACCAGGTGGTATGAGGCGCCAACGAAGGCTTGAGCAATAATTCCGTTAATAATGTTACCATTCTATAAATAATGTATTTATAGGGGTTTTGATCATTCTCAAATTTTATTGAAAGAATTTTGAACATAAAATTTTCTTGTTAATTCCTCAAAATAAAACTAGGTTCGTTAAGATTAGAGATGGGCCGATACCAAAATTTTCGCCGATACCGATCCAAGTACCGATACCACCTTCGTAATTTACATTCCAATACCGATACCGCCGATACCGAGTACTTTGTTAAATATTCTTAAAAGCCTCTTTGTATACACATTCTTATGCCCTTGTTATAGTTGCACTCACGTATGTGTGCGCCTACGTACGTTTGTACCCTTGAACTCTTGCATCCATTTGAGTGCAAACTTTTATGGATGAAAATGTACTGAATTGTTGCTGCGTTCAAGCATACACGGGACCAAAACATGCGTACAAAGCCCAAACGCAAAAAAAGAAACAAGCAATCTGCGGTAGCTTTCCATAGCAAGCCGTTCTGTTTCATTGGAAAACGTATGGAAATGCATGAAGAGCATTGCGCTTGCGTAAACCAAACCAGGGAAAAACGCAACCTGCGCAAACGTGTAGGGCGACCTTAACACGTTTTTCTTCATCAAAAAGAGAATATAGTGAGTGGATTGAAACCCAAAGTGTAAACAAAATTGTTCTCGCGAGACATGCCCCGTTTTAACTATTTTCCAGAGCAGTTGAATGCGAGGTCTTTCCATTTATTATCAGTAAATTAAGCGAATTTGTACGCTCCGTTGTTTAGTTGTATCCGGTATCGGTTTTGGTATCGGCGGTATCAGTGATGAAAATTTTTCGATACCAGTACCGATACCAATACTACAAAAATCACCGATACTTGCCGATACCGATACATCGGCCCATCTCTAGTTAAGATTCGATTCGAAATGATTCCTGGCCCGGCTGTTAAGCGAAAACATTCTTATTCTTTTCGAAGGATCAAAGGATGTGTGCGGGGTTACATATTTGTTTGCACTACCGATAATTAGAGAACGTAACCGGAACATACCAAAATGATTGCTCAATCAAAAAAGATATAGATATTTTCTCAAACATGATACATAGATAGTCTGTATCTCACGGTGCCATCCATCAGTGACCCATACTCAACAAAACCATGTATGTACGTATTTTTCTTATTGCTTATAGTTTTAAACGATGTTTGAAAAAAATTGAAAAATTTTCGATAAGAACTACGTCACCTTGATATTTCATCCGCGTTCGATGACTCTCCTACCGTATTATTTTCTTCGTCTGCTGGACTGAGATATCTCAGTCTAGCTTTTTCGTCATTCAAGTTAACAATCATATATGGATTGTTTGCTTCCATCCAATCAGCGTCGGGTGACACTGAGAAAAGTGAAAATTGTTCTCAAATATTGGATATGCACAATAGGATATTGTATTGTGAATTCATGCCACAAAAAGGATAAGACTTATTTTCGTAAAATTTGACTTATTTCATGATTTTGTTCCAAAATATATAAATTTCTTTTGAATAATTGAATAATTTATTGTTTGGATTTTGTGCTTCTGGGTTATTCAATTATAGTAACTAAGCATAGGGATATTTATTGCGGTTCGTTTGGTTTACGAATATTCAAAATTTATTTACCAAGTAGCAAAATCATGACATTTAAGATTTTCTACTGCATGTACGATGTTTCAAAGCAAAAAGTTGAATCTTGAATAAACATTTATAACGCTTTTTCGGATCCAAAAATATTGAAAACATATTTTTTTCCAATAACACGAACAGGTTTTCTTGAATATACCCAAAAGAAAACCTCACAATCTTTTGAAAGTGCTAAAAAAATTATAAACTCACCGGCAACAGATGGCAGTCTGGTGAATGCGGCATAAAATATCAAACTGTAATGTTTCAAAAATCTCGGCCAACATTTTGAATTTGTGTTTGCAATGCAACAGCAGAACACCACAAACACCATTCCTGTAAGATCATAAGATTACACAAAAATAGAATTTAAAACCAGAATGATTCAAAAATCACCACGAGTAGATGTCGCTCTCTTCACTCTATTATAGAGTTACGAATCAAACCTAAAAAATGATTATGTTCGTCTATGAGTTCCCACTGGTGTAGGGCCTTGTCCGGGGCGATCCATATTGTTTTAATACATATTAATTATCTCAAAACTATGTTACATGCATGTACCAAGCGTGGTCTGTTCGTATTTCATATTTATTAGCATGGTTACAGAAGCATAGATAGAAGAAGGCGTGATCCATTAGTACTTTGCGAAATTCGTTTACAATAATTTTATTAGATATGCTAAACCGTTGAAATACAAACGGTGCAATCGAGTCTGCCTGATAGTAACAATACGTATCGTATTTTTCAGTTTTGTCTATTTTTGAATCGGGACGAATAATACCTGTAAATAATATTGAAACGAGAACTAGGTATAATCGTAGATTTCCTTGAATTGTACTTTTTTCTTCTTCGTCTTCTGATTGCGTAGTACTCTCTATTATAGAAGTAGTGGTAGATGTGACAGATTCTGAGAAAATTAGCAAACCGAAGGTCAAAGCTTGAATTCTCTGAAGTATGAATTTATGATTCGAATATTAAAATATAATGAAATAAAAAATACTTGCTGAAGTTTCCTTGAAATTGATTTATAAATTAGGGAAAAATTTACCACAAGTGACAAACCTGTCATAGTCACATAAGAAACGGGGGCTTCTTGAATTTTTAAAACGCATAGAAATATATTAGGGATTGGAATTTATTCCTTTGGATTTTCCGAACCTGCGAAGTTGGCACATATTGGTATAAAAACAGTTCTACCTTCATAATGTTATTGTGTTATCATGCAATGGATAAATAATTTCCATACAAGTAATTTCCTCTATCATTTTGGATATCGTCTGAATTTAATTGGTGTGATGTGCTGACTTGCGAGATATACCCTCATTAAAAGAGTGTCTTTGTTTTGTTAAGCATGAGCCACTGATGTACCGTGTCAATTTTATCTGTGGCTCATCCTTGACAAACTAAAATTATGCGTTGGTTTAACTTACCACTAACATCAAAAATTCTTCCAGATGGACGAAGACTTGTATCCTCGATGGTTTTGTTTGAACCTAATAAAGCAAAATAAATAATCAATGCTCCGTAAAGTAGCGAGAGAATGTGTTCAAATCCAGTGCGATACTCGTGTCGCCCATGTAGACGACGGAGCGAACTAACAATTGAAAAGTGTTAGGATCAAATTATGGCTTTATTATGGCGCAGCAGGCAAATATTAATATACAGCATCCTTATTAAATAACATAATAACATTTCTCCCAAACCTTGAATTCGTAGCCTGAAATGAGCCAAATGCGCGAAAGAACTACTGTCCGCCTAAGACGCATGAAAATTATTTGAACTTTCTACGCTTTAAAACACTCGCATTTTGTGATTTTTGGCCGGCCAAGACCCCATGGGGCCATGCATCGTGCAATTAGGGCTGAGGAGTAATTCTTTATTCCACAATTTCTCAAACAGAAATCTGCGGACGATATTGTGCTCCAATGACTCATAAAACAATACTCATATATACAACAGCATGACGACAAATTTCGTGTACTGTGTCATTACAAATTTTCGTAAAGGGAAATTGAGTCAAAGGGGAATCAATTCACAAAATTTTTATGAAAAAATCTTGAAATTCGCTTACCAGTTATACCCGATCGTCCAGACGGAATTAAACGGTTCGATATTTTTTCGATTGAATTTACATCAGGAAACGACGCGGGCGTGGAATAAGGTCTAAGGGATGGTATGAGAACCATAATCAACAATGTACACAGACAGCCCACGACCAGAAGACTCAGCAACGTACAACTGAGGCATACACATCCACGTCGCATGTTCGTTTTATTTGTTCTATTGCGTGGTTTCGTAGTGGCTATTTCAGCTGATACGCTTGTATCGGTTTGTTCCAGATGTGCAGCACTTCGGCTTTTAAAAATAGCACCCCTAGCTTTAAATTCTTCTTCTGCATCATATCGCTGTTGGTGTTCGTACTTTCTCAGTAATCCTGTGAGATGTTTACCAAGGATTAATTAGAAGTGGTAGATAGTTTATTGTCGCCCATGGCAGATACCACTCACTGCACTTCACCGTGGCGGTTCAGTCCTGCATTGGATGTTTTCCACTTGAAGTGCAGTTGAAAAATCCAATAGTAACCTTTTGCCATTCAAATGGCCATTTGTTGGCTCTTTTAGGCGTTGCTTAGAACGAATTAAAACAATTAGGTTATCAATCATGAGCAACAATGGCTCGAGCTGGGTAGCGCGAGCCATCAGTGGTTCATAATTGACAAAAATGTTTCGAAAATCTTTTTGGCTGGGAACAAACAAATTTACAAATGTATATAAAGTACAAAAAAGAGTTTATTTGATAAAGCGTCTGTCAAGTACGTACCGCTGATGGATCATACCGCCAAGTGTGGTTTATCTATAGCTCATGTTAGACCAAACATAATTTTTGAGACAATGAATGCGTATACACAGCTACAGATTGATACCATTTTCTGATGACGGGTCAGTCTGGTTTCATAACTAATACCATAACATAGCATCATACAATTCCAATACCGTGACTTTGGGAGTAATATTCGGAATTAGATCATTTTATCTAGAAAATGGATAAAAATTTGAGAGAAGTTTTTTTATAATCCAGCAAAAAAACTTATATTGTAAAACTTAAAATTTATTCATTTGGCATTCCGATTATACGTGTGTGGAGGACGATGAACTGTGCATGGGAAACAATCAAATGATCATAAAAGTACACCACCAAATACAAATCGAGATTTATCGAAAATTTTATTTTTTAAACGTTAGTTCTCCAGTAGCGGGAATAGAATAAATACTAATAAATAAGATAGTCCACAGAATGGGCTACAATAGCGAATCTGCATCTTGAAACGGGGTATTGATATGTAATATATATTAATACCCTAACCATATGATAGTTATTTACATACCTTGAACATGCTTCAATAAAAACGTTTTTCCAATGCCCCAAGGTCCGAAAATTCCAACGGTCAAAGGTGGATGACAGCCGTGTAGCAGTTTTGCCAGAGCTTGTGCATATACCAGATATCCCAGCTGATCAACGCCAGTGTCATTGTCGTTTAGTAGTTTTCCTGGGAAATGGCATGAAATTGGACTAATGAGATTCCTGAATAAACCTGATTTACTAATACCATATTACCGCCGTTTTTTTTTAAAGCACCGGGATGCCGGAAAAGCAGAAAGCTACAAATATTATTTTGTTATATCACAAACAACAACAAAAAATTTGATTCGAAAATGACCGATGTATTGCGTTTCATCATAGCATTGATTGTTGCTCGTACTCGACACGGCCACTACCAACCCGACACGGTGTTGCTCAACGGGATATAAATTAATGGAAATGCATAGATTGTAGTTTTCGTGATTCTCACTCCTATGTTCATATAGGGTAACCAATGAAGTCCTTATCGCGACGGACAAATTTTAAAACTTGACAATAATTAAATTTAATGTTAAAATTGATGAAATAAAAACTAGTGCATGTATCTTTGTTATTCAAAAAACCTAATTTACAAACAACTTTTATCTTCCGCTCTTCCTAGCGACAAATTCAACAAGTCAATCACATACCTAAAGGCAACACTCTCCTTTCAACTTCAGCTACTTCGTTTTCCATTTTTTAAACTAAGAAAATGACCGCAGATGGCTTGTAGTACTGAAGGACCTGTTTTTTTCTATTCACCATAAAGTCAACATCCGGACGACCAAGGAAATATTCCCCAAATAATTTTGTATACAACAAATTGAATACTCATGTCACACTATTGAAAATGACGCAATCTATACGCGTGGTACTTTCTGGATAAGCTTTACATATTCTGCATTATGACTTCATTGTTTACGAGTGATCCGTGTCACTCGAAAACAGCTGAGCGCAGCAGCAGGCTTATTGATCACGAGAGCGATCGCTTCGCTCGCTGTTTATCATTCTTACCAAGCGGCTTTCCGCCTCGCCCTCTCACATTGATATTTCGAGTGTCGTGCGCCGCGCGGCACATTCAAAATCGCCTGTGAGAGCTTGGTGGAAGCTGTCTGCAGTTCCCCAACGGAAATTTTATTTTGCTAAGCATGGGCCACAGGTTGACTGCGTCTATGCGGTACGATCCACTAATGCGATATTCAAAGAACGGAATTCAATCTTGTCCAAGCATTGTGGTAATATCAAACTATTAAAAACGGTTTTTGGTTAAAAATCTTCTAGACACTTCCCGTCTATTTCATACACACTATCGACACATGTACGTACAATGCATCTACGAATTACGGAGACGAAATACATATTCATTTACAAACTTCTAGTCAACTACTCGTCAATAGATTTAATCACTCTCTTCACCACATATTGATTTTAACTGTCATTATATTGTCCAATTATTTTCTAGCTTGAATCTTTCGTGTAACAAAATTAGGATATATATGAACATGGCAACATGGAAACATTTTCCAGCCGGATTGCAACCCGCCATGGTCGCATTTCTCAACTCCTCGTAAAATTATTAGAATGTGAATGTGTGCAGAATAATAGATAGGAGATATAATAACTTGTATTTTTAACACCTATTGACTTCTCATTCATTGTTAGTTAATAGCCACATGGTCATGGGCATGGCTCATGCCCAGCAAAATCACAGTTTTGGTTCAGTCATGATATGATATATACATGGAAATTTCATTAAAAATATTTAAGTGGTAAGTTTAGTGTTTGATTTCCAATATTAGTAAGTAATATAGATAGCAAACCACAGTGTGTCAATTTCATCAACATAAAAATGAGGAAAAAGTTTGCCATACAGTATAAAAGATAAAAAATACACAAGGTTCAGTCGGCCATATGCCAAATCCATTTTTATACAATAGAATAGAGTAATGCTTTGAAATATCACATTCAGATTCAATACTCAAACACATGCCAATCCCCACTTATTCTAAAAAGATTAGTTTTCAAGTAAAAGCATATGCACATGTGAGTTTATCAAGATTTTTATTCAAAAAATACAGTTGAAAACAACTATCCATATATATATAATTAAAATATTATGAATTTACATTTCAACAAAAAAATTGAGAATATGTGCACCGGTCTAATTGCATAAATCCAGAGTATATATATGCAAAATAAATAGGAAAAAATAGATAGAAGTAGGTAAGTAACTAGGTAGCAACTTTGCATAACTGTCAGACTGTGACATGATTGTAAATTAAAAATCAACTTAGCAATATAAACTCATCGATATTGGTTGAACAAAGAATTCTTACTAAGAATCCGCAATTGATATTACATGAAAATGTGCTTGGTACTATTATAAGATGATGAAATTTATCAGTTTTTGTTACACACATTGGAACTAGCATTGCACTCCTATGATGTGAATAGTCATACTCTGGCTGTGTAGAAGAAATACATGAGAGCGATTTCAGTTGTTGAAGTGATAAAGCACAATTTGGCTTCGAATTACCACAATATATATGCATACCTGCAGCTTGTTCAAGAAGCTTTCGCTTGTCAGAATTGCGCTTTGAAATCAGTAGCAAAGTGACATGTAAAATACTCTGTTGGTTCAATGTGTTATTCAATTTAACATAGATTTGTGGATTTTTATAATAAGTACATGATTGTCTGTTGCCACCACTCGACTGAAGAGCTTTCCATTCACAATGTAATAATTTTTCTTTCCAATTTAGAGAATGAGAGTTCGTTGAACCAGTGGAAAAACTATGAAACACTAATTCCAAATTCATTGTTGAATATGTAACTAGTGGCTGAAACTGAATCAAAGTGCTCAAAGGTACACTTTCATATGAACATGACAGTTTGCTTTCACCATGTGATCTCCATGGATTCCATACTTTCACATTACCATCAGCATCAATATCCAACAGAACATAACAATGCAATTCCATAGCTGCATCATTCACATTATCATTTGTAAGCGCTTTGTCACAGCTAATAAAGACTTGTGCATCACACTCATTATTTACAGGACTTTCTTTCCTGTTTACCACATCAATTTTTGCTATCAGATTTTCAATGTTCCTTTTATGCAACACTTGATCAGACCAAGTATATCCACCTGTGAGAAGTAAATAACCTTCACACACTCGACCTGATGTCAATGATTCATAGCAACTATACAGTTTGGCACAAGCTTTTTCTAAGAGAGGTACCCAAAACTGTGAAGGTTCATCGCATGAACTATAGACAAGCTCATATTGACCATTCAAATACTTTGTTGGCAATCTGTCATCAATTGTTATTTTTTTCCATGAGCCATTGACCCACAACTGAACAACGATCTGACCATTGTAATCTCTGTCACAGAAATCTACATTGGCAAGTTCAAAAACTTTTCTCCACGCAGTCTTTGACTTAGCAAGAGCATAAATTGAACAGATCAACCAACAATTCCCCAAGTTTCCCTGAACTGGGATGGAATCAATTTGCTTTCCTGTTAATGTAGGTACTGTACACAAATCACAAGGTCTTTTCCAATAAAGCATTTCCTCATCATGCTGAGGATTGAAAAATAAGCTTGAATTTGATGCTGGAAAAGCCTCATCTTGCCACATTATTAGCT
Organism: Styela plicata; assembly: GCA_963675895.2. Taxonomy (NCBI): domain Eukaryota; kingdom Metazoa; phylum Chordata; class Ascidiacea; order Stolidobranchia; family Styelidae; genus Styela; species Styela plicata. The sequence goes on along the minus strand of OZ023143.1, from coordinate 6,643,305 downwards.
TGCTTGATTAGCTGATGTTGCAAAAAGTAGGCTACAGTAATATCTAAAAAAGTTAGTTCAATCAGCATTAAAAAATTTTTCAGCATGTTTTCGTTAAATGGTATTCTCCTAAAGCCTAGTTCTACCAATGCATGATCAGTGATAGTGAGTTTTCAACAGTTACAGGTTAAAAGGGTGCCCCGGTTCGCTCAATTGGTTAGGCGGTCTTGGCTGGGTGTCTACGATCGTCAAGGGGTAATTTCGAATCCAGTGAAGGATGAGGATTAAGTATGGGAGGTCTACTGGATGCCTTGTCCGGTGCACGGTCGTTCATTTACAGGCACTGCTTACCAGTACAGCTCCCTCCACCAACTATGCAGGACCACACACAGGAAAAATGAGAAATTTGATAATCCAAAATGATTCACCCAGAACAGGTATCTGCACCTGGGGCGGTGGTTCATTATAACATGGCATTACAAGCTGTAGTTCGCATAACTAGCCATACACATATGATAAAGCTGTATTTTCGGCTTTCCTGACTGCAGGATAAAAATGAAATCTTTTTTGAAATTTGCTTTCTTGTTGATAGGTGCGGTGCTGTACACAAGTCACAAAGTCTTTTCCAATGAAGCATTTCCTCATCATGTTGAAGATTGGAAAATCAGCTTGAAGTTGATGCTGGAAAAGCATCATCTTGCCACATTCTGCATTATTAGCTTGCTTGACTGCTGATAAGCTGATGTTGCAATACCGTACCGGTAACTATGTTACAGCAACAATCGGTATTGAAAAATTTTACAGCATATTTTCGTTAAATGGTATTCTCCTAAAGCCTAATTCTACTAATGCTTGATCAGTGATAGTGAGCTCAACAGTTACTGGTTAAAAGGGTGCCCGCATCGCTCAATTGGTTAAGCGGTGGTAATAAACTCGGGCTATACATCCACGATCGTCAAGTCGTCAGCACGCAATTTCGAATCCAGTGAGGGATGAGGATTATGTACGAGGTCCACTGGATGCCTCGTCGGTGCACGGTAGTTCATGTATACAGTATAGCCAACGCTAACCGGTACAACTTCCTCCACCAACCCTGACCACGCACATTTGATAATCCAAAATAATTCACCAGGTACTGGGTATCTGCACCTGAGACCGTGGTTCGCATATCGTGGCTTCACAAGCTGTAGTTTGTATGGCCATATGATAAAGCCGTAATCTCGGCTCAGCTGTATTCTCATCCCTGCAGGATTAAAATGAAATCATATTTTGAAATTTTGCATCTACACACTCACCATTAATTTCTGAATAATTCAGGGGCAAAAAATGTCACAATTTATTTTACAAAAACTCACTCTGAGTAACGTCGGAAGCCTCACATAAAAAAAGTTGAATAGAGATCACTTGCATGCTAAATGCTACTAGAGTATTCCATGCCAACTGAACCGCCCAACAACTCACCCTCTTCAAATTTTGATTATTTTTAGGGTTGATACTCATGGCCGTTTGAAACATGTCATACTGCATATGGACCAAAAACGGCCTATATATTTTGCTAAATTCAGACCCCACTATAAAACGATATTGATTACCCTCTACAAATGGAAATGAAATAAATATGACATTATATGTTATTGGGAGTGCTGAATCCAAATTTATGGTTTAAAATTTTTGGTTTGGGGGAGGGGCTGAGATAGGTGAGTCTCGCTCAGGCACAGAAAACACGCTAATTTAAGCTGGATAAATTTAACATTAACAGAGAAAATTTAAGTTTTTTATTTTTTGTGGGTATTGTATAGGCAGATTAGGTTATTATTCAGCCAAGCGTTAAAAATTATAGGCCCCAAAAATAAATGGAGCCCTAATAAAAACGCATGATAAAAGCATTGCTTCTGTGATTTAACATCATCAAAGTAATAAAAAAAATCCGGATAGGCATTGAACTTCCTTCGGCATGAAAGGTTTGGCCAAACACAGAAACACGACCATCGTCGTGATGTTACTTATTCTAAGCAATACTGAATATGACCATTGACAGTTGATCACAGATTTCAAATTTCTACCCAGGGGAGGAAAGGTTGTTGGGAACACTCTATGCTCTGAATCTTCGTTTTTAGATTAATTATCAATGGCCAAGTAGTTACAACTTAGGGGCAGTTTCCGCACATTTTCCTCTCTTTTCATGGTCGTTTCTATAGCCAAGTTAAGGAATTATAACCTAACAGCTTCAGCTGTCGGGGCAGGTCATGATGATTCGGAGTTTGTTTGAAGTTTTCAAAAGATCGTCTTCTGTGGTGATTGGGATGGTTCACGTGAGAGCTCTTCCTGGTGGGTAACTTACACATTATACGGTAGCTAATATAGATCTATACTACCGCTATCAATGTCCAAAATTCACTCCGAACAGCTCTAAAAGCCAACAGCCCAACCCAGGTGGCAAAAAGCTAGTGAAGAGGTGGGTAATGTAACAAACATTAAACTTGACCCCCGGCTGAAAACAGTCTACAGTATACCTGTACAGTGTACGGTATACTGTATAAGACTGATAATGAACTGCTGTATTCTCATCGTTCCTCTCCCGCAGGATAAAAATGATATCCTATCCTAAATGAACCACTGTACTGTGTAGACTATGCTGACAGTCTAGTAGAGGTACCGGTATTTAAATAAGTGATCTTCAATTGGTGGTGGCAAGAAACTCTTTTCAATTCCTTTCAATAAGATCACAATACTAAAGCTTGTGTCAGCAGGTTAATCTTGATGTTTTGTTATGAAATGTATATAATCATTCAGGCACTCCACAGAATTCCTTATCTATGAAGAAGATCACCGATATTGCTCTCATTGAAGTAGATAAGTATGCTGAATGTGGACTTGTAAGTTGCCTAATATTTTCTTTTCTTTGTTTTTGGTATATACATACCAAAATTTTCGACTAATCGACTAATTCTGAAGAATTTATTGTTTAAAATTCTTACTATACTAAGTGTGCCCTCAAAATGACATATGCCGGTAAGTTATATGAGTTTAATTAAAAAAATTTTTGGAAAATTTCTTGCAAATTGAAACAAATACCGAAAAATCATTGATAGCAGTGGCCCATGCCGGCCTGTATGTAACCTATATTATTTTTCCTCATGATGATCGATGACATGGACTGATGACATCCTTATTCTTTATTTTTCTCCGATATGCCCTCTACTCAATGATTTTCTCAGTATTTTCTCAATTCTTTTCAATGAACTCTTTTCTTCCTACAATATTTTCTTTGGTTTTGTTGCACTAGTGGATTTTCACCATAAAATACAAAAATGAATGTTGGTAACAGTGGGCTACCATAGAAAACATTGAAATTGTCGTGAAAAATTAAACCTTATGACTTGCTACCCCCAATGCGAAATCCAGTATTTGAGTTTCATTGTAAGAAATTGCTACCTGTTAAACCCACAAGAATTTTGTAGCATTTATAGAAGATGATTATACAATAGGTGAAAGTTTATCCTACCGTATGTTACTGATGTTTCAACCATCTGCACTTTCAAAACACCAATAGTGTACTATACAGTACATCAGTTTACTTTTGCTAGTAGTTGTATTTTTTATTCCTTGTTTGCAAATAATAATTCAAATCTTTTGATACATCACAAATTTATATAAGAGTCAATGATATTATTCTTAATGAAGATAAACTTGTTCTAGGATGGGATTATTATTGAAAACATGCATGATCTTCCATACCTTTGTGGCCAACATATAGGACCTGAAATTGTAGCCTCTATGGCAGCCATCTCCACAGCAATCAAAAACAAGTTTCCTGAAATACCGACAGGAATTCAAATTCTAAAAGCTGGAAATATACAATCAATGGCAGTTGCACATGCCACAGGTAAAAATGTTTGCGAATTCAATAGAATATTGTCGTATATATTGTCGCCCTGCGTTTTATGTTTTGCAAAAATATCAAAACCAGATGGCAATTCGAGGCAAAGCTTACCGATTTTTTTATCTCAAATTTTATTAATTATTTGTTCCCAATCACAAGAATGTTACCATAAAATCATTGCCGAAATATAACATCCGAGTTAAACTCCAATCAAATCACCGTATAAGCATACAGTCATATAAACAACAAAATCTTCTCTCCACAAGGTGGCACCTTCAATATAAATAAACACCAACCTCGATAGTACACATGAAGATCAAAGTGCAGAAATTGGAGCAGAGTGAAGATCATTCTTTACTTGACAGTATCTCAAAATTTCATTTTGTTAAGCCAAATACTTCTCAATTTATGCCATTTCTTCAAAAATGATGAACCCTTCTCACCGAAATAGGGACTCCCAATTACTATTTCAAATTTATAAGGTATTATGTTAACAGCTGCCAAGCTAAACTGCGCATGAGTCAAGCAACGAACCTATTTTCTACTCATTGTCTGTTTTCTTAAGACTGATAATATAAGTAATTAGTTCAGCATGTGGTCATTTGAAAAATCTAATCAGAGTAGATTATAATATGCAAATTATAAGCCTAAGCAAAAGACGTTTTTCTGATAAATTTCAATTTTCTTGAAAGGTTGTGATTTCATTCGAGCTGAATGTTTTGCTTTCTCTCACATTTCTGATGCTGGTTGGGTCAATGCAACTGCAGGTGAATTACTTAGATATAGAAAACAAATTCAAGCTGAGAATATTTGTATATTCACTGACGTTAAGAAAAAGCATAGGTAAAATGAATTTGTGCTCTCTTTATATTTTAGTTTGAATGTTATTCAAAATTCATTATAAATATAGCAATGTTACAATATTTTTAGATGAATGAATTTTGCTGATATTTGTAAACATTTTGCACATTAAGGTCATGATTTACACACGTCCTATATCATGATTCTACCACAAAATTAATTTGAGAATAAATAGAGAATTTTAGAATATCTGACTATTCGGATGAGTTTATCTATTGGGTATTTCTGTCTTAGTCCATGAAAGTAGGATTTTCTGATTTTCTCTGGTGATTTACCGAATCTTGCCGATGAAATTTTTTTGTGATAAATTTTCAATTTAAAAAAAGAAACCTTTTTCTGCAGTTCCCATTCAATAACATCAGATTTAAATGTGTTGGAATCTGGTAAAGCTACAGAATTTTTTCATTCTGATGGACTAGTCATCACAGGAACAAAAACTGGAGAAGAAGCTGACCCTGAAGAAATCATGGGTGTGTAAAGAAGGATACGACACTAAAAATCAATTTAGTATCAATCAATGTATATTTTTGTGATCAAGCGCTATGATATTTTTTTCATTCACTTTCATAAAAATCTTTCAATAGTTCTCTTGGATAGTTCTATTTGTTGGAGACTTTTATTTGTTTCAGTTTTTAACCAGATAAAATATGCTGTTACTTGAAAAAATGAGTCTTCTGTGCTTTGGTGGCAGTTTATTAAAGCTTTATGTTTTACATACCAGAGTGACAGAATCTTTTTTTTTCAAGTGTCCAATATCCATGTCATATTTTTCGGACAAATAAGCTCCAAATCATCAACACTATTGATGATTTTGAACTTTTTTCCACAGTTTAGTTGCTACCATATACTGAAAAAGACATTGTATTTTTCTGGCAAAAAATGTATCATGAAATATTGACTTCACGAAATCATTTTTTTGGTGTCCGGGTGGCTCACGTTCTTCCAATTTGTTACTTGATAAATATGAATTCTCATGTTTCCTTCCAAGAAAAAGGACTTGAAAATTTTGAACAACCAAAGGAAATGAATTTTGTTTTTAAACTTTCTTCGTTGTTTTACCTATTTTAGATCTTCAGTCTGTTGTAGATATTCCTGTTTTGGTGGGATCTGGAGTAACTACAGATAACGTTGACCAATTTATAAATGCAAATGCATTGATTGTTGGATCGCATTTCAAAATCGGAGGATTGTGGAGTAATGAATTGGAACATGGAACTGTGAAAAAATTCATGGATAAAGTCAAAAAATTGAGGGCATGACATAATCTCGCCAGGCCTCATCATTTTCCTGGGGACGCTCCAGGTGGAAATAGCGAATGATGCATTTGACCAGGATACTTTTCCATGTTGCATTCTTCGTTAAGTCAGCTATCGTGTTCCCGGGGCATGACCCAGCAAACATCAATTCTTACCAGAATAATTTCTGTTGAAGTAAATTATTGTTAACACTTTTTGGATGGGTGTTTGAAAGCACAACCTGTTATGATTGAATCAGGACACATATCACTGTGGAATCAATTATGCTTTCATATATCTGTGAAAATGTTTTTTTCGTTCATTATTTGTTGGTGAGAATGGTTCTAGATCTTAGTTGAACATACAAAGTGATATTGGTGTTTTTATTATTGGTAGCACCTAGAGTTGCCACTTTCTGATGCAAGATTCAGATTTATCGTACTTGTTTCCTCGAATGAAATGTGCAATAAAAACTCTTAAAGCAATGCAGCTGTGATGGATGTTAATTTTTATATAGTCTGGTTGCAGCGAGAAAACTGCTTGGTTCTTTAAGATAGTTCCACATTCTTTAGCAAAGACTGACAAAATATCAGCTGCTCAGACACCTGAAGACAATTGTTCCCTCATGAAAAAATTCAGCAAACATTCAATGTTTCATTATCTTGCTAGAAGATTAAATAAAATGCCTTTCCTTGGCGTCTGTTGGCAGCCAACCTGAACGGGAAGTTTGAAAATCATGAGTACTTCTATAAAAAGCAGGGTTGATGATTTGAAATCTTTTTTGGTCGCCTTAAATGACAAGACGTTGCGAAGAAATGTGTGACTCTGCTTCCTGCCACCCTACTTCAGCGCAAAGAATATTCCACACTGAGAAGCTGGTTATCATCGACCATATAATATGTGAAGATAAAAGAAGTGAAAATATAATCTGATATTTGTGATAAAACTTGTCATAATAAAAAATTGAGCATAGGATTTCCCTTTGAACCATGACCTGTACAGCCTGAACATATAGAATGCTTGTTTCTAAAATATTTATAATGCATGTAAGCCCTCGCTCTGATTTTAGAAGCTAGTTATCATCCATCATTTGATATGTGAACAAAACTTTTGCAAACTGTATCATAATAGAAAATGAAGCATGCAGCAGAAATTTCCAAAAAAATTTTCCCCCGTTTTAATCAAAATTTTCAATACTTTTTTTGACTGCTTCCAGTCTATCTGTGGCCCATGCCTGATGAAGTTCTGAAGGGCATTCAAGCTTGGGAGTTTGTCGCGCAAACATCTCTGCTATGGACTAGAATTATGAACTTTAATTTAGCTGCTTTAAGTTATTTATTAAATGCTAATGAATATGAAATTTTGTCAGTTTGAGCGCTGACATCCTATCATGGGTACATTGAAATTGACTGTTATACGATTCTGTTACCGGTATTTGTTTTTGAAACAATCACATCACAATCAATTGCAATGTAGCACTAATCACGATTTCAAAAAATTCATGGAAACACCCAAAAGTACCATAAAAAGTATTTCACTTTAGTTATTATCTACGTTATCAAATTTTGAAATAAAGATAAAATACAATGAAGGTAAAATAACAACTAGAAATGCAAAAATACTGTTTTACAAAATTTATTTTAAAACGAGAATTTAATTCGTTGTGACCCCACCTACTAGGGTGTTTTACTGTGAAATATTGAAGAAATGATATTTAATATTCATGATTCTGATAGTAAAAAGTTGATAATAATAATAAAAACAAGTCCGGAAAAGAGTAGTGAGTCCGGGTAGTGAGATGTAATTCGGAATTCTGGTACTAATTATCTGGTCTCAACTTGAATTATTCAAATCAGAGTTCTCCATGTAATGTTTCTCACTGACTTTCTGGCAAATTTTGGTTATCGGCAATCCATCATTAGCCACTGATCAACACGATCCAACTGTTACTCATACTTAACAATGCATATTTGATGAAAAAATCTGATTGGGGGATTTATTCTGAATCGAAAAGTGACTTTGCTAGTTCCGACATGACAAGTTCAGTTACTTTAAGGCGAGGAATAAACAATATTTTCTCGTACAGCGATTTTTAGTTCTTCAAATGTGATTCAACAAGAGCATTCTAAAAAATCTGTTTGGTCCAGTCTGTATTTGATATCTTCTAGCAATATTCTGAGGTTCTTGGGAATATCACAGCGTGAGACTGTATCCATTCTTTCCATGAACTTTTTCTTCATCTGATAACCATTTTCAATTTTTCCATATCCAGCCAGAATATTCCTTCCTGTGTTGTAGAGAGCCCAAGCATATGTGTTTGGATTCTTATCCAACAGAGTCTGTTCTTTATCAGTAAGTTTAAAGGTCAACTCAAATGCTTCTATAGCTTCACAATGTTTTTTGGTTGCTGCAAAGTACTTTCCGACATGTACAAGACAACTCGCGGCAACAACAAATATAGACACATTATCTTTCGCCAGTTGGTACAAATGCTCGCATTCGACATCGGCGGTAGGAATATTGTGGTGTTCAGCAACGGCAGGACGTTTATATAACTTTGTATTTGCTTTGACTAGATACTTAACGGCGTTCATAACAGTGTATGGAGTACCCGACACAAGCTTATAGATGCCATGCTCATAAAAATCCTCTTCCACATCTCGCAATCTTATTGCAAGTGCTCTTGCATTCTCAATCCGTTCCCAGAATTCGTCATCACGTTCTCCCTCCTTTGCATGCATCATTCGGGGCAGCTTATTATTTGCGACCAGAATATATTCGAAAATGGATTTGATTTTAGTATCCTTGGACATTGTTTTGCACAGTTGCAATCCGACATCAGTGTACCATTCATATCGCTTTTGCTCATCTGATGAGACACTATCTTTCAAATATAAAACTTGACGTCCACGAGAATGCAATATAGAAGCAATACATTCAGTGAGATAAATACTTTGTAGTTTCTTTGGTTTTAATACGCATCCATTTTTATGTAATGAGTTTAACTGTTCATCCGATAAGTGTCTTCTGTCTTTTAATGAACCTTCTAGTCTTTCCCAATTGACGGGAGCTGGTTGAGGTAATCTCCTGACTTTTGTTTTCATGTCACAAAGATGTCCTGGATTCAATGGAAAAAATCTTGCACAATTTCTCTCAATTAATTCTACTGGCACTTTCAAACTTGCAATTTTCAGTGTTTTATAAACATCTTTTGCAACCTGTGAGGCATTTTTATCCGATCCGTAATGTAAAACATGTTGAAGTTGATTCGCCTTTTTCAAACTTCTACCAAATTTCAAATGAAAAAAAGATGAACCAGTGTAGCAACAGGCAACTCTCCATAGGAAGTCAATAGCTTTCTCAAAATTCTCATCTTTAGTAGCGATAGTATGCTGGGTTGTTGCAAATCCTAAAACTTCATACAATCGAGACAAACCCATTTGAATTTCGAAGTTTTCTTTATTTGACTCTTCAAGTTTATATTGAGTTTCTAAGAGTTGGACACCCAACTCAGTAACCCGATTCATGTGGCATAGCATATCAAAGAGAAGTGTAGAATCAGCCCGGAGACGATTTTCTTTTCCAACAAGGCTGATCATGGCTTGAAATACACTCACAAGAACTTCTGCTTTTTCCTCGTCGGACATATGCATTCGTATAGCGTGCAAGATATCCATGTGTATGTTCAATATTCTTTTACCATATTCATGTGTCATCGTTACATCCCTTACACTGGCATCACACTGACTTTCCAATCTTTCCATTAGAAACATTACCTCGCTCCTTTCTTCTCCTACTGATATTTCTTCCACCTCTTGGAAAAAGCGACCAATCAAGAGATCTGGTATATTAGCATTGTCAATGAAAGACATCATCTTTAAAACATTGAATTGATTATGCTCCCTTTTATTCTCACCGACTCCCCGTTCTACTACATTTTGTGGCTTCAACATCTTGATGAACACCTCGTATCCATGCTCCTTGGCAAGACCATACAATTCTGGATGTTCTTCCATTATCTTTTTTTCAACGTCAATGATACTACGATCTATCCCCAACCCAGAAAAATAGTTTTCATAGGATTCACGATATTTTTCACAATATCTTTTCGCCATTAATAATCTCAGTGGTGAATAAGCTAGAACCTCGGCTAGTGCTACTCTTTCATGGAATGGAGATTCCTGACCATCAATATCCAGAAACTCAGTTGCTTCATTTTCTGTAAAACCAGAAATCTTGAACAACATATAAACATCCATTGCATTGATATCATCTTGAATAAAGAAGGTTTCTTTCTTCTGAGAAACAGTTATCAATTGTATGTTTTGATTAGAAGGTTCAGCAATCGCTCTAATGAAGTTGCGAACGAGATCTCTTTCTTCTTCTGAAACATCTTCCACAACTAAAAGAACATGATATTTTCGGAAATATTTAATTAAAAGTCCCATTCGCAAATCTTCACCATCATTAACAATATCAGATCTTTCATTATATGTAATAAGACCAGCTTTTTCCAGATTATTGACAAGGTCTAACCATTTCATCTTGATTATTTCCCCTTGTAGTTGACATTGAACATGCCATATGATGAGGTTTTTGTGTTGCTTATCCAGGCTTTCGCAAACAGCTCGTACAGATTGAGACTTACCACTGGTCGACATACCATAAACATGAATAATTTTGTTCTCCCTATTCTTGACGCAATCTAGAAGTTCCACGAAGCTTTCAGATTTCTTGAAACTTGGAAGAGGGCGTTCATACCTTTTCAAATTATGTGAATCCAGTGACAAATATGAATCGATATGAAATTCATCAACAGATTCACATATTGATTTATCCATGCAGTCACATTCTTCTCTGTCTAAACTTGAAGCTGATTGGGAGTCTTGAAAGGTTCTCTGTCCCAAACCTGCAAAAACTACCATGTTCAGATATCTGAAAAGATCAATAATACAGTATATACAGAAATATATATAATTTTTTATATCTTGAAGTTCATGGTAAAAAAACGACAAATGACCACTTTATAATAGTGCGGAGTTGCATAAAATCTAGTAACATGACAAAGGCATCGGCTGCCATCCAGAGGAAAAAACATTTCCTTGAAATTCAAAGATTGATTGATTGAACTTCATTCCAAGGAGTAGAATAAAGAGCTGAAAGGAACTAATAAATGACTCTAGTACTTATTACAGCAAAAAGCTAGTAAATAAAATGTGAAAGCAGTAACCACATTCAATGCAGGAGACATTCCAAATGAAACTGAAGTTCTGCTATAGAAAAATGAAGTGAGTGATATTTGTCCTAGGAGATGGTGAAGCCAACCTGACAGAATGTCAGTTACTCTACTACTCAGACACCAGCAGTAATAGGTTCCATCAGAAGAAGATGGTCATTAATCCATGATTGCTAGAAAATAAAAATCTCTCATTTCGAGGGTCCGGTAGCCAATAAAAGCTGTGGAACATCATTAATCAAACATTAACACTGCTATGAAATAGCAGTGTTGATGGTTTCGTAACTTTTTCGTTCATTCGAAGCTAATGACATGAACATTTCGGATTCGAATCCCATGAAATACTTGATAATCACCACAAATATATTTTCTGAATTGGCAAGAGGAAATGTGTTTTCCCGGTAGAAGAAATTATGTCAAACACGATATACCGTAGCAATTTAAGCAGTAAACGTTTCATAATAACAAACCTTTAGAAAGTTGAAGTATGATACAATATATGATATTTATGCATGAGCAAGAGGGAATTCATTGAAGATTACCTGACTTGTGATTAGGTTTGAACAAACAATATACCTCATTAAGGAATTTGAGGAATATCTTGTTACTTACCACGAAAATCATCAAGTGCTTTTTGGATTGCAGCAAGAGCCATCTCATACTTTCTTTCCTTCTGATTAAGGTGTTTTTCAAAAATTCTAGATATCTCATGCGGTGGGATGCCAAGCTTAGTTTTCCATTCTTCGATGTCAGCATCCGGATCCAGTTGCTGACCATCTGTTACAAATATGTGTCAGATTTAAGAAAACGGACAAAAATTTACCGACAATAATGAAATGACTGGGATATTAAAACTAAACAGTAAAGCTGGACACTTGAAATATTTGTATCAAAATAGTGAAATTCTTTTTATTATCTCAGATTGATTTTAGACTTTATTAATAGTTTACGAAAATCAATTTGATATATAATATTTGATGATGGGCGCAATAGCCTCATGGTTAACACGTTGGCATCGCAAGTTGAATATCCCGGGTTTTGGTAACACTTGTTAATCCATGCCCACCTCCCAACCCAGGGTGGAATATTTGTGAAGGCTAAGCCGACACAGAAAAGATCATATCTTTCCAGCAACTCCAACTGTGACCATCTATAAGTGGCAATAAAAAAAATACCAGATCAAGTTTATCTGTGGTTCCATTCATTCCATATATAGAGTCGCATGTCACGGAAGTCCATTTTCAGAAAAGCAAGATCTAATAACTCTATGTTTAATAAATCATGTCATTTTTGAGGGTTCGATTCGAACAACAACAAAATAAAAGTGTTTCAAATCACAGTCAGAACTAGCATGCTGTAATTTCAGGAGGCAACCAATCTTAGGAAGCAGCAACAATACCTATCGAAAAATATTCAACCAAGTTTTTATCTTGCAATTAGGGCTGCCCTTATAGTTGAGCTTAAACAGTACCATACTTGATTTGAAATTCGCTACGGGAATAATTGCTTATCTTTGGTCAAATTTTGCAACAAAGTCGTGTTCTTAAGTCAAAGGTAAAATTTGGCATATGGCATGATTTTCACTTCAAAATAATTCAATTTAGAAATAATTGAAAGAGAAAATTCTCTAAAATACCAGACTATTTAAATATTCTTACTTAAAGTGTTAAGTTTTATTGAAATAAGAAAAACCACCTATATCTTGATGAAGATAGCGCAAACTCTGTTGCAGTTGTCCCCATATTTCACAGCAATTCCATTCAATTAGCTGATCAACAAAAGAACTACGGAAAATAATTCTAGCTTTTTCAATCCACTGGTCATATGGTGATTTAGCATCTTGACATAAAAAGATAATTAGAACATACAGCCTAAATTAATTTTGAAAAAATATTGTATTTATTTTCTCCCAATGAAATTATAAACAGATGTATAGATTTATTTTGATAACATAGAAAAAAAATCCAACTTAAGTTTCCAACGAAGAAAAACAGAAAACGAAAACATATAACACAACAAAAAACAATGAGGCGATGACCGCACTTGCAGTTAATCTCTCATCGCCCCTTATTCGTCCTTACAACTTTGCAGCTGGACTAAAAAGAAGCCAACCAGATAGCTCAAAGGTTGTCCGGTTAGGTCAATCAGTAAAGAGATGGGAATACGCATCTCTGAACGTTATGATGCATGTTCAAATCCCGAGAGGGATGATTAAATTTGAGAGGTGTGCTGGACGCCTCACCTGTGCACGGCGATTCATGTAAGTGCTGCATAGGGCTTCCTCCGTCAACCAGGTCCATGCACAGGAAATATGACAAACCTTCACCCCGATTCGTAACTGGTACAGCGTATCTGCATGAGAGGTCGTGGTTCGCCATATGATTAAGCTGTATTCTCAGCTTTCCTCTCTTGCAAGATAAAAATGATATCATATCCTAAGACTAGTGGGTTCTAGTGAAGTTTAGTACCATATCCCGAATGTCATTAAAATAAAAACTGGCAGAATATTCTCATCCTAACTAGAGGGCGCCAATGCTGCAAGCATCCGGCATTGTCTCCCGGGTTAGGATGAGTCGCTTGCAACATGGAAAATTCAACCATTGTACAAAAGAAGCAAAAATTGGGTCTCATGAAGTTTAGTACCATAATCCCGAATGTCATCAAAATAAAAACTGGCAGAATATTCTCATCCTAACTACAGACTAGGGGACGCCAATGCTGCAAGTATCTGGCATTGTCTCCCAGGTTAGGATGAGTCGTTTCCAACACGGGAAATTTTTATGATATTCGGATATATGGTACTAAACTTCATGAGACCCCAAAAATTTACCTTGATTTATTTGGCTGTAATCTTGATTCGGCATTGAAGTCATTCCCTACGCAGAAAAAATTACGGGTATGTGAGATAACAGATCGCCAGCGCAGAGTGTAACACTCTTTTCGTCTGCAGTCAGTTATATTCTAGAACTTTGAACTTATTAGGTGGTGTACCAGGGAAATTCCCCGATGTGTCCGCAGAACAACCCACCTGTTCTTTAATTGTTTTTGTATTGTCAAAACGTTAAACGAAACTGGTTTCGTGTTCTTGACGGAGTACATTTTACCGTCCCCAAGCTGAGTCACTGATAGATCGCGCTTATAGGCGCAGCCCATCTGTGGCGCATTATCGACAAAATAATCTGTTATCCTTAAAAATTCTAATTACTTCCTCTTGTTTCGGCATCATATATTTTTCAAAAACTTATTTGGTTGCAATGTTTCGCCAAACGGAAGTGTTTTTATGAAATAATGAATGGGCGGCGAAAAGAGAGAAACAAGAAGTGGGGTCATAGCTTTATTGTTGTTTGCTGCGTTGTACGTTATATAAGAAAATTTCGTCATTATATACAAAATTGAAAGCTCTCCTCAGTGGCGCAAAATTACTTGGATTACATTTTAGATCTGAGTCACTGATAGATCGCGCTTATAGGCGCAGCCCATCTGTGGCGCATTATCGACAAAATAATCTGTTATCCTTAAAAATTCTAATTACTTCCTCTTGTTTCGGCATCATATATTTTTCAAAAACTTATTTGGTTGCAATGTTTCGCCAAACGGAAGTGTTTTTATGAAATAATGAATGGGCGGCGAAAAGAGAGAAACAAGAAGTGGGGTCATAGCTTTATTGTTGTTTGCTGCGTTGTACGTTATATAAGAAAATTTCGTCATTATATACAAAATTGAAAGCTCTCCTCAGTGGCGCAAAATTACTTGGATTACATTTTAGATCTGAGTCACTGATAGATCGCGCTTATAGGCGCAGCCCATCTGTGGCGCATTATCGACAAAATAATCTGTTATCCTTAAAAATTCTAATTACTTCCTCTTGTTTCGGCATCATATATTTTTCAAAAACTTATTTGGTTGCAATGTTTCGCCAAACGGAAGTGTTTTTATGAAATAATGAATGGGCGGCGAAAAGAGAGAAACAAGAAGTGGGGTCATAGCTTTATTGTTGTTTGCTGCGTTGTACGTTATATAAGAAAATTTCGTCATTATATACAAAATTGAAAGCTCTCCTCAGTGCCGCAAAATTACTTGGATTACATTTTAGATCTAAAATGCCCGCAAAGATAAAAAAAAATTCCACACGTGGTACTGTGGACAAAATATGAAAATTTTTATATTTCTAAGTTATGGGATATGCCAGGGTTTCCCTTTATCCTGCGCTGGAGGAAAGCCGAAAATACAGCTTTATTATATGGCGAACCACGACTTCTCGTTCACATACCAGTTTAGAATCGGGGTGAAGGTTTTTGGCATATCGTTATATCTCATTTATTCCTGCGCATGGACCTGGTTGGCGGCGGAAGCGGTAAGCACGGCTCATGTGAACCACCGTGCACTATTGAGGCGTCCAGCAGACGCTCCATATAGCCATCACGCGGATCGGACCTACGGTCATGTATTACCAACGCTTTACAGATTGAGCTAACCCGGCATCCCATTGAGCTTACCGAGCACCCGTTACGAGTTACGAGACCTCTCGCCATCGCTTTTCACAACACATTGTTATAGCGGTTTAGTAGTGGAAAATGTTTTCGCTCACCTCTATAGTTTTTTTCGCCATATTTTGTTCTGTTGACGGCCGTTTGTTAGTTTTTTCGTGTGCTACTTCCAACTTTGCTGACGATCGTGATTTTCAAGCGTTTGAGAACCATAGAGTCTGAGCAAAATTAAAGCTTAAACTTCGCAAGGTAAAATCTTCCAGTTCGCCGAACACTCAGTGAACATGCTCAAAATTTTTTTTTTGGCAAATTTGTTCCTGTAGTTCCGGAAAAATTTGATTTCAAGATTCCCTGAAAATATATTTATCGCAAGTCGTAATAATATGTATGTAAATAAATAATCCACAGATAAATGTGCGGCAGCACTTGCAAAACTAGTGGAACGACCATTCTCGGTGTATAAAATTGATATGTTTTAGAAAACGCCGTTAGAACCGGCATATCTGCAGATTACTGCTTTTGAGTTAGTTTTGCCAGTCAAAATTTTTTAGGTGAATCTTGCGTTGCCTGGACGCGAAAAATTTTGGGCCCCTTTGCTGGAAAATGAAAGACAGCCAAAAAAAAAAATAATTTTGACTGCTGAAATTGGGCTTATGTTTATTTTAATAATGCATTCAATGCTGAATTTTAAGATCCTAATTTTTCTCAAATCGGATCGAATGACCAATTCTAAGTAAATAACCATTATCCCATTTTTACTATTATAACTCATTTCCATTGTAAAAATCAAGATATTCATAGTTTGTGTTATTTCAATTTACACCCCATCTATTAGATAAAAATTCTAGCTTATTTAGCACCTTTCTTTCCTTCACAATTCACGATTGTTCAACTAAATTTTGGTTCAAATCACCGAACCGAATCGCCCAGCCCTACTTGTGTCCACCATTATCATAATTATTTTTTTAAATTTATGATGACAACGCTTGGCCATGACATGGACCATTTTAATTTTTTTTTTGTTCAAAAAAATTATTTTTTGATTTTTTTTTATAAAAAATAGATTTTCCCATCAAAGTACAAAAAAATGTTGATAACAATGGGCCACCATAATCTTGTACAAGACAATAAATAAGACAACCCATTAAAAATATTCATGATTTATTGACTAAAACAATTAGTATCAACACACAACACATTATTTTTAATCAGTCTGAGTGAAATGATACTGCTGCAATGTTTTATTGCAATTGCTTAGGCACGACTATCCATGGCCGATACTCAACAAAGAACTATTTAGGATAGTATTAATGAAACTAAAAAGAAATAAAATAACGTGACAGATATAACGACATTTTCCATAAAAAGAGGGACAAAGTTTGTCATTTTAGAAATTGCAATAACTATTCATGGCTAAAATGGAATGTAATCTTTGATAAACTATTTTAATTACGCTAATGAAGGACAGACCTTCATTATACCTTAACCATGTGAATCTAAAAATTTTTTCATGTTCTGTTTGCACCTGGCTGTTTTTGAACCATGAATATTCAATGTTACGCTTTTAGAGGTGAAACAATCAGTAATAAATATATAACCAAATATTTAGTAGTGGCGTGATTCTCTATCTTCAAAATTTTTTTGGACAAATCATGCAAAGTTACTGCGGAAATGAAAAAAAAAATATGAAAAATCTCAACGGAGGCGCATAATTTTTTGAGCAAAACATATTTAGGGTTAAATAACTCCTACATGGAAGAGATTTGAGAGAGGAATTTCTGTACCAAGAATTCCCAAAAACCGCATTTGCTTTCACTCACGATAAAAGGTTTTTTAAGCAATTGGAAATTGCCAACTTTGGCACGATTATTATTTTCATAATTATGGATAGACAAGTAGCATAACTTTCAAAAATATTTTACTGTTTGATTTGCAAAGTTTGAATATTGTCTACCGATAAATCAGAATGTTCCGGTTCTACAAAAATCTTAAATCAATCTCAAGATGGTGATTTTGAGCAATTGAAACCAAAACTTCCGGAAAAAAAATTTCCATTTCAATCACTGATGCATATTTAATGACCAATTAGTATTACAGTTCGAGTTTAAAAAATCAATACATGTTTAAGTTCCATTTGATCAATACCAACACTGCGATTTCCTGGTCACACGATTAAACCTATGTAAATAGACACAAATAAGATGATAGAAGAATGATAGCACCACATTTTCTGCAAAATCGATATGAAGGTGAACTGAAAATAACTAAAAATTATTTAAAACATCCATTCATTCCAGCATAAAATAAGAAATAAGTATTAACAAACACATGGCACACATAGGAAAAAAATCATTAAATAAAAGATATTTAAAAAAATTTAGGCCCCAGCTAACGCTAAACCAAATATAGACTTCAAAACTACCGGTAAATGTTCATGGCAAGCTGAGTCTGACATTTTTTTAAAACGCCTCGAGTTGATCTTAAAATAATAAAATCTTAAAAATCTGACAAGAAGAAACGCAAACACGATTTAAATCTAATACATGTGGCATGGTAATATTGAATCCATATATAAATATGTGCATCTCAAAGATAGAATTTCAATGCATAAAGCATTTCAAACTGAATACCATGAGCACAAAATAAGGTCCACTTTAAGAATATACACCAAAGGAAACAGGTGTCGGTAATGACGCACCATATGGCGGGAGCTCGAGGGCAGCACACCCATAAATTTTAATTCGCCAAGTTCGAGCCACAGATGAATCAGGCTTCAGCAGCACAATCGATCAGTGATTTATAGTTGGGTTGTTATTCCTGTAAGCCTTACGTAATTATGTCAGAAATATCTACATTTTTTTTCATTGTAATTCACTCTAGCCTGGCCGAAAGCAGCTCCCAAAGGGAACTGAACAGCGGCCCCTCAATAGCAGAGAGCTACTACAAGATGTAGTACCAGCAACTGCACTGTGAACGGAAAACATCCTAAACGGAACTGAACCGCCATGGTAAGTGCAGTGAGTGGTATCTGCCCTGGGCAATGGTAAAACCATCTACCACTTCTTACATTAACTGGTTTCTGGAAAAGTTTACATGGTATGACCCCAACAGATATATCTTTGCGCGATAATGCTCTATCATATCACTATATTAGGAACCTCTAAAGCGCATCCTCGAAACCAGAAGGTTAGATATAATCTGATATAAATATAATATTGAATGATGATTCAAAGACTTGATATTGAAGCAATTTGAAAAAAATAGTCTTTATAGCTTAATTATGTATGCACGCTACGTTACGTAATTAAGTCCCCATTGCGTAATTCCGTAATAACGTGGATTCAGCCCAATTTTACAGTGATTCATTTTGACTAAATTATGTTTCTAAGCAGAATATTTCTGACGGAGCTAACATTTTGATATACGTTTTGAATGAGAGTTTAAATGCTGGAAAGCAGTGTAGGTATGGATGTTACTCCAATCAAAAATTTTATTGTAACAAGCATGTGCCACAGATGGACCATGTCAATCTATCAGTGACACATACTTAACAAAAGGTTATATGAAAACATTTCGCTGGTTAGGAATTTCAATTAAATGTTTGATTTTTAATTGATCGTTAAATCACATCATTTCGAAGCATATCTTATTCTATTTTAAAAAGGAATGGGAAACTTCAATAAATGTCATTTTTTTCGCAGCGTATTTCAAATAAAATTTTTGATCAAACCAGCTAAAAGGAAATACATTTAGTATACAATGTTTCTGTTACACTGAAGGATCGGATTGCTGAGTTGTCCCCCATCTGTGCCTCAAAATTGACAGAATATAGTCTCCTGATTTGGAAAAAACCTCTGTCCAATCATTTTAAATTACAGAATGGATTAGAGGCTTTAATAATCTAAAAACAACTCTTTAAGTGTGTGTGTAGCAAAACGCGAAGTCAGCATAGTTGAGATCTCATGTGACAGATATGAATGTGAATAATAATTGTGAAATAACAATGTTCACCAGCGATCAAGCAGTTAAAAGTCATATATAAAGTTAAAACTCAGAAAAAACATTTTTGTCAAGCATAAATTGATGATGAGTAAAAACATCTAACATTAATAATACCACAAAATGGAGGATATTTTCTAGGTAATTATTCTCGTCATTATAGTTACTGTATAAAACTCTATTATAACAAGGAATAAGTGTTTTTTAGTACTTAAAACCAGGCATGCAATTAATTAAATTTTAATTAATGTTGAGAATAGTACTTTCACAATTTCTACTTTTCAAGTTACTCTCTATGGACTGTTAGACCACTCAGACATTCAAAGGAAATGGATTCAATCACAAGAAAATTTGACATGTGAGTTTTCGTGATAGAGGAACAGAAAAACACTAGAAAAAAAATAATCACAATCAAAGACTACCCAATCGGAAAAATTTTGTCAACGCATCTTTTATCGAGTATGTGTCCCTGATGGATCGTGTAGGTGAGACGTGGTCCATCTGTGACCCATGCTTGACAAAGATGAACATTCCTGACTGGGTAACTGGAAATCAAACAAATAAATAATCTTCAGTATTGTATAACTGAAATGATAGGAATCATTATTACAATCTTTACAAAATATTATGTGGCACGCATGCGATACACAATGTTCAGTTCTGAAAGCACCGTATGGAAATATAAAAAACATATTTAAACAAGATAACGAAAAGTATACCCACGTTTGAAACTTCAATTGGCGCGTTCATTTAGAGAAATAGTGCAATAATGTGAAAAAAAAAACAGCGGAAATTTATATAAAATTACAGTCTTATAATGAATTACAAGTGAAAAAACAATTACTAGCGATGGGCAAATGCAAATTGAATACTTTGGGCGAACAGATTAATTTGTAAAAACCTACATCAAAATAAGGAAGCAAATTTGAATAGTCGTTGTCCAAAATTCTTTTAAACACATAAATCCCATCTGGATGGAGTGATTCGAAAATTTTTCGTGGACAAAACATTTAGTATTCAGTCCTGTTCATACATTCGTGCCTAGCACTCTAGTAATTACAAAAACAAAAAAAATTGAATACTAAACCATGCTTGGCATGGTATCGTGTACAAAAATTTACTTGAGTGAAAATTTGATTTGATGAAAAACAAGAAATTAACTACGTACAAAAGTTTTTTAAAATTAAAACGCCAAATATCGAATATTATTTAACTTCAAACTTCAAATCTAATTTTGGCTGAAAATTAGCCAAAATTTAGTTGAAATACAGTCAAAATATTGCAGTCTAGTGTTATTTTTGTTTAGGAATGATGTATAATGCTTAGTCTCTCAAATTAATTTGCTTCAGGATTAACAAAGCGATGCTGATCAAGGATATCAATGATCACTGACTTCCAGTGAATCCATAGTCTCTCTTTCCGTTTTCAGCATTCCACCACAACCTGATACACCAGAATCGGAATTTGAGGAAGTGGTCGAAATTAGATTAATATCACCAGCTGACACCACATTATTTTGAGATCGGCTAGACTCGATAGAAACATCAGTTTTACTGAATTCCTCATGCAAAGTCTCGAGCGTTTTATGTTGATTCCCATGCATGGTTGTCATTAATGAACTTGAATTCGAGACTGATATTTTGTCCACAACTGATACCTCACTCTGTGTTGTCACATGTGATAAAACTCTATCAATATTTAAATTTGTCGCATTTAGTGGCGACAATGAAAGACTTTCATCTAAAATTTTATTATCACTTTCCGAAATAAATAAATCATCTAAAAGCGATATATTGCCATCAACAGAAGGTGGTTCCTTGATACTACTTGATTTTGTATCTCCTTTTAATGGTATCAAATTTTTCATACCACTAGTTTTACCACCAATTGAAGGAATATTATTATTGGTGTTTGAATTATAAGATCCCAGAGTTTTGATATTAGCATTTTGGTTTGATTTTCCAGAAGAGGTTTTTATTGGAGTAACGGTTGAGGTCAGGTCACTATATGTTCGATAGACTGGTAATGGGCCTCTCGTATCATCTCGAGCATGTGTTTTGTGTAACTGATCATTATTTTGATCGCCTGCATGAAAGCTTGAGTTTAAACGAGACTCTGTAGTATCTGACGGACGATGCCATTCAGATGCTTGCTGTTTTCGTAGAGGTTCATACCGCAATTTTGATTCATATTCTTCAGGTGAACTGAAAATACCAGTAACATACATGGTTGAAGGTTGCTCCAAATCGGAGTATGACCTTGAGAGTTCTTCTGGATTGACTGATTTACAATATTTCGAACTTTCCGGAGTCTGAGGAGTTATATACAAAAATGGATTATTTTGTCCGACATCTTGAACAGGAGATAGAACAGTTGTAAAAGATTCTGTAGAAACTTTCGGAACAGATTCTGATGACTGAATATTAAAAGACTTTGATTTCGACAGTAACGGATCAAATCGAGACAACAAGGGATCACTTCCATAACTGTAAGTACTTTGTGAGAGTTTAACACCTTGTGAATGATATTTTGCTAATTTAGATGGAACTTCTAAATCAGAGTCACTTGTGTCGACTAGTTTCGGACTAACAATAGTCCCTGTGGAGCTATGAGACGGACTGATGGTAACATCACTTGGTTGCATTTCTGGACGAGGTCGATAATCAGGAAGTGCTCGACTAGATGTTGGACGTTTTACTCTTGGTGGTGGATCGAGTCGAGGTGTTAGATCAGGTGATTGGTTGCTGGAATCAGGTCTGAAAATACAATCAATGATCATTACTTTTTTATTCAATCATTTCAAAAATATCAAATTTTTTTTTAATTTTAATATATTCTCGGCAAACAACATATGTGCAAAGATGTGACGGCAGACACGGCAGACACTTTAAATTCTAGTGGTATACATCATTTAGAATCGATTTTAGGTTTCTGCAATGATTTAAAAAATAAAACTTAGATATATTTATATATAATATAATGTTTGGAGTGAGTGATTTATTCACATTCAAGACATTACGTTTTTTTACAAAAAACTGTCAGCTGATTCTTCCTCAGTCAAATACCGACAAAACGCAGCAGGTTAAGCGTTTTAGGTCTTGCCCATGAAAGACTAATGAATCTCAATCAATAAGTGTAGGGCAGAATCGTTTTTGAATAAAATGTGACTTGGAATTAAAAAAATAATTCAAGCTGAATTTTCTGTCTGGTGTTATATGAAAGATTCATGATTGTTCCAAATTATCGAAACATACATTTTAAATTACTTCTGCTAGAAAGTTAGAACCCCTCCTGTTCAAGCTCTAGCGAATCAACCTTGTAAAGGGGTACTAGGAAGTCGAGTACCCCATAAATCTCATAAACATACGAGTTCAAATTCGAAGAATTTCATAAAAAGAATAAATTGTTAGTTCAACCATTATACCTAATAGTGTAGTGATGTTAATAAATGATAAAGCTTACTTCTAGAGTCGATTACATAATTAGATTATAGATACCAGTTAGAGTTGGGCTGGAATTTCTGTAACCTTACATAATTACCTTAGATATATTTACGTGACGTCAATATTAACACTTCAGGTTGGTGCAAATTTCTTAAGATATATCCCGAAACGATATATGTTTGTGGCGATAATCAAGTCACATGCTCTATTACAATATTAGAAACCTCAAAAGTGCATCCCCAAAATAAAGTTAACATAATACTTTAAATCCAATATCAAAGCAAACGATTTAAAGACTTTTATAAACCAAAACAGCCTTTACAGCGTAATTACGTAAGTGTGCTGCATTATGTAATTCCGTCGTCATTGCGTAATTCTATTATAACGTAAATTCAGCCCAACTCTAATATCAGTAAAAGTAAAATCATATGGATAAGAATTAAGAGTTTACAACCAAATCATCTAACAAAATTTCAAGTATCTAGCTAATTCTACTATGGGAAGAAATTTCAAAGAGCGGTTGAGTTAAAAATGCGAAATGAATAAGAAAAAGGAATGCTTCGAATTAATTGAAGATTATGTTCTGCTGAACATGAGCAGTTCATATTAACCAAGCTCAACTACGCAATCTATAAGTAACTAAATATTAACAATGCCTCTTTCAACAACTAATTTCTTTGTCTTTTTTGTTGATCAGAAATTCGAATTGGGAAAAACTCTGTAAAAGCATCTATGTCTTGCTAAGTATAGGTCACTGATGAATCGCGTCGATGAGACGCGGCCTATCTGTGGCTCATGCTTAACAAAATAAAATTTCTGATTGGGATTTCAATCATCAAAAAAGAACTACCATACATTAAAAACATGATGATAAACGACGAATCAAGTTAAATAATTTTTATTGAAAGGTTCAATTGTGAAACCCGTTATCAATTTTAAAGTCGGTTATGATAAGTTATCAAAAAATTGAATAAAGGATTTATATTCATTAATTTTTTTCATTATTCACTCTCACACTCTGTTGTTACCTGACAGATTTATTTTCATACAGCGTCGGGCACATGCTAAGGTATTAGCAATGAAAGATCCGATTCGCTGTGAAAAGTTGAAATAAATAAGATAAAACTTAACATTTCAGCCAAATAAAACTCAAGCTGGAATCTATATCCTCGAGAGATGAAAGAAAAATCGGTAAGCTTAGTTCAAAAGTGCATGATTCACTCTGTGTCAAATGTTTTTCCATAAACTTATAAAGGAGTCATTATTAGTTTTTTTTCTTATATAGTCTAGTTTTAATAGTGTTTAAAACCCACAATATAAACATTAAACAGAATGATGTTTCAACATTTAAGAAGTGGTAGATGTTTTTACTAACGCCCAGGGCAGCGGATACCACTCACTGCACTTTACCATTGTGGTTCAATTCTGTTTTGAATTTTTCCACATGGAGTGCAGTTGCTGGTACTACATCTTGTAGTAGCTCTTTGTCCCTAAGTGGCCATTGGTTGCAGTTCCCTTTCAGCACTGTTTTCTCAGAGTAAATTTCAATAAAAAAAAGATTGCTCAATAAAGAAAAGATTGCTCATTGATAATATTTTGCCCATATGCAGTAAAATCATAATTTATGTCAAATTTCACAGCGTAGAATTTGGTAGGAAACTTTCGATCAGGATTCCAGGAAACTTGATTATCTGGATAATGACAACCCTAGGCTGACCTTGAACCCCAAAAAACATTACCATTCAAGACTTTTTCTTCTAAATAATCCACAAATTTTCAAAAATTCATTCATCCATTTAAGATTTATGTCCAATGAACAAAAAAGTTCTGTTTTTTTAAACATGAAATTCAGGATGATTTGTGCCTAGACTAAGTCCAGACTCGAGACAAACATTTTTTTTTTTAAATAGCATAAAGTTTAAATGATGTATGAAGTAAATGAAAGCTTGTGTAAATGAATGAAACTATGCTATCAATAAGCATAGAAAATACAAATATAAACACGGAAACCAGATATCCAAATCGATATATTCAACTAATAGTGAGTGAGCTTCAGAATGGCCATAAAATAGTGCCTACGTGTCACTGCATTTCTTTTTAAGACGTTTATCACTTAGGGAGTGCTTTTTGCCAGATAAAACCATTAGATGGCTCTTTTTATGCGCGCTGCTTCATTGAGGACTGCCATAGAGAGCCGATGTTAATAAAAAAGGTATAAAAACATCAGATGTCAAATCTGTAAAATGTATTATATCAAATGAGTTTTCTATATAAAAAAGTTGAGTATGTTTAGGAATCTATTCAATATTTAAATTTGAACATTTTACAGAAAACAGTTTTATTTATGATAAGATAAAACTACAAGACTTACAATTGAGATAGTAATGATTCTTCTATTGGACTTTCTCTCTCTGATACTTTGGTCCATTTTATAAAACTTCTACTTGATTTTCTCGGTTGAGAATTGAGCTCTGCGCTGCTGCTGTGTGATGATGGAGGCATTTGTTTTTCCTGGATAAAAAATTTTTAAAATCTTACGAAGTTACACTCCAGCAAATGGACTTGAACATGTTTTGAATAACTTTTTTGGATTTGGTTGAAAACATTAGAAAGAACTACACAATTTTTTAATCAAAATTCGATTGAGTCAAGGTTGGGAGCAGCACCTAAGAGAAAATGATCACAGGTCATTAATATAGTGATTCTAATTGCTCAACCGGTGACATGCAATTAGAATCAGTATGAATATCTCAACTCAATATTTAGGTCACCTATATGATTAACAGCTGCATGAAAAATATCCCAGCAACTGCACAAAGTGGACCGAACATTCCGAACAAAACTATTAGAGTAGAGTGCAGAGAAATAAATGGTATTCACTCAAGATGATAATAACACATGCACGACTTCTTCAGGCCTTTTTAGTCATTCCTATACGGTACGAGAATATTTCAAGACAGCTATAAAGCTTGCGATGCGTTTAGGAAAATTGTAGCTAAATCAAAGTTAAATACCAAAACTCTGCCGCACTTGAAACCATGTCGATGGTTTAAACAATATTTGAATCATTTAAAGACAGTAAAAAACTTCCAAAATATGAAGGGGACAAGATTCTATCACCCTGATGCCACAACGGTAAGAGGTAGTGTAGCGGTAAGATCTCATCAAACCATGCTCACACTGTCATGAATTATTAAGTGTGCGCTACTGAAAATGGAGTTCAAGTGAGGTGTTTTATCTTATGATTTGGAATAACTATCTCACAAAGAAAACGGCATCGCTCATTTGAGTGGTAAAGATATTGAATTGACAGCCGAACTTGGGCAGTTCATTTAGTTTAGTTTAAAAAGCATTTGATGGAGCATCAATAGAATAATGATAAACATTTTAAATGAATGAAATAGTTGATATTTGACCATATTTTGCAGCAAAATCATGATTTATATCAAATTTTACGATGTAAAATTTAGGATATATCATGATTTCACTGCAAAATAAATCAATTTAATAATAATCAAAAACAAAATAATTTTAATGAAAGTTCTAGTAAAGCCTGAACATCCCTAATCCAAACAACCCCAATGTAAGTTAATGGGCATGGATGAAGCACTGCTTGGGAATATGCTTTATAACCTATATTGGTTTTCGGGATAGAATATTAATTATTGTCTGAAGCAAATTTCATTACGTAAATGGACAACGCTGTGAACATTTCATGAAAAAATTATTTTCCACACAAAGGAAAACTGAGCATACTAAATTGCTTACCCTTTCATGCATATCTGCGCTTGTAGAATACGATTTCTTCATTTGAGAATATTTTATTGTACTTTTTGGAGTTTCGTCGAGTTTCAATGAAGTATCGGCATCAGTAATGGAGAAATGTTGAAAACTACTATGAGCTTCAGCAGTAGCAGAACCGACAGTAAATATGGGTGATAGAGTGTATCCGTTACTAAAAATGAATTACTACAGTTACAATGAGTACATTGAAGTCCGGAAGAACAGCAGCTTCTTAAATAATACCAACCTAACCTAGCAAAAAAGTATTAATCAGAGATAATGTGCTTATGAGTGCGAAACGGCAAGAAATTGTACAAAAGGCTTTCAAAATCAGTGCTGATGTTTTCAAAGACTTTTGGTGTATCAACTGACATTTGCGACACTGGGAAAAATCACAAGGTTGAGCTCGTACTGTTGCAGGTTCTATTTTCAAGAGGAAAATGAATATATATACAACACAGTATAATGAAATTCTTATTTTAGATACCGGTATATTTCAAAATAGTAACATAGAAAACTTGGTCATTTGGTTGCATAAATTAGTATGGATTTCACAGAAGTCTCAAAAGTTTTTAAGTCTACAAAATGTCATGTCACTTTTTTTTTAAATTTAAATTAAGCATGGTCGAAAGCCATTGGGAGGAGCTAACTAGCGATCGCTAACCTAACATCGTATAGAGAAGAAAAGCGAGTCTATTAGTTAATTTTGATATCTATATTTTTTCTAAGAAAAGAATTGTTGCGATTTTTGATGAACCTCAATGAATTCTGAACCTTTTTTGCTTTCGTCAATTCTCAATTCCTAAGGTATTTGAAAAGCCATAGAATTTAAAATGTGATATAACTTAATAGCGTTAATTTCTTAATAATATTTATTCCATCTAGTCAGCTGCAAAGAAAATTTCAAACACACAAACTTTATTATAATAGCTCAGTGTGCTTTTCCAATGAGAAATTTGGCTTTATCAAGCATGTACCACAGATGGACCAAGCTTTGTCAGTGCGTTCCATCAGTGACCCATATTTAGCCTGGGCTAAATTTTTCAGACTAAATCAGTGGATTTTGAGATTTTACGATGTTTTATGGAATCTCTCTTTGAGCTAACTTACTACATAATGATAGGAAAAATACATCCTGCAATCAGATATTTTGCAATGGCTACCGCACCTATTAAAATTTCATAAGGACTATAACCACATTACATCCCTCGACAATGCTATCTCTCACTGGGCCAAACCAGACAAAACTCGTTGGTAAAAAGTTTTAGATTAAAATCTCAGTTTGAAAATAGATACGGTCACAATTCAATAACTAATAAATTTGACGAAAAGTGCATATGATACTTCTCATAATCTCAAAATGAAGTACTTTGTGTATCAAAAAAACTTGTCCATATGTTTTGATGAGCATGAGTCACTGATGGATCGTGCCGATGAGGCATGGATCATGCTAATTTGTGGCTTGGGGTTAACAATCATCAAAATATTCTGAAATTAGAAAACATCAGCCTAAAAATCATGCTTGAGCGAAGACCCCACATTAAATAACTGTAAATTATATAGGGTAAATTATTGACAATGAAGATATAGTTTTCTGTGCCAAAAGGGAAATTGTCTCCTGCGTTTATTACATAATAGCTCTGTTAACCCATATCTGTCTAAAATTAATATTCATATATTACTGTGATATCCTATTGCGGATTTGGAGAAAAATTTGCTATTGTAACCTGACCTATATGTGGTTCATGCTTGGGTGGCTACCAAACATTTTTGCGTAACGCAAGGTCTCCCAGTACATACGGACGATGTCTATGTCATGGAGGAGGGGGGGGGGGGGGGAATTTCATCAGACAAAGGGCATTACATGATCTGAGAAGGGCATACGAAAAAAGAATGCATACTTTTAAAGACGCCGTCATTGTAGGAATGGTGTAATGCAAGATGATTAACCCCAATGTTAATCTTTGTTCATTCAAAAAGCCTCTGGGAATTTTACATTTTTTACATTGACAGACGTTTTACTTTGTTAGGAACCACAGCATAGGTGAATGGTGTATTGCCTTTTGACTTGGAAATAGAAAAGTACTTAATACGTCCACATATATGGCACTATTACTCCGCAAATGCAATTGATACCCGTTTTGACCTGATGTAATTCGACGCAAAAAAGCCCATACCTCTGATTACCGCTACTGCAATAATTAACGCAAGGAATTTGATAACTTGAGACTTGTCCCTTTGGCATGCTTGATAAAGTTAGTGTTCCGACATTATTCGGCATTTTTGTAATGAAAAAATAGTATAGACGGCAAATTTAGACACAAAATACATTTTACACGATTAAGCGGACGAAAATTACAATCGCGTCGTGTTTTCAAAATCTCTCGGATATCCACGATTAACGATTATAGCGATCACCTCTAATGGTTGGAACACGCTGGACTGGGTATATTTTATACTGTGAAATTTGGTCTTCAGAAGAATTTCATGCTCTTTGAAAACGCAAAGAGGTGATATGAGGTTTTATTATCATGGAATAGGATTTCATTTTTATCCTGCAGGAAAGAAAAGCCGAGAATAGAGTTCAACCACATAGTAAACCACTACCTCTCATGTAGATACCAGTTTTAATGATATGAGGTTTTTCATAACTGTTCAACAGTTTTTGAAGTGTATTCCTGACACCCTCGTTTTTTTTAGATCGCAAATGATCAATTCATTTCATTATTTGATGATTTACCTGGCATTAGATTCGTTCACAGTAGTTGACAGAGAAACATCATCAAAACTCATACAATTTGATTGTTCTTGATGTTGATATCCTTGGCCACTCAATATTCTTTCTGGGGTGACAAGTCCTGATGTCCAGATGGACGTGTTTCTGTAAAAAAGAAAATATATAAAATGGAGAAAAGGCGACAGGTTGACGCTAAATGAAGTCAACTAATGTGAATCCCAAGGGCTACTGTAAAATATAGTAAGAGAAACTGCATTCTAAAGTGAAATATATTTTATATTTTGAAAAGGGCCAATTTGCTGTAATTGAATGAATGCACTGAGTAGTATCTGCCCTGGATGGTGATAAGCCATTATATTCCTCTTTGTTTTGCTCTGGTTTCTTACAACACATAAAAAATATCATTACGGGTTCAAAACCTAGCCCAGTTAATGAAACCATGCTCGACCAACATTCACTGGTCAACTGGAAAGTAAGTGTCCAGGATTGACTTGATAAATTTCGATCACCTTAATCAAACCAGTCAAGCAGAATGTCAGCTCCTTTGCGACTCAGGAACCCGAATAAAATAGGTCCAATAAGAAGAAAAGTTAGCAAATTGGCAGTATTCCATGATTTATCTGTGACAGATTTGGTCGGTAATTGCAGGAAGCCTTGCGTAATCATGACATATTCAATTACGTAATTACATAAATATCATCGTTACTGGTTACTGCAAATTTTTGTATGATAAGTCCCTAAACGATATATGTTGGGGGCAATTTTCCAAAGTACATGCTCTGAACATTACAATATTAGGAATTGCGTCGTCAAAACCATAAGTTAACATAATAATTTATATCTAATATCAACGCAAAAGACTCAAAGACTCAAAGACTGATATTGGAGCAATTTCAAATAGCCTCTTACGTATCCGTCACCATTACACAATTCCGCTATGGTGTAAATTCAGCCAAACTCTAATCTGTGGATAGAAGATTTCAATGTCTCTTTTTGCGTGTCTGGTAGCAATCAAACTATAAAAAAGTTCAAAATCATCAATAGTGCTACGAAATAGCAGTGTTGATGATTTTTTTTAGCTTTTTTTGCAAATCCAAAGAAAATGACAAGAACATTTTGAGCTTGCGAAGGAAACCAAAGATTTTGCCACCATGTCTCATATTTCAACAGAAAATTGGATGAAAGTAAGAGATAGCAGTGTAGATGGTTTGGAAACTTTTTTGTCCGTCTGAAGAAAATGGCATGAACATTTTAGACATCCGAAGAAAACCAAGGTCCTGCCACCCAGTCTCAACCTAACTAAAAATGAGAAAGATAAAAGTCAGGGAGACCCGAAAAAGCTTAAATGAATTCACCATAACACACTCAGCCTTGTAAGCATTGATTTTCACTTTAAAGCAAGCATAACTCAATTGAGAATAGGGGACAGAGGAAAAGTGCAGACCAGACATTATCCTTCTACGGCCCTAACATCATAATCAGTATTTCATAAACAAAATATAGGTAAGCGTAACACCTGGAACGTGTGTTGCCATTGGCATGAATAATTTAAATCAACGTGCAGGGATCAACAGGTCAAATTCACTGAGCTGAATGATCGAATAGTAATTTATTTTAAAGCTGTGACAATGATGATTCAATCGATATTTTGACCTTTCAAAGTATAAATCCTGAATGAAGTGTTATTTTATGGCTTAACATAGATAAGGACGATTTCGAACTTGAAATTGGATAACGAACTTAGAATAAATAGGAAACTCTATTAGACAAAAGTTATTTAAAACAAACACAGATTATACCATTTTGAGCAGTTCACGAAGAAAATTTCGAATCTGTCTCAAAATTAGCATGAAATACAAACTATGTATAAATGGTATGGCACAGACTGGCAGAATATTAACTGCTGCTTCTCAGCGACTGTGTTCCTCAGACAGTTATAGAAAAGTTTATTTCGGAAGAGTTTAGAACCTCCAAAGTTCAATGTTTAAGATGTTGAAAACTTTTGAAGTATATAGCTATCAGACAGCCAAAAAGGTTGATTTTCACCCTCTTCCCAGTAATTATCCGGACTAATTCATGAATATAATAGCAGCCATTTCCTTGAAGTACCTGAGCTACATCTTATTTATTTAATTACTAATATAATCATACTCGGTCTGATCTGCGACTGTACTTCCATTTGCCATTGATGCAATGCTTTTCTCCATCTGGTTATTTCTCAAAGTTCCTGATTCATTAGCAAGATGTATTATTGGATGAATTCCTTCATCGTCATCCTCATCACTAGAAGACGAACTGGAGCTCCCGAAACCTAGGGGAAAAGAACAGAGTGAATAAGGGATTATGAAGACTCCAAGACATGACGAGTTTTATTAGTGATGCATTACTTGGCATTACAGATATAAATAACAAAACAGCAACACACATCTGCATTGCTTTGTGTTGAAGCTTTAAGGAACTTCAGTCGCATCACATACCTTCACAGCACGAATCTATACAACGAAACTAGAAGCCTTTAGCTTGCATAGCAAACATCTCAGTTGTGTTGGAATAGGAAAAGGTGCAGTTTTGTGCTAGGTTAAAATGAAAAATTTAAAATAAAATTAAATGAGAAAATGTCAACCCATGCAAACACGAATTTTTGTCTTCAGAAAAAGGAATGACGAATTTAGCAGGAATATTAGCTTCCTTGCTATCAAAGCCTCGAGTAGTAGCTTCATAATAAAGGCTTTTGTTTGACTTCACTACTACCAATAAGTCAAAACAGACGTTAAAATTTTCATGCAAGTGGTATCTTAAAACATTGCTTTTTTGGTTGAATAATTTCCGATGAAGGCCATTTTCCTTCGGAGCTTCAGTTGTGAAGAAACTGCTTGGTCTGATTATGGTCGGAACATGTAGCCATGCAGGGGTGTAATGTTTGCAAATAAAAGATGATGCAACTAGAAATGGTAACCCCATCATAAAACAAGTGTTTAATTTATGATGAATCAGTAGTTAAACATCATTCAGCCCAGACTGCAACTGCTACTCAGACACACAAAAAAGGTTTCCATCAGAAGAAAATTTAGCAAGAGGACAATATCAGTCCAGTTTTTTTGAATTTACAAAAAAAAAAAATAAAATGAAAACTTTCATACCAGCATCTCCATTCATCTTTCTTTGTTTGTGCTTAGTTTTCAATCTGACAGAATCACTTGCTGTACTAGACTTTGTGATGGTAGATGTTGAAGTATCTGTGGTAGCTAGAAGTCCATTAGAATGCTTTGACAAGTCTGGTGTCCTCATGCTTGTATTGGCATTTTCAAACAAGCTGTTGTCTATGAAAGGACTAGCCTGGAATTTAAATAGAAGGAAATTGAGCTTGGATTAAAATTAGAGTGACAGAAACATGCTAGATGTCCAAATGTTCATGCCATTGTCTTCAGATGTACTAAAGTTAATATTATCTATACTATTATAGGTGGATGAAATTATGTGACCTAGATTGTTCAAAAATATTCCATTTGATTATTTCAGCGATCTGAGACGAAGAGAATAAAAAAGCATATTTTTTCAGAGAATAAATGTAAGTTTTTGTATATTCAACAATTTTATTATAATTAGGGGTGGCTATAATCTAAATTTAAATTCAGAATCTAATCGAATATTCGAATCAGAATTATTATATAAACAAAACAAAAAAAAAACGTTTTCCTAAAAAAATTGTTAATCATATCAACATTTACATCCATTTTCTGGTAATGTACACTTTTTTGAATATTTTAACAATTTCTAATTACTTTTGGAGAGCCCTATTCAGAAATAATTATCCAAATTGATCATAAACTAAAACGATATCGATTTTGGTCACAGTCCACACCTATCTTCAGCTAACAAACGTTCAATTCTTTCCAAAAGTGACGTAGATTACAAAATTGCATTCTCAGTAATTTTCGAGCATGTGATTTTCGTCAAGCGTGTCGTATAGCAAAGTAAGCCCAGACCAATTTGTCTGCAATAAGACAGTTTATTGATGCCCGACTTTAAATTGATTATTACTAAGGATGTGCTTATAGTTCGGCTTGAATGGTATTCAAAATTCAGTATATAGGCGAAATATTGTTTCAACACATCTGATAAATATGCTGATAATTAACCATATTCCGCCCATTTTTCAGCAAAATAAATTATTTTAATAACTCTAATTAAAGAACAAAATTACTTTTAATCACTATTTTGGAATACCTGTCGAATAAGCACATCGCGGAATAAAACTTCTTCCAAATTCTGCCAATTCACAAAATTTTACCTTCGTCATATTAGCGCCACTCATTGCAGGCAAGTTCACATTTCCACTCGTTGGTGTTGTCGCATCAACAATTATTTTACTCAATCCCAATGCAAATGAATCATCATTCTCGACATTGTTCAACTTCGCTTCAACTTCTGCAAGTTTTGCTACAAGTTCCGACATTTGTTGAAGTAGTTCTCGATTTTGAAGTAAGAGTTGATGATTACGAGCCTTGGAAGACAAAAACCATGAATGATGAGAAAACTATCGCAACAATAACTGCCGAACGCAACAACTAATAAATGACACATGTTCAAACCCAGACAAAGTGTGGTCAAGAAAGACGAACGAAAATGGCTTCAAAGAGCCTTTGGGGAGGCACTAACCCACAGATTGGGATGATGCTTGATAATATTACCAGTTCTGTATTAGTCCCAAAATGGATGGAATGACAAGACGCAAGTTAAATCTTGTAAACAGATATAATTGTAAACATTGCCAATTGCATACTTTGAAAAAAATTTCAATTGTTCAGTTGCAGTGAAATTAGCTCACTAATCCAAACCTACCAGACATGACTCAACAGGGTGTACAGGTACATCTATAAGTGGCTGATAGAATAAGACCTACTCAAATGAGTGGCAAGATTAATTTTTTATTAAATGTTTTGAGTTTTGATCTTGTTAGTGACTTTTACCTAAAAAAAAAATTCCGATTTTCATTTATTTCTTTAATAATTTTCAATTTCAAAATTTTACTTAAAAAAAAAATTCCAACATACCTGTGCTTCCAGACGAGCGCTTGTTTCTGCCAAAAGCTGATCTTTCAGCAAATGAACCTGGAAAACGGGGTAGAAATGTAAAATCTCAGAATAGCTTATCAGAAATATTCCGAAAACTGAACTATCCAAATCCAAAACTGCAATTTTTTATGAAAATAATAGAAGTTGGTTCTAATATCCAGTTTTTGTCAAATAATAAGAGCATTTCACAAACAACAGTCGTAATTTATTTATTTCAGTGTTTGATATGTTACTAGCAGAGTTCTCATAGTCCTCAGCTGACTTCATCATCAAACAAACTTCATGCTATATGCCCCTAAATGCAAAATATCACAATCTTCTATATCCAGAAAAGAAATTGAGGAATGGATTGAATTGCTTTGATTTAAGTACTCTAAATTAATTCTGAAATGAAGAGACTTAATAATCTAAATTGCCCAATGACTCATCGTGGATAAAATTATGCAACTTTTTGGTGAATACTCTCCTCATCGAATTTGAAAAAACTACCATACTGCAATCAAATAGTATTCAAGTGACAACCCAAGGTGACAATATCTTGTTTTCTTCGGGTGTCCAAAATGTTCATGGCCATATCCTCAAGTAACCAAAAAACTTCAAAACCATCAACACTGCTATTTCATAGCAGTATTAATGATTTTGAACTTTTTTTCTACCTATTTTAATTTCCTGGCAAAAGATATATCGCGAATATAATCCATTTCCTAAATTTTCTTCCAATGATATACCGCTCCCTTTGGGTGTCCGAGTAGCTGCAATTCTTCCTCTACCTGTGCAACAGCAACTTCAGCTTGATGTTCTGCCTGTTGTATTTTATGTTGATTCAATTGTAATTGATGATGCATGCTGAGTGGAGTCTTTGAATCAATGGATTGGAGTAATGAGATTGGTTCTGATGTACTTTGTAATAATGGATTCGCGGCGTCTTTTGTAACAATAGGCGGCTTACCATCAGAAGGCAATGATTTCTAAAATAGAAATATTCAAAATAAATTAGAATTTGAATTATTCATACAAGCAATTGGTTTTAAAACAGAAATATATGCAAATTAGGGAATTTTTAAACAAAATTTGAATAAGAACACCGAACTTGATGACATACCCAAAGTTGGGATGAATTTTAAAAAAATGGTAAAAAATATCAGAATAATCAATTCCAAGATCTGATCTAATAGATGTTCTCAAATAATTTAGCAAAATCATGTTTTATGTCAGAACAGAGAATGGAAAAAGGAGTAGAGGGTTCAGCGGTGACTATGGGCCAAAAACACTTACTGCACTTTATTATGATTCAGTTCAGATTTCTGTTTAGAATATAATTGTTGAAATCCTATTTAATTTCATGTAGCTCCTGGTCATAATATCCTAGTAAGACTATAGTTCTGATTGAATATTATTATTGAAGGTAATAGATGTAAATACAAAATATCAATATCTCAAATTTTTGGCTCTTGTTTTATGAGATGCTCTTACTTTGGTATCTAGATCTCCATTAGGCGATGTTGAATTCTCAGTTATAGTATCCAAAGTTTTATCTTGATTTGATGCTTCAGTCTCTTCACTGGGCGACTTGTCTTTATCATCTAATGATTCAATGATACAAAGAAATGAAAAAATATTTTATCAAGTCAAGGAAAAAAAAAACATGCTAGTGCCAAGTATTCAGTGACCATAAACATTTAATGTATATTTCTGCTAACCCAGGCAATAAGTCCACAATGGATCAAGCTTCCCTTTGAAGGACATCACTTTTTTCAACTTTGAAGCATTCGAGTTTTGCTGATTATAATTCATGTGTTGATATATAATTAGGGGTCATCAAAATCTAGTATATATTTTGATTTCAGCATGAAATCAAATAATTTTCTTAAATTAACTTTTATTTTGAATCATGTCCTTAAGATAGACAAACAGAGATGAAAATTTTCTCAACTTTTTTTGTCAGTTAGAGTGGCAGAATGTCAGTAATCTAATTATACACCCCAAAGATGAAAGAACGCATAAAACAATAAAAATGCTACTTCTGGGTGTAATGCTAATCGTGTCAAAAACCTTCAACATGATCAGCATAGTGCTATTTAACCAACGCAAATCAAATCGATTCGAAGCATTTCAAGAAAATTTGTTGTGATTCTACTAGATTTCTGTTGCATCGAGTATGTGAAGTTCTATCGTTGTCAGACCGTGAAAGTAAACATTTTCAGCTTAAATAGCTATATGGTGATATGATACCTTATTTCGATTAAAAAAAATATATATATTTGAAACTTGCATCCCTAATCAAAACACCAGATTACCAAAATGCTTTTCTTTGCTAGGAAATTTCTGCCGTGCAATGAGAATCATCCCAGATTAACAGACTTTAAAAAAAAAACAATATGTTACTACAAGGAATAAACTTAAAAAAGTTCATACCATCTCCGGATTTTATCTCTTTGATTTTGTTATTCGAATTTTCATCTTTCTTAGGAGGAGGTCCAATGTTTAGTTTATGACAAACTTCAAATGCTTGTCCTACCGTCCTAACCACCCTCATTGCTTGCGACTAAAAATACAAGATATGCAATATTATTTATTTTGAAAGAAATTTAATTTTTCCTAACTTATTAATAACTTATTTCTCATTGAATCAAATGAATTAAACCTTGTACAACGCAGACCGTTGGATAGATAGTTATTAGACAATTAAATATTCAACTGTCCCGAATCAAGGTCAACAATGCGATAGTACACATTTACACTTATTAACAGGCTTATTATTAAAGGGTGAAATTTAATGCTGACATAAAAAATTCAAATCCATTCCCACATTTTATAATTCAATTACATAAGATATTTATTTTCAAAGAATACGCACATGAAACAAAGTGGTATTATCCCAACCAGAAAAAATAGCGGCGTGACCCATCAGTGACTCATACTTGGCAAAAGAAAATTTCCTGATGAAGATACTACAGGTATTAAATGTACCAAATAAATTTCAATAATTTAGTGGAAATACCAGTTCCGATAGACAACATCATATATTCCGAAGGCAGCTAAAGTCATTCGACCATTTCAAATGAGTACAACCATAATTTTTGCCCAAAACCACAACAAACCCTAATTATAATTTGTAAATCATAAGAGTTGAGAAGTCAATATTGAAAAATTGTGCCTTTTAGTCACCCTTCATCTATGAAATATGCTTGCCCGATCTTTCAAAAACATCAGCTGTTCTGCTATACGACTAAAACCAACAAAAGCGTCACAGTTGAATGCATTTATTTTTTAGTATGTATGCTCTTTGATAATATAGTACGATAGATTCTTGACCTACTTTTTTTGGCGACTTAAAAACATTACATCGAAACACGTTACTCTGTCCATCACGGGCGATAAAACTCCATATTTTGAGGTCGTGTGAATCGTGAGAAACATAAAATATCCTATAAACAAAGAAAAAATGATTAAGAAAATTAGAAACTTGGATAAATTCAAACATTTTTTATGAGGGATATTACTTATTTCCAAAAAAGTCCAAAATTCTATTAGTCAAGTACGGTATTCCATATTCTAATTATAATTTATGTTCATTTTCCCTTTATTTCTTAATGAGTCGTTTGCAGAACAAAATTAATGATGTATATATACAAATCAGAATTTTGCTTCTCCTAATTGTTTTTTAAAGCATGAGCCACAGTTGAACAAATTTTTATAAAAGCAGATTTCATTTCAATAATCAGATATTCAACAAAAACTTTAACAAAAAACATTGTGGTTAAAATTGGTAAAATTGGCATAGAATGATTTTCCCACAGAATTCATGATTTTACAATACAAAAAAAATTAGAAATATTTGAATAAGAACATTTCTGGTCATGTTATACTGATCTTCTATAAAATCTGTTCAACTGAATATTTTTATACATTTGTAAAACAACCCGAAATGTGGTGTCAATTTGATAATCCATTATAATAAGGTGTAACAGCGTCTATGGTTAGAACTTTGCCTCTCACAGTAACGCCAAGAAACCAATTTTTGATAAAGAAAATTACGTAATTCTGCCGGCATCTGTGATGTAGTGCATACCTGTATATTGGATCATGCATAATTAACATTCTGTCCAGATCCCAGGCCCATTCTTTTTTCTAGATATAAGGAGTAAAGTAAAAGTCAATAAATGGCGGTAAAAAAAGGAAATCTTAATTGAAAACAAGCAACTAAGATTTCAGTGTTGGTATTGATTTTGTTGAGGAGACAAGTACTTCAATTATCCAAAATAACAAAAAAAATTACAGATTTAATTATTTCAACTACATACCGATTTAACAAGCTGAAAAGGACATTTGGATGAGAAAATTCAATGTTTAGTGTATGAAACGTAGGCGTCTCTACCACTCAGACACTCTAAAAATTCAATTCATCACTCACAAAAAAGTTAGTACCGGTAAACGATTTCTTAACATAAGAATAAAAGGTCTCTTTCTTTTTGAGTGCCAAGTAGCTATCAAACTGCAGAAACGAGTTCAAAAACATCAATACTGCTATGAAATAGCAGTGTTAATGATTTTGAAGCTTTTTGACATGAACATTTCGGTTACTCGAAGGAAAAAAATTCTTCCACCATGGAATGGGATATGTCTGATTTGAAAACAGGGGCACATAGAACTACAATGTTATTGCGTATATGTGTGAATCCTGGTAATTAAAGCAAACAATCATTAAATCTCAATCCTTATAGAAACATAATTTTGTTAGACTTGATATAAGTATAGCGGATATTATTTAAAAAAAAGCTTGTATAATCATATCATAATCAAAGAACTGGCGACTAACCTTTTTTCTTTTCCTCAAGACAACACGAACACCATCTGTTGATACTCTGATATTTACTTTTCTTTTCTTGATTGCTTTAGCCTTGAATTCATACTGAAAAATAAAGTACTGTAATTAGATAAAAGGGTTACATTTTAAAATAAGGCAGTTCTTTTTTTTTATCAGAAGCTTGCTTATAGTCAGAATTCAATCAATATACATGTTTTCCAACCGGTAACAATACCGATATTTTGACAATTTTGACATCTAGTAATCTATAATATCGGCAAATTAACCACAAAAGTTAGAACCTATTGGCATAAGCAATGAAT
The DNA here is from genome assembly GCA_963675895.2 of Styela plicata. NCBI lineage: Eukaryota > Metazoa > Chordata > Ascidiacea > Stolidobranchia > Styelidae > Styela > Styela plicata. The sequence continues at coordinate 6,603,457 of OZ023143.1, read as the reverse complement.
AACAAAATATAATACTGAAAAGTCTGAGAAAAAGTAAATGTATTGTTTTGATGGAGTAGTGTATGAATGTGCAATTTTTTAAACTATAGTATCGGTCACTTTTGTGATCTGACAATATATATTAAATAATTGTCAACTTTTTGAAGAAACATTTATTGGGCATTATCTCCAATCAACCTTAACAATACCGGATGTCGAAAATACCTAAATATTTCAGAAAAATTGATTATACAATCTGTTTCCTTAAATAAGTTTGTTCTCCGTCTCAAGATAATGAACGACTACTGGTAAGTGGTAACCATTAAAAAAAGTCTTTCATTCTGTCATGACTTTGAATGTTTTTTTTTAAGATTCGGTTGGATTTTCATTTTGGTATCGCAGTGTCAGCATTTCAAGATGACAATTAAAGAGACGAGTAAATTGTTAATAGGTATCACAAAATTTGAAATAAATCATGTTTATAATGATAATTTGGCAAAATAATTATGTTCAGTAATTTCATTTATCTGGAATGTTGAAAATTTTTTTATCAGATAGTACATTTAAAAAACTGTTCAACATAAATTCCAGGACACAACTTTAGGTTACAAATTCTTTCTTTCCTTCAGATGGCTGAAACTTTTTTATTTTTGTTCACCCACAGTTCAAAACAGTTTTAAATAATAGACACATATAGCACACATATAGACACATATAGTCTGAGAAAAAGTAAATGTATTGTTTTGATGGAGTAGTGTATGAATGTGCAATTTTTTAAACTATAGTATCGGTCACTTTTGTGATCTGACAATATATATTAAATAATTGTCAACTTTTTGAAGAAACATTTATTGGGCATTATCTCCAATCAACCTTAACAATACCGGATGTCGAAAATACCTAAATATTTCAGAAAAATTGATTATACAATCTGTTTCCTTAAATAAGTTTGTTCTCCGTCTCAAGATAATGAACGACTACTGGTAAGTGGTAACCATTAAAAAAAGTCTTTCATTCTGTCATGACTTTGAATGTTTTTTTTTAAGATTCGGTTGGATTTTCATTTTGGTATCGCAGTGTCAGCATTTCAAGATGACAATTAAAGAGACGAGTAAATTGTTAATAGGTATCAATATTTTTACAGACAAACAGTAGTAGCTAAATTTGCCCAACCTGTATCAAATATATTATCCCAATCAAAAAATTATTTTAAAAAACCCTTTTGTTGAGCATTTGTCAGTGATGAACTTTGTCGATGAGACGCGGTCCATCTGTGGCACATACATGAATAAAATAAAACGAATAAAATAAAATTTTTAATAGATATGGATGATTTTTCTCTTGGTCAGTTAAAAATATGCACATTTACGATAGCATGATGGAGTGTGGCCCATTTCTGGGGTATGCGTCAGGCCCATGCTTAGACTGTCAATGGCCCATACTTCAATACAATCTTTAAGTCATAATGTGTAATCTCAAACCACATCCTGAAATCTTATAAAAATTATATAAAAGGAAGTTATCATTACTCAATAACCATAAAATATGTTTCCGATTTGCAGTTTATTGAAGTATATACAGTATTGTGTTTATATACTATAATGAGATAATTTGCATGACAGATATATAACATATAATTTGCAGAGTCTCAAGTGGGAGATCCATATACATACCCAATCAGAAATTTTATTTTGCATGCATCACAGATGGGCCGCGTCACAATGATGCCTTCCATCAGTGACACACACATATATATATATATATACATATACCAAAAGATAATTTAATTTTAACATTTTTTTTTCTGATTGGGTACCACAAAGATATTTAAAATATATATTCTATTATTTATAATATTAATTTTGAAATAATGTAGGTAGATAAATGATAATTCAATAATATGACTCACCGAATTATAAATTATTCGAATTATTTTAGTACGTGATTCAAATTCATCAGAATAAAAAACTCACACCTTCAAAATAAAAACCAGTTTCAGATGCATTCAAGTGATTATTTTTGAAAAAAAAGCGTTTTGTTTATTATATTATATTAAATTTAATGTCGATGTTCGATTCTGTTCGGAAATATTGTTTCATTTCATAACGAAAATAAATTGGTGTAATCTGAGGTGATATTTCGGATGTTCCGTTCTGGATAGTAAGGTAGATATCATAAAATTGAAGTTATTAAAAGTAATTTAGTTTTTAAATCATTTATTTTGTGGTGAAACTATTGTGTACGCCATATTTTATATCACAAAATTTGAAATAAATCATGTTTATAATGATAATTTGGCAAAATAATCATGTTCAGTAATTTCATTTATCTGGAATGTTGAAAATTTTTTTATCAGATAGTACATTTAAAAAACTGTTCAACACAAAAATTCCAGGACACAACTTAAGGTTACAAATTCTTTCTTTCCTTCAGATGGCTGAAACTTTTTTATTTTTGTTCACCCACAGTTCAAAACAGTTTCAAATAATAGACACATATAGCATTGTTAAAGATTTGAAAATCTTTTGTTTAGTTACAGTATTGCCGCATACTATAGAACACAGACATTGTGTCACATGTTGAGAATTACCATCAATATTCAATCATTAATTAGCTTGAAATTGTAATATCTATTTTAGTGAATAAAAGTAAACATTTCCGAGTCGAAGTGATACAATTGAGCCCTTATTAAAATTAGAGATGCTTTGTTATATACACTGGTATATATACCCATTATTAAACAAGGTATTTCCAATTCCCAATAAATGACCACAGTATTTAAATCTAAACTTATTAAATTGATTCCCTTTCCATCGTGCAACATGCCACTTCTCGTTGCAAAGTTTAACATAATATTATGATCATGCGACACAACAACTTCAATAATACCTAAAAGCAGCTATTTTGATAAAGTTAAATAATGGAATTTCTCAATTTATACTTAAGAAGTACAAAACCAAAAAAGAATATATTATCTGGGGAGGAAAATGTGAAACCATCTGTTAATAACAGTATGGCAATAGCAGCGATAAAATTATGCTTCACTGAAACACAAAAGGCTGTGATATGGCAAATAAATGGGAGGTTCTTAGCTACACATGAGTGATTCTACACAATGACTAAAACAGTCCATAACATAAGTCTGTACCCTTCAAAGCAAGCAGTCTAAGGATCAGATATAGACTATTTAACAATGTCTCTATTTAACAAGAATTCATAAATCAGAACCACAACTAAACACATATTCAATAATTAAATCTATATAATATGGCATAAAATTCCAATATCTCTGCATAGTTACTCAAGTTTCGTGAAGCACAAAATTTGCCGACTACAATGTCATATTTTTAGGTAGAGATAACTTCTTGCTATATTATTTTAAATCACTTTTTTAGTTTTTGTTTATTTCATAGCCAACCATTTGAGCGGATCACCCTGGACGAACCTTACACCAACAGCCACTTATAGACAAACAGGGTTAGTGTTGTTGGAAAGGATAAGGTCTTTCTGATTTGGCTGAGCCTACCCAAGGTATTACACACTGGGCTGAATGGCGGGCAAGGATAAGTGAGGCGGACTTGCCGGTACTCGAAACATAGATTTTCAATTTGCGATGCCAATATGTAAACCATAACCCCACATTCAAATGTCAATTGGAAATGTAATGCAATTGGCAACAATTGCAGATACAACAAAAATTTAGCCAGCAGGCTAAATTTTTGTGGTTTCTATGCTATTGTTGAGTGAGGCGTAATATACAACTGAACAGATGAAACCGCAAATACCATAACTCCCTTGATGATAGATTATTACCATAACATGCAAATAGCAGAGAAAGCTTGCATGGCCAAAAGAATAGTATTTAACAAAAGAAATTGAATTGTTATTTAACATTTAATTGATGATCATAATTTAAAGGTTAAGAGTTTAGCAACAAAAATTAAATTAACCAAATCTGGGTTATAATTTCGCCATTTTGTCTTCAAGGATTGAAGCATGCAATCATAACTTCAAAGCCTTTAAACATTTAATAATAAAGCATTAACGAGTTCAATTTGTCAATAAATACAAGCGTTTGGGTTAGAAAGTCACGTAAAAACTAATACCACATAATTATGAAATGCGGTTGAAATTGAAATAAAAAAGTACAGAAACGGATGACTGATGACTGATATTTTTCAGCCATAGTGGGGCATCAGTTCATCTGTATTTATTAATAATAAAAATATCAAGGTTCTATCATTGAAAAAGGTATGTAAATAGACATTTTTACAATTGGACAGAAAAGCTATGATCAATTTCATAGCATTAAAAGTTATTTCTTGGTGGAACTCAAGCCTTAGGTTTCAGGTTTCAAAATAAATTTGATACAGCATCACAGCGATTGAAATTCTATTTTTGTCGCACAAGTTTAGGAATATTCTTATTAGAGCAGACTGTTGGATACTCGGCTGTTCAAACACTCGAAGAAAATTACTCCCATCAGAAAAAAAAATATTAGGGTTCCAATTAGAGACGTCCAAAACGAATCGATTAATCCAATACATTCGAAAATAAACATATTCGATATGGTAAAATAGATATATTTCAGAATACAGGGAGGTGAAAATATGACATTTTCATTGCATGAATTCTGACAAATCAACATAAAAATTTGTTTTTGCTCCTCATATTAACATAGTTTCACGGAATAAAAGTAATAGTGTACTTTTATCAAAATTTTCTTGATTTTACAATGTATAATAATCTTTGAAAAAGCCAGAAAAAATGCTGCCTTTCATCAAAAACTTGGCTTAATTTAGAATGTATATAATTTATTCGATATTTCATATTCGGAATTGTTTTTTCAGAAAGTATTCGAAATAGTAAAACATTCTATTTTTGGACATCCCTGGTTCCAATCAAATATTCGGAGTCAGGGTTTAGATTTTGCTATAATTTTAAATTTAGTTGACATTAGGGCTTATTACAGGCAAGGGTTTGAATGTCTAATTCTGGGATTTACCCCCGCTAATTCGAAATTCGAACCCAGATCCTTACACATTCACTGTAACAACTGTTAAAAATTTTCAACATTATCAACACTGCTATTAAATAGCAGTATTGATAATGTGAAGATTTTTGAATTGAATCAAAATTGAATGTGATGTGCTAGTACTAAACGCTAGGGATAACCAGAACCAAATTTTTTTTTTTAAATTTGGAATACATTCAGAAAAATAATTTCGAATAGGAAATTTTGAATACTTTCTAATTTCAGCCATATTTAAAACACTGTGACTATTTTAAGATCAAATCCTAATTACAGAAATCTAGAAAAACAAGAATTAAGGCCACAATTTCCCCCATTTTATGTAAGCGTATCAATTTGAAAAGCAAAAATGAGGTTTTCAGCTCATTCTGTCTAGATTTACACAATAAAAATAATATATATTTGTAAGTACCGGTAACTATTCTATAACATATCTACAATCAAGTATTCTACTATATCGAATATGTCCAATTTTGAATGTATTCGAATATTCGGATAGTTTTGGACATTCCTGGTAGATGCACAGAGAAAGTCAAGATTGTGCAACCCTGTATCGGAGTACTGGTATTTAGATATTCTAGAATTGTTGATAGGAATCAATTTTGTTCTAAAAATCACTCCAAATTGACTAATTTTGTAATAAAACATCAATATATTTCGTGCTAAACATAATGTGGTGAAATTTGACATACCGGTATATAATGATTTTTTTGCACAATGAGCCTAATATGTTTAGAAAGCAGGTGCTTTTAGTTATAGATATGAAAGCTGAAATTTTGAAACATTATTCCATCAACTAAATTGAAGTTTTAATATGCTTATTATCCTGATCATATATCCCTATGAGGGAAATTTCAAAATTCATATAATATAAAGCATCATTGGTGTATACATAGACATGTAAAGGTAATATAAGAAGCTAAAAGCTCATTGAAGCGTGTATAAAATGAACTCGTGTTTTACAATCAGAGCATTCATATTTTTCGAACCAATACTGAGAGAAAGAGATATTGCCAAACAGGTAGAACTTTAAGTCATCTGGAACACTGTTCTAACAATTTATAAATATACATTCAAAAGTTCATTAATTATTAAAATGCTTATGCTGAGTTTGTTTCACACACCAGACATAATGACTTTCTGAACATGATGTCAATAGTCAGTCCTCATAAGACAGTGACAAAGCAAGGGATTATATAACTTACAATTGAATAGATAAATTCGATCCCGATTTGTCAAAGACATTAAAGGATTACAGAGTGCTAATTTCCAGTCAAAAATGTTTTTATTTTTAATCATGGCTTGTTATAATGTACAATTTATATATAAGGAGATCGCTCTGAGCAAAGCCAAAAGCAGTGCCTAATAGGAGCTAATAAACAGCCACTAAAATGTCAAAGAGCTACTATATAAAGTGTCAGCAGTAGCGGAAAACGAAACTAAACCAACATGGTAGAGAGCATTGAGTGGTATCTGCTCTGGGCAATGATGAAACCATCTGCCACTTCTTTGCCACTTTTTAGTCGTCTATTACATAATGCACAAATTATGTTTGGACTATACTGAAGCCAATTCCCATGGCTACAGGGTAGAATGGATAGGTGGAGTAAAACAACAAAGGTGATGTTATTAAATATGGGTCAAGCCAGACTGTGCAATCTGAATTGTGTGCAGTGTCAAGATCATTATACAAAGGCATTCAAAAACATGGCCACTATAATCAGCTTCTGAAAGATAGTGATGGTGATTCGGAGCTCTTAGAGAAAAATACTATGGTAGTCATCATAATTTTGCTAAAGATAAATCAATTCAACAACCAAAAAATGGAAATAGTTTTAATCAGACGCTGAAAAATACTTCTGAGATTTTTGGACATCATAACAAAATAATTTTATGACGGACAACCTCTGGTGTATTGCAGTCACAACTAATCAACTAACCGTAACCTATCTGAATACACAAAATTTATCGAGATTGTATGAAATACAAAATTCAAAATTAAAGTGTTATTAAAAATGAAGATCAGTACGGTAATGGAAATAATGTGTTTTATAACTTGATGAAGTGTGTCAGAAGTACAATTTGTGTGAAATTTTACAGTTTACAGTTTAATGCACAACGGCCCAATGTAAAATATTTATATTTTTAACGAATCTACTTCGTCAACCGATCACTGATGGATCACGTCTACAAGGCATGGTCCATCTGTGGGTCATGCTTGACAAACCAAATTCTGACTGAGGAATATATCACAAATATTTGATGAAAATTTAATTCCAGAAAAATAAAATAAAATTAACCAGAATACGGATATTCATTGGCAGACATCTTAGAGAGCAAAGATAATCGTGACAGAAAGGTAAACAACACTAATCAAACAGAAATGATGTAATGAAATTAAATGTCATATAGGGAAACAAACATGTACCGGAACAGAAAATGTTACAAATACGTAGCAAAATGACCTTCTGGTTATTAATGACAAGAAATTCACTTACATCACATCATTAAACAATCACAAACTTTCTAATATAAAGCAACAAGGAGTTTGTTATATTATATCGCATCATACAATTGTGCCAATTGAAATTAAGATAAATTGAAAACTTAGAAATTTTTTCATCTGAACTTGCTCAAAGCAACTTTTTTAAAGAAATTTTTAATATAAGTCACCCACAACTTGTGCAAAAAACCACATAAAGGCAGAAATGAAAGACTGAAGAATCTTCATTTAGAAAAGATACCCATTGAATAGAGTCATGATGCTTGCAGATCAGCGCGATCATTAAAGCAATGTGAAGATAATAAATTCCAAATCACTGCATGTATAAAATTGTCTGTGAGACTGGAATTTTCATAGTGAATGGGTAGGTAATTGCATTTACGGGTTAATAAGGAATACCAGAATTATATATATATCGCATTTGTAAAGAATGAAACTCTGGAGAATGAGGCTGATTTGCCCATCCCTGAATTTACATTAGTCACAATTACCGAGTACTTCAATCTATACAGTTTTTTAATTGGGAATAGAACGGTTTCATGCAGATAAACAACACTCTTTGCAATTAGAACCAAAACAAATTTCCTACCCTTATTCTTCTCATTGCAACCACTATTTCCATTCTTCCAGTTGGGCGTGGTACATCCAATGTTCCGATATACTGAAAATGTATGCATATGCATAAACACAACACGGATAGAAACTTTATCTACTATTTTAGTTTTATTTTTATAATTTTGTAACTCAACGATAAGTTTTCATAAGTTTTAATTTTGATTTTTATATTCAATCAAACAATACATCAAAACAACTTCACGTTGAATAGTTTGAAAATAATTGTATTGAAAATGAATTATTCAACTAGTTATTAGGGTCTAACTTCACTTACGGTAATAAGGATGTTGAGAGAATCCAATTCCATCTATTAAGTTGTATTTAATATATAATTCTCAAGTAAATTTAGCGCATCGTACACATAGCACAGTTTATAAACAAAACGAAACTTGTTATATCTAAGAACTTTACAGCAAGATGAGTCAATCTAGGATATTCAATATTCAATCCACTATGCTGGTTATGCTTTCAGCATTGCCTAAAAGTGCATTTTCAATATAAAAAATCCTATTCAGGCAAAGAACAACATCCATACCTTGGCTTTAAATTCAATTCCATGTCGAAATGCATCCTCATTGTGCATCGGAACCCGGCTGTCATATACATCATCTACAAGATTGTAATCCTTACGTTTTCCAAGTCTTGAAGGCATACTGGTAACTTGCTGCATCTAATTACAGATCTATTTTTAAAATTTGAAAAAATTATGCAAATGTTCTTAATTATGCTTGCGCTTTGTGTAAAGCAAATGTGGCTAAACTTGTACCACACCTAATAATGGAGATGAAAAATGCTTAATTGCATTAAAAACGTTGTAAATACTTTCAAACGGAGCTACTATAGTGTTATTATATGTAATACATAAATACCTTCAATATGTAAAGATGTGAGATTTTCCTTAATTTTCTATGTGACAAAAACAAGATCTGCCCAATTCACTCACCTTCAAAATACCATGGGCAAAAATGGAAAAGGTTGAAAAAACTGCTCATAAACTCCTCAAAAAATAAACAAACAATGCCCTCACCATTCTCAACAAGCTAAAAAAAAAGGGAAAGTGCAGGAAAAGATCAATTGCCGTGGAAAAGCCATATAATGAAATGGTAATGTAAAAAAGTATAAATTTTTTTATGAAATTCAATCTTCTAACTAAAACTTATTAAATATGGCAATGACCTTTGCTGGTTCCTTCTCGCCATGCCACTGCTTCTGGCTTTGCTTCAATGAAAAAATCCATAACTCTTGTGAGAATGAATTTTATTATCTAATTTCAATTTTTATTTCATTTCAGGAAAAATCGCACTCATCTATTGGAACACTTTACTGTTTATTTCTCACTCAAATATTTTATTACTGATTATTTTTGGCGCTGTTTATTAGTTTCTTTTCTGAAAATCAATCTAATTTGTCCTCACTGAGAAGCCACGCACAGCTTGGTCGCGTGTAAATTCTGGCCCGACAAACATATCTTGAAACAAAACAAGGAAAAGCTGATGATATTAGGAATATGACTTATGAATTTTGGGATTTGTGTTAGTATCCGATCTTCAAGGATTGGTAGTATTTTGTGGGCAGGTATTGTAGTTTTATATCTCGAGTCGATTTTACAGTATTTTCAATACAATGATGAATCGATGAGAAAATTTAGCACTACTATCTGGTTGTTTCACTCCCAAAACACACACGAGAACAGCATCACCACCATTACTGCAATACATCCAGCAATTTAGTATTTCAGAATTAAAAATTGCAAGCAAATTGGAAGCCAGAGTGAACTGTGAATGTTAAGAGAATATTATATATATAAATAAAATCTATACTACAATTATTCATATTGAACTCTTGTTATTAAATAACTAATCAGAATGATGGCCGCTAGTACAGGGCCTTGAGCAGGCTGATCCACTTCAGGGAGTGGCTATAGAAAAATGGTGTATTGCAACTTATCAGCACTTTAACAGTTTAATGTGGAGCCACAGCTAAGCCCTACTGCCTATCAATATTTTGTGGATGATACTAAAACACTGAACATGGAATAAAGAAGTATACTTCCTTCCTTTCTCACTGTTATTTACAAATGAGAATTAAAGAAGCTTAAACCTAGCTTAAGCTTCAAAGTTGTTGCCACTGACACCAGATCTGAGATCAGAAAACAGAAAGGCATATACTGTGTAAGTTAACATTAGCAGGTTAACTTCATAATGTACAATATTAACTTACTCGTACCAGATCTGAGATTGCTATGGTTTACACACACAGATACAGATGTCAGTTGTTACATTACATGTCAGTTTTCTGTATTTTTTCCGGGTCTAGTGAAGTTTAGTACCATATTCCCGAATGTCATCAAAATAAAAACTGGCAGAATATTCTCATCCTAACTAAGGGGCACCAATGCTGCAAGCATATGGCATTGTCTCCCGGGTTAGGATGAGTCACTCACAACATGGGACATTTTTATGATAATCGGATATATGGTACTAAACTTCATGAGACCCTTTTTTCCATTGTAAATATGTGTATTTTTGTATTTTTTTCATGATATTTTATTTCTTAGTTTAATTAGAGCCATTCGCTCGATAGGGAAACCGGTACCTCGCGCAAAGTCTTTGTGCGTATAGCCTGTCTCAATATAACCCAATTTAATCCTGCCATATATTTTTTTGTTTTTTTCTTGAGACAAATAAACATACATACCGGTAAAAAATAATAATTATACTGTATATTGAGCGATGGTGAAGTCAATACTCCATTGCAATCTATTCTTGATCTCTTTTTCCATCAATATAAACTGTATAATTACCTCCTAATTATACATTAAATCAGACTTTGAATGGTGTGATATTCAGTATTACAGAGATTCAAAAATTGATTTATTAAGGATATTCACTATTATAGAAATGTTCAGTGAAAAGTAATTCATTGCTTTACAAACTCCCCGTTTACTTAACGCCAATTAATTCACACTTGATGATGATTATGTCATACTGCTCGAATTATCACGTTATCATCATATTCTGTATTCAGTATTTGATAAAATTTCTATATGACCAAATTGCAGATTTACCGCATAATCGGTAATGCTGTTAATAATTGTGATTTACAGTCAATATTATTACTGATTAGCTAAATATTGAGAAAATCTTTGCTCCAGTCCAACTAATTTTTATTTTGTTTTGCACCTACCCCAAAGCAATGGAATATAAATTAAAAAAAGATTGAGAAATGAATAAAATGAAAAAAGACTAAAGAGTAAACGTACTAATTTTTTTTTTTTTTTTTTTTGAACACCCATAATTAAGGCATGATAAATACAAATTACAAGATAATAATAAAAAAATAGTTACAATTTTTGTTTGGTATTCCAGGTTTGTTTTTTCCATTATTTAGTTTTTAATCCCGTTTTGCATCATTTGATTCCAATTTGTCGATGGCCATGTTATTTACATATAACGTTAATCAATTATTAGGCATTCAATAAAAAGAAAAATTTACAAAATTAATTACTGCAACTAATTACTGTACTAAAATTTCTATGAATAAGTTGTGTTGTCAAATCTTCTGAACCTTCATAAGGACTCTAGCCTAGCTGCTACTATTCCCCAAACAATCCTTTCTTGAACTCATTTGAATGATAAATGATATTTATAACGCAAATTTGTAATGTTCTACTGCCCACTTGCGGCGTTGTCTTTGTTTTCGTTGTAGCCAATAATTATGTATCGGGGAATCCCCTACTTTTCGCAGTGTTTTTTTTCAGATCAGGAGGGGGGACGCGTTTGGTCAGTGCAGGGTGGTTAGATGGTTGGTTAATGATAAGTTGGTATTTATGGTATGTGCAATATATGTTCTTGCTGCTTATATGTTAACTTTATTGCTTTGGTTTTTGCTTTCTAACTCTGCTATGTTCTGCAGAATAATCATGGCCATTCCCTCTTGAAAATCCAATGCTGTGTATTTACTTCTCTTTATTTCGAAACCGCCTACCGGTATGTTCAGATGTTGTTCTAGCATTATGTAATGGTGTCCATCTTCAGTAAAGAAGCCATATCTCGCTTGCAAAGTCTTTTATGTGATCTGCTGATCTGAAAATGGATCTCAATTCAAAATGGGAAAATGCAATTAAATGTGTTACTTTTCAGGTAACTTCGTTATTGTTACCGTACCGGTAATCATTTAGATACAAAATATATAAAAGTTATTTTGTGAGCCATAGCTTTGAATCGTTTATTAGTATTGAATTTGTAAGCACGCCATGGGAAAGTGGAAATATATGCCTCATTTCATTTCTATGTGCGGGACTGGAAAGCTGAACATTTAGCCTAATCATATGGCGAACCACGACCTGCAGATACCAGTTTCGAATCGGGGTAAAGATTTTTGGCCTGTCATATTTCTCAATTTCTCTTTTTTTCTGTACATGGACCTGGTTGGTGGAGGAAGCCACAAGCGGTGCTTACGTGAACCACCATTCACAGGTGAGGGGTCCAGCAGACCTCTCGCGTATAATCGTCATCTGTCACGGGATTTGAACTCTCATCATGACTATCAGAGATGCGTAGCTTACATATTACTATTACTAAATATTACTAGACTTACTGTATAGCCTAGGTATATCATATATGTATGGTTGACCTGATAGAAATTAAATGTATTTACTCCTCAAATCTTCAACAGTCTTGACTATTTAGTTTTTTATCCAGGAGAAAGAAACCGGACATTGGGATGAATCAGTCGCGATTGAATTGAAAGAAACATTATTAATTTTGCAAGAAAACAACTTGTTTCAATTTTTTGAAGTTTTTACATTTGATAATTTACAAGAAGACTTAAAGGTGATTATTCTATCGATATTTTTATAAACGTTGAAAAACTTGGCATTTTAGTCAATAGTTCTGAGGGCATATAAGCCCTGCTTAGCATTGGTATTTTTAAACCCAGATTGCAGTAATAATATAATATGGAAATTTTTCTATGGCATCAAAATTTTAGATATAACATTTTGCTATAGCATCAAAATTTTAGGTATATGAAAAATGTTAAATAGTTAAAATTCTGATTTGTGGGTTTGAGAGTAGTCGTAACGCATTTCCTGCGTGTTGTAAAAGGTGATGAAAAGTAAACAAAAAAGTGGTAAATGATTTACAATCGACCAAAGCAGATACCACTCACTGTACTTCTTCATAGCATTTCTGTTTGGGATGTTTTCCGCTTAAAGCGCAGTTGCTGGTACAATATCTTTTAGTAGCTCTTTGCGGTTGAGTGCTCATTAGTTAGTTCCATATAGGCACTTCGTCCAGGCAGGCACTTTTTTAGCACTTTCAACTGCTTTGATTATATCAAACTCATTTGTCTTTTAATTTTCTAGGAAAGAGTAATCCCAACTTTCTGTAAACAAGTTTTGCAAGGAGGCGTTTCTACACTTCTTGATGCTGTGAAAACATTACATTCTAATATTTCATGGTTAGTAGATATTTTTTACATTGTTTCAGGTTTTATCTTTTTCAATCACTTTTATGTGTCGTATAATGTGCAAATGTAATACATATAATTCATAAGGGTTGATGAAAAATCTTTATCTGCCCTGCTCTAAAAGGGCAAATTTCGTTAAAGAAATTTAGGTGTAATGACCTAGCGGCCATCGAGTGGCGTCTTATTATTGGTCCTGTTAATTCTGGCTCTTGCTCACATGCCTACCGCCCCACTCAATGTGCAATAACTTAGGCAGATTCTACCTATTCTGAATGTATGTATGTATGGCTTCAGGACCTTGTTCAATGTGATCACGATCCTTTGAAGTCAGTGATTGAAAAAATCTGGAAGTCTAATAAGCATCTGCATTCAAAATTTACTGACCTACTGTATTAATTTACACGGGATTGATTAGAATAATCCAATACTTTTGAATGGGTCGTTCCTTATGCAGTTGAAAAAGATAATAATAATAATAATAAAATAATAATTGATAAATTAATTTTCACAAGTATTCTTAGACAGAAATGGATCACATTTGTGAAAGACAGTCTATCTGAGACTCATGCTTACAAAATTGAAATTATCCGATAGGTCGTAATATGACTGATTCAGGTACTGTCTGATGCATCTTTGAGACATATATTTCTAATTTTCTTCTTCGTATAAAGGTACTCAAGGCTTGTAAAGATATGGCCCGATTCTCAGAACTTTGCAATGAATATGAAAGATATTTTCATCTCCTGTTTATTATGGGATCTTGATTTGAAAATGAAGAATGTGTTTTCTGAATTCTATGCACATGCATTTCAGGTAAATGAAAAATCAAATTATGTAAACACATTCAATATTTAAAATATTTTTGAGACATTATGAATTTTTGAAAAAAATCTTGCTTATATGCTATCAAACAGAGTATTATATTTTATCGAATGCTTTGAACTAATGAGAATAAATTTCTGGATATCACTACCTAATAATTTAAGATCAACAAAACAATGCATATCGTGGCCAGATTAGACTTGATATTTAATAAAAACCAACAGTCCTATTTTAAAAGAAAAATAGAATTTTGTTTGAAAGTGTGAAACAAAGATGAATCTTGGTTGAATGATGCGCTTAGTGACCTGTAATCAAAAAATTTATTTTAATCATATTTGAGTTATTTAGAATTTAATCAAATCTGTCTTGCTCAAAGTACCGGAGTATCATTTTTTACTGTTCTCTAAACATATGTTCAATATTGTTGCATTGTTGATGATATTATTATGAACCCTTTAATTTGAGCATTGTCATATTATACGGCAATTTTTTCTTCTTGCAAGCGACGTTGATATATTTTGGAATATGTTACTTTTGATAAATTTTCTTTTGATATCAGTAATTTTTTTTTTATTTTGTGAGAAAGTAACTTGTCTGTACTTTGTACCAGTCTGAACTAGAATAACAGAGTCTTGTTTTTTTCCCTGTATGACCAAAAACTTCCATTCATTTTTTTCATTTGAACAAAAAAGCTTCACTACAATAAATACTGCTTTGTCATAGAAGTATTGATTTTGAACTTTTATACAGTTTGATTGCTACCAAACACTTATTAAAAGAAGATATTTTAATTTTTTAGCAAAAGAAAAATATATCATGAAAATATTGCTTATTTGTAGGGTTTTCTTCTGATCTGAGCCCTTTTTCTTTGGGTGTCTGACCAGCGTAGTAGCTACCATTAAACCTGTCTGAGCTGATTTAATATCTAAATCAATACCCTTCTTCCACTCCACTCTAGGTTAATACCTGGATATCAAGTCAGGCGTCATCTAATGCATCAGATATTCTGATGGAAGATGAGGATGAAGATGATTCTAATGATGAATCTCTTGATCACATTGTTCTTGAGTGGAATGGAAAAACTAGAAAAATGCAGAAAACCGATTGTTCCGATTTTTTGCAAAATGAATTTTTACCGATGGTATCAACTTACTTGTAAGTAATGCTTTCTATGAATTGTTCTGCTTGTCTTCTGTTATTAATCTATTCTGTTTCAGTAAGTATTTTTTAATGTACCTAATCAAATACTCTGTCTAGTGCTGTGAGAAACATTCCATGCATGATTTGTGAATTCATAAATTAGTCATACACATAGTCATACACATAGCTAGCACTCTTCAGATGTCTGAAATTTTTGCCCAAAATGTTTGCTTGAATCAACATTTCTGTGATAGCCCATTTGTATGGAGTATGGTACTATTATTTTTTGTATTTTCGACCAGCCAGAAAGAGGTATTTTCAACTTCGAGCAAGTCGTCTATTATTAAAATATCGCTCTATGGCAATTTTACCTTGGATGAGAATTCATCATTGTTCAGGTAGCAAAGGAGATGATCATTCTTTATAGAGAGAATGTCAAGAACATTTTCTTGTTACAGGTATGATTTAGATTTGACTATTTCTTCTTGCTGAGCAACCCATATCACAAGTATTGGGAATTGAAATCAAGAGATATGTGGAGAAAACAAGTAAAGGAAAATATGAAAAACCATGGATACATTCACATTTAAAGACGGTTCGTTTGATCATAATTCATTGTTGCCTTTTAGCTTCAGATTCCTAATTCATGATTAATTTCAAGCTTTTATCCTTATTACCGGTATGTATGTATTATTCATTTAAACTGCAAAACTTATCTTGCAAACTCTCTTAACCTTTTCTCAATGATCATATTGCTGATACCAAGTTTGAGACTTCATCGCTTGTGTGTTAGTTATACAGAATAAAGTTATTTTGAATATAAAGGTAAAAAAAATGGTCATTATTCTGGTCATGTGGCAGCAGGCTTCAACATTACTTTAGTATAGTTGCTGCATGTCTTAAAAGGTGACTGAAAGGTATCAATGAAGTAATAGTTGATTTATCACCGCTCAGGACACTCAGTGCACTATCTATTTATAGAGATTTAGTTCTGCACGGAATGTTTTCTACTTGGGTGCAGATGTTTTTCATTCAGGATAGGATAACATTTCATTTTTATCCTGCGGAAGAGGAATGCCGAGAATATGCCTTAATCATATGGCAAACCACGGCCTCTCGTGCAGACACCAGTTCCGAATCGGGGGTGTCAGATGTATAGCTCTTTGTGATATTATCAGCCTTTAGTTGGTTCTTTTTTAATCTGATTTTGATCTTGTATAGGGAAAATGTGAAATAAAAAAAGCATTGAAAAGTGAAATCACCTCTATTTAATTTTATCAGTGGGTTGAAACAGAAGTAATGGGTTGGTTAGAGAAGATATTTGGTAGGAAATGGAAAGAATTAGCGTCAACTCCACAGCAGTTTCATTTTGGAAATCCGAAACAAACTACAAGTCATTCAAAAGATCACTGGATTCAGAAACTTTATTATATTTTATATGAAACGTACACAGAAATGAGAATTAATGAAATGTTCGGGATTATTACAGGTAATATTTTGATGAATTTTTTCATTATGTTTTATCCAGTGGATTTCAAATTACTGTGAAAATAATTGAATAATTTATGATATAGTAAAACAAATCTAGCCCTAGTGTTTAGGGACAGGATTATATTTTACCTGCTGGAGAGGGAAGCCAAGAATACGGCTTAACTATATGGCGAGCTACGACCTCTCGTACAGACACCAGTTTCGAATCTCTGGTACAGACATCAGTTTCGAATCTCTTGCACAGACACCAGTTTCGAATCTCTCGTACAGACACCAGTTTCGAATCTCTCGCACAGACACCAGTTCGGAATCGAGGTGAAGATTTTTAACCCAACATATTTCTCATTTTTTCTTGTACATGGATGGACCTGGGTTGGTTAAGGAAGCCAGAGGAAGGCTTACGTAAACCACTGTACACCAGGGAGACATCTGGCAGACTTCTCCCCGCGTGGTTCGAACCTACCTCGTGCTGATCGGAGATGCCTAGCTCAAAGTGTATTCCCAGTGCTTTACCATATGAGCTAACCAGGCAATGCTTACGTCATGTTCATAATAGGTTATCTTGTTCTAAATATAATTTTGATTAATTTTTTTTTATCCAACTTTGCAGAAAATCGTGATATATGCCCAATTTTACGATGTAAAATTTCACATGAGGGTTTTGCTACAAAATATGCTCAGAAAGCAGAAATTTTCTGGTCTAGAAACTAAATTAAAAGCTGAATATCTTTTCAATGTATTGCCATATATATGCAACTATATTCTCAAGGTAATTTCTCTTTATTTAAGATTTTCCTGAAAGTTCACCTGCTATTGAAGATCTTAAAATATGTTTGAATCGAACAAATCAACGTCCTTATTTAATCAAAACTTTGAGAAAAGATCTCTCTAACAGGGTGTTACATCCAGGTATGTATGTATTGGTCATAACATATCAGTTGACAAATTGGACAAGCTTGACTTTGGAAGTTAATGGAAATTTAGGCACTCAGAAATCTCAGGCAACAGTTGGAAACTTATTTACTGTGAAGAAATTCTATCCCTATCCCGTCAACATATCTCAGTTTTTCTAATTTCCTAACATTCATCAATACTTTCTTAAGCAGGTGAGACATTCTCTGGCGTTTTGCTGTAGGGAAGTTTCGAATCGGGGGTGAAGGTTTTTGCTTAGCATTTTACCGATTTTTTCTGTGCACAAACATGGTTGGTGGAGGGAGCCATAAGCAGTGCTTATTAGCGTGAATCACCGTTCATCGGTGAAGCTTCCAGCGGACCTCTCGCATATAATCATCTCTAACATGATTCAAACCCAGGACATTAGGAATGCGTAGCTCAAAGAGTATTCCCATAGCTTTACAGATTGAACCAACCAGCACCCCTAAATGAAAAATTAGCAACTGCACTGAGTGAGTGCAGTGAGTTGTATCTGCTCTGGGCAATCATGGGACCATCTACCTTTGAGTCACCTTTTTTGACATAAGATACGGATTCAACAGGCAGGCAGAATAATTCAATATTACACACAATGTTTTGTCAATCTTTTTTTAAGTTAATTTATATTTACTGTATGCAAATGTTTTATTGTTTCATGAGATGATGCTTTGGAATATGAAAACGCTGAATGCTATCATTCTAAATAATATTTCTTTCTGATCTTTACAGGAGTTTGCACTGAAGATATAATAACAATGTACATAAGTGCTGTAAAAGCATTAAGATTGCTTGATCCAAGTGGAGTGGTCATGGAGATTGTTTTGGAAAGATATACAAAATATTTAAAGTGAGTATGTTGATGATCTTGATCTCTATTCTTGACCAAGAAGAAGTAGTGTTTTCATTGGGCATGAATTTTATAATATTTTGAAGTTGCATCTATGCTAGGATGCCAGAACTTTTATTTTCTCCGGGTGTATTTCGACGGGCAAAAAAGCTATTTCATAGCAGTATTGTTGATTTTGAAACTTTTTCTGCATTATTGTTGCCACCAGACACTCAACAGGTGGCATGTTAAGCTTCTTGCTAAAGATTTATCATGGAATATTTCCATTTGCTGAACTTTCTTCTGATGGAGTCTCTTTGCTCCAGGTGTCTGATTAGCAGACATTCCGTTAGTCTGCTATGATCTAGTGATTGTTAACATGGGAGGTAACGGAATCTTATTCTCGCTACGACTGTTTTGAATATTCTTATCATTTCATTTAAATGAAAAAATATATTTTTGAAACCATCCATGATGCTATTTTTATATTTTGTGAATGATTTACTATCAGTTAGAAACCAAATCATTCACAAAATATCGAAATAGCATCATATTTTGGGAGGACAGAATAGTACCGGCAGACTATCTGAGCCTTCTGTTATTATTGTCACATATGTTATTTTCAAGCGACATAATTTTGTTTGCCACTCAAGAATGCTATGAAAGACGGAATTTTCACATTCTGTTAGGGTTTGGGTATTTAAGTTTGAGCATTTTACCAATCTAATCAAATCAGAAGCATTATAATTAAAAAAAACTTCTCAAAAAATTGTAAATGACAACATTTACATCTATTTTTTGAAAATGTATACTTTTTTGACTCCATTGATCTTAAATCACTGGGAAAATCGAAGCATGCAATACATCAATCACGAATCGCATCAAATTTGTTGGACAGCTCTAGTTCGTAACTTCATACCATGACAATTCATGAATTATAAACAATAAAACAGCTTTTCATTGTAAAGAATGCTTCAAAACCTTTTTCTAGGGGTCGTGATGACACTGTCAAAAAGATCATGGCGGCTTTGCTTGATGAAGATCGTGATAATGATCTGGCAATCGAACTGGCTCGTGGCACCAGTGAGACAGATACTACTCCACCATCGAATACTGCGAAATCTGATAATTCCTCATTGGCTGAAGTCACAAGACGATACAAGAAATGGGTTCCTGATCCAAGAGAGGCAGATCCTGGTAGGTTTTGTCAACTTTCTTGCTCACGCACCAATTTAAATGCAGGATGTTTTTACTGCTAATATTAGAATCGCCTTAAAATGTGGCTTAACATATGGCAAACCATGACCTTTCGTGCAGATATCCGATACAAATTAGGTGAATTACTGAAGATGACGAGATGTCTAGCAAACCTCCCACTTATTATCCATCACAGGATTTAAATCTGTGTCAGGATGATCAGAGATGTGTAGTTCGAAGTGTATACATAAAGCTTTTCCAGATTGAGCTACTAACCCTTATGTTACCAACATTTCTTGACAGATAAAGCTGACAAATCAAGACGTACTTCTGATATTATTTCATTATTGGTGGGAATGTACGGTAGCACAACATGTTTCATAGAAGAATATCAAGAATTATTGAGCAGAAGATTGCTTTCCAATTGGTGTTCAAACACAAGCGAGGATGCTGAAATTAAAAATCTTGAACTTCTTAAACTAAGATTTGGTGAAGAAGATATGGGAAAATGTGCTGTGATGTTGAAAGTAATATTTTTTTCAAGTTGTTCATTACTAAATATGTTAGGATAAATTGAGTTAGATTATATTTTATGTCATTCAAATCAAAGTGAGAAAAGATATTTCAATATTGCTTTTTCAACATACCGTATTTAAAAATGTATGATTTAACAATTTTCTGTTATCTTTCATAATAGGATGTTGCTGACAGCCGACGAATCAATACATATGTCAGGGATGAATATGCAAAACAAAATGATACACCAGTAAGTATGAAATATAATATTATAGAAATGTCTTTATCCTAGTTTTATATTTCTCAGCATTATTAATAATATTTTTATCATTACACCATGGCATATTATCATGCACTAAAAAGCAAGATTTATAGTACGTCAAATTTTTCTATTGTGAAATTTATCATAATTAGGGACTTTACTTGCTGTACAATAATAATTCACAGTATGATGGAAAAAATACAGCAGTATTTTCAGTTATCTGAATCTTGTAAAATACTTTTACCGTGTTTTGTAACATTCCTACCCGTTAACTAACTTTTGTAATTTAAATCTATTTCTTTTAAATGTTTTATCCGCAAAGCTGATTGGGATTCACCATTTGCTTAAGCCGTTTCCTCGATTTTCATCTCCTAGAAAAAAATTACCTGCAATTCAAACAAACTCCAAAATTATGACAAATGCCAGCTTAAGTAGGATCTATTCATTTTTAATTTTTTATTTATGATATGTTTTAAATACAGTTCCAATTTTTCAGAGTGAAAATAAACTCGATGTTAGCACACTGATAGTATCTTCAGAATACTGGCCAGCACCTGCTTTTCAATCTAATGATATAAATTTACCTCCAACAATACAAGAAGCTCTTGATGATTTTAATAAAGGCTATGAATCGCACAAGGTGGGATTAAGCACTGAAACAGACATTAAAAGTTCTTGGAAAAGTTTTAGAGATTATGAGAAATCGATATCTGTAGTTGGCAACAGGGGTTGATAATTAGGGTTTGTAAAGCAGTTTTAGAGTTGCAAAATGAATGCCTCTGGTAAGTTTTATGTGATTTTAGAGTAAAAATAAACATATCCGACAATAAAAGTGAACATACCGACATAAATAAATCTTCCCAACTTTCCAAAATTTCTTTAAAATATCATGTTTGTGATAGAAACCACAAGTGTGAGGCAGACACTATAACTGCACTATAATTGAAAAAAATTAATTGCACCTATCACATGAAAGGCCTCGTCTTTGTTTTGATTTCCTTGATTTATATAAAGATTTTTGAGAAGTTCAGGAACTCTTACACTAAGTAAGGACACTGGAGACCACATTGAAATAAATCTTACCAGTTTACCATCACCAATACCAAGTTCCAAATTGCCAAATGAAGATTTTGATTGCCAATGGATCTATTGAGAGTATTATGCAATGGTTGAGGGGCTAAAAATAGCTTTGGTGTAATTCAGAAAACTCTATATATCTAAATTCATAAAAACTGAACAGATTTTTATAACTAAATATTGGCTTCTATCTTTTTCTCTAATACAGGCATCAAGATCATTGAAATGGCTTCATAGCGCAGGTCGAGTTGATATCGAACTGGAATTGAAAGATAGAACTCTGCAATTTCAAGTCACCGTTTTGCTTGCTTCTGTCATTTCTCTTTTTCATGACAAAGGTGAATAAATTATGAGAGATAATGCTAGGTTGGTTTGTGTTAGTGTAGGTATTTCATGCAATGTTTCTATGATATTCTAATCAGGTTAGGCATGGGTCTCTAAAGTGTGTATATTGTATTATATTGGTTGGTCAATATTCACATTGGGCTGAGCACGATGATACCCCCGCCGTCCGCATATTCTATACTTTTCAAGATGATTGAATTTTTGGATTTTGCTGCTTTTGTACTTTCACCATTCTCATTTTTGTTTTGTGGGATTAGAACATCACCAGTTGGAGATATGAAATTCACAGAATGTCTCGTGAATTTAAAAACAAAATAAACCTAATATTCTTTATTGATGTGAGATAATGTACTAAAATAATTCTACATTTCTTCCTCCGCCACTCCTTATCTCATTCGACCACATTTTCAGAGACTTGGACATTGGAAGAAATTAGCAATGAAGTTAAAGTTCCTGCAACAACTCTAAGGAGAAAAATAGTTTATTGGCTGCAGCAAGGAGTTCTCAAGTAATCATTTATTATCTGGGGTAGTGGGAGAATTAAGATTGGGGAATCATTCAATGATCTTAAAATCCAGTAAAAACTATGAAAAAAACAAAATAAAATTTGCTCATAGGAATTTTTTCCATAGTTTTTTACTGTATGTAAGTTTTACTGTTTCTCTTTTTAACCAAGCCCTGATGAAGCTTTTCAGAATAGTAGAATGAAACATCGGCAAACTACACCGTTTTTGCTTTGAATGGTTCTGCTCTACATATTTGATCAAACATAGTAAATGTCAGCAATTTTTTTTTTTATCTGAAAAACTGAAAATAATATTCTATGTAAATAGTGAATGTCAAATATCATTTAAAATAGATTATAAGGGCAACCCTGAATGTAACTGTAGTGTGAGTTGATGATCCCTAATTTCTTTGCAGAGAAACTCCTGCTGATACTTACACAATAATAGAAGAACAAGTTGGTGGATCTTCTCCTCAAGATTCTGCTGCTACTAAAAATGACCTTAAGAATCTTCTGGAGGAGGAAGAAGCAGAGGAAGATTCAAAAGCTGAAAACGATAAACAAAAACAACAGGAACAAGTTAGAATTTTTTTAACTTTTCAATTTCAGCTTGTAGAAGGCTTATAAAAATATTGATTGCCTGGTAGCTTATCGCCGACCCCAATAAACAATTGAAATAAAATTATAATCAAATAAACATCTGCAAAATCATATCACAAAAGTGATGTTTGGAAGCTTTTCATTTTAACTTATCTCTGAATTTTTGGTGGGATGACGTCTGGTGTGCCAATCAGTTAGACTATCTCCACAATTCCTAGGTGGATTGAGGACCATTCAGTTATTCAGGCTGAATCAACCACATCTCAAACCATCAACAATAACCATTTAAATGTCTTTATTCAGGTTTTGTGGAATTATGTGCAGGGTATGCTGATGAATTTTGAATCTCTCCCACTCGATCGAATACATAAAATGTTGAAGATGTTTGCAATGCAGGACTCGTCCATGCAAATGGATCAACCGAAATTAAGAACGTTTCTGAACAGTCGCGTACAGTCAGGACTATTGTGTATTGAAGGAGGAAAATACAGGATCAATAAAGATTCATGATGAGCAATTATGCATGCTCACTTGAAAATTTTGTCACAAAATTTAGGAGCCTGGATGGGCCTGATCACCAAATCATGATGCAAGGGAGTTGTATACTACACAGTCATTGTTGTCATAAATATTACCAGGATCTAACTTTGACCAAGGATGGGCGCTAACAATTCCCGGTTTGTGAATGATGCGTTTTCTGTCCGTTCTCGTTTTTGCTTAATGACCTAATCAGGTCTAGTCAGAAAATGTTTTTGTAAAAAAAGGGCAAAGAGAAAAGTATGAAAATCGAAAAGGGGAAAAGAAGAAGTTAATAAGTAATTCTTCCGAAATAAAGTTACCACAATTGAATGTTAGTGATGAATGTCTTGGTTGGTTGGCCCATATTGGTAATATGTGCAAAGCATGATGGCGTAGCCGATGGTTACGGCTTCCTCCACCTACCATGTCCATACACAGGGAAAGTCTGTAGGGGGCGGAGCAAAAACTTTATTCCCAACTTGGATCTGGTACCTGCATGAGAGGTCGTGATGTGGCATATGGTTAAGCTGTATTCTCGGCTTTCCTCTCCACAATGAAATTCAAATCCTATCCTAAACACCAGGTTACGTAACAATTAGGCCCATGATAAGTGGGTCATCGCAAGGCCTTGGATGGTCATCAGAGCCATTGACCTATTTCTAGAGCTTCAATGAGCAGTCACATTTTCACGCAAAATTTATTTTAGGTTATGTTAGTATAAAATATACGGGGAATGAGTCGAGAAATTTGCCTATGGATGATTTAAATCAAGTTTTAAGCAGAGGTGGAGCGAAATTATCTTGGCAATAAATATTGGTCATGTAGCAAAGAAAGAGAAAAATAACATATATAAAAAGGTAATTAAAAAAAGAATTCAATTATATTCAAGAAAGATAGAATTAAAGATCTATAATGAAAGTAAACTAAATTTTATATCTAATTTAATGATCCCATCCCATGGACCGGCTCGGAACTGACAATATAGTATTTTGTCCAAAAACTAAGAAATAAATGAAAATGTTGCATACTGGACAGGACAGTTATTCTCATGTGGGTTATCCGGGAGAATCCGCTGGTGTTGGTCAAGATCACCCTTTCATGACTCGTGCTTGACCCACTGATATTTTACACACAAGTTATACATAACTATCCCTGATGCTTGATAGCTGGATGGAGAGGGAGAGGGCATCGAAATACCTGACCTACATGTATGTATAGGATAGGATTTTATTTTTATCCGGGAAAAAAAGTGGAGAATTATATCTTAACAAATATTCAAATTAATTAAATGTAGTCATGGTTTAAATTTTTCCATATGTATATTATGTAGTCATTGCAGTTGGCTGTGGCCGTCAAAACTTAGTAAAATACAAATAATAGCACGCCTATTTATACGCAGACGGACGTTATAAAGCAATCATCAAATGAGGATGAGCTGTATTGTCGTGTTCTGATAGTCCACGCCTAAAATAGGCATCATAGTGCAGGAATTCGCTACGCATGTTACATTGAGCGTAACCCAAGGACGAGATATGTCCAGATTTTTTATATATGCGAATTCTGCCAGTTAGACCTGATTGATCTCAGACAACCATGCAAGCACCATAAATGGCACATACCCCCCGTCTTTAGCTATTGCAAGATAGACCCTCATAACTCCGCTTACCGCACCAATGAACACTCACAGATTATGTGCTGCATGGTTAGCTCAATCGGTAAAGCATTGGGAATACGCTTCGAGCTACGCATCTCTGATCGTCATGACGCAGGTTCGAATCCCGTCAGGAGTGATGATTATATGCGAGAGGTCCGCTGGACGCCTCGCCGGTGCACGGTGGTTCATGTAAGCACCGCTTACGGCTTCCTTCACCCACCAGGTCCATGCACAAAAATAAAAGATATCGATAGCCTAAAAAAAAAACCTTCACCCCGACTCGGAACAGGTATCTGCACGAGAGATCGTGGTTCGCCATATGGTTAAGATGTATTCTCGGATTTCCTCTCCAGCAGGATAAAAATTATATCCTATCCTAAGTTTCAGAACGAATTGGAAATAAATACCAGCCTGCTAGTCTATCGTATATAGGCCTCGCCTGTAGGTCTACTTTTCAATACCACAATCAAGCAGTCTGCCAGTCTTTACCTGTCAACTTGTCAAAAAGGTGATG
This sequence comes from Styela plicata, assembly GCA_963675895.2. Lineage (NCBI taxonomy): Eukaryota > Metazoa > Chordata > Ascidiacea > Stolidobranchia > Styelidae > Styela > Styela plicata. Next base: position 6,577,455 of record OZ023143.1, on the reverse strand, counting down.
GTTTCATGAGCGTTTCCGCAACCGAGATAATAAATCGATGATCTCCGTCAATATGTGAGGCGTGACAATCTAGAGGTTTATGGGATACCAGATTCTGAAGACGAAAACACTGATGAAATTATAACGGAAATGGGAGGAATTCTGGGAGTAACACAAGTTAAGCAAAATGACATTAATTTCTCATCGTTTGCCTACAAAACCTAAAATTGATCCACCTACAACAATTGTTAGATTTACTGGATGCAATAAAAAGAACAAGTTTTCGAAGGGGGAAAAGAGACTCATGGACATTGAAGAATTTGATAGAGAAGGTATGGAACACTCATATATTAACGAAAATTGAACCACGTTCCGTCGCGACCTCTTCGAGCGAGCTCGAGACCTCAATATCATTCTTACGTATTTATTGGTACAGTGAATGGGAGATTTATTGTAAAGAAAAATAAGTTTCAATTGGGTGACCTGCAATACATTGTGTAACCTTTTTATATTGTAATTATAAGTATATTCTTCGCATTGCAATGTCAGCTGCGTAAATATGCTCTGTATGAAATGAAAATTTCTCAGAGGATTGCATATGCTGCAACATCTGCGATGGTTGGGTGAATCTTCAATGCTCACAGTTTAACCAAAATTCATTTAGTAATTTAGGTAACTCCGGCGAGTCATTTTATTGTATGCCCTGCTTGAGATCAGAATTATCATTTGCTCATAGTATATCCGTAAATAGCATGTCTAATTTCACTTCTCAAAAGTCCCATGAGGTGTTAGATTTATCTGACTCTATTTTTTTAATACAGATAAAATTAAGGTTGGTTAGTATTGACGATTTGACTACATTCTCATGCAAAACAGAATCCAATAATATTTTTAGATTTTGCCACTTTAATATTCGATCTATCCAGAAAAATGTATGTGAATTAAATAATGTGCTAATTGAAACTAAAAATCATATGGACACCCGAAGACAAAAACAGGATTCTACCGCCCTGCGTACCAGCTACTCTAACATGCGATAGGGAAAATTTAGCAAAGATTTAAATGCCTCCCATAAGAGTCTGCTGTTACAACCAAACTAAATAAAAATGTTCGGAATCATCAACACTGCTGTGAGTTGGCAGTGCTAATGATGTTGGGGATTTTTTGTTTATCAGAAGAAAATGACATGAGTATTTTACTGTCTTGATGAGGCCACTCCTCTCTTCGGTTCTAGAAATGGGTACGGTTTGCTTCTTGTTTGTGACACATCCACATCAGTTAAAATGCAATGTTTGTTTCATGCATACCCAACAGCTCATCTACTGGTATGGTAGCCTGTTCACAACAACTCTATATAGCCCACGTTACACGAATATGTACTAATACTCCAGATGGAAGTTTCCCATATACTGTATTGCGTGTGCCAACTCTCTATTTCCCTTTTTTCCCTTTTTTATATTGTTAAAATGATAGTTTGTTTCTAGTATTTATGTCCAAGTATTTTACTGTATCTATGCCAACTGTTAGTTATGTGATGATTTTTTATGTGATATTTTGTATTCCTCTTTTTTCTTTCAATTTATTCATCCCCCCTTTCCATTAAATTATCCTTCATAAAAAACCTTTATTGTATAGTCTTTATACCACTTCTCAGACTCAACCTATTCGATAATTGTTGGTCATCAATGAATCAAGCCACCAGTCACTTGATTCATCTATGATCCATAACCAAACTCACAAACAAGTATTTTTTTAATATAGTATTAAGACCCACCATTCTGACCGAGAACCCCCAGTCCTCACCCTCTATCAAATTAAATCAGCTTTAACTCTAATCGAATGGTTTCCTCTGTTCTTTTATTTATTTTTTGATTACAGGGTCTATGCCGCACACTCAGGCACATGCTGTTTTGTGCATACTCCCTGACCTTTTATATGAGAATGTATATTTTCTACTGTTATCTTGTATGGTAAGGCAAAATAAATACATACATACATTCTATACGCCACTCAACCATACAACTCAAGTAACATATCAGCGAATTGGGGGACAGTTGATTTCGATGACCAATTTTGGTCGTACTGTTGTCTGCCAGTCCATAACAAACAAACAAATTTTATGGAGTGACATTTTTTCAATATGCTAATATGTTGTTTATTCAAAGTCGGTCATTGGAGGACAAAAATTTATAATAAATATCTCTCTCTCTCTCTCTTACGCGCTCTCTATCGCCTCATTTATGTTGTGGCTGACAGGGAAACGAATCGAGAGCGTTGCGTGTGGTGCTGATCTGAAATTATCGACGCGGCCTGTTTCATTAATAATCAGTAATAGCAGATAGTACCAATAGTGCGAGTAACTTGCTTGTGCAGTGTATGTTTCTCCCTTATTTTGGAAATTTCGTCCACTGAACCCCATAATTTTGCCATTTACGGTTTTTAAATGGAGAACAATTACGGCGGGGATGAGGGTTATGGATATGATGAGGAACAAGAATATGGCGAATACGCCGAAGCAAAGCCAAAGCTGGGAAACAATTTGCCAGTTTGGGGAAATGCAAGAAGTATGAACATTAATAACCTGATATTGACAAATATTCAAGCGTCACCGTACTTCAAAGTTAAACTTTATGGACTCAAAACATACCATGAAGTTATTGATGAGATTTATTACAAGGTAAGTTACCGGGTACTGGTACGGGTACCATATACCGGTAGGCTAAACTTAACTTAATTAAATCATTGTACTGATTACTTATTATTGTACCGGTATTTGAATTTTAACATACAGTAGAATTAGGCCCAAGTATGCTATACTCAGTACTGTATAATTTTTACGTAAGGAAAATGATAACTTTATGGGGTTTGCGTTAAGCATAAGTTAAGCTGTATAAGTACGGTACTGCAGTGACTATAATTGGTCATCTTTGTCATGTGTGGCTTCCGATAATTAGACTTTTCTCAGTACAAATTACTCAAGTCGATCATTTTTTTCTGAGTATTCAAATTGTAAAAATTATCCAATGCATCTAAATTTGAATATAAGTTAGATGTCACTTTCTCTTGAATAGCCATAATGATAAGAATTAGCGAAAGGTTTTTTACTTATTTCCATAGGCTATAAATTTTAGAGTCATTTTATTCACTAATTCTCTGATTTTCTGGACAGTATTTGGATTCCCATTATTTAAATTTTCATTCCATGGTAGGCCTATTCAAAGAAATGAGAATCATTTTTAAAAATTGAGATTGACTATAGTCGAGTTAGCCTATAAGACTCTCTTTTTGGTTTTGCTTAATTTTTTTCACTTTGTTCTTGTTTTCATTCATTTCAGATCGATAATCTTGAGCCATGGGAAAGAGGAAGTAGAAAAACTGCCGGTCAAACTGGAATGTGTGGTGGTGTAAGTCAAACTGGCAGAATGTCAGCTACTCTGCTTCCTAGACACCTGAAAAAAATCAGTTGCTTGCATTAGAAGGAAATTCAGCATATACAATGGGCAATAATTCATATCTCTTGCTAAAATATGATAATGCTTCTTGTTTGAGTGTCTGGTATCAACCAAATTACAAAAAGGTTCAAAATCATTAATGCTGCTAAAATAGGTTATGGTTTTGAAGCTTTTTTTGGTCACTTGAAATAAATGTTCCAGATACTCGAAGAAAAACAAGCTTTTGACACTTTTGTCTAAGTTAATATGAAATTAATGAAAAGTTATAATATGAAAAAAAGAGTGTAAATTGATCGTTCTTTACATTTTAGGTTTTTATTTTCTAAAAATTTTCAATCCCAAAATTCTATTAAGCCATTAAGTTTTATCTCGGAAATGCCCATAGGGTTATGCAAAGCCATCCCTAACCCTATTTCAAGTATAATGCTTTTCTTAAATTATATCCCTGCAAGTATTCAAAATAATAATTTGTAGGCTTGAATTTTCCTATATAATATCATCAGTCGGTCGGTATTATGAATTATCCTACAAAGCTGTTTTCTGTAAAAAAATTTTCTGTAGAATAATTTCCTCTTTATTAAACCTTTACTTCTTCCATCCTTACCATTGTCCTATATTTAGTCAGATGTTGTAAAAAAACTACCCCCACTACCATAAAATCCGCATGCTTAAAAGTGTTATCGCTGCGGTATTAAAAGGGGCAATAACTAAACATCATTTTGACAAATACCATTCAATACAATCCTTACAAAGAAAAATCAGCTAGAATAATTTATGCCGGCAGTGAAAAATTAACAACTAAAAACTGAAAATTTTGTTTAAACTTTTCTTTCATAAATTAGCCTGGGCCTCCCACACAAGAGATACCTGTAATGTTGGGTATTGGTATGACAAGCTATGAAATAAAAATGACTGAAATATTTGGATGGTATTATTTTTTGAGATACAAAACATTTTTTACCTCAAAAGGAGTACTCCATTTGGCCTAAAAACACCCCGGTTCAGATGTTTTCCATATTCTAAATAAAATATGATGACATGGGTGCTCAGATATTGATTTGCAGTGAAAATTATGACACTGTAAAGGAATGCTTGCAATTTCACTAAAATGCTTCCATTCCGGCATTCGGCCATTGACCAAATCTCATAAATTTGAAAACTCTATTCACAAGAATTCGTTTTGAAATATATTTACCAAGTCGATTTGGCTATATTTGAGATTTGAGTTGGTATTCTTATGTGTATCAATAAATTCAAAAATCAGAATAAAATATTTTTAATTATACATGGATTAATGCATGCAATAATTTTTTTACCCCATGGCAATTTTTTATTACCTCTTTGTCAGGTTAAAAAGTCGTGAAGATTTCATCATAAAATTTTAAATAAATGTCCGTGGTGACTTAAACTGTATGCTACAGATTGGCTTCGTAGACATTAATACTATAACCTGACATACTTATGTTTATCGAGTTTTATTGCAATACCAAAAATTTAATTTCTGAAATTTTGTTGCCTTTAGGAAAGTGAAATTCCTCGTTTTGTAGAGCCAGTATTTCATTTTCCTTGTTTGATTACAGGTCACGGAAATATTCAGAGATATTTCATTTATTTCTTTGTGTCCAACTGATTCAAGTTTTATATTAAATATATACGCTTCATAACCTTTTTTATTCAGGTCAGAGGTGTCGGCACAGGAGGAATTGTTTCCACAGCTTATTGCATTTTATACAAATTATTCACATTAAAATTAACAAGAAAACAATTGAATGGAATGTTAAATCACACAGACTCACCTTATATAAGAGGCCTAGGTTTCATGTACATCAGGTACGTGTGAGAGGTAAGACTCACAACATTTTTTTATTGTATAAATGAATATTAAATCTATTGTCTAACTGGCATTCTGATGAACTTGAGTCAAAATTCAGAACTTCCAACTATTTGCATACTAACATATCTTCGATACGGTTTACATTTCTATCTAATACCTGTGTCAGTAGGATTTTGAAGTGTGATGTCAAGAGAGAATATTGTACCAATTCTTAATCAAATAATCTAACAATGAAATGAATATTATTGGGCGGTATTATTTATAGAACCTTAGATAGATATATAGTCAAACCTTTCATATTTCAGTCTGACATTGAACTATGTTAAGCATGTGCTGCAACTGGTCAACATCTCATCTGTAAAATTCATCAGCGTTTTGACAAAATATTTCTGGTTTGGATATGAATATTGGGCTACCCTTGTATCCCATGCTGGAAAAAACAGTTAAATGTGAATTTCTCTAATGAAAGCTAAAACTTTATTTTTAGATATTGTCAACCACCGAAAGATCTTTATTCCTGGTTTGAACCCTACTTTGATGATGAAGAGGTGAGATCTTAGCTATCTGCCAATTAGAGATAGGCCAGACCATCAGAATGCCAGTTACTCTGCTACTAAGACATTTGAAGAAAATGGTTCCATTAAAAAAAATGCAGCATATACATAATATTTTCTGATATATCTCTTGATAGAAGATTGAAATTTTTGATTGGCTGGTAGCAATCAAACTGTACAAAAAGTTCAAGGTTTAGGACACCCTAAGAAAAACAGATTCTGCCAGGCTGTGATATGCGAGGTTGGTGTTATTAGAAAGGTATGAACTCACAGGTTTGGCCTAGCCTATCGCACCCTGGTTTCAGTGGTGGGCATGACATGAACTTTGACACCTCCAGCGAAACAAAAGGCAGTACAAGTAAATATATATCAAAGAAAGGTGGTAGAATCTTGTTTTTTTAGGTGTCCTACATGATCCTATTATTTTCTTCCAATTACCGAAAAGGCTTTATGCTACCGGACACTAAAAAACAGACATTTTTATTTTTAGCAAAAGATGTATTTTGAAATAGTGCTAAATTTTCTTTCTGATGCAGTCGTTTTCTTCTAATGTATGAGTGATCGGCCTATATTCTGCCATTCTGTATCAAAGGGCCGCATGTACATGGATGAAATCTTCAACCTGCGATGCCAACGAAATATTGACTAGACCATCACCCCCTTAATTTTTTGGATTGTAGATAATTTGGAAGATAGGTGGTAAAAAATATAATTAGTTGATGCATTATTGTTTTATTCACTTTCTACTATGAAAATTTTACATCCATTTTGTTTCATCAGGAAATCGACGTAAAAGCTGGAGGTGGATGTATGATGACAATCGGTACAATGGTTCGCAATCTTCTCACAAAACTAGAGTGGTTCGACACACTTTTTCCAAGGATTCCTGTTCCTATTCAGAAGCAGATAGACGAAAAGCTAAAGGTCCGTCTTCTGCCAATGATGAGGTTGAGTGGAATATATTTAAAATAAAATGGATGTGCCAATGTGATATGCAAAAGTGGGGTTTCGGGTTGTCCCTACAGTTTAGTTATAATTGCATTCAAATTCACTATATTGATAGAATAGTGTTTTAACATTTTAGATATATACCATACAAGTGCTCAAGAACTGTTTTGCATCAAAGTCCTAATTTCAAATATTTGGCATATATCATGATTTTACTGCTAACTCCATCGAATGAGAATGATTGAAAAATAAATTACTTTTAATATAACAAGAACTCTAGAATACCCGACTGCAAACAGATAAGTATCGTTAGATCACTACCCAATCGAAAATTTTATTTTGTGGAGCATGTGCATGCCTTAGAGGCGCGCTCCATTAGTGACCTATACCTGACAAAATGTATTCAGTAGGAAATTTCTGACTGGGGAAGTTTTAATGGCTAGACGCAATAATGACTAATGACTAATCTTCAACTAGAGTACCAGTACCTGAAGAAAATAGAAATGAATTTATAAAATTTCTTTTATAGGATTTTATAATGTTAATAAAAATTGAGACATAAGCGATCGAGTTTTATTATTTTTTGACAGGCAAGAATGGTGGCTCAAAAGTGGGAAGCAAGAAGTAAAAGTCAAGGTGTAGAAGACAGGAATTTTGAATCTCATAGAAGGTATGCGATAAATATATTATATAAAAAAAATTAGAACTAAAAAGTCTCATTTTGCAAAAAAAAATCGTTGATGCGAAGATAAAAATTTAGATGTTTTAAGTGTTTTGATATGCTTTCCGAATATTTGTTAATGATTTTAAAGCGTTTTAAATCACCACAAGAAAATGGATTGGATGCGATAGATACCTAGAAGAATATGAGAACAGACCCTTCGTCTGTTTTTTCCTGTCACAATGAGTTTTTTGAAATACAGATTTAGTTCGAGAGTAAAAGCTTTGATATCCCAAGTTCTGGCATGTCTGCGATAGGTCGACTGAATTTTATTTTCTATGCATGTCGTATATGTTCATGTGATTTAAGAGAGATAAAAATCTCTTTGCACAGTTTTGGTTGCTATCTAACACTCAATGGGACATTTCGATTTTTTTCTATATAAATTTCTAATGACATATTGCCCATTTGATAAATTTTCTTCTGGTGACATGTGGTATTCATTTGTTTCGGGGGTCTGAGTACCGGACATTCTTATAGTCTGGTCTATGGTATGTTTCATCGACAATCATATTTACAGTGATGACAGAGATGTTGGCCGGAGTCGCAGTCAGCAAGCGGAGCGGACCAGGTCGGTACAGAAGGTGGAAAACCAAAGGGTAAAAACCACAGCAGTTGTCGTAGTATTGTATTTAACATGTTGCGATTTGTGACCTGGCTTTATCATTTGCGCATATTGAATTTTGGGAATGGATCAGTGTTAATTTTTTGAGGATGTATGAAACAGTAAAAATTCTTTGCTGGAGGCAGAATGGCATTGAAGTCAATGTTTATGAATGGTTCATGCTTGGCTGAAGATAATCCATAATATAATCGTATTTTTCTGAATTGATGTATGATAAGCCATATTAGATATCATTAGCCACAATTTGTTATTATATCCTGTACTTATTAGATTCAATGCTTTCATTTCCCGTCACAGGCACAAATCACGATCCCGTTCGAAAGATAGGAAACATTCCAAAAGACGATCACATGACAGAGATAGACATCGCCATGGTGACTATAAAAAATCAAAACGAAGCCGGTCAAGGTTCGATACATAAATGTTTTTTTCTACAGAGGAAAATTCATCTGTAGCTGTTTTGGGGAGGAGAATAATGATTTCTTTCGGGTTTATGTAACAGCTTCTTTTGTTTTGCATCTTTTAAGGAGACTTTTTAATATCTTCTTGCAAGAAATATATAATGATATATTGCCATTTTTGCTAAATTGCTTCTGAAAACCCATTTATTTCCTTCTTCTGTTGCCTAGCTGGCATTCCTCCAGTCTGTTGCAGTCCATCGATGAAGAATGCTTCATAAAATAAAATTGGCATTATTCCTTTCACAGAGGATGAATTTGGAGCTGTTTGGCTCTATTCATGAGTCATTATTCATTCTTTACAAACTTCATTATCCTATCGGGGGGGGGACTCGGTGGGAATGAAATTAACCACTTGTGTAATCAAATTTTTATGGCGCATTAAGTTTCATGGAGGTTCGATTCGAGATTGGACTTGAAAATGTATATGTGTCGTCAATCATAATAGTAAAAAATTGACCATACCTTAAATTTTTCAATTGCTGGTGCCTGTTAAAATTAAATCAGAAACATTCAATTTTAAATTTCATGGTATGCAATCGTGTATTTCCAGGGACAGAGATAGAAAGCGGAGAAGTAGAAGTAGTTCTCGTAAGCGCAGTCACAAGCATCATAGCAGGTAGATAAACAACATTTATACTTGTTTATATCTATATTTTTTCCATTGAAATTCACCCTTCACTCCTGAAACACCGCCCGAAAGTAACCAACTACCGATCACTTAATAGCAAAGAGCTACAAAGCGATCACTGCTTCAATCAAACTTGGCAAAATTAAAATTTTTAATTGGCGTTGCTGTGGCATTAGTTTGATGTGACATTTGCAGATTGGATACTCTTCCAGAAACCATCAAGAAAAAATGATATTTTGGTTCGTCTGTATTGGAACATTTGAGTAGTGCCAAAATGGTACAAGATTCTTTGAATCATAGGCATTTTCTAGTGTCACAAAAACGGCATGAAGGTTATCCAGTCATTCACCCAAAAGATGGGGCATCTTTCAGTTGACTGACAGGATAGTTTTCATGTCGTATTTCTGTGATGCAAGAGTTGAAACTTTGAGAATTTGGGATTTCCTCAGCTACTTGATTAATCACATCCGAGAAATAAGCTTATGCCAACTTATTAGAATGTCTCTCATTGCCCCTTTATTCATGTTTTAATTTTGCTTCACTCTTATTGTTACAGATCTCGTTCTCGTGAACACAAACGAAAAAGATCGAGAGATAGGGATGATAAGAGGAGAGAACATTCTCATAGATCAAGATGAAGAAACACTCTTTGTCTACATTTAGAATGTTGAAAATATTTTTCTGAAATCATATGTGCGAAAACTGCTTCATTCTTATTGGTTGATACTATTTTAAGTTAGTTAAAGTATGTGCATTAGGTATGTGGAGATCACTGTTGGATCATGCTGACAGATGCACTCCATTTCCAACATATACCTGGAGCATTAAGTTTCTTCGACTTGAATTTCTGCCATGATCGCTAGGCTTTTGCGGAGTTCAGAAATAGTTAATTTTACCAGTGTCTGATGTTTTTACTGACGATATCAATGTAGGACTTAATGTGGAAAAGTATTTTGTATTTTATGCATATGCTGATATCCAACAATTTCAATCTAATCTAGTCTGAAAAGTTTACAGAATGCAAAAAAGTAGTCAACATTATTGGTCATTCCGTTTCTAGTGAAATAGACAGCAAAATTGTGTTTTTTTAGCAAAATCCATTTTGCGCTGATTCATTTTGTTTGTAAATTTGATCCTAACATAATTTTTTGTGAAAAGAGCTTGACGCAGGTGAACATTTGACACCCATGAGAATTTCTGTGCTTTAGTCCATAAATTTACAAATGAATGAATTTTGAAATATCATAGTCGCATATGGACATCCATATTCTTTTCTGATCAGAGTTGTTAATGTTTTTATTCTTGTGCAGGAAGTTTGCGCATATCCATCCTTACTTCTTGTTGCACAAAAGACTTATACGGCAAGCTTACGTTCTTGCAAATTCTACTGGTAGCTTAACAGAAAAGGGATTTCTTTGTATATATTTTTCTGGTAATTTTTAACAGGATTTTTTTTAATTGTGAAATGATTTGTTTTCTTATGAAGAATTTGTAGGGCAGATGAATATTGTTGCGTTAAAGTTTTGAACATGTCACGGAATTATTTAGTGCTGTATTTCCTGGTGTTACAGCTTGCGTATGTGGTGATCTGCTTATTTTCATAGTAAGATTTTTGGTTGAAAGCAGACTATGCCGACACTCTAGAAAATGTGCTAATCACTAATAATCGGAATTTAGCGAATGGGTGATATTCCATGATATATCCGTGGCTAGAATATTTAAGTGTCTCTCTTTGTGCGCCTGGTTGTGGCTAAACTGCACAAAATAGTTCGAAACCAACATACTTCAATGAAATAGCGGTGTTAATGGTTATAAAGCTGTTTTATCCATTTGGAGAAAATGGTGTGATATTGGGACACTCTGAAGAAAAACAATATTCCGCCACCCTAGTTCAAAGTATTTGTCTGTTGTTGGAAAACGGTTTACGATATGCGATTATATTTTTGTCCTGCAGGAGAGGAAAGCCCAGAATGTTGCTTCATCATATGGCGAACTGTGACAAATGGAGATAGTATTGTTAAGCCATTCTCATTTACTCAAAATCACTAAAATGGTTGACTGCAATAAAGAATAAGCACAAATAAATATATGTACATAGAAAATGAAACGCATGAACTGTGACAAATGGAGATAGTATTGTTAAGCCATTCTCATTTACTCAAAATCACTAAAATGGTTGACTGCAATAAAGAATAAGCACAAATAAATATATGTACATAGAAAATGAAACGCATGCACTCAAAGGTTATATAGAATGTGGCAACTGCCATAGAATGTTATAGTCGCTCCCTTGTAAACTGCTGCAAAGATGTGTGAGAGAGAGAGAGAAAGAATTTATTATTTTGTCAACCAGAAATGCAATACATAATACATTGAATTGTATGTAGATACACAGCATATGTATTTCGGTACAGACTGGGGAATGGCGATACGACCAGTTGGTCATCAAAGTCTGCCATCACCTATTCCTGCCAAATATATATAAAGAAAAATTTGCAATAAACTATAATAATCTTTGCACTTACAAATGATGACACTTTTCAAGAAAATATTTTAACACTCTCATTTACCACATAGCATTCAAGCACATTGGTGTTCGTATTCTAAAATTCAACACAGACACCAAGAATGCCCGGAACAATACCTTGCAAATTCGTGAAAGAGAACAAAAAAGAGGTAATCGAGGCAATATAATAAATAAACAGAGGGGAACACTATAGCTGCTTCACTATAGTAGTTCAATAAAAAAAATAGTAGCTCAGCTAAATATTTAGTCCAAGGGTATTTCAAAAGCAATGCATCACGCCTATCGTGTAGAGTGAAACTTTATACAAGAAGACAAAATGAGACGGTTATAGGAATCCTAACTAACTGTATGTATATAGCATATGTGATCACCAATAAATGACAAAAAAAGACATAACTAGTAAAACATTTACAATGTCTTGTAATCACTGCAAGAATTATCATGATTTAATATAAAACACATGAAAACACAATATCAGTAATCACTGATTAAAAAGCACAAGTATTTTTTTTTTTTAAATAGAGAATATGTGGATACCTTGATATTCTCAGGAATGCTGTTCCATATTTTAACCCCAGTAACTTTAATGGATTTTTGCAGGACTTTGTTATCGGCTCTGGGAACATGATACGACTGTTTCGAAGAAAATCGAGTATTGTAGGAATGTACACTACTGCATGCTGACAAATATAGAGCAAAAAATTCCGGAAGAGTGCCAGAGTTATATTTATACATTATTTTGCCCACCTCGTATCGGTACAAGTGATCTAGTTTCAAAATATTTAGTTTCTTATAAAGAGGACTCAATGTTGTTCGTAATGGAAGTTTGGAAATAACCCTTATAGCTCTGTTTTGGAGTACTTTGAGGGGATTCAATTGCGTTTGTGCAGCTACTCCCCACAGGACTATACCATATTGTAACACAGAGTGAAAAATAGAAAAATAAACAGTACGTAAAATATTTTTAGGAACATAATACTTGAGCTTTGTTAAGACCCCGACGGCTCTTGACAATTTGCTGACTAAGTGATTAATATGGGTACCCCATGTGAGGTTTTGATCAATGTAAATACCCAAATATTTCACAGACCGGCATATTGATAAACGAATTCTATTGACAAAAATATTGAAATTTTCAGATTTTCCTTCAATTAATTCGGAATTGATAATAAGAACCTGTGACTTTTTTGGATTAAGTGATATTTTATTGCACAGCATCCAGTCATTAATATTTTGTAAATCCAAATTCATTTTATTTTCCAGAGAATCTTGATCGAAAGATGATGATGATAAACTGGTGTCGTCAGCAAAAAGTCTAACGAATGAACCGGTCGCATTAACTATATCATTGACATAAATTAAAAAAAGTCGGCCCAAGGACAGAGCCTTGCGGCACACCACACGTAATAGGAGCCAAGTGAGAGTTAGATGAATCGACGCTAACAAATTGAAATCTGCTAGTTAAATATGATGAAATGAGTTTATTTGCTACACCACGTATACCATAATGTTTAAGCTTATCTATCAATATTCGATGGTCGACTGTATCAAAAGCTTTTTGTAGATCTAGGAACACACTACAACCAACATGGTTTTTAGAAACTATATCAAGATAATTGGATAAAATATCCATGACAGAGTAAGTGGTACAGTGGTTATTTCGAAAACCGAATTAGCAATGGCTGATTATAGAAAATTTGTCAAAATAGTTTTTCATTCTAACATGGATAAGTTTCTCAAAAATAATTGCTATACATGATAAAACAGAAATGGGCCTATAGTTAGTAATAAATCGCTTATATCCAGACTTTAGTATTGGCGTGATTCGATTTTTAGACAGTTTGGAAAAATACCAAAGGTTAAAGAATAGTTAAAAAGAGTATCTAGAACAGGGGATAAAATGTCATTTACCATCTTAATGAGGAAAGTAGGAATTTTGTCATGTCCTTCTGCCTTTCCGGTTTTTAAAGAATTTATTACAATTATGTGGCACAGGTCTGTTTAAGTAGTCTTGTATATCTGTTTACTGGGAAGTCATCTGTAATAAATATGGATTGCTGAATAATATGCAAGCCTCTTATATATGCGTTTGCCGAGACAACACATGACATGGTGTCAGAGTGAAAAGCTAAAAGTGAAGAGAAATTTGCTGCCGGAAAACTTGCAAGGTTTTTTTTTATCGTGATTCGCCGACACGTATTTGCTGAAGAAGGTGATAAAAATAAACTCGATAAAGTTGCTGAACAATTTGAAAATCACTGCAATCCTAGCAAAAGTATTCTATTTGAAAGATACAAATTCTGGGAGTTCAGACAAGAAAAGACAATGCCAATTTCAAGAACCAAAACACGGTGAGAGACAAATTTGTTTTTGGTTTATGTGATAATTCTGTCAAAGAAAGACTTCTTGTTGCAAGAGAAAAAGAACCGACATTGCCAAAAACTCTTGAAATAGCACACACAATTGAAATCTTTAAGAAACAAATCGATGCAATGAAAAATACTTCGAATGCATGCGATACAAGTTCAATAAAGAAAAGTCAAATCCAGAAATTAATCATATAAACAAGTCAAGGAGAAATAATATGAAATCGAAGACACAAAAATCAAGACTGAATAAGCAAACATGCCAATATTGTGGATCGTCCCCTGTTCCGAGATCCTGTCCAGCGATCCTGTCCAGCATATGGTAAAAGATGCAACTTTTGCAATAAAATAGGACATTTTGAGCTCGTATGCAGACTCAAAACAAGAAGGCCTGGGTAGGAGAAGCTTGTTGGTGCTATTCAAAAGGATGAAGATGAAAATTCTTTCACAAAAGACAAGGACGGAGATGAAAATTTTGATAAAACTGCACACACGACACTGTACTGTTTGAATGATGTGAATTAATTAATAGCAAAGATAACTGGCATGTTGATCTAAATATCTTAGGTAAAAAGTCAATTTCAAAATTGACTCTCTCTGGTGCAGATTGCAATGTAATTTCTAAAAAAAATTTTGATTCATCCTACAAATATAATATTGAGAATGTTTGATGGCAGAAAAATCAAACCTAAGTGCAAAATATGTATACCTTGTGAAGGGGCTTCACTAAGATGATTGATATTATGATTGTTAAACAAAATGTACTTTCAGTACTTGGTTTAAATGCATGTATTGATTTGAATTCAATTAGGAGAGTTGATGGTTTGATATCTGAGATAAATGTTGAAGAAAATTTTTTAGATGTTTTTGATAAATAGTTTTCTTCACAAAATTCAACTTGATACTAATATGAAACCTGTTATAAATCCACCACGTAGAGTTCCTATTGCTCTTAGAGAACCGCCCAAGAGCAGAATTAAAACGTATGGAAGATATGGATGTGATTGAAAAAATCACTGATCCTACTGATTGGGTCAATAGCCTTGTTATTGTTAAAAAGAAAAATAATTCATTACGTGTTTGTATTGATCCGTTGCGTTAAAATTGTGCCATAAAAGATGAACATTTTGCTATGCAGACCCTTGAGGACATTATGACACATATGTCCAATACCTAATATTTTTCTGTCCTCGATGCAAACTATGGTTTTTGGCAAATCCAGTGAGGTGATGAGAGTGCTAAATTATGTACATTTAATAGTATATATGGGCTGCCATTTTTTTAAAAGGCTGCCATTCGGAATTGCCAGCAGCAGCGAAGTCTATCAAAGAATTATGTCCCAAATATTTAAAAATATTGATGGGTTTGAGATTATCATTGATGATATACTTGTCTGGGGTTCAACCCTAGAAGAGCACGATCGCAGATTATGCATAGTGCTTGAAAAAGTTAGACAAAGTAATTTCAAATTGAACCGTGAAAAGTGTAAGTTTCGAATGACTGAAGTTGGTGATATTGGTCATTTACTTACTTCAGAAGGCATTAAACCTGATCCAAAAAAGGTGAAAGCTATATCTGCTATGCCCATACCTACTAATGTCAAAGAATTACAATGTTCTTTGAGCATGACTACTATTTGTCGAAATTTTTGAATAATCTTTCAGAAACTGCAGTACCTTTGAGGAAATTATTAGAAAAAGATATTGAATGGTTTTGGGTGTTAAGATCAAAATGATGTTTTTAATAAAATGAAATATGCTATAGCTAATGCTTTTGCATTGAAATATTTTGATATTAATGAGCCAATAATTTTATCTGTTGATGCAAGTTCAAAAGGGGTTGGTGCTTGCTTGATTCAGAATAGTCGACCAGTGGCATATGCGTCTAAAGCGCTCACAAAATGTCGACAAAACTATGCGCGGATTGAGAAAGAGATGTATGCGATTGTTTTTAGGTGTGAACGTTTTCACGATTTTTTATTTGGTCAAATGCACATCGCCGTACAGTCAGACCATAAGCCACCCTGAGACAATATTAAAAATTGTGCTCCTTGCTTGCAACGTATGATTTTAAAAATACAACCTTACCCGCTTGAAGTCAAATACAAAGCTGTTAAAGAGCTTTATATTGCTAATGCTTTATCACGAGCATACGATGTCTTCAAATATTCATCTGAGAAGGAAGAAGAAGTATATGATGTAAATCTTCTAGATTTTGAAGATATGAAAGAAGATGTATACAAAGCGTTTGTGCAAGAGACAAAGTGTAACGATTCACAAATGCAATCATTACATAAAACTGTACTTCAAGGCTGGCCAGAGAAAAGGTCAAATGATATTGGAATTACCAGACGAAATATCTATTTGTGACAATTTGCTTCTTGAAGGAGAACGCATATTAATTCCTAATAATATGAGACCAAATATTTTGAAGAGAGTTAATCTTGCACTTTTTGGAACGGTTCACAAGATTAAACCTAGAGCAAGAGAATCTGTGTTCTGGCCGAATATAAATGCTGAGATTGAAGGTTATATTGCCAAATGCAAAACATGCTTGAAACACAGAAGAAATAATCAAAAGGAACCTCTTGATTCCACATCATATCCCAGATACACCATGGTCTACTGTAGCTTAAGCCTTATTTTATTACTACAGAGGCAAGGATTATCTACTAGTTGTTGACTACTATTCGAAATATCCTGAAATTGCAAGACTTCATAGCAAGAATAGTTATGCTGTTATTTCAGATATGAAAGAAATGTTTGCCCGGCATGGCATTCCGGAACGATAATATGCCATTAAACAGTGTGAAATTTTCAAATTTCTGTGGCGATTGGGAAATAAAAATCGTAACCTCAAGTCCGGTGTACCCAAGAAGTAATGATCTTGCTGAAAAATTTTTGCAGTCCATTAAAAATTTGTTGAAAAAAGCTGATGATTCTAATCGAGATATTTATTTGTCATTGCTTGGATTTCGAAACACTCCAATCTCTGATATGTGTTATTCGCCACCTGAATTATTGATGAGTAGAAAATTGCGATCAAGAGTACCCATTTCCAAAAAATCTTCTACATTCAAGAGTTGCTAAGAATGCACAATCTGAATTACATCACAGACAAAAGAAGATTCATGATAGATCATTAAAACCGCTGAATGAGCTACAAGAGAACGATGTAATTAGAATAAGACGTGATGGTGAATGGATTCCTGCTATTGTTGTTGGTAGACACGCTACTCAAGATCTTACTATGTTGAAACTCCTGATGGCTCTAGATACAGAAGAAACAGATTTCATCTTATGAAAACAAGAGAAGAAATACCAACATATACTGGTTCAATGATTCATTCAAATTTTGATACTGAAGAATATAAACAAATTCAAAGTTCACTAAGACAGCTCAGAAGATCGACAAGAAGTCGAAGAAGGCCACGACGCTTTATTGAAGAATAATAAAATGTTTTTATTTTATGCATATCCCTTTAATGTTTGCTGTAATGCTTCATTCTCAACATTGAATCCAGTTCTGAGTGATGCATGATATATGTTCCTATTTTTTATTAACAAGGGAGATGTCATGATAGGTGAACATGTTAGGTCAAGGGTTATATAGAATGTGGCAATTGCCGCAGAATATTCTAGTCGCTCTCTTGTAAGCTGGTGCTAGGATGTGGTACGGGTCTATTATGTCTGTTTAAGTAGTGTTCTAGTACCTTATGTGTTTGGCGAGACGCTGTGCATGGACCTGGTTAGAGAATGGAGCCTTAAGCAGTACTGGAGTGAAGGTTTCTGTAATCGAAACGTGGTCACACGGTGTCCTTTAACATGAGGCAACAAAGGGTTCTTGGTAAACTCAGTTGTTAATCGGTAACTCGGCCAGTAAAGCGTTGGGATTACGCATCTCTAAAGTCCTGGGTTCAATTCCCCGCGTGGAATGATTAAAGGCGAGAGTTCTGCTGGAGGTCTCGCCCGTGCACAGAAAAAGATGTTTTCTGCTTGGAATGCGTGGGCTAAAGGGTGTTGAAGATTATTAACCATTTTTGCATGAATAGGATTTTTGAGGTGTATCTTTTGCGATCTGAAGCCGACAAATATGAATCAATTTGGTACTTGATAATAATAAAATAAAGCTATAATTTTGCTCTATTACGCATCACTAACGTCCTGGGTTCGAATCCGTTCGTGTGGGAGGCTTATTTGAGAGGTCTTCTGGACGCCTCGCAGGTGCACGGTGGTTCACGTAAGCGTTGCTTGTGGCTTCCACCACCAACCCTGTTCATGCTCAGAAAAAATGTCAAGCCGAAACCATCATTCCCGATTCGGAACAAAAAAACGCGTGACAAATTGGAAACGATAAAAAATTGAAATGGTCATTACATATATTAAAATGGCAATACCAGTAATATGACCAAATGAATCGTGTTAAGGTAAAAATGAGCAGACGACTAGAAGAATATTGTTCAAAATAGGAGATCTTATCTTATCGATTTCAAACTTAAAAAAATTAATAATAAGTTTGACTAAAAGAACCAATTACCCTAAGGATGCAGCGATTGAAATGAACCAAGTATATTTGCTGGACACAGAAGCTTGTAAAGAAAAATATTGGAAAACTGCGCAATCTTCGGACCCGCTAAACTGAAAAGTCATCGTGCGTCTGTAAATGATAACGTGGTGAAGTTACGGGAAAATTAATAGAGAGAAATGAGTTGAAAATTTTTGGACTAGGCATTGCTGAATACTACGGACTGGAAATAATAGTGTCTTCAAAACAGCAGCAGGATCCATCGTAACGCAATAAGCAAATCTAGTAAAGAAGCACAAGGTCTAATAACTACATCTTGCCTGTAATCGTGCAAGTTTATTATGCGTTGCGTTTGTCATAAGGACTTTGTTAAAATTAGTCTCAAAAGTCCTAAAAACTGGATTAAGCGGCGACAAGAGTAAGTCACAAGACCATTGATAGATACATGGTTAATAATAAGTATTAGACTACTGAAAACTCGATAAGACGACGATATGAGCAGTAACAAGGCGTTTTCTTCGAAACTTAGCTTGTCGTCG
The DNA here is from genome assembly GCA_963675895.2 of Styela plicata. NCBI lineage: Eukaryota > Metazoa > Chordata > Ascidiacea > Stolidobranchia > Styelidae > Styela > Styela plicata. The sequence goes on along the minus strand of OZ023143.1, from coordinate 6,558,297 downwards.
TTCGTAAAATTTTTATCATTGCCATTCTTGTTGAAAAAACACTTGGTGTCTTCGTTGAATTGAACTTTATTACGTCATGAACTTTCTATCAAGAGTGGGCGGTGCTTTTATCACCTATTTCTTCGATCAGAAGGCGCGATAGAGGTTTTCTTTATGGTTGCCCTTTTGTGTTCGCGAACTCCGGTAGAAACAATTTGAGCTTTTACTGAATTAAATATAATCTTCTTCCTTAAGTGTATTTAAATGCGGTGGTCGAGAATTGCACTCAATGTTTTGCAACCAGTTGAACTGCAGTCTTGTTATATAAAAACCAAGACAATTTTACCCACAGTGTATTGCACACACATTCAATTACCCCCAATAGTATTGCCCTTATAAGGATTGCACCCAGAAGGATTGCACTCGGTAGAATTGGACCCTTTCCTATGATTGTAGTAGATGTACGGGATGTACGGGATGTACTGGATGTACGGGATGTACGGGATGTACAGGATGTACTGGATAAAATTTTGCGCAAATTACCTTTTGAAGCATAGCAAATTGAAATATCAGTAGAAAAGATTCGAATATTTATTCCTAACACTGTAACGAAAATTCAGTAAAATCGCTGTTCTTTGATAGTAATGCCAAGCGATAATATTAAAATCCACATTCCATAAATTGGCATCCACAAGGCAACTACAATTTCAAAATACAAAAATTATGAAAATTAACGTTAACTTACTGCGTTTTTATCACAGTGTGGTTAATTAAATGTGGTGGTCGTGAATTGCACTGATTGGCTTGCAACCAGTTTAATTGTAGTCATGTTATATAAAACCCAAGGCAATTTCACCCACAGCGTATTGCACACACATTCAATTACACCCAATGGTATTGCCCTTAATAGGATTGCACCCAGAAGGAGTGCACTCGGTAGAATTGTACCCTTTCCTATGATTGTTGTAGATGTACGGGATGTACGCGATGTACTGGATGTACTGGATGTACGGGATGTACGGGATGTACGGGATGTACGGGATGTACGGGATGTACGGGATGTACGGGATGTACTGGATGTACGGGATGTACGGGATGTACGGGATGTACTGGATGTACGGGATGTACGGGATGCACTGGATGTACTGGATGTACGGGATGTACGGGATGTACTGGATAAAATTTTGCGCAAATTACCTTTTGAAGCATAGAAAATTGAAATATCAGTGGAAAAGTATGGAATATTTATTCCTAACACTGTAACGAAAATTCAGTAAAAGCGCTGTTCTTTGATAGTAATGCCAAGCGATAATATTAAAATCCACATTCCATAAATTGGCATCCACAAGGCAACTACAATTTCAAAATACAAAAATTATGAAAATTAACGTTAACTTACTGCGTTTTTATCACAGTGTGGTTAATTAAATGTGGTGGTCGTGAATTGCACTGAATGGCTTGCAACCATTTTAATTGCAGTCATGTTATATAAAACTCAAGGCAATTTCACCCACAGCGTATTGCACACACATTCAATTACACCCAATAGTATTGCCCCCAGAAGGAGTGCACTCGGTAGAATTGTACCCTTTCCTATGATTGTTGTAGATGTACGGGATGTACGGGATGTACTGGATGTACTGGATGTACTGGATGTACTGGATGTACTGGATGTACTGGATGTACTGGATGTACGGGATGTACTGGATGTACGGGATGTACGGGATGTACGGGATGTACTGGATGTACGGGATGTACGGGATGCACTGGATGTACTGGATGTACGGGATGTACGGGATGTACATGATGTACTGGATGTACGGGATGTACTGGATAAAATTTTGCGCAAATTACCTTTTGAAGCATAGAAAAATGAAATATCAGTGGAAAAGTTTGGAATATTTATTCCTAACACTGTAACGAAAATTCAGTAAAATCGCTGTTCTTTGATAGTAATGCCAAGCGATAATATTAAAATCCACATTTCATAAATTGGCATCCACAAGACAACTACAATTTCAAAATACAAAAATTACGAAAATTAACGTTAACCTACTGCGTTTTTATCAACGTGTGGTTAATTAAATGTGGTGGTCGAGAATTGAACTCAATGTTTTGCAACCAGTTGAACTGCAGGCTTGTTATATAAAGACCAAGACAATTTCACCCACAGCGTATTGCACACACATTCAATTACACCCAATAGTATTGCCCTTAATAGGATTGCACCCAGAAGGATTGCACTCGGTAGAATTGGACCCTTTCCTATGATTGTAGTAGTTGTACGGGATGTACTGGATGCACGGAATGTACGGGATGTACTGGATTTATGGGATGTACGGGATGTACTGGATAAAATTTTGCGCAAATTACCTTTTGAAGCATAGCAAATTGAAATATCAGTAGAAAAGTTTCGAATATTTAATACTAGCACTGTAAAGAGAATGCAGTAAAATCGTCGTTATTTGATAGTAATGCCAATCGATAAAATTAAAATCCACAGTACATAATTTGGCATTCACAACGCAACTACAATTTTGAAAAATGAAAATTATGCAAATTAATATTAACTTACGGCGTTTTTATCACAGTGTGGTTAATTAAATGTGGTGGTCGTGAATTGCACTGAATGGTTTGCAACCAGTTTAACTGCAGTCATGTTATATAAAACCCAAGGCAATTTCGCCCAGAGCGTATTGCACATACATTCATTTACACCCAATAGTATTGCCCTTAATAGGATTGCACTCGGTAGAATTGTACCCTTTCCTATGATTGTAGTAGATGTACGGGATGCACGACATGTACGGCATGCACGTGGTGTACGGAATGCATTAGATGTACGGCAAGTAGATTGGATGTACGACATGCACGACTTGTACGGGATGCACGGCATTCACGGGATGTAAGGCATGAACGACATGTGCCGAATGCACGGAATGTACTGGATGAACGGCATGCGCGGAATGCGCTCAATGTTCGGAATACACGTGATGTACGGCATACACGGGATGTACGGCATGTACGACATGTACCGGATGCACGGAATGTACTGCATGCACGACATGCACGCCATGCACGTGGTGTACGGAATGCATTGGATGTACGGCAAGCAGATTGCATGTACGACATGCACGACTCGTACGGGATGCACGGAATGTACGGCAGGCACGTGATATAGGGAATGTACGGCATGTAGGTAATGCACTCAATGTTCCGCATGCACGCGATGTACGGTTCGCACTGGATGTACGGCATGCACGGGATGTACGGCATGAACGACATGTGCCGATTGCACGGAATGTACTGGATGAACGGCATGCACGGAATGCACTCCATGTTTGGAATGCTCGTGATGTACGGCATATACGGGATTTACGGCATGCACGACATGTACTGAATGTACGGCATACACGTGGTGCACGGAATACGCGGGATGTACGACATGCACAGAGGATGTACGGCATGCACGACATGTACGGCAGGCACGTGATATACGGATTTCACGTGATGCACGGAATGCACTGGATTTACGGCATGCGCGGGATGTACGATATACACGACATGTTCTGGATGCAAGGAATGCACACTCCGGGTGTATGAAGTGCATTCCGTACACACTGAGTATCCCGTGCACACAGTGCATGTCGTACATACAGTGCATTCCGTGCATCCAGTACATGTCGTACATTAAGTACACCGCGTATACCCCATCTATATGTTATATTCATCCTATTCAACGCATGCCGAACATGCCGTAAATTCCGTACATCTCGCACATACCGAGAATTCCGTATATTCAGTGCATCCCAAAGTCACATGCACGCCTTACATTCAATGCATTCCTTGCATCCAGAACACGTCGTGTATATCGTACATCCCGCGCATGCCGTACATCCAGTGCATTCCGTGCATCCCGTGCATGCCGTACATTCCGTATATCACGTGCCTGCCGTACATTTTGTGCATACCGTACATCACGTGCATTTCGTATATCACGTGCCTGCCGCACATGTCGTGCATGCCGTACAACCCCTGTGTACGTCGTACATCCAGTGTATTCCGTGCACCACGTGTATGCCGTACATTCAGTACATGTGGTGCATGCCGTGCATCCCGTATATCACGTGCCTGCCGTACATTTCGTACATACCCTACATCACGTGCATTCCGTATATCACGTGCCTGTCGTGCATCCCGTTCATCCAGTGCATACCGTACATCCCGTACATCTACTACAATCATAGGAAAGGGTCCAATTCTACCGAGTGCAATCCTTCTGGGTGCAATCCTAATAAGGGCAATACTATTGGGGGTAATTGAATGTGTGTGCAATACACTGTGGGTAAATTGTCTTGGTTTTTATATAACAAGACTGCAGTTCAACTGGTTGCAAAACATTGAGTGCAATTCTCGACCACCGCATTTAATTAACCACACTTTCATAAAAACGCAGTAAGTTAACGTTAATTTTCATAATTTTTGTATTTTGAAATTGTAGTTGCCTTGTGGATGCCAATTTATGGAATGTGGATTTTAATATTATCGCTTGGCATTACTATCAAAGAACAGTGATTTTACTGCATTTTAGTTACAGTATTAGGAATAAATATTCCAAACTTTTCCACTGATATTTCAATTTTCTATGCTTCAAAAGGCAATTTGCGCAAAATTTTATCCAGTACATCCCGTACATCCCGTACATCCAGTACATCCCGTACATCCCGTACATCCTGTACATCCCGTACATCCAGTACATCCCGTACATCCCGTACATCCCGTACATCCAGTACATGCCGTACATCCAGTACATCCCGTACATCCCGTACATCCCGTACATCCCGTACATCCCGTACATCCCGTACATCCCGTACAGTTTTCGAGACACCCGTTTCGAAGCATATGAAAATTTTTGGCTTTTCATATTCCTCATTTTTTCTGTGCATGGAACTGGTTAGTGTAAGGAGCCTTAAGCAGTACTCGTGTGATTGTTTCTGTAATCGAAAAGTGATCAAATGGTGTTTCTTAACATAAGACAGCAAATGATTCTTGGTAAACTCAGTTGTTAGACGTTATCTCAGCCAGTAAAGCGTTGGGAATACCCCTCGAGCTTCATCCGCTGGCCTTTGTAACATATGTAATGTTCCCAAAACAGTGGAACACTTTATTATTCTTTGCGTTCGTCATAAGGACTTAGTTAAAATTAGCCTAAAAACTCGATCAAGCGCCGACAGTAGTAAAGATGTTGGATAAGTACGTGGTAAAAATAAGTATTACAATCCTAAAAACTCGATAAGGCACAGCAACAAGGCGTTGTCTTTGAAACTTAGCTTGTCGTCGTTCGTAAAATTTCATCCTTGTCATTCTTGATAAAAAACTTGGTTTCTTCGTTGAATTGAACTTTATCACGAGATAAACTTTCTATGGCGACAAGGCAGGTGGGGCGGTGCTTTTATAACTTATTTCTTCGGTCAGAAGACGCGATATGGGTGTTCTTTATGGCGTGCTTTTGCGTTCGTCAACTCCGGTAGAAACAATTTAAGCTTTTACTGAATTGAATAAAATCTTCCATAACTGTATTAAAATCAGTCGAGTCAAAACAGTTGAAATGTACGATTTTTTCCAAAATTGCGGGATACAACTCAGCAAATAAACATATACTCGATTTTAGTAGTTAGGAATGTTCCAGTGGTTTTCGGCATTTACGTATAACCTGTTTTCAAATCTTACCCAATTGAACCAAACTCGTGCAGAAATCTGTCCTATATTGCATCAGAAAATATTATATATCCCCTAGTTACAAGTGTAATCAATGCGTCGATACATTGAAATTTTAATTTTCTCTTGTATCATTGTCGTCTACTAGGTTTGCTGTAGGTGTACTTGAGTTAGTTGTTTAGGCCACTATAATTTTTAAACAATAATATTCAACATTTTATCGTGATCCCAGTGAAAAAGAAATACCACATTATGTATATGATATTATTCCCCAATAAAAATTATATTTTGTTAAGCATGGGATAAAAATGTACCGCGCCTTGATATCACGACCCATCACTGATTCACACTTACAAATACTCTCCTTGCATGTTAAAGGCTTATATCATTGGCGTGATGATAATCATGATTATCGGCGCTTTGTGAACTATTATTGGCGTCCAAAAAACAGCCATGCTAACAGCCTTCGCACTGCATTTTAGACATTCTGCACTCCATCTGTGGCACAGGATCAACAAACGGGATAAGTAAAACGTAATGTGATTGACGTGATTTATAATACTTCCTTAAAAAAAGGCACATGCGACCCGAAGGAAGGATAATATATACTCGCACAATAGACGAAACAGCGTCATTTGGGTCATCCTATTTACAGTCGTTACATCTAATCGAGGCAAGGCAAGGCATTGTACTTCAGACATTTAGACGGCCAGCATGTCGGCCAAGATAAGATTTGTGTACTCGGCGTGCCGTATCGTATTATTTTGTATAATAATGCTGATACGCGAATGTCCCGGCTTCAATTTGGCGTTAAGTGAAAACACTGCAAGATATATGGTATCGCCAGTTGTAGAACAAATAGGAAGTGGAACTCCCCCTCAATTACCAGCTACAGCGAAAAGTTCATTTTACGGATATGATTTCAATTTATTCACAAAGAAAGATGGAACCATAAGGTAACTTCTAAAATTACAATTACAATTGGAAATTTCTGATTGATATTGGTTAAGGGTGAAATCAAATATTTTCATGCTTGTCCAGAATTCAAATAAGCGTGAGAAATGCATTTCAACTAAAACTATCCAAAGATTTAAGGATATAATATGAATGCGATTCGATCCATACGTTCGGTCATTGGAGCCGCGCTTTGCTGAGGCAAAATATGAACAACGTTATATTCTGTGATCTGAAGTTTTCCGGTTTCTAACTTCAAGGTCTTTAGTATAAATGTTTTCTTACCTCATTACGAAATACTGCCAAACTTTATTTTGATAGAAACAACTCACTGGTCCATTGACAATTTCGAATAAAAGAAAATATTATTTGTTCGCACCTGTTTCCCTGATGAAATTATTTTGAATAATTTTACCTTATAAATTAAAATAATTCAAATTAATTTCATCCGGGAATCAGGTGCAAACTTATAGGGATATTTCCTTTTATTCCCAATTATTAACTGTGGTCTCTATCAAAATATTTTTATAGATGTTGTTCGTTTTCAAAATTTTACTGACGTCATAATGACCATGTTTTACGAAAATTGTGCATTATTTCGCAATAAAGCAAGAAAAATGATACGACAACACTTCCCACGAACATTCTCGTCGCAGATTTTTTAATTTAATTTTTTTGCCACGGATGACGACTTGAGACCTCCACTGCCTGTGAGTATGATGAGGTACTTTAGTTTTCGAATCAAACCATGTCTTTCGGATCGTATTTTTCTAAATCAATATTTTTCTAAAGTATTTTTAAACTTGGATTTTCTTCACTTATAATATTGGTGAAAAGTTTCGATATCCTTATAGCCGCAACAAATCCAATCAAATTATCGATATTTAAAATATTTCGTGAACAGAAGCTGGTCCACTAGCTGGCCTAGTCGGGTATTAATTCTTAAATTTTCACTTTAAATAATTTCTTTTTTGAATTATTCTTAAATTTATTTAATTTGCAGTAAAATCGCTATATATGCCAATTTCTACGTTGTAAACTTTGGCATATATCATGATTTCACTGCAAAATGGTTAAGCATCAGAAATCTGTAATGTTGGAACAATATTGTATTCAGGTAATGAGTCCCAAATGCAGTTTAAACTGAGGTGCAAGGACAACACTGGTGCGAATTAACGAATTAATTATGATTGACGAATCACCTAGTACCTCAATCGAAAAGTGGCGTCCCCATCAATTAATTTTTTTTCGTTTTAGCATGATGATAGGTTCCCCGAAGATGACCGATCCAGCCTCTCCCGGTCTACAGGACAAGAGTGCGAAAGTAAATCAAGGTAAAGAGAATGTACCCTTTCTTAAAATTTTTATTTTTAATACCTATATTGAGCTAATACTTATTTATAGCAAAACGTGTCCCAAATTCAAATTTGGTTTTTTGATTATAATTTAACCTTTTTTCGTATTTTTGTTAAATTCGGGATTTTAGATCTAAATATTTTTATCATTTTTTTGTTCTTCCGGCGCCATTCGTATTGTCATAATTTCTTGGTGATGAAAAAAACAAAATTGTTTGATGTTTTGCCAAAAGCAAAAAAGTCTAAGTTATACTAACATAACTTTCTTTTGTTTTCGTTGTTGACGTTTCAATCCGGTTCATATTTGAGATTAAATGAACAACGGTGGCGAATAAAGGAAAACTCTATATACTCGGTCATAGAAAATATGCATTGTATCTGTGATACACTAATTGAACGAGAAACAAGTTCCTGGCTAATGCAATGTAAAGCCTTACTCATGTTATTGTTTTAAGAACCGAAAGGAAGTATTCAATCGTGCACAGTCAAGCCATCTTTTGTTCAGGGAGTTGCTCCAGTTTGCACATCCGCCTACCCACCAAATCCCGAGGCAGGCGATAATTTTGGAATGTTTTTACCAACGACCCCTACCGGAGATGCTCAAGTAAGCACTTGATATATCAGAACATATTTTTTACTTTGGCTGCTGGTTATTTGGGTGTGTTTTACAATCATACTGTTCATTGACATCGGTCATTGATAGGCGGTGCGATCTATCAGTGACTAATATTCAATTGAACTATCATATGCAAGAAAAATAAAATGTAAAATCGGACAGGCCTCCCAAGAATGTGCGATGACAATTTGATTTTGCTAAAACTAGGTAAAATGAAATATATATTCTACGTAGTTTGCTTTACCATGTCCAGGAAGGTCCTATTAATTGTTACAGCTTGTCGGTGAACCTAATACCCAATGCCGCCGGGCACGGGCCTTCGTAGTTCGCTAGTAAAGTGTTAAATCTGACGGTTCCACAAAATGTATTAGGTAATTTTCTAATCAACGTTGTGCGCCAAGGCCGCTCAAAATACAATCGTTGAAAAAATTCATGAATTTTGATGCAGAGACAATTGGAAAAAACATGTTAATAATAAAGGAGATTTCGATTTTTGCACAGATATTCGTATATACTTCCACACGGTTTTAAATGGATGATTATATTTTTATTATCGGATAAGATTACGGATTTTGTTTTAGAAATATTATGCTCCACACGAGTATTGCCTTTATCCTCAAATTATTTTTGCGCTATCAAATAAAAAATAGGCTATAAAAATCCCTTTACAAGGAGAATTTCAATGTCACTTTTGGAAAATAATCGTTGCTACAAACTTGCATCCGCCCATTCTTGAATATTCACCATTATATTGGCACCAACATCAATGACTGTCATCTTCTTAAAGTATCTGATCAATTTTTATTTCGCTTTACAAGTTTAAGAGACGTAATCCACTAAAAAAATTCAATATTAAAGGCTTCTATAGCTCTTTAAATGCAGGTTCACGAATGTTTTATGTTTTATCTGCGTGTCGTAAGAGGCGATTAAAGTGAAAAAGGTGTTTTTACTATAACTCAAATCAGATACCACACAAGGCTCTTCATAACAGTTGTACAGTTCTGTTGAAAATGTTTCCAATAACAGTTTAGATTGCGCTGCATTTTAAGTAGCTCTCAGTCAATTATCGCTTCCTTTCAGACTATGCTTTCGGTTTTGCTTAGGTTAAATTCCAGTGTAAAAAAGCTATTAAGTAAGTTTCCGACATATATTGCCTCGAAAAAATGTCCCCTGTTTTGTTTGAGCTACTTAAACGAATATTCTACGATTCTTTTTGTCGGCGAGTGGAACATGGCACCATGGCCCCTACCCAAAATACGTCAATGACTGCAAGGCTAAGGCCACAATACACTCTCGCGTAGGTTGCGTTTTTTCTAGATTTGTTTCAATTTAACCTTGCGTTTACGCTAGCGCAACCCAACTATAACGAACGGTTGGTTGCTATGCAATCGAAGAGTGTTCGTTTCGTTGCTTACGTTTGCTCATTGTAGGCATGTGAATACAAGTAACGCAAAGCAATGCAAACGTGTAAGAAAACGAAACGCTCCAACAAGCTCCAAAATATTTTTTTATTCTGATTCCAATTCAGGGCTGTATTTTTAGAATGTCAAATACACATTGTGTATCTATGTATGTATATTTATTTCATTCATTTTATCGTTTGTAGGCATGTTCAACTACACGTGCACAAGAATGCGGTGATGTGAGATATAGTCCAGGGTTCTGTTATAAGTCAAGTAATTTTGGTTCAACATGGAAACAAGATGAAAAGACTAAATCGCTAAGTAATTACTTTTTTAATATATTAGAGGGATCAAATATAAGGATTACAAAGAGCTTACGCCAAGGCGCCAGTAACAAAACAGTTATCTAAGTTTGTAAAATCGGTTCTGTTGAGCTTGCGTCATAGATGGACCCGCCTCGGGGAACGAACAAGAACGTTTGTTTTTGCCGAGTCCAGCATGGCGTGCTTTTGTCATGGGACTACGTATAGTAGCATTAAGCTCTCCTCGATTAAATTTGTATGACAAGAATGTCGGAATGGATCCAAAACTTGCTGCTTCTGGGGTTAATGTTGCTTTAGTAAAGAGGGAAAGTATTAAGAAAGAAAGCAGTGGTTTTGTGAATATTTTATGCTACCAATTGAGAATGTTCATAAGCTCCTCTGTGGCTCGGGTCCAAGTGTAAAGTCTGGTATTTTTGTGACAAGGTTGCCCCACACTGGACGTCGAGGTCCTGTTTGTTTTGGATGGATCGAGTTCAGTTGGCAAAGATAACTTTAAAACTGTCAAACAATGGGTGAAAGATATCACCAAGAAATTGAACATCGAAAAAGGCGGGGTTTCAGTAGGAGTGGTTCAATACTCTCATTATTCTGACAGGTAAGCATTTAATAATGAATTGCTTCTTTTATACATTTGACCCAAACATTTAATAATCCTCTTGATATTTTTTATTTTGCCAATTCTTTTTCCTTTAAAGTTTCGCCTAGAGGTTTTGAATTCCAAACATTTCAGTTCTTAACAGCATGAATGCAAAATTGCACAGCCATATTTTATTTTATTAGTATTTTCAAAAAAATCCACTTCATTGAAGAAGTTATTCTTTAAATTTTTATCTAATTCATCACAACTATTGATTTGCTCCACCCAACGGAACTCAAAACAAAAGAAATAATTTTCCGCCCCGGACATTTCATAATATCAACGAGGGGATTTATATATACAAATTATTTGGAGCAATGTTACAGCAAAAGCAACATTTTAGAGCAAAAATAGAAAAATTACTTTTTGTTTCGCAAGTACTCGTTCCAAGGCCGATTCAGGACTGATTCGAATAATAAGCGTTTCGATTTACCGATTCGAATTTCTCATTCCTACTTGCGTGACGTGCTTCACCATTCATACATTACGTTGGAAAATAATTGAAGTCATATTTTTAAATATAATGTTGTACAACATATTGAAGTACTTGCTCATTTTCAAACTATTTTTGCATCATGCTATGGAACGGATCAACCATATGGACATTTTTTCCAATTCCAGATACGAGATTACTGAGCAGCCGTGGATCGTGACACATATCACAATCGGCGCTTATAAAACATATTCATCTTTTTCTGTGAGTAATTTCATGAAATTTATCTTTAAGAGACGTGCAAAATGTCTCGTTATATCAAGCGTTTGGCATATTTTGGAAGTGGCTATTTGTGTCATGTAAGGGCGACTGACTGCGGTAGCGAAGGTCCACACCGCAATACTAAATGTTGGGACTCCAACTTACATTCCCATCTTCAAAAATTCAGACAAAATTGTTAGAAAACACCAAACATTGAGAGATATACAACCATATGATGCTTCACTACCTCTCGTGTAGACAACAGTTTGGGTGAATCAGGGTGGTTAAACATTTCTATTCATTTTCGTGTGCATGGATATTGAGAAAGCCGTACGCAACGCTTATGTAAACCACCGTGTACCGACTCGGTCTCTAGTGTTTTTTTGCCGAAAGACGGAAAATTTACAGGGACGACAATTTTGCTGCTTGCATTTACATTAAATTTGAGCTTGTATAAAATATTAAATTTTTGTATCAAATCAATGAAAATTAAAGTAGTTCATTGTAAAATTCTTGACAAAGGTACGCAACAAATACCCATGACTACGCATTTTATGTCACGGCATGATTTTTTTGTGATGCGTCTTTCGGCCATTTACTTTTAAGGTAATTGAGAATGATTTCTCATATCATGTTTATGATGCTCCACAAGTCGAATGAGCAAACTAATACCATGTAAGGGCACTTTTTAGGTGAAAAACATGAAGTGGAATCGACAATTAGATGATTTGCCTCGACATTCATTTTGATTTTTTATCGGTAGGATTGGAAACGACGTCATATAACATGATTGGTTATTTATTCAAGTTTTGTTTGAAAAGATTCGACTCGACATCCAAATTTTTTTTTAATTCTTATCTTCGCAATCTTTACACAAAATAATTCCATTGTCATAATCGCCAGCACTCAAACTTTTCAACTTCGGACGCCAGTTATTTTACACCAAATAAATTGCAGTTTTTTGTTTTTGAATAAATTTGCCAGGTGCGGTAAACGCGTTACTAATACTCTAAGAGCTGATCATCCCTAAGGTCCTATATTTTAATCCCGAGCGATTTGACTATATGCACGATGATTGCTGTAAACCTAGCACGTGCAGGGTGATTCAATTATCCGATGGTTACAGCTTCCTACACCAACCTTGTCCATGCAAGGTTTGTATTTTCTCTGATATTTTTTTTATACATTTCAAAAGTTTACACGTGTTTTTAATTTATCGTAGTCGGCAGTGGACAAAATAGCCCTGCAAGGGTTTACGACATATACCGGCAAAGCACTAGAAAAGGTTTTACATGATTTCAAAAACACACCTAATTATAACAAGCCGACAACGAAGCAAGTTATGGTTCTGCTGACTGACGGAAAGTAAGTGATGGTTCTTTTGATATCCGGATCAGAAAAAAAGCTTTTCCCAACATCTTTCGTCAACTATATGTCAATGTGGCGTACTGTGGCGCATGCTTGACAAAGTAAAATTTCTTATAGGAATCAGATTTAATGTAGAAAATGAAGATCAAACATTCCGTTTTTCAGTATGCATTGATGAAAATTTAAAAGATATATTGTTGAGTATGTACCACTGAAAGACTGCGTCGCAAAGGCACGTTCCATTCGTCGCAGATGCTTGGCAAAAAAAAATTTGGTTCGTGAGGACAAAAAGAATTTAACTATTTTTCGTATCTGATTCGAAAACAAAAGCAATATCAAGTTCCATTTAGAAATTTTCACAATGAGGAAGGAGGAAATGAAAATTATTTCTGAATCGTTCATGAACTCGAAACTGAGTATTCGAATACGAACCGAATCCTACGAATTAGAATCCTAATTACAATCATCATTAAACCTAGACAACGAATTATATATTTATGAACAAATTTTAAATAACCTGATTATTTTTACAGAGCCTCAGACAAAGAACAGGTTCCCGGAAACGCAAATAAGTTAAGAAATATTGGAGTCATACCGTATGCAGTAGGGGTGGGTGGAAATAAAAAAGTCAACAAGACCGAACTAAGGGTACGTTAAATTCTGTGCAAGAAATGCACACCTAATATTTTGACAGGAGGTTTATGTACTAAAATTTTTCTTGGGGAGCTGTCTTGCATACGAAATGCGTATGCGATGGCTCAGTGGTTATCATGTTGGCCTCGCAGGTTGAAAATATCGGGTTCGAGTCTCGTCGAGTCCGTTCTCTTAATTAATCCATTTCACCTCTCAAGGATGTAATAATTCGGGCATGCTAGACCCAACAGGAATGTTCATAACTCTACACAAACGCTCACCCTGTTCACCAATGGGTAGCTTCTGATACAGGGCTTTGATCGGGATTTTTCACTCAAGATTAGGAATAATTCTCCTATTAGAAATTCTTTCTCAAGTATGCATCACAGACAGGTCGATTCATACTTCACAAAGCGTTTTTTGGCACAAATTTTTTCAATATGTGTAAATGCGGAAGGTTTGCATTTTAACAATGCTTCACCTGCATTCGTTGTGACGGAGCATCGGAATGAGTGGGTGACGGGGCAACATGCTTAAAAGAGAACAAGCGCATTACAAACAAAAAAAGATTTTCGACTAGAAAATGATACACCACCAATGAGGGAAATTCTCAACAATACCGTGATTCTTTATGTAATAACCAATTTTACGAATGAGGGATTCATTAAATTATGCCTCCCTAAATCTATTTTCATTTACTTAAATTGAAGAGTATCGTACTATTACGTTACTTTTTATGGTAAATAAGTGAAATTCCCCTTAACTTTTGTCTGCTTAGATATAAATTTGTGTCATTCTTTCTCTGCTGCAGCTTATCGCGAATGGAAATCCGAAAGATGACAGTCGAGTATTCATGGCCCAAAATTTTGATGGACTTGAAGCCATTGCTAAGGAACTGGAGGCAGAGATTGGTGGACTTGTATTGGAAGGTAATGGAAGTTGTGCTGTATGTCGAGCATATGAAAGTCCGATGAATGACGCTGAAGAAGCACGAAAATTTTGTATTAGCATGAAAGCTTAGCATATATTTACATATAAATGCATAAAAAAAGTTCATGAAAGTAATGTATCTACAGAATGAAAATAAGCGCACAAATAGGCAAGTTGCATCTATTCATAATGCTTCTCAATTAGAAATATTATTTTGTCAAAAATGAGCCGCAGACAGATCGCGTCTTGTCGGTTTATACTTTAACTTTAACGAGCATAAATGAAAAAATTTTACTGGGGAAGGCGAAATCACACAAATCTACAACGTTTGCATACATAACGTTTATGATTGTCCTGTTCAGTTTCAGTATACTTTTTTTTATCAAATATCATCCAAACAGGACAAAGCGGTGGTCAAGGATCTGCTGATTATAAAATGCAATTTGGTGCCATTGGGTCGGGCGGAGCTTACAGTAAATTGAGACCAAGAAAAAAACGATTGCAAAGATCGACTGCAAACGACCCGGTAACTATTTAACAGTGCTTCGTATATGGACCTATTATAAATCGAGTTCGATTTATACTTGGCCCATTTGAGATTAGCCTCGGTAAGTTCGAACACAATGGGTTGATGATTGAATGTGAATTGTGTGGTATGAGGGATGATATGGGTTGTTGCTCTTAGATACATTTAATTTCGCATCGAAATTAACGAATACGATTATGTCCCATCAGTGCTTCACAAAATAAAACATCCGGAGAACTTCTGTCAAATCCTATCGAATTCCAAAAATGAGTTATTAAATCACCTGAACTGACGATGCCCCATAGTTAAAGCTTTTTTTGTTAAAGCAGCTTTTGTTGAATATGAGCCACTGATGGATAGCGACGCCAAGGCGCGGCACGTCTGTGGCTCATGCTTCGCAAAACTAAATTTTTCACTGGAGTATGTAATCAATGCGAATCTCGAAAATCTAAGAGTGTCAACCCTAATGGAAAGTGGTTATCATGTATTCTCTTGCTTGTGTTGGGATTACGGTTTCTCTAAGGTTGCGGCAGCGATGCGGTCGGAAAACTTGTCAACGCGAATCCGGAGCCTCCACAAATATTCCGTATTATTCGCTTAATCGTGGATACCCAAGGTATGTACCGATCTGTTGGGTGTGTTTTCGAATAAGTCACAATGTTTACACTATTTTGTATTACAGTTTTGCAGCCATCAAAAGATAAAATTATATGAGGAAAAGCGTTCAAAGATGGAAAATTATAGTCAAATGATGGTTACAGCCGTATTTTTTTTTCAACTTTTTCAGCAATAGTTCAACTTTGTTGTCGTATACTTTATATTATTTGATATGTATCCACTTGTTTACTATTCCGAGAATAGATTTTGGATACTAATATTACGTATGTGTTATATACAGCATCGTAAATCAACCACTTTTTTAAAAAATGGCAATGCAAACAAATTATAAAGTTTCAGTGCTATCTCCGAAATATTCGTTTTTGAGCAAATGATCTCAGCAGCATATTCTCTGCAGCGCCAAGAAATTATCCTTCGATTAGGCAAACGAATCTTTGTTGCAAAGCTGTTTGCATAAAAGATAATTTGCATAAAATATCAATTTCTCACTTCTTAGACTCGTAGGACTCAGTCTGAGAAAGACTTCAAATGCAAATTGTTACGACGTCTTAAACAATTCTATGATTGTCTTTAAGTAAAGTAAACAAAGAAATTTGCGCGAGGTTCCTTGACTTAGATAATGCATGTCGAGGACTGTTACACAATCGTTTTCTACCTACTGAGAAACAAAGTTTCATTATTGTACATGGGCGATATAAATCAATGTTCCTGCTAATGCTAAACATTTTTCCAACTTTCAAGCAATAGGGTAGTTCGCCTGCTTTAAATCCGTATATTTTTCTCGCAACTCACAGCAAGTGAGGCTGGCATAGGTGAGAAAATAAGAAAGGTCTGTTAGTTATATTAGCAATTATTGTACAAGATATACAGTTAAAATTGAAATTGCGCAGATACAATTGAAAAACAAAAATCAAATGAATGCCGTGCCACGTCATCTGAAGTTTCAAAAGTTTACTTGTACTTTCGTGTCTGTTAGACAATAAATAATAGGATGTTTTTTGCCTAAGCTGCAATATGCGATTTTATATATACCATCATACAAATAAAATGAATTACTAAATATAAACAAATGTATTGCCTATAATATGTATCATCTGTCGAGGCTGACTCACGCCAATTACAACAACAATAAAAAACAAGGTATTTTATCCTAAGTTATCATTTCAACAAATGTACACAGTATAATTTTCTAACGCCAGATTTGCACCGGTTATTTTTGCAATAAAATTATTTCTGATTCGCTGTTTTTATTTTATCGATCTCATGCTTCAAATATAACAATTACGAATTTTCTTGTGCATTTCAAAGCTCTAATTTTGTCAATGCTGTTCATACCTCTCCCCAGCTCACACGTGTTGTAAGTGAACCTGATCATAGAATACAGACGATATTGTAGCCTATCGATGGAAAGTAACGCAGGGGTACGCCAAGGTTATTATAATTTATTGAATCACCGCTTTACCATGGTGACCTTCCATTGGGTGTCAAGGTGTAGAAGACAGGAATTCCGGTGAAAGATAAGCGAGAAATATATTCGAAAAAAAATCAAAGTATGTGCATTAGTTGAGTGGAGATCAATGTTGGATCATGCTGACAAATGTAATCTATCTTCAACATATACCTGGCGCATTAAATTTCTTTGTCTTGAAATTCTGCCATGATCGCTAGGCTAATCTGTAGCTAGAAGATTCAAGTGTCTCGCCTTGTGCATCTGGTTGTGGCCAAACTGCACAAAATAAGTCTAAACCAACGATACTTCAATGAAATAGCAGTGTTAATGGTTATGTAGCTGTTTTTGTCCATCCGAAGAAAATTATATGATATTGCGACACCCGAAGAAACCCAATATTCTGCCACTCTAATTCAAAGTGTCTGTCTGGTGTTGTAAAACATTTCAAGATATACGATTATATTTTTGTTCTCCAGGAGAGGAAAGCCGAGAATACTGCTTCACCATATGGTGGACCACGACCTCTCGTGCATGCACCAGTTTCAAAACATATGGAGATTTTTTGGCTTTTCTCAATTCTCTTTTTTTCTGTGCATGGACCTGGTTGGTTGAGGGAGCCTTAAGCAGTACTCATGAGATTGTTTCTGTAATCGAAAAGTGATCACACGTTTCCCTTAACATGGTGTCCCTTAACATTAACGACAAAGGGTCCTTGGTAAACTCAGCTGTTAGTCGTTAACTCATCAGGTTAGGAATACACTTCGAGCTACGCATCTCTGAAGTCCTAGGTTCCAATCTTAAGTGGGATGATTATATGCAAGAGTTCTGCTGAAGGGCTCGTCGATGCACGGAAACTGATGTTTTTCTGCTTGGAATACGTGTGTTAAACGGCGCTAAAGATGATTAAATATTGTAGCATGAATGGATGAGATTTTTGAGGTGTATCTTTTGCGATCTAAAGCCGACAAATATGAATGAATTTGGTACTTGACAATAATAAAATAAAACTAGAATTTTGCTCTTTCACATTGTAAAGCGTTGGGAATACACATCACTAACTTCCTGTGTTCGAATTCCGTGTGGGATGCCTATATGAGAGGTCTGCTGGACGCCTCGCGGGAGCACGGTGGTTCCCGTAAGCGCTGCTTCTTCCACCAACCATATCCATGCGCAGAAAAAATGAGTAAAATGCCAAGCATCTATAAGTAATAACGTGGTGAAGTTACGGGAAAATTTATAGGGAGAAATGATCTTGCCTACAATCATGGAATAGGAAGTACATTCAAAGAGAAAATGGTCAAGAACACAAAAATTCCCACTCGAAGATATATTGTCCGACAAAGGATAATGTAAATTCCAGGAAATACTCTTCAATGTTAACACTGTACTGTAGACTCAACTACCATTTGCATCGAATACATCTTCATCCCACTTGCCTTTGTGACATATTGTGACATATAATTTGCCCGAAACATTCGAACACTTTATTATGCGTTGCGTTCGTCATAAGTGCTTTGCTTAGACAAAATTAGTCTTAAAAAATCGATTGAGCGGCGACAGGAGTAAAGACGTTTGATAAGTATTAAACTCCTAAAAACTCGATAAGGCGACGATGACAAAAAACTTGGTTTCTTCGCTGAATTGAACATTTTCACGTTATGAACTTTCTACGGCGACAAGCCGAGTGAGGCGTTGCTTTTACAATTTATTCCTTCTATCAGGGTGTCTCTATGGCGTCCTCTTGTGTTCGCCAACTCCGGTATAAACAATTTGAGCTTTTACTGAATTGACTGAAATTTTACTGAATTAAAATCTTCTCTAAGTGTATTAAAATCAGTCGAGTCGAAGCAGTTAAAATGTACGATTTTTTTTCAGAATTGCGGGATAAAACTCAATAGATAAACATAGACTCGATTTTGGTAGTTAGGAATGTTCCAGTGGTTTTCGGCATTTACATATAACCTATTTCAAATTTACCCAATTTAACCAAGCTCGTGTTAAAATTACATCAGACAATATTTTATACCCCCTAGTTACAAGTGTAATCAATGCGGCGATACATTGGAGCTTTAGTTAGTTGTTTCGTTAGTTTGTCAAGCACAATAGACGGAAACGCGTCATTTGGGTTATTCCCATTTGCAGTCTTTACATCTAATCAAGGCAAGGCATTGTACTTCAGACGTTTAGACGCCCATCATGTCGGCCAAGATAAGATTTGTATACTCGGCTTGCCGCAATGTATTATTTTGTATAATAATGCTAATACATGAATGTCCCGGATTTAATTTGGCGTTTAGTGAAAACACTCCAAGATATATGGTATCGCCAGCGGTAGAACAATTAGGAAGTGGAACTCCCCCCCAATTACCAGCTACAGCAAAAAGTTCATTTTACGGATATAATTTCAATTTATTCGTAAAGAAAGATGGAACCACAAGGTAACTTTTAAAATTAAAATTACAAATGGAAATTTCTGATTGATGGTTAAAGGTAAAGATTTGATTGGTTAAGGGTAAAATCAAATATTTCCATGCGTGTCCAGAATGTAAATAAGCGTGAGAAATGTATTTCAACTGAAACTATCTAAAGATTCAAGGATATAATATAAATACGTTCGATCATTGGGGCCGCGCTTTGCTGAGGCTAAATATGAACAACTTTATATTTTGTGTTCTGAAGTTTTCCGGTTTCTAACTTCAGGGCCATTCTTATAAATTTTTTCTTAGCTTATTACGAAATACTGGCCAACTTTATTTTGATAGAAACAACTCACTGGTCCAATTGACAATTTCGAATAAGAGAAAATATTATTTTTTCGCACCTGTTTTCCATATGGAACGAATTTGAATAATTTTAACTATAAATTGAAATAATCCAAATTAATTTCATCCGGGAATCAGGCACAAACTTATAGAGATATTTCTTTTCATTCGCAATTATCAACTGTACCAGTGAATGGTCTCTATCAAAATATTTTTATAGACGTTTTTCGTTTTCATATTTTTACTGACGTTATACTGACCATGTTCTACGAAAATTGTGCATTATTTCGTAATAAAGCAAGAAAAATTATACGAGAACCGTTAGCTTTAGCAAAGTGGGGAGAAATCAGCGACGTATATTTAGATCGAATCAATGGCGGTATAACCGGGGAGGGAGATTAAGGAACACGTCTCAACCAGAATTTTGGAAAGGACACAATTGCCCTTCCCGCGTACATTCGCGTCGCAGATTTCTAATGTAATTTTTATGCCACTGCTGAAGATTTGAGACCTTCCACCGCCTATGAGTATGATAATGTACATTAATTTTCGAATCAAATCATATTTTTATAAATCAATATTTTTAACAACAATTAAGTATTTTCAAACTTGGATTTTCTTCACCTATAAATATTGGTGAAAAGTTTCGATAATAACAGCCGCAACAAATCCAAATAAATTTTCGTCATTTAAAATATTTCGAGCACAGAAGCTCAGGGGTTGATTCTAGGGATGTACTTATTCGAATAGTCGGGTATTAATTTTTGGTTTCTCATTATAAGTAATTCCGTTTTTTGACCATTCTTAAATTTATTCAATTTGCAGAAAAATCATGATATATGCCAAATTCTACGTTGTAACATTTGGCTTATACCATGATTTCACTGCAAAAGGGTTAAGCATCAGCAATCTGAAATGTTGGAACATTATCCTATTCATATAATGAATTTCGGAAGCGGTTTAAACTGAGCTGTGAGGATAACCCTGGTGCCAATTAACGAAGTAATTATGATTGACGAATCACCGAGTACCTTAATCTAAAAGTGGCGTCCCTATCAATCAATTTTTGTTTCGTTTCAGCATGATGATAGGTGCTCCAAAGATGACTGATCCAGCCTCACCCGGTCTACAGAACGAAAGTGCGGCAGTGAAGCAAGGTAAAATTTTCTTAAAATTTTGATTTTTTAATATCTATTTTAAGCTGATACTTAGAATATGCCAAACCTGCGGAAATTTATAACAAAACGTGTTCTAAATTTAAAGTTGATATTTTGATTATAATTGAAACGTTGTTTTATTTTTGGTTAAATTCGGGATCTCAGAGCTAAATATTTTTGTCATTTTTTCGCTCTTGCGGCGCCATTCATATTGTCATGATTGTTGGGGATAAAAATCAATTGTTTGATGCTCTGCCAAGCGCAAAATTAAGCTTAAGTTATACTGACATAACTTTCCTTTGTTTTCGTTAATGACGTTTTCGATCCGGTTCATATTTGAGATTGAATGAACAACGGTGACCAACAAAGGAAGCATAATTAAACTTGATTAAATAAATATTTCAAATATTAAAACTTAAATTTCAAATAGTTAAATTTTAAAACTTACATCCGCACCTGGCTTGACCTTGACTTAATATAATCGACGGATTCCTGTCATTAGGGGAAGATTGAAAACAATCAGTAAAATTTTGTTCAATATGGGTCGATCAGACGCGTTGCATTGGTGGCATATGTTTAACAAAATAATAAACTTACTTTAATAAATTTACAAATGGGACGAGATAACAACTTTTGGGTCGGATTTACGTTGTCTTTTATATAGTTCCAAGTTTATTTTTCCCAGAATAATATTTTTCAAAATCGTAAAACATTTTGTTGAAATTTGCCATTAATTGGTAGATGGTTATACCTTTGCCCAGTACAGATACCACGCACTAGAGTTAATGAGGGTAGTTCCGTTTCAGTCGGAAAATTTTTCTTCTTTACGAGTGCAGTTACTCGTACTACATGTTATAGCACCTCTATAGCTTTAAGTGGCCGTTAATTGATTCTTTTAGGCCCTGCTTTCGGCATTTTCTTAGCGCGAATTCGAATAAAAAAATTGACTATCTAATTTTTCGAATTATGATTGAATGATATAATACGTTTCAAATCACGAATAGAAATAGGCACGTTTCTATCCCCATAGTTTACTGATATGAAATAGGAAGTCAACGCTAAATTGTGTAAGCCGCACCGATTATTAAAAATATGCATTGTATCTGTGATAAACTATTTGTACGAGAAACAAGTTTCTGGCTAATGCGATGTAAAGCCTTGTCCATGTTATTGTTTTAAGAGCCGAAAGGAAGTATTCAATCGTGCACAGTCAACCCATCTTTTGTTCAGGGAGTTGCCCCAGTTTGCACATCCGCTTACCCACCAAATCCCCAAGCAGGCGATAATTTTGGAATGTTTTTACCAACGACCCCTACCGGAGATGCTCAAGTATGTACTTGTTTTATTATAGCATATTTTTTTACTTTGACTGCTGGTTATTTGGATGTGTTTACAATCATATCGTTCATTGACATCTGTCACTGATAGGCGGCGCGATCTATTAGTGACTAATATTGAATAGAACTATCATATGCAAGAAAAATAAAATGTAAATTCGGACAGGCCTCCCAAAAATGTGCGATGACAATTTTGTTTTGCTAATACTAGGTAAAATGAAATATATATTCTACGTAGTTTGTTTTACCATGTCCAGGAAGGTCTTATTAACTGTTACAGGTTGTCGGTGATCCTTATACCCAATGCCGCCAGACACGGGCCTTCGTAGTTCTCTAGTAAGGTGTTAAATCTGGCGGTTCCACAAAATGTATTAGGTAATTTTCTAATCAACGTTGTGCGTCAAGGCCGCTCAAAGTACCATCGTTGACAAAATTCATGAATTTTGATGCAGAGACAATATGCAATACCGACCACATGCACCCCCCCCCCCCCCCCCCCCCCCCTATTCGTCTGTCTCCGCCACTGGTAGGCCACCTTGGCCCCTACCCAAAATACGTCAATGACTGCAAGGCTTAAGGCCTGCAAGGCCTAAATACACGCTCGCGTAGGTTGCGTTTTTCTAGATTTGTTTCAATTTAACCTTGCGTTTACGCTAGCACAACCCAACTAACGAACGGTTGGTTGCTATGCAATCGAAGAGTGTTCGTTTCGTTGCTTACGTTTGCTCATTGTAGGCATGTGAATACAAGTAACGCAAAGCAATGCAAACGTGTAAGAAAACGAAACGTTCCAACAAGCTCCAAAATATTTTTTTTATTCTAATTCCAATTCAGGGCTGTATTTTTAGAATGTCAAATACACTTCGCAGGAATATTATTCTTTTCATTCATTTTATCGGTTGTAGGCATGTTCAACTACACGTGCACAAGAATGCGGTGATGTGAGATATAGTCCAGGGTTCTGTTATAAGTCAAGTAATTTTGGTTCAACATGGAAACAAGATGAAAAGACTAAATCGCTAAGTAATTACTTTTTTAATATATTAGAGGGATCAAATATAAGGATTACAAAGAGCTTTACGCCAAGGCGCCAGTAATAAAACAGTTATCTAAGTTATCTGTTGAGCTTGCGTCATAGATGGACCCACCTGGGGGAACGAACAAGAACGTTTGTTTTCGCCGAATCCAGCATGGCGTGCTTTTGGCATGGGACTACGTATAGTAGCATTAAGCCCTCCTCGTGTAAATTTGTATTACAAAAATGTCGGAATGAATCAAGGGGCTTGAAGACCGTGTACTTCAGGCTTCCAAAACCCAAAACTTACTGCGAATGGGGTTAGTAAAGAAGGAAAGAAATCAGTGGTTTTGTGAATATTTTATGCTACCAATTGAAAATGTTCATAAGGTACTCTGTGGGTCGGTCCAAGTATAAAGTCTGGTATTTTTTGTGACAAGGTTGCCCCACACTGGACGTCGAGGTCCTGTTTGTTTTGGATGGATCGAATTCAGTTGGCAAAGATAACTTTAAAACTGTCAAACAATGGGTGAAAGATATCACCAAGAAATTGAACATCGAAAAAGGCGGAGTTTCAGTAGGAGTGGTTCAATACTCTCATTATTCTGACAGGTAAGCATTTAATAATGAATTGCTTCTTTTATACATTTGACCCAAACATTTAATAATCCTCTTGATATTTTTTATTTTGCCAATTCTTATCCTTTAATGTTTCGTCCAGGGGTTTTAAATTCCAAACATTTCAGTTCTTAACAGCATGCATAATATATTCATCACAACTATTGATTTGCTCCATCCAACAGAACTCAAAACAAAATAAATAATTTTCCGCCCCGGACATTTCCTAATATCAACGAGGAGATTTATATATACAAATTATTTGGCGCAATGTTACAGCAAAAGCAAAATTTTACAGCAAAAATAGAAAAGTTACTTTTGTTTCGCAAGTACTCGTTCCTATGGCCGATTCAGGACTGATTCGAATAATAAGCGTTTCGAATTACCGATTCGAATTTCTCATTCCTACTTGCATGACATGCTTGATCATTCATATATTACGTTGGACAATAATTGAAGTCATTTTTAAATATAATGTTGTACAACATATTGAAATACTTGCTTTTCAAAGTATCAGCCATATGGACATTTTTTTCCAATTCCAGATACGAGATTACTGAACAGCCGTGGATCGTGACACATATCACAATCGGCGCTTATAAAACATATTCATTGTTTTCTGTGAGTAATTTCATAATATTTATCTTGTAGAGACGTGCCAAATGTGTTGTTATGTTAAGAGTTTGGGATATTTTGGAAGTGGCTATTTGTGTCATGTAAGGCCAACTGACTGCGGTAGCGAAGGTCCACACCGCAATGCTAAATGTTGGGGCTCCAACGTACATTCCCATCTTCAAAAATTAAGACAAAATTGTTAGAAAACACCAAACATTGAGACATATATAACCATATGATGCTACCTCTCGTGCAGACAACAGTTTGGGTGAAACGGGGTGGCTAAACATTTCTATTCATTTTCCATTGCATGGATATTGAGAAAGCCATATGCAACGATTATGTAAACCACCGTGCACTAACGCGGTGCCTAGTGATTTTTGACCGCTGAGATCTGCTCTTCTACCTCCGGTGAGCAGATTCAACACCTTCAAGATCAAACCCAACACTCAAACTTTTCAACTTCGGAAGCCCGTTATTTTACACCAAATATATTGCAGTTTTTTGTTTTGAAAAAATTGGCCAGGTGCAGTAAACGCGTTACTAATATTTTTCGAGCTGATCATCCCTAAAGTCCTATATTTCAATCCCGTGCGATTTGATTATATGCACGATGATTGCTGTAAACCTAGCACGTGCAGGGTGATTCAATTATCCGATGGTTACAGCTTCCTTCACCAACCTTGTCCATGCACAGGAAATGTGTATTTACTCTGATCTATGCTTTTTATTTATTCCAAAAGTTTTTAATTTATCATAGTCGGCAGTGGACAAAATAGCCCTGCAAGGGTTTACGACATATACCGGCAAAGCACTAGAAAAGGTTTTACATGATTTCAAAAACACGCCTAATTATAACAAGCCGACTACAAAGCAAGTTATGGTTCTACTGACTGACGGAAAGTAAGTGATAGTTTTTTTTGATATCCTGATGAGAAAAAACTTGCGCCAACATCTTTCGTCAACTATATGTCACTGTGGCGTACTGTGGCGCATGTTTGACAAAATAAAATTTCTTATAAGGATCAGATTCAATGTAGAAAATGAGGATCAAACATTCCGTTCTTCAGTATGCATTTACGAGAAATTTAAAAGATATATTGTTGAGTATGTACCACTGGGAGACTGCGTCCCCAAGGCACGTTCCATTCGTCGCATATGCTTGGCAAAAAAAAAAATTGATTCGTGAGGACAAAAAAAATTTAACTATTTTTCGTATCTGATTCAAAAACTAAAGCAATATCAAATTCCTCGATTTCACTTTAGAATTTTTCACAATGAGGAAGGAGGAAATGAAAATTATTTCCGAATCGTTCACGAACCCGAAAATGAGTATTCGAATACGAACCGAATTCTTCGAATTAGATCCTAATTACAAATTCATCATTACACCTAGACAACGAATAATATATTTATAAACAAATTTAAAATAACCTGATCATTATTTACAGAGCCTCAGACAAAGAACAGGTTCCCGGAAACGCAAATAAGTTAAGAAATATTGGAGTCATACCGTATGCAGTAGGGGTGGGTGGAAATAAAAAAGTCAACAAGACCGAACTAAGGGTACGTTAAATTCTGTGCAAGAAATGCATACCTACTATTTTGACAGGAGGTTTATGTACTAAAATTTTTCTTGGGGAGCTGTCTTGCATATGAAATGCGTATGCGATGACTCACTGGTTTTCATGTTGGCCTCGCAGGTTGAAAATATCGGGTTCGAGTCTCGTCGAGTCCGTTCCCTTAATTAATCCATTCCACCTCTCAAGGATATATAATACCTTGGGCATGCTAGGCCGAACAGGAATGTTCATAACTCTACACCAATGCTCACCCTGTTCACCAATGGGTAGCTGCTGGTACAGGCTTTGATCGGGGTACTTCACTCGAGATTATTAATAATTCTCCAATTGGAAATTCTTTTTCAAGTATGCATCACAGATAGATCGATTTATACTTCACAAAACATTTTTTTACACAAATTTTTTCAATATGTGTAAATGCTGAGGGTTTGAATTTTTGACAATGCTTCGCCTGCATTCATTGTGTCGGAGCATCGGAATGAGTGGGTGATGGGGCAACATGCTCAAAAGAGAATGAGCGCATTACAAACAAAGAAAGATTTTTAAATAGAAAAGGATACACCACCAATGAGGGAAATTCTCAACAATACCGTGATCCTTTATGTAATAACCAATTTTACGAAAAGGGGATTCAATAAATTATGCCTCCCTAAATCTTTTTCATTTATTTGAATCGAAGAGCATGGTACCATTACCTTGCTTTTTATGTTCGTTGATAAATAAGAGAAATTTCCCT
This sequence comes from Styela plicata, assembly GCA_963675895.2. NCBI lineage: Eukaryota > Metazoa > Chordata > Ascidiacea > Stolidobranchia > Styelidae > Styela > Styela plicata. The sequence goes on along the minus strand of OZ023143.1, from coordinate 6,531,270 downwards.
TAACTTTTGTCCGCTTAGATATAAATTTGTGTCATTCTTTCACTGTTGCAGCTTATCGCGAATGGAAATCCGAAAGATGAAAGTCGAGTATTCCTGGCCCAAAATTTTGCTGGACTTGATGCCATTGCTAAAGAACTGAAGGCAGAGATTGGTGGACTTGTTTTGGAAGGCAATGAAAGTTGTTCTGTATGAAAGTCCGATGAGTCGCGCTGAAGAAGCGCGAAAATTTTGTATCAGCACAAAAGCTTAGCATACATTTACATATAAATAAAAAATAAATAAAAACATACATAAAAAAGTTTATGAAAGTAATGTATCTACATAATGAAAATACGCGCACAAATATGCAAGTTGCATCTACTCAAAATGTTTCTCAATTAGAAATATTATTTTGTCGAAAATGAGCCGCAGACAGATCGCGTCTTGTCGGTTTATACTTTAACTTTAACGAGCGTAAATGAGAAAATTTTACTGGGGAAGGCGAAATCTCACGAATCTACAACGTTTGCATACATAACGTTTATGATTATCCTGTTCAGTTTCAGTATATTTTTTTTATCAAATATCATCCAAACAGGACAAAGCGGTGGTCAAGGATCTGCTGATTATAAAATGCAATTTGGTGCCATTGGGTCCGGCGGAGCTTACAGTAAGTTGAGACCAAGAAAAAAACGATGGCAAAGATCGACTGCAAACGACCCGGTAACTATTTAACAGTGTTTCGTATATGGACCTATTATAAATCTAGGCGATATGTTCGATTTAAAATTGGCCCATTTGAGATTAACCTCGGTAAGTTCGAACACAATGGGTTGATGATTGAATGTGAATTGTGTGGTATAAGGGATGATATGGGTTGTTGCTCTTAGATACATTTAATTTCGCACCGAAATTAACGAATACGATTATGGCCCATCAGTGCTTCACAAAATAAAACATCCGGAGAACTTCTGTAAAATCATATCGGATTCCAAAAATAAGTAATTAAATCACCTCAACTGACGATGCCCCATAGTTGGAAATTTTTTTTGTTTAAGCAGCTTTTGTTGAATATGAGTCACTGATGGATAGCGACGCCAAGGCGCGGCACGTCTGTGGCTCATGCTTCACAAAACTAATTGTTTTACTGGGGTATGTAATCTATGCTAATCTCGAAAATCTAAGAGTGTCAACCCTAATGGAAAGTGGTTATCATGTATTCTCTTGATTGTGTTGGGATTACGGTTTCTCTAAGGTTGCGGCAGCGATGCCATCGGAAACTTGTCAACGCGAATCCGGAGCCTCCACAAATAATCCGTATTATTCGCTTAATCGTGGATACTCAAGGTATGTACTGATCTGTTGGGTGGGTTTTCGAATAAGTCACAATGTTTACACTATCTTGTATTACAGTTTGCAGCCATCAAAGGGTAAAATTATATGAGGAAAAGCGCTCAAAGATGGAAACTTATAGTCAAATGAGGGTTGCAAATTCTCACGCTGATCAAAAAGTCAAGTCCAGCCGTATTTTTTTTTTAACTGTTACAGCAATAGTTCAACTTTGTTATCGTATACTTAATGTTATTTTATATGTGTCCACTTGTTTACTATTCGGAGAAAAGATTCTGGATACTAATATTACCTATATGTTATATACAGCATCGCAAATCAACCATTTTTTAGAAGCTTGACAATAAAAGACAGTTTATAATGCTTAAGTGCTATCTCCGGAATATTCGTTTTTGAGCAAATGATCTCAGCAGCTATTTCTCTGCAGCGCCAAGCAATTATTATCTTTCGATTATGCAACGAATCTTTGTTGCAAAGATAATTTGTTAAACAGATAATTTGCGAAGAATATAAATTTCTTATGTTTTAGACTCGCGGGACTCTGTCTAAGAGAGATTCTAAATACAAATTGTTACGACATCTTAACAATTCCATGATCTCTTTACGTAAAGTGAACAAGGAAATTGGCTTTCGCGGTTTCTTAGATAATGCATGTCGAGGAAATTTAAACAATCGTTTTGTACCTACTGAAAAACCAAGATGTTCAGTATTCTACATGGACGATATAAATCAATGTTCCTGTTATTGCTACACCTTTCCATCTTTCAAGCAATAGGGTAGTTCGTCAGCTTCAAGTCCGTATGTTTATTTCGCAATTCACAGCAAGTAAGGCTAGCATATGTGAGAAAATGAGAAACGCCATTTAATTATATTAGAATGTATTGAACAAGATATACAGTTAAAATAGAAATTCTGCAGATACAATGGAAAAACAAAAACCAACAGGACGCCTTGTCACGTCATCGGAAGTTTCAATACAAATACGTAAAAAATCACGTGACCATGATACTTGTATCTCCGTGTCCGACCGAGAATATTAGGATGTTTTCTTGCTTAAGCTGCAATGCGTCATTTTATATATAGGATCATTAACATAAAATGATTTACTAACTATGAATCAATTGTTTTGTTTATAATATGTATGTATCACCTGTCGAGGCTGGCTCACGCCAATTACAACTACACAAAAATATGTTATTTCATCGTAAGTTATCACGGTATCAGACGTACACAGGAAAATTTTCAAACGCCAAATGTGCCTAGATTTGCACCGGCTATCTTTTGCAATAAAATTATTTCTAATTTATGTTTTTTTATCGATCTAATGCCTTAATTATAACAATTACGAATTCTTTGTGCATTTCAAAGCTCTAGTTTTGCCAATGCTGTCCTTACCTCTTCCTAGCTCACACGTGTTGTAAGTGAACCTGATCATAACCCACAGACGACATAGTTGCCTACCGATCGAATGTAGCGCATGGGCATGCCAAGGTTATTATAATTTATTAAATCACCACTCTCCCATTGTCACATTCCTTCGGGTGTCAAGGTGTAGAAGGCTATGCCGAATCCTAAAAAATGTGCTTATCACGAATAATCAAAATTTAGCGTATGGGCGATATTCCATGAAATGTCTGTGACTAGAAGATTTAAATGTCTCGCTTTGTGCGCCTGGTTGTGGCCAAACTGCACAAAATAGTTCAAAACCAACTATACTTCGGTGAAATAGCGGTGGGACACTCCAAAGAAAACCAATATTCCGCTACCCTAGTTAAAAGTGTCGGTATGGTGTTGTAAAACGGTTTAAGATATGCGATTATATTTTTGTCTTGTAGGAGAGGAAAGCCTAGAATACTGCTTCATCATGTGGCGAACTGTGACAGATGGAGACAGTGTTGTTAAGCCATACTCGTTTAGTCACGATCTTTAAAACGGTTGACTACAATAAACAATGAGCACAAATAAATATATGTACATAGAAAATGAAACGCATAAAATTTACATGACTCAACATAGATAATGAAACGCATAAACTTTACACAGCTCAACATAGATAATGAAACGCATAAAATTTACATGACTCAAAATAGATAATGAATCGCATAAGCTTTACACAGCTCAGCATAGATAATGAAACGCATAAAATTTACATGACTCAAAGCGACCTCTAGTGCAGACACCAATTTCGAAACATATAAAGATTTTTGACTTTCCATAATTCCTATTTTTTCTGTGTGCCATGATAAGTGATCATGTTAAGTCAAAGGTTATATAGAATGTGGCAAATGCCACAGAATGTTCTGGTCGCTCTCTTGTAATCTGGTGCTAGGATGTGGAACAGGCCTGTTATTTCTGTTTAGGTAGTGTTCTAATCTGTTGTATATCTGTTTACTGGTAAGTCATATGTAATAAATATGGATTGCTGAATAATATACAAGCCTCCTATATATGCCTTATGTGTTTGGCGAGACAATGCATGACACTGTGCATGGACCTGGTTAGAGAAGGGAGCCTTAAGCAGTACTCATGTGATTGTTTCTGTAATCGAAAAGTTATCACATGGTGTCCCTTAACATGAGACAACAAAGGGTTCTTGGTAAACTCAGTTGTTAGTCGGTAACTCGTCCGGTAAAGCGTTGGGAATACGCATCTCTAAAGTCGTGGGTTCAATTCCCAGCGTGCAATGATTATAGGCGAGAGTTCTGCTGGAGGTCTTGCCCGTGCACAGAAATAGATGTTTTCTGCTTGGAATGCGTGTGCTAAAGAGTGCTGAAGAATATTAAGCATTTTTGCATGAATGAGATTTTTGAGGTGTATCTTTTGCGATTTGACGCCGACAAATATGAATCAATTTGGTACTATTTGGTAATAATAAAATAAAGCTAAAATTTTGCTCTATTACACATCACCAACGTAATGGGTTCGAATTCGTTCGTGTGGGATGCTTATATGAGAGGTCTTCTGGACACCTCGCGTGTGAACGGTGGTTCACGTAAGCGCTGCTTGTGGCTTCCACCACCAACCCTGTCCATGCTCAGAAAATATGAGTAAAAAGTCAAGCCGAAACCATCATTCCCAATTCGGAACAAAAAAGGCGTGACAAATTGGAAACAAAAACAAAAACAAAAACTTGAAATACATACAACAAAATGACAATACCAGTAGTATTACCATATGAATCGCGTTAGGCAAAAACGAGCAGAAGACTAAAATAATATTGTTCAAATTAGGAAAAAAAGTATATTTATCTTATCGATTTCAATACTAAAAAGATGATAATAAGTGTGACTAAAAGAACCAATTACCCTAAAGATGCAGCGATTGAAATGGAGCAATTATATTTGCTGGACACAGAAGCTTGCAAAGACAAATATTGGAAAACTGAGAAATCTTCGGCCCACTAAACAGAAAAGTCATCGTGCGTCTGTAAGTGATAACGTGAAGTTACGGGAAAATTAATAGGGAGAAATGAGTTAAATATTTTTAAACTAGGCATTGCTGAATACTTCGGACTGGGAACAATAGTGTCTTCAAAACAGCGGCATAGCATCCATCGTAACGCAATAAGCAATTTTAGTAAAGACGCACAAGGTCTAATAACTGCATCTTGTCTGCAATCGTGGAATAAAATGTAGGAATTCAAAAAGAAAATGTTTAAAAATACAAGACTATACCCGACTATATATTGTCCGACGAAGGATGATTCGTATTCCAGAAAATACTCTTCATTGTTAACACTGTACTGTAGACCTAACTACCAATTGCATCGACTCCATGTTCATCCCACCGGCCTTCGTGACATATGTAATGTTCCCAAAACAGCAGAACATTTTTTTAAGCGTTGCGTTTGTCATAAGGCCTTTGTTAAAATTAGTCTTAAAAGTCCTAAAAACTCGATTAAGCGGCGACAAGAGTAAGTCACAAGACGTTTGATAAATACATGGTTAATAATAGGTATTAGACTCCTAAAAACTCGATAAGACGACGATATGAGCAGTATGCCACCTAGTTACAAGTGTAATCGATTAGTTGATGCATGAAACTAGAATCTACCTTGTATCGTTGTCATTTACTAGGTTTGCTGTAGGTGTATTTCAGTTAGATGTTTCCGCCACGATAATATTCCATGTTCTATCGTGCGTCCAATAAAAAAGAAATAGCGTACATTCGCAATATCTATGCAATATTATTACCCAATAAAAATTTTTACTTTGCCACGCATGAGACAAAAATGTATGCGCCTTTATATCTCGATCCATCAGTGATTCACACTTAACAAATACTCTCCTTACATGTTAAAGGCTTATATCATTAGCGCGATGGTATTCATGATTATCCGCGCTTTGTTAACTAATATTGACGTGATTTATAATACTTCCTTAAAAAAAGGTACATACAACCCAAAGCAAGGATAATATATACTCGCACAATAGACGAAATAGCGTCATTTGGGTCATCCTCTTTAGAGTATTCACATATAATCGAAATATACATACAAAGAAAGGAGTTGTACTTCAGACATTCAAACGGCCAGCATGTCGGCCAAGATAAGATTTGTGTACTCGGCTTGCCGCATTGTATTATTTTGTATAATAATGCTAATACATGAATGTCCCGGATTTAATTTGGCGTTAAGTGAAAACATTCCAAGATATATGGTATCGCCAGTTGTAGAACAATTAGGAAGTGGAACTCCCCCCCAATTACCAGCTACAGCGAGAAGTTCATTTTACGGATATAATTTCAATTTATTCACAAAGAAAGATGGAAACATAAGGTAACTTTTGAAATTATAATTACAAATGGAAATTTCTGATTCATATTGGTTAGGGGTAAAATCAAATATTTTATGCGTGTCCAGAATGTAAATAGTCGTTAGAAATGCATTTTAACTGAAACCATCTAAAGATTTAAGGATATATTATAAATGCGAATCGGTCTATACGTCGATCATGGGGACCGTGCTTTACCGAGGCTAAAAATAAACAACGTTATATTCTGTGTTCTGAAGTTTTCCGGTTTCTAAATCCAACACTCGTCGTATAAATTTTTTCTTACTTTATTACGAAATACTGTCCAACTTTTTTTGATAGAAACAACTCACTGGTCCAATTGACAATTTAAAATAAATGAAAGTATTATTTTTTCGCATCTTTTTTCCGATTAAATTAATTTAACTTATAAGTTTAACTTATAAATTGAAATATTTCAAATCCGGAATCAGGTGCAAACTTATAGAGATATTTCCCTTTATTCGCAACTATCAACTGTAGTAGATAGTATTTGTTAAGTGTGAATCACTGATGAATCGAGATATAAAGGCGCGATACATTTTTGTCTCATGCGTGGCAAAGTAAAAATTTTTATTGGGTAATATTATTGCATAGATATTGCGAATGTACGCTATTTCTTTTTTATTGGGCGCACGATAGAACATGGAATATTATCGTGGCGGAAACATCTAACTGAAATACACCTACAGCAAACCTAGTAAATGACAACGATACAAGGTAGATTCTAGTTTCATGCATCAACTCATCGATTACACTTGTAACTAGGTGGCATACTGCTCATATCGTCGTCTTATCGAGTTTTTAGGAGTCTAATACCTATTATTAACCATGTATTTATCAAACGTCTTGTGACTTACTCTTGTTGCCGCTTTATCGAGTTTTTAGGACTTTTAAGACTAATTTTAACAAAGGCCTTATGACGAACGCAACGCTTAAAAAAATGTTCGGCTGTTTTGGGAACATTACATATGTCACGAAGGCCGGTGGGATGAACATGGAGTCGATGCAATTGGTAGTTAGGTCTACAGTAAAGTGTTAACAATGAAGAGTATTTTCTGGAATACGAATCATCCTTCGTCGGACAATATATAGTCGGGTGAAATTTCTTGTATTTTTAAACATTTTCTTTTTGAATTCCTACATTTTATTCCACGATTGCAGACAAGATGCAGTTATTAGACCTTGTGCGTCTTTACTAAAATTGCTTATTGCGTTACGATGGATGCTATGCCGCTGTTTTGAAGACAAGATAAATATACTTTTTTTCCTAATCTGAACAATATTCTTTTAGTCGTCTGCTCGTTTTTGCCTAACGCGATTCATATGGTAATACTACTGGTATTGCCATTTTGTTGTATGCTTTATTTTATTATTACCAAATGGTACCAAATTGATTCATATTTGTCGGCGTCAAATCGCAAAAGATACACCTCAAAAATCTCATTCATGCAAAAATGCAACTTTAACGAGCATAAATGAGAAAATTTTACTGGGGAAGGCGAAATCTCACAAATCTACAACAAACAAACAAACATGACGCAAACATAACGTTTATGATTGTCCTGTTCAGTTTCAGAATACTTTTTTTTATCAAATATCATCCAAACAGGACAAAGCGGTGGTCAAGGATCTGTTGATTATAAAATGCAATTTGGTGCCATTGGGTCGGGCGGAGCTTACAGTAAATTGAGACCAAGAAAAAAACGATTGCAAAGATCGACTGCAAACGACCCGGTAACTATTTAACAGTGCTTCGTATATGGACCTATTATAAATCGAGCCGATATGTTCGATTTATAATTGGCCCATTTGAGATTAACCTCGGTAAGTTCGAACACAATGGGTTGATGATTGAATGTGAATTGTGTGGTATGAGGGATGATATGGGTTGTTGCTCTTAGATACATTTATTTTCGCACCGAAATTAACGAATACGATTATGGCCCATCAGTGCTTCACAAAATAAAACATCCGGAGAACTTCTGTGAAATCATATCGAATTCTAAAAATGAGTTATTAAATCACCTGAACTGACGATGTCCCATAGTCGGAAATTTTTTTGTTAAAGCAGCTTTTGTTGAATATGAGTCACTGATGGATAGCGACGCCAAGGCGCGACACGTCTGTGGCTCATGCTTCGCAAAACTAATTGTTTTACTGGAGTATATAATCTATGCGACTCTCGAAAATCTAAGAGTGTCAACCCTAATGGAAAGTGGTTATCATGCATTCTCTTGCTTGTGTTGGGATTACGGTTTCTCTAAGGTTGCGGCAGCGATGCGGTCGGGAAACTTGTCAACGCGAATCCGGAGCCTCCACAAATAATCCGTATTATTCGCTTAATCGTGGATACTCAAGGTATGTACTAATCTGTTGGGTGTGTTTTCGAATAAGTCACAATGTTTACACTATTTTGTATTACAGTTTGCAGCAAAAGATAAAATTATATGAGGAAAAGGGTTCAAAGATGGAAAATTATAGTCAAATGATGGTTACAAATTCTCACGTTGATCAAAAAGTCAAGTCCAGCCGTATTTTTTCAACTGTTACAGCAATAGTTCAACTTTGTTGTCGTATACTTTATATTATTTGATATGTATCCACTTGTTTACTATTCCGAGAATAGATTTTGGATACTAATATTACATATGTGTTATATACAGCATCGTAAATCAACCACTTTTTTAAAAAATGGCAATAAAAACAATTTATAAAGTTTCAGTGCTATCTCCGAAATATTCGTTTTTGAGCAAATGATCTCAGCAGCATATTCTCTGCAGCGCCAAGAAATTATCCTTCGATTAGGCAAACGAATCTTTGTTGCAAAGCTGTTTGCATAAAAAGATAATTTGCATAAAATATCCTTTTTTCACTTTTTAGACTCGTAGGACTCAGTCTGAGAGAGATTTTAAATACAAATTGTTACGACGTCTTAAACAGTTCTATGATTGTCTTTAAGCAAAGTGAACAAAGAAATTCGCGCGAGGTTCCTTGACTTAGATAATGCGTGTCGAGGACTGTTACACAATCGTTTTCTACCTACTGAGAAACAAAGTTTCATTATTGTACATGGGCGATATGAATCAATGTTCCTGCTAATGCTAAACATTTTCCAACTTTCAAGCAATAGGGTAGTTCGCCTGCTTTAAATCCGTATATTTTTCTCGCAACTCACAGCAACAAAGGCTGGCATATGTGAGAAAATAAGAAAGGTCTGTTAGTTATATTAGCAATTATTGTACAAGATATACAGTCAAAATCGAAATAGGGCAGATACAATTGAAAAACAAAAATCAAATGAACGCCGTGCCACGTCGTCTGAAATTTCAGGAGTTTACTTGTACTTTCGTGTTTGTTAGACAATAATAGGATGTTTTTTGCCTAAGCTGCAATATGCGATTTTATATATACCATCATACTGATAAAATGAATTACTAGCTATAAACAAATGTACTGCCTATAATATGTATCATCTGTCGAGGCTGACTCACGCCAATTACAACAACAATAAAAAATAAGGTATTTTATCCTAAGTTATCATTTTAACAAATGTACACAGGATAATTTTCAAACGCCAGATTTGAACCGGTTATTTTTGCAATAAAATTATTTGCTGGGGTTTTGTATCAATCTCATGCTTTAAATATAACAATTACGAATTTTCTTGTGCATTTCAAAGCTTTAATTTTTGCAATCCTGTTCATGCAGGGGTACGCCAAGGATATTATAAATTATTAAACGGTTAAAACAGCGTTACGTTGATCATGCATACTTTGATAATTGATGTTTCAGTTAAGTCGCGTCCTATTGAAATGGTTTGGTCAAACTCATAAAATTGGCAGGCAGATAAATTATATTCTTTAATCAGCAACCTCAAGAATTTGCTAGCGAATGTTCGAGAATGGGATTTATCGGCACTTGGAAAAAGAAAGGGGCAATTTCTAATCGCGTTAACTACAGATTCTCTCATTTTCGTTAACGGACTTTCAAGTATAGCGCTTTCCTCGTGCATGGGAAATTTGGAGCTTTACGACAAAATTATTGGTTCAAAGTGTTACAGTCAAAAATTTTAACTGGCTAAATTTAATTAGAAATTTGGGTTTAAATAGTTATATTTTGTATTTTGGCATATTTTCCATGTATGTATCAAGCATGGTGCCAAATTCTTATTATTACTCAATACTGCCACCGTATGGCGATTATTTGTTGTGTTGCAGTATTTCTCAAGGTGGTGCAATCGCTAGCTAGTTCTTTGTTGGTGCAACCTGCTATACTGTGCTCAGTTTAGTTAGTTTGCTTATTTATTTACATTCCAGTGAGGGATATTTGCTGTATAAGACTGCGATGTAATTGGAATATTTTTAAGACTTCAGGTGTTGTCATTACTTAGGATAATCTAGATTAGGGTTAATATTGCCTGTTTAATAATTGAAGTAGTAAGTTTGATAATTGATGCAATGTTTTTGTGACTTCTCAGCTAAATTTAAGTACTGTTTGTTGGGTATGAGACACCATTATATTGCAACCCTCACCTCACCTCACTTCTCACTGTGAAGGAATAAGTCTGAATCCAAGTTGTCTATTTTATAACTGTGATTATTTATCTATTTGTGGAATTACCTGGACGTGGAATTTTATATCGGACTGTGACCTGTATATAATATTTCTTTCTGCATTACAAGATTTCATATTTCAAAGTTTGTGTGTGAGTTTGGAGTTGCTACTGCGTCAGTTAGCTACGCAAGTAGATTGACAGCTACCCTTCAATCAGAATAGGAATCGTAGAGCCTCGAAATCTACATTGTTGCAATATAAGTCTCAAATGCAACCCATTGTTGCAATATAGGTCTCAAATGCAACCCATTGTTGCAATATATGTCTCAAATGCAACCCATTGTTGCAAGATAGTCTTTTAAGTGCAACCCACCGTTGCAATATGAGCAGTAAGTCTCTTTTGCAATCCATTGTTGCAATACTGAATATAAGTTTGTTAAAGCCTGTGATCTTGCCTTTCATTCATTGCAAAGATGTCATCTACCGTTCCTGGATCTACTAAGGTTTCGTCCCAATCTTGCGGAGAGTCTGAAAGGGCGAAAGCAGAAAAGAAACTGGGACTTGCTAACTTAAGAAAGCGACAGATTCAGAAAGAAGCTGAAATCAAGCACAGAAAGCTTATATTGGATGCAGAATTCCAACAATTGGATATTGAGACTGAGACTTTGAGAGCTGAAACTGAGGCTGCACAAGCACAGATAGAGTTTGATAGTGTTTCTATTTCAAGCAAATCAAAAGCAAGTTCTGTTATTGGTTCAACATTTTTGGGTTTTGAAGTTGCACCAAAAGTAGAAGAGAAAATCCTCAAATCATCACCAGCAACAGCAACTTAAGTTTATGAGTCAAGATGATTAGGATATACTGTTACCATTTCCTATATGAACAAAATCATGAGAATTATTGGATTATGATGTAGATTGTGAGAAGAGCATTCTGAAAATCATTAAAGAGTCACCACCGAAGGAAGACAGGATTGATGGATGTTTGTTGGATCCTGGTGTTCCATTCACATCAATTGAGAAGCATTCACCATCGAAGCAAAAATTGGTGAGTTCATTTATGCATGAGTATCCTAGTAATGCATGTACAAATCAGCATGTTACTCCCCCTAAGCCCCCTAAGTTCGGGATTGAAGTTCAACAAAGTGAAGCCCCAAGAAATGAGTTTTTGGGTGAACCAGCTGGCCATGAAGTTAAGGTTGAGTCACCGGATGTCAAAACAAGCCACGAGACGCAACTTGGCATGCCGGACCACACATTTCATGCAATGGCGCAGTTGACACAAGCTTTACATGGAGGAATGCTGAATGTTGCCAACATCATTAAGCAAAGTTTGATGTTTCCTCATATTAAGATGAGTGTATTCAAAGGTGAAATTCACAAATATCCTGAATTCGTTCGAGAGTTTAATACGTATATTGGTTCGAGTCAATTAGATTTTGCTCAGAAGCTTAATTGTTTAATATCTAATTGTGAAGGTCAAGCTAAAGAAGCAATTTTATCCTGTGGTTCATTGCCTGCAGACAGAGGTTATGACCTCGCTCGTAAAATTCTACATCGGAATTATGGTCAGCGACATCCTATAATTGATGCTCATATGCAATTATTGACTGAAGGTCCACCGATTAGGGCTCATGATGTTGAAGCTTGGGATGAGTTGGTTACTCAGGCTAGAAGTTGCCTCATCACTTTTAAGGAGTACAATGCCAGAAGTAATCTGGATGATTTGTCCACCATGAGAAAGATTGTAAAAAGATTTCCATCACAACTTTTATGGAGATTCGCCAATTTTGCTAGTAAGAAATACACTATTGGAGATCTTGTCAATTTTGACACACTGCTTACATTCATGAAAACTATATCGAATGTTAACAGATCTGGATTTGGAAAATTGACTCTTGAAACGCACAAAGGTAAAAGACATGTTGATATTTCAAGTCAGCGGAGAAGCCGCAATGTGTCATCATTTCTTATTTCTGAAGATGTTTCTTTCAAGTCGCCTACAGCTGATTCTAAGTTAAGTAATGCCACATCAAGGAACATACTACGAGAGCGTGTTGTGTGCAAATTAAGTCATCAGTTGTGGAGATGTGAAGAATTTAAGAAAAAGGTGGTTAAAGAAAGGTTGGATATTGTTACAAAGAATAAGTTGTGTTTCAATTGTTTACTTCCAGATCATTTTGTAAGCCAGTGTAAGTCGTCTCATCATTGCAAGATTCCAGGGTGTAATAAAAGGCACAATACGTTTTCGCATGCTGGTAAGAAGCCAGAACAAGTGACATCAAATGGTGGTACAAAATCTGAGGAGGCTGATGCTATGAGTGCAAATGAGGCCGGTGTTAATTCAACTTTATCATGTAAGCACGAAGTTAAACCTGTTACATGCATCAGAAGAAAAGTAGTACCTGTTCGAGTATGGGGAAATGAAACTCATACATATTATGACACTTATGGATTTATTGATGATGGCAGTAATGTTAGTATCATCAAAACTGAGTTGATTCAGGGTCGCAATGAGGAAAGAGTTATCAGGATGCATGGTGTTCGAGTGTTGGATGACCTTCCCTCAGATTTAGAATGCAATATTCCGACACAAGACATTGTGACAAAATACGGTCATTTAAGAAATTTGAATTTTCCTGTTGCACAAAATCCTAAAGTTGAGATTTTGATTGGTGTCGATGTACCTGAGGCCCATGCATGCTATGGTATGAAACGTGGAAAACGTTCAGAGCCGTTCGCAGTGCACACTGGGTTTGGATGGGCATTGTTTGGACATGATGATAAATATTATCAAGGAAATGAAAAACATCTGGATTGGATGCAGTTCGATAATGAGGTATTGCATTCTCAAATGGAGAAGGCCTTTGAAAATGAACTTAAAGATACTTATGTCAGTGGAATTGACACGGTTCCATCAATTGAAGATAAACAAGCATTGAAGATTATGGAAGAATCAATTTGTAAAGTCAATGGTCGATATCAGGTGAAAATTCCATGGAGATCGCCTTATATTGAATTGCCAGATAATCGGAAGGTTGCTGAAAAACGTTTTGAAAATTTAAAGCGTCGGTGTATGAGGGATGCTGTTTATCTTGAAAAATATAAAGCCAAGATGAATGAATACATCACATCCGCATCATGGTGTGGGAGAAAAATTTCGAATTGTTTTTGATGCATCTGCCAAGTGTGGCAACACATCGCTTAATGATAATATTTTGAGTGGACCAACCCAGACAAGTAGTTTGTTTGGAGTTCTTTCTAGATGCCGTGAGGAGGAAATTTTGATTATTGGAGATATTTCTGCAATGTATCATCAAGTTCGTGTTCCTCTAGAGGACAGAGATGCATTAAGATTGCTCTGGTGGAGAGATGGGTATTTCAACAAAGAAGTATTGGAATATTCCTGGAATGTACATCCATTTGGTGGAACATGGGCGCCAAGTGTATGTTGCTATGCTCTGAGAAAAATTATTTCTGACAATCCTGATTGTGCTGACAAAGAGACTCTTGATGCAATTAATAGAAGTTTTTACGTGGGTGATTTGTTGAGATCTGAACCTACGGTTGAAAAGGCTATTCATCGTGTCAAGGATTTGTCTGCAATTCTTGATGATTCTGGGTTTCATCTTACAAAGTTTTTGAGTTCTCATAATGGAGTATTGAATGCTATTCCAGAAGTGGAGAGATCTGCTGCTACATTTAAGTAAGATTTGGATGATTCAATTTCACAGAAAGCATTAGGATTACTCTGGGATGTGTCTTCTGATGCATTTCGATTTGAAGTCAATATTGAGCAAAAACCATATACACGTCGTGGTTTATTGGCAATGCAAGCACAAGTTTTCGACCCTCTCGGCATATTAGGCCCTTTTCTATTGCCAATGAGGCGATTACTTCAACAATCATGTAGAGAAGATTTGACATGGGATTCTAAACTGCCTGATGGAGCTATCAAATTGTGGGAAAATTGGATGGGATGAATCAATTGCCTGAATTGAGGAAGGTTTCTGTACCAAGATGGTTTGGAGGTTCCAAATACAATGATTGTAAAATGCAACTACATACGTTTTGTGATGCTTCAGAGGTTGGTTTGGGAGTTGTGAGTTTTGTTCGAGTTGAAGATGTGGATGGTAATATCCACTGTGAATTCATTGCTGGTAAATCTCGAGTGGCTCCGTTGAAATCACTTTCAGTTCCACGACTTGAACTTTCTGCTGCTGTTATTGCAGTGAAATTAAGTGCTATGATTCAAAATGAGTTGAATTATAAGTTTGAAAAGGTTGCATTTTGGTCTGATAGCACATCAATTCTACAGTACATTAACAATGTCAAAACAAGATTTAAAGTATTTGTTGGAAATAGACTTTCTGTCATTCATGAAAATTCTACTCCAAAGCAATGGAGGTATGTTGGGACAAAGGAAAACCCAGCGGATCTTGCTTCGAGAGGAGTCATGCCACAAAAATTAAGCAAATGTGAGATGTGGTTCAAGGGTCCTGGATTTCTGAGAAAGACGGAGGAATATTGGCCTGAAAGGCCAAAGGTTTTACCAGTACCAGATGATGATCGTGAAATTAAGAAAACATATCAAATATTCACTACAACTGCTGAATTGAACAATGTGAAACTTGGTCTTGTCAAATTGCTGGAGAGATATTCTTCTTGGAAAAAGGTACAAATTTCGTTTGCATGGATAGGACGTTTTAAGAAATTATTTATGTGGAAATATGGTCGCAAAGGTAAACCTGTGTTTTGCAATCAAAATATTACTGTTGAGGAAATCCATAATGCGACTCATAATATTGTGTGTCTTGTGCAAAGTGAAGTTTTTTCTGGTGATGTCCTGGAGTTGAGAAAAATTCACCTCTGAGAACTTTGACACCATGTATAATTGATGATTTGATTTGTGTTGGAGGTAGACTTCATCGCTCACATTTATCTGAGAATAGTAAACATCAAATTATTTTGCCATACAAACATCATATTACTGACTTGATAATCAATTATTTTCACATGATGGAAGGACACAGTGGCACATTGCATGTGTTATCTTTCATCAGACAGAAATTTTGGATTATTAAAGGACATTCTGCAGTCAAACGTGTTCTTCGCAAATGCAAGAAAATGCGATCAAAAGTAGGATCACAGATTATGGCACCACTGCCTGAATTGAGAGTCCAACCTGGAAACCCACCGTTTAGTGTTACTGGTGTGGATCTGATGGGATATTTTTTAATCAAATCTGGAAGAAGTGAAGTGAAGAGATGGGCTGTTGTGTTTTCATGCATGGCAAGTCGAGCGATTCATATTGAGGTTGTGAATAGTTTGGACACTTCTGCATTTATAAATGCATTGGAACGTTTCATCTCTCGACGACGCAAAATTTCTGAACTAGTTTCGGATAATGCCTCAAATTTCACCTCTACAAATAAGGAATTGAAGGAAGGATTGCAAAGATGGAATCAATCCGTTCATGAATCTTTGTGTCAAAAGGGAATTAAATGGAAATTCAACCCTCCTGCTGCTAGCCATTGGGGTGGATGCTGGGAGAGAATGATCCGGTCAATCAGAAAGATTTTAACTGCATTGGCTGGAGAACGACGATTAGATGATACTGATTTCTATACATTTTTGACCAAGGTTGAGAGAATTTTGAATAATCGACCAATTACACCAGTCGGAGATGATCCAACAGATCTTTGTGCATTAACACCAGGAATGTTATTAACTGGTCGTATTGATTCTGATTATCCACCTCATGTTTTTATGAAGGCTGATGGATATCGAAAATCTTGGAAGTTGGTGCAACTTGTTGGCAAATGAATTTTGGTCTAGATGGACCAAGGAATATCTACAAATTCTACAATCTAAGCAAAAATGGCACCAACCAGTGAAGAACTTTGCTGTTGGAGATTTAGTATTGGTCGTTCATGAAGACACTCCGAGAGGTTCGTGGCCAATCGCAATCATCGAGGAAACCTTTCCTGATCAAT